>PPKS02000005.1:0-600000 GCA_003706235.2 Wenyingozyma naganishii | reverse complement strand
CTCTTATCCCTAGTCACTTTCCTCTTTTTTTTTGGAGTGCTCACTATTACAACCCACTTCTCATATAGCGCCCAATAACAATACAGTGATCTCTTTCGTAAGGCTCCAGCGTCAGCTGCTCCAAGGGCTTAATGCGCTCCTCCCTCAGCTTTTGCACTTCTCTGGCAAAGACAGTCTCGGCGTCAACAGTGGAGTCAATACAGTTGGCCTTGATGGAGATTACAACACCACCTTGGTCCTTCAAAAACAGATGAGAGTTCAGAGCAATAATACGGGCCTGATCAGGTTGAGCAACATCGGCAAACACAACATCCACCATACCAATCAGCATTCTGTACTTCTGTGGGTGTCTAGCGTCCTCAATAATAGGGATGACATTAGGTCTCTTCTTGGCCATACCAATGAGCTCTCTACCTGGTCTGTGAGAGAACTCAACAGCATACACTAAACCTTCAGGTCCAACAACATCGGCAACGTGCGAAACAGAAGTACCAGAAGCAGCACCTAAGTAGAGCACCTTCTTGCCTGGAGCAATAAACAGCTCATCCAGACCTCCCATAATACCGGCAGCCAGCTTCGATCTGAATGGATTCCAGACTCTGTACTCAACCTTGGTAGCAGGGGCATCCTCGTCTTTCGAAGGCTCATCCACAGAAATGCGCTTCTCACCGTACACGGAATCACCAGGAGCAATGTTCTTCGTCACTAGCAAGTCCTCTTTACCTCTGGCAATGTAAACACCGGCGTGTCTGTGAGGCTCAATCACCACCTTGGCACCACCTCTGGCACCGCCACGAGGGGCACCACCACGGCCGCCACGAGCACCACCACGAGGGGCACCACGCGATCCACCTCTGCCACCACGGGCACCACCACGGCCACCTCTGTCACCAAATCCTCCTCTAGAAGATCCACCGAACCCTCCTCTAGAAGGTCCACCGAAACCTCCTCTGGAGCCACCACGGCCACCGCGGCCGCCACGCGATCCGCCTCTTCCTCCTCTTGATTCAAATGCCATCTTAGTCTATTGATCTGTCTAGTTGCTTGCACTTGATAACCACAAACGTTCTGATTTGTAGTTTTTTAAGGTCAAATAGATGAAACAACTCCTGACTGCTAAGTGGATGTTCGTATGTATATCTCTAGGATATGAAATTTTTTAGCTTAAAAAAACTTAAAAAAATTTAAAAAATTTTAAAAATTTTATTTCAGGGTAAGCAGTGAGCGGTGTAGGGGTGCGGAAGTAGTATTAGCACTAGTAGTAGGGCGCAGCTCTGGTTCTAGCGGAGAGTATAGGATAAGTTATCACTCTTTCCGGGCGAATCTGGGCTCATCTTTGAGTAGCAACAGCTTGCAATGATGCAAATGTAGCTTCCGCATTAGTTTCCACACCAGGAAAAATAGCCTTCTTTAAGCTGTCTCTTTCCACCACTCCCTAAGCTTCCGTGTCGCTTACCAGATCCTCAAACATTGCATCGTCAAATTCGTCCTCATCATCATCAAGACTCTTAGCGCTAGTAGTGGCTGACGGCTCTGTGGTGGACGCAGTTGTAGCATTACCTGTATCTGGCACACTTCCATTCGTCTCATTGCCATTAGCTCCCTCAGTAGTTTCCTCGTTAATCCCCGCTGTAATTTCCCCTGTAGCTCCCATGTCAACGTCCTCAAATTCACCCTCGTCAATATCGTCATCGTCCATGTCGTCAAAGTCCAGCGCTTCTTCCTCTTCTTCTTCTTTCTCTTCTCTCTCCTGTCTCTCACGCAATTGTTGGTAATATGCCTCCAGGGCGTCCACCTCCTCATTATCTTCGGTATTTGCGGGCGCAGTAGTATCTGTACTCTCAATCTTCACTGTAGAAGAGGCTATTCCTTCTGGCTCTGCTGAAGTGGCCTTGCTGCCAGTACCCTCTTGCTTTACAGATGGATCTTCACCACCTTCGGTCTTCACTACACCATTCTGCAGAGCCAGATCACCCTGCTCACCCTCTTCGTCCTGATCACCTTGATCCTCATCTTCGTTCAACACACCCAAAGTTGCACGGCCAACTGTACTCTCTTGATGCCATGACGGCAGAGCGTTTTGTGCAATCTTTTCATTCTTTTGCTGTTCTTCGGTGTCACCCTTCTCGTTCTCATCATTTGCTGTGATATGTACGTGTACGGTTGCCTGTGAGCGCCTTGCCGCATTCTGTAATGCTTCGTTATTGTCGTTCTTACTTTTCGACGTCCTTGTAGATAATGTGTAAGATGCCATCGAGCTCGACTGCGTGGGAATCGATTTCACCAATGAAGTCTCAAAGTCGTTGTCCTCTGTCTTCATTTCGTCAATCTTCTTGAGCAATTGGATAATAATTTGCAGCTGCTTCATCAATCTCTCTAGCTTTTCTTGTCCTTTTCTTGCCTCCAGCCCAGAATCGTCTTCGATCAAATGGCCTCCACAGACGGAGCACTCAAAGTACATCATGTCCTCACTAGCCAACGCTGCCGTATCTATCAGCGAATACTTTGTGTGACAGTCGGGGCAAATGTAACCCTGTGGATCACCGTACTGGGAAATCTCCTCCTGGACCATGTTCACTATTGAGTGCACTTTCCACTTGATTGAATCGATCGCCTCTATGTAGTGAATGTAGTAGTATGTTCTCGTCACCAGCCTGTACTGGTTAGCCTCCTCTTTTTGCACATGAGCCAAGACAAGCCTGTCCTCTATCAACCTGTTGCAGAACGAACGAAACACCTTCTTGTGCATGCATGTGAGGCGTAATAAGTCGTCTTCATATGCTACCGAGTGAAATAAAAGGGCGTCCAATATAAGCACACATTGGTGAGGGTAGAATGCTCTGCCCACCACCCGAATCAGCTTTTTAACTTCTTCGGACATGACGTTTTGATAGAGGTCGGCTATATGAGGCGGCTCAGTTCAACACACACCGGAGCTACACGATCAAATTGCCAGGTAAAAAAGAGGCCAAGAACAAGATCAGGCAGAATAATACTTTGCCAAAGGCCCCGCCAAATGGTGTACAGGTGTTTAAATTGCGCTCGCCAGCTTGCCTTTGATTCCGCCAACTGGTGGCCCATCTCCGCGATTTACCGCACATGCATGAATAGGGAACAGCTTAAAATCCCCTCCATCTCCAGACTGGTGATTGGAATGATTCAACTCATACTGCTCTGCAATTGAGTAATTGCTTTCAACCACTGGAAAAATGGCTGGAATTACCATTGCTATTGATGTAAGTGTTTCTATACCCTGACTCCCGTCTGCTGTGCTCATGGCCTTATCATGCCTGACCTTATCTCTTGTTATCGCTATCGTGGATGGCCTATTTTTTTCGTGCACTAACTTAAAAAGAGGGGAGGAACGTTCACCGACTGTGTGGGTAACCCAGGAACAGGAGTATCCAAGGACGACGTCATTGTCAAATTGCTCTCTGTTGACCCTAACAACTATGCTGACTCAAATTTAGAGGGCGTAAGACGCTTATTGGAGATATTCACTGGCCAAAAAATTCCCAGAAGAGAGCCACTCGACACGTCAAAGATTGAAAGCTTGCGTTTGGGGACCACAGTAGCCACAAATGCTTTGTTGGAAAGAAAAGGCGAACGCTGTGCTCTTATCACTACAAAAGGATTTAAAGACATACTAGAGATCGGCAACCAATCACGTCCCCACATTTTTGATCTTTCAATTTCCAAGCCAGAGACTCTCTACGAAACTGTGGTTGAAATTGACGAGCGGGTGACTCTCGAGGACTTTGTTGAGGACCCACTACGTCGGCTAACCGAACCGAACGGCGACCACTTGGTCAGAGGTCTCTCTAACGAGACAGTACGCATTCTGAAACGTCCAAACGCTGAAGAAATAAGACAGGTATTGCAGCTACTGTTTAATACTGGAATTAGGTCTATTGGCGTATGTCTTTTGCACTCGTACACGTTTCCAGATCATGAGTTGTTAGTGGGTGAGATTGCGAAAAGCATCGGGTTCACTCATGTCTCTCTTTCCAGCCAGTTGTCTCCGATGATCAAGTATGTTTCTAGAGCGAATTCTTCCGTTGCTGACTCTTATTTAACGCCGGAAATAAAAAAATACTTGCAAGGATTCTCTTCAGGCTTGAAGGACGGTGTTAGCTCTAGCGTCACGGGCAAGGCTACCGGCGTTAAGTGCCTTTTCATGCAGTCTGATGGTGGACTTGTCGATGCTTCATCTTTCTCGGGGCTGAGAGCTATCCTATCTGGTCCTGCTGGAGGTGTCGTTGGCTACTCCAAAACTTGTTACAATCCGCAGAATGGTATACCTCTTATAGGATTCGATATGGGAGGCACCTCCACTGACGTTTCACGTTTTGGAGAGGACAAATTGGACCACGTGTTTGAGACTACAACAGCAGGGGTGACTATCCAGTCTCCCCAACTGGACATCAACACTGTTGCTGCAGGTGGTGGATCCATTTTAGCTTTTAAAAACGGACTGATGCAAGTAGGACCAGAATCTGCCTCCTCTCATCCTGGCCCTGCTTGCTACAGGAAAGGTGGCCCTCTTACAGTGACAGATGCCAACCTATTTTTGGGGAGATTGGTGCCTGAGTATTTTCCAAAGATCTTTGGTCCAAACGAAGACGAATCGCTTGACCTTGAAGCCTCTACGAAGAAATTTTTAGATCTTGCAGCAGAGATCAATAATGCTCACCCTGACCTACCTGACATGTCTGCGCAAGAGATTGCTCTAGGATTCTTAGAAGTGGCTGTTGAGTCTATGGCTCGACCAATAAGACAACTAACTGAGGCAAAGGGCCACATCATAAAGCATCATAGATTGGTATCTTTTGGTGGAGCAGGTGGGCAATGTGCATATGCTGTGGCTGAAAATTTGGGTATAGAAACCATCTTAATCCATAGGTACTCTTCTGTGCTCTCAGCTTATGGAATGGCACTTGCCGATGTTGTTGAAGAAGTTCAGGAGCCTTCTTCCTACCTACTAATCGAAGAAAACCAACCTGCTGTAGAAGCCAGACTAAATGCACTGAAAGAAAGAGCGTTGAAGTCGTTGAAGAAGCAGGGGCTTTTCCAAGAGAATATTGTATTCGAGGAGTACCTGAATTTGCGTTATCATGGGACGGAGTCTGGCATCATGTGTATCAAGGGTAAGACCTGGGACTTCAAGCAGAAATTTTTTGAGCTCCACAAAAAGGAGTTTGGTTTTCTATTTGACAAGCCTATCACCATTGATGACATCAGAGTCAGGGCTATTGGCAAAGCTGTTAACAGGGAGGAACAGTACATTGATGACCAGATTGAAGAGCTGAAACAGAATAATTCGTTTAAAGAGGCTCAAGAATCAAAAGTTCATTTTGTAAAAGATTCATACTGGCAGGACGGCGTTTTACCTACCAGAGTGTATAGATTAGAGGGGCTGGAAATTGGCACGCAGGTGTATGGGCCTGCCATCATTGCTGACGGTACCCAAACGAACGTTATCCCACCAAACGGAATGGCTTTAGTATTAAAGGCTCACATTGTTATTACTATGAGCGGAAAGCAAGACAAGACGACTGATAACAATGAAGGTCTCGGTTCTGAAAGCTCTGATAATATTAAGATCGAGCCAGTTTTGCTGTCTATCTTTGGTCACAGATTCATGGACATTGCTGAACAGATGGGTACTTCTTTACAGAAAACCTCTGTCTCAGTGAATGTCAAAGAGAGGCTTGACTTCTCATGTGCTTTGTTTGACGCTGATGGTAATCTAGTTGCTAACGCTCCTCACGTTCCCGTCCACCTTGGTTCCATGTCCACCTGTATCAAAGCGCAAGCTAAAATTTGGGAGGGTAAGCTGAAACAAGGCGATGTGATTGTAACTAACCATCCGTCAGCTGGAGGTACCCATTTACCCGACATCACCGTAATTACTCCGGCATTTGAAGGCGATGAACTCATCTTTTATGTAGCTTCCAGAGCTCATCATGCTGAGATTGGAGGTATGTTACCTGGTTCTATGCCTCCTAACTCTACATTTTTGTGGCAAGAGGGTGCTGCAATTTACTCTGAGTTGCTGGTGGAAGACGGTCAGCTTAACACAGATCTAATCAATAAGGTTTTGATTGACGAGCCTGCGAAGTTCCCAGGTTGTTCTGGGTCCAGAAAAATCAGCGACAATATTTCAGACTTGAAGGCTCAAATTGCAGCAAACCAAAAGGGTATCAGCCTTATTGGCGTCCTAGTAAAAGAATTCGGCTTGCCCACAATAATCGCTTATATGCATGCTATTCAGGATAACGCGGCGGATACCGTTTCAAAGATGCTTAACCGGATTATTGACGAATTGGGAGAGGAGAGCATTGAGTCTACCGATTATATGGACGATGGTTCGCAAATTCAACTGAAGGTTTTCAAAGACTCAAGGGACAACAAAGTTGTGTTTGACTTCAGCGGAACTTCTCCTCAGGCATACAACAACTTTAACGCTCCTACGGCTATCACGTACTCGGCTATCATCTATTGTTTGAGATGCTTGGTGGACGAGAATATCCCCTTGAATCAGGGCTGCCTTAAGCCAATCAAAATTAAGATTCCGTCCTTGTCGCTGCTTTCGCCCGACAACGGCTGTGCTGTGGTTGGTGGAAATGTTTGCACCTCTCAAAGGATTACTGATGTGATTTTGAAGGCTTTCCGTGTTATGGCTGATTCTCAGGGGTGCTGCAACAACTTTACTTTTGGAAACGGCGGAAAGAACGAGGATGGATCATCTACCGATGGCTTTGGTTACTATGAGACTATTGCTGGCGGACACGGGGCTTCTGCTACGTGGAATGGAGTTTCCGGTGTCCATGTGAATATGACAAACACGAGAATCACAGACGCTGAGGTATTTGAGAAACGCTACCCCATTGTTTTGAGGGAGTTTTCGATTAGAAAGGGCTCTGGTGGTAAAGGGAAGTTTCACGGTGGTGATGGTGTCATTAGAGACGTTGAGTTTAGGGTTCCTGTTACTGCTTCCATTTTGTCTGAAAGGCGAGTCATTGCTCCCCACGGTTTAAATGGTGGTGAAGACGGAAAAAGAGGGCTGAACTTATTGATAAAGAAAATCAAAGACCCCGAAACAGGAGAAGTGACCGAGCGGATTATCAATGTAGGGGGCAGAGCCACTGTGAATATTGACGCAGGCGACCGCTTTGTCATCAATACTCCTGGTGGAGGTGGTTACGGTACGTGTGATGGGGAAAAAGGTGTTTCCCAGAGAAAAGTAGCTCCTGAGTTTAAATTTCCTGGAAATGGCTCGATTGCTGGACGTTCACAGGCTCAGCTAACCAATTAAAGTATGCGTACGTAAAGAGTTTCTATAGACGATAAAAATGTCAGCCGATATGCTGGAGGAGGGTGGAGGTAGATTTATTTTCCAGGCAGAGCTCATCATCTTTATTTAGTTCACAACGTGAGCATCTTGTAGATTGCATTAGTATGTATTCTGCAGGAGGACTAACTGTCCCATTAGTAAAATGCCACGATAGTGCGCGTCTCTTTCCTAATAGGGATGCAATCGGAGTTGGCCGCGCTGCGATAAGAGTGGAAATTGTATGCGAGCGATAAACAGGAGGGTTTATCGAAATTGAAATAACTTTTTAGCCGTGCCCTTATCCCTCCTGAACTGACCCAAACCATGTCCGACAAACGCACTTTGGCCACTTTGAACAGAAAGTATTTGAATGCGCTAGCCAAACAACCACTGCTGACAAAGGCAGTTACTCAGGCTGTCCTGAATGCGCTCAACGAATTAATATCATGCTATGTGGCAGGCGATGTCAAGAAAAGTACTATAAATATCTTGGGGCTTAAGCTGAATGTTGCCAACGCATTTTCCAGCAAGATTCCGCTTTTGTCGTTCTACGGGTTTGCCATAAACTCACCTATTGGTCACTATGCTTACGCTTTATTGAACAAAGTGTACAAGGCCCCGCTATCGCCTCGTAAGAAAGTCCTACAGATTCTCACTTCGATGTGTACTATCACTCCTTTGACATGTGCCCTTTTTGTGATATACATTTCTGTTATCAACAACCTCAAGATAAGCGTGCTGGTGAAGAAGTTTAGAGAATGTGGTGTACAGGGAGTCAAAGACGAACTGCTGAGGATAGCTAGAATAGTGATGGATAATCTTCGTGCCAACCTTTTTTCAGTAATCAAGTCATCATGGCTTACTAGTCCTATCTTTTTGGCAATTGCACAGAGGTATCTGGATCCTAATTCATGGGTTGTGTTTTTGAGTGTGTGCTACTTTGTGGTGGGGACGTACAACAATACGCGGTTGAAGCTTTCGCGTAAGCGCAGCGAGACGAAGACGGCATAGCCTTTGAGGATGCCTAAAGAGCTAGTGCTGCAAGAGTAGCGGGTGTTGCTAGCGATCTGCCAGCACGTGAAAACTAGAGCATATAAAGTCTATAGAAGAACGTAGCGGTCGCTGATTTTTGATAACGATGGCTTTACATAAAAAAACTTAAACGACCGTGAATGGTAGTTTATCTTATAGTGTTTCTTCACATCATTGTAAATCCATGCCTGGTTACGTTGAGCCCAAGCGTATTTTCAGTACTTAATTCTGTTATTCCTTCCCAATGCTTTGCCATACCAATGTGCGACAATTATATGGAAACGCGACAAACGCGGTCCGTATATTTTTCCCATGCGCGCGCATTGCAGTCTCCACGCATCCCTGCAGTCTGTAGAAAAAAAGTACAAATGAAACTGGATTTATGCAGTACGTGCCACGAATTCCTTCCATACAGAGTTAACTATAGGCTATCTGGCACTTGTTGAAGAGCAGCAGCGAGGGCATTAGCCACGTATTTGTGATACTAGCGCGTGTGGCCTCAAACTGCAGCCCTGACTGTGAAATTGAACATCAGATCAACCCCTGTTGTTAAGCCTTGTCGTGTCCTTTATTGTTAAGAAAAAAAGTCGCCCCTGCATTTAACGTGATTGAATCACAGTAGAGGAAGGGGCAATCGCAAAGACATTGCACCTTTAAAGATTTTACTTTTACCTCAAGCCTGCATACACAAAATCAGTCTTCTCTAGATAATGGAAGATCTGCTCAACGACGCAAGGAGCCGGTCTCGGATCACGCGAAAGGACCTCATAGGCGCAGACGAAGAGCTCATAACGACTGATGCGTTGAACTTTGACTATCCACGCCCGCGATACTCACTGGTCAAGCAAGAGTCGAATTCAGACGAGACATCTCAGGCTTCGTCGATATTGTTACATGGTAATGGCAATGGTGAAGGGAAGGCAGTGCTTTCCTCACAGGCGTTGGCTACAGCTGGTAACACGCTTGATACTGACATGATGTTTGCATCTAAGGAACAGGAGCTTAGCGAGCAGCGAGATAGAAAAAATTTGGCAACTGTACGAGATACAGATACTTCACGACCTGAAAATACCGAAGAGAAGCAAGACGACTATAATGACCAAAGCCAGGAAGTTGTTGATGAGTATTCGTCGATGCTTCCGTCTCCTCCTTCGTCCCCACCCCGAGAACTAGATCCCGGAAAGCTGTATGCTCTTTTTGAGTTCAGTGGCCCAGATCCAAGTCATCTTGGACTTTCGAGAAATGACTCTGTTGAACTGCTCAACGACAGTGACAGCTACTGGTGGCTAGTGCGAAAGGTGAGCAACAACGAGGTTGGTTTTGCACCTGCAGAGATTCTAGAAACGTACGAGGAGAGACTGGCTAGGCTTAATTGCTGGAAAAATGAAGTGATAGAGAAGTCTACATCGCAACAATATCTCTCAAAGGAGGATATTGAGGAGTTCGCAACAAATCAGCAACTGCACCAGAAATATAGTAGCAGCTCAAGTTTGTTGCAAAGTATAAGGTCAGAGACTGAGACTTTCAGTGCGAGCGATCTTTCTCTGAGAAGGAAGAGCTCTTTGAGACGGAACAAATCATCTTCCAAGAAGACTGTGATGTTTGCACCTGAATTTTTACCTGTACAAGAATGGGACGACGAACGATCAGAGGTGATGAGCGAGCAACACACCGATGTCAAGCCTTTAGTCATAAGTAAGCGTCTGAGTGCCTCTAATTTTTTGGTAAAAAACCTGGATACCTATAATTCTGAGGAAGAAACTGACGGCGATGAATGTGAGAATACTGATGAAATTGATGAGGAGCCGAAGGTAAGCAGGAATGGCACCGAAAGTGTTCATGCCAGAGCCAGTAGCAGGAGTGTGCCTTCTACGCCACTGAGCGGCTCCCAAGACAAGTTTATTGCTATGGCACCTAATGCGGACTTCATGATGACGCAAGACTCGATTGGTTCCTACTCGCCAGACTCACTCAACTCGTTTGAAAGCCCCTCGATAAAAACCTTCTCTTTCTCTGAGAGAAGAGAGAAGTTTCTGAGAGAGAAACAGAAAAAACTTGAAGCGATTCAAAAGAAAGCCAACATCCCTCTCAGCACGCCGAAGTTGAACATTGCAAGTAGCATGAAACTACTAGATGACATAATACAGGCAGGAGATGACGGTAGTTACCTGTACGAAGGTGGCAGTGCGAGTGAAGATGAGCGTGCTAAGATCAATGTCGAAGGCAGTGCTGCCACTACACCTCTTCACAGTAGTGCCCCAACTGACCTCAGACAAGTAGACTTATCTGAAGTTGTTAATGTAGCTACCGTCGACGATCCTAATTCAACCCTCACGGAAACCGCTGACAAGACTGTGCAATCGCGTGAATCCGTCTTGTCCATGTGCTCCTCGGTCTCGGACAAGAACGTGTCAGACACTCCTTCCACCAGCACCTCTGGAATTGTTTCACATGCCAGCAACAGTTCCTCCACGTTTACACAATCAAATGCCACGACCGAAGATCTTATCACAAATGACAGCGAGTCTTCAAAACTACGCCAATTGCACCCGGCCGTCTGTGAGCTTTTTGACCCTCTCGTGGACCAACTGAAGCAGCTTGAGCTGATGGTGGAATCGCTCAAGAAAAGCTAAAGCTAGCAAACTACAAAATTACGAAGAGATTTTAACGAACGGAGTAGAAGCTGAAAACATTGCTTGCACTCCAATGCATCTTAGACCGCGAACTGCAAGATTGTATGCCCTTTATACGATATATACCTGCATAATTCAAGACCCTCAGCACGGCTACGACCCTTTTCTGCTGCTACAAAATCACTGACGTGAAAAAAAGTAAAAAAAAAAATAAAAAAGATACGGAAATTATGGAGTGTTAAAATTTTTTTATTTTTTTGATCTTCAAGTACAAACAAGGCCTAGCTACTAAAACAAGAACGTGGAGAATTCAACAGTTGAGCTATATTTCGGCGTATTGCTAACAAACACACAGTGAAAGTTGTGCACCTACAATATTTTTTGATTTCAAAAGCATACGGAAGTCTAACTATCAAAATACTGGCCCTGACTTTGACACAGTTTATTACAACAGACCATCACAGTAGGTGTATGTAAAGCTGGCATTAACGTGGCATCAAAAGATACAGCTATTGAGTTCAATCCAAACGAAACCCATCAATATACTTTTTCATACCACAATTAATTACTCCATATTCTCTTGAATATCACTATCACAACTTGTATCAACATGCAGACTTGGACACCTGACCCTCAAGCGTTGGAGCAGATAGTTTATATACTGAGCGGCACACTGTCAGCGAATTCGCAGGTGCGATTGCAAGCAACGAGCGCCCTTTCGAAAGCAAAGGAACAACCTGAGTTTGACAACTACTTGCTCCACATTTTGATTAGAGGCACAAGTCTTGAAGCACAGGTGCGTGCCTCGGCTGGCCTGTTGATGAAAAATGACCTACTCAAGAATTTCAGTGCTAAGCCAGAGGAACTGAGACGTCATGTGCTCGCTGAATTACCCAATGGTTTGTTAGACACGCATGTGCTGGTCCGCAACATCACAGGTAATGTGATCACCACCCTGTTTGCGCTCTGTGGAGTAGACAAGTGGCCTGACCTCTTACCCAGCCTAATGCAATTAGCTGCTGGTGTGGACGGTCTTGACCAGGCGCAAGAAGGTGCGATGTCAGCATTAGCAAAGATATGTGAGGATTCAGCGAAGATGTTGGACCAGGAGTATAACGGACAGAGACCCTTGAACTACATGATCCCGCGTTTCATCGAGCTTACCATCTCACCCAATGCCAAAGTGCGCAGCATGAGCATCCAATGCGTCAATCAGTTTTTGATGATCAAGTCACAGAGCGTTTTGGCGTATATCGACGAGTATCTGGCCGCAATGTTCAAGCTCGCTACCGACACAGATGCTGGTGTGCGTACAAAAGTATGCACTGCATTCACCAACGTGATAGAGGTGCGGCCAGACAAGATTGTACCACACCTGAACGGAGTTATTGAGTACTGTGTGCATTCTATGGGCGATAACGACGAGAATGTTGCATTGGAGGCCTGCGAATTCATACTCAGCTTGGCAACATCAGACATATCTGAAGAGCTTGTAAAACCTAAAATTAGTGCCATTGTGACCATTTTGCTAGAGAAAATGGTGTACTCAGAGATGGACGTATTTTTGATGGAATCACAGGACGAGAAGGATAACGAGAACATTGAGGATAAGGATGAGGACATCAAGCCACAGATGGCTAAGGGTAAGGAAGCCCATAGGGGAACGAAGAAGAATGCAAGCAGGGATCATCAGAATGGCCAAAATGACGAGAATGGGCACAGTAATTTTGAGGAAGACTCGGACGAGGATTATTCCGACTCGGATGATGATGATGCCGATGAGCACTCATTCGAATGGAACTTGCGTAAATGTTCTGCTGCTTCTCTTGATATATTTGCCTCCAAGTTCCCTATGGAGATTCTGGCAACTTGTCTGCCCATCATCAAAGAGCGCATTGTTAACTCACAATGGCCTGTGCGTGAAGCTGCTATCTTGGCTTTAGGTGCCATTGCAGAGGGCTGCTTGGAGAATGCTTCTAGTCAACTGCCATCTCTTGTTCCCTTTCTTGTTGAAAGACTCAAGGACAGCGAGATCAGGGTGCGCCAGATCACTTGCTGGACGTTGGGAAGGTACGCGACATGGGTATGTAGCGAGGCTTTGAACGGTGGCTCCTGTTCAAGCTATTTTTTGCCGACCTTCCTTGCCATCATGGAGTGTGCTCTCGATACAAAGAAGGTTGTACAGGAGAGCGCCTGCTCGGCCCTCACAGACTTCATTGAGTCGGCAGCACCCGAACTTATATATCCCCTAGTGGAGCCTATTCTACAGCACATTGTGATCTGCTTTGGAAAGTACCAGCGCAAGAACCTACCCATTTTATATGACACAGTTAACTCTTTCACTGAGAAAGTAGGTGATACGTTGAAAGAAAAGCCACAATTCATTGAAATGCTGCTTCCACCATTGATTCAGAAGTGGCAAGCACTTTCTGATGATGACAAGGACCTGTGGCCGCTTCTAGAGTGCATGTCCTCCGTGGCTGCTGCTTTGGGAGAGATGTTTGCTCCATATGCCGTTGAAGTTTATCAGAGAGCGTTCCGTATTCTTGCTCAGTGTGTAGAACAACGGAGGCTCTCTCAGCAGGATTTCACCGTGGAATCGCCAGAGACTGATTTTATGGTCACATCGCTTGACCTTATTGACGGGTTAGTTCAGGGATTAGAGAGTCATTCGGGCGAGTTAATTGCTGCCCACGACTCGCCTGATATGTCACTTGCAAAGTTAGTAATTAGTTGCTTTGACGACCCAGAGAGCGACGTTAGACAGAGCGCCTATGCGCTGTTGGGTGACCTGACGATGTATCTATTAGAGCCTATTGTTCTGCCACATTTGCACGCAATCATGGTTTCTATTGGCAACGAGGTAACGAACAGGAGCTTCGATACTGCTGCCAGCTGTAACAACGCTATATGGTCTCTAGGAGAAATAGCTCTTCGCGTTCCCAAAGAAACGATGTTGCCATATTTAGATAACTTTATGGCAGTCCTCATCCCACTATTGCATAGCTCAGACGTCCAAGTTACTGTTCTAGAAAATGCAGCTATCACACTGGGGCGCATGGGTATCAATTGTCCCCAGGAGGTAGGCAAGTATTTGCCTCAGTTCCTTGGCACTTGGTGCAAGTACATGAGAGACCTAGATGAGAATGAAGAGAAAGAGACTGCCTTTGACGGTATATGCAATACGATCACTGCATCTTCCTCTACTCTTGGTCAGGATATTGCAGGCCTGAAATTGTTTGCGGAGTGCATTGCGCTTTACGAGCAGCCCAATGAACTGCTCGCTCACAAGTTTCAGATGCTACTGGCTGGATTTAGGTCCGGTTTTGGCCAAGAGCAATGGGATGCTTTCGTTGGGTCTCTGGACCCTTTTTACGGTGAAATTCTGCGTGTTAAATATAGCGTGTAACGCGAAGTATGGAGCGTATCGTTCATGGATGCACTTCCGCTCCTGGAATGGGCCTACTGCCATTAGGGCCTTATATAATAGTATATAGTAGTATATAATAGATTTGTTCGCATCGGCTGCATACACCTAAGAGCTCCTACCATTTCACACAGTACTAACGAACTAGCGATCTCAAATTTCGACCCGATCATTGAGTTGCGATGACGTAATACAGATCGAATAATAATTGCGAATCAAGAATAAAGCTTGATTTCTCCAAAACTATTTACTTTTGGGTAAAACCCTAGCGATCAATGTCTGGATAGATAACGCCCATACACTTTTTATAGATCTATTTCTCCTCTCTAATAAGGTATTCTACTAACTCTAGTGACATCATCATTGCTTAATGCTGTCTTTCTTCTATCAAAAATGTGCCCATAGGAATAGAAGAAACGCCTTTACCCATAGCGTAGATTGAGTTGCCCCTCAAAATTGTCTCAACTACTTTACCCTTTACCTCCTTACCGTGGTAGGCAGTCAGCTTATTCTTAAAAAATGACCTGGCGTTCTCGATGTCGTATGTCACACTTGGGTCAAATATAGCGAAATCGGCATCAAATCCCACAGCAATTTTGCCCTTTCTATGGTGAAGTCCCACCTGTTTCGCCGTGTTCCAACAACACCACTTTGCAATGTCTAGCAACTGCACTTTTTGCCTCAGTTTGGCACCTTCTGTCCAAAGGACGGGCACACCAAATCCCACCGAAGTTATACCTCCCCATGCAGCCAAAAAATCACCCTTGTCTAAGCCCTTCAGCTCAGGCACACAGGGCGAATGATCAGACACAACAGAGCCTATGACACCTTCCTGCAGTCCTTCCCACAAACCAATTCTGTTCTCATCGGTCCTGATTGGTGGACAGCACTTGTACTCTGTTGCTCCATCAGGTATAGCCTCGGCTTTAAGGGACAGATAGTGGAAACAGGTTTCTGTCGAAATGGGTAGTCCTTCCTCTTGTGCTTTTCTGATGATAGGAACAGCCTCTTTTGTGGCCAGGTGAACAATGTGAATAGGCGTAGTTGGTTGCTTGCGTGAGCATTTAATAATTGAGTCAATAGCGTTGAGCTCTAGCTTATCGGGCCTAGACGCCAAAAAGGTTGAGTACGCTCTTGGGTCTACCGAGTCCAGTTTGGCTGTGTCACTGTGGTCCTGTTTTACCTTATCGAGAGGAGTAAGCATAAGATCGTCGTCCAATGAAAGTGCAGCGATCTCTGCCGGCTTCATGGCTGGCGACTTGGCCATTTGTGCAATGGCACCAACGGTTGGTTCCACAGAGTGAAGTACAGGCGATCCGGCGAGTATTTCAGCTTGCGAATCTGTGAGGCCGTCGTAGTGTTTGTGGTTGACGTCTGAGTGTGTGTGCCTTTCGTTGGGTTGGCCGCTGTTACAGGCCTCTTTATTCTCATTACTCTTTCCTTTTTTATTCTTTTTTGAGTGCATACCGCCGCAACACATATCATGGCCCTCTTCCCCTTCCATCTCTGCGTGGAACATTAGCATCGTGGTACTTCCCTTGACGATTTGCAGTGCCTTCTCAATATACTCCGGAGTAATCATTGGAAACTCGTCAACTCCCGAATTCATCATAAAGCCTTTGAACCCTCTGACGCCTGAATGTATAAGAGGCAGAATGTCGTCTAGATTATCGGGCACCAAACCTCCCCAAAAGCCGCAGTCGACCCACATTTGTCCTTTGGCAGCCTCTAGCTTCAAGTTGAGATTGGCAACTGTGGTTGTGGGAGGTATAGCATTTAGTGGCATATCTATCACGGTAGTTACACCACCAGATGCAGCGGCCTGAGTCCCTGTAGCAAAGCCTTCCCATTCAGTTCTTCCTGGCTCGTTCAAATGTACGTGACTGTCAACTAAACCTGGTAAGATTATAAAGGGTGACAGGTCCCGGAACTCTACCACGTTATATCTGTCAGCAAGTTTGGGGGTTAAGTTTGTGTCTTCCAAGATGTGGATAACCTTACCGCTGTTTATAGAGAATATAATGGTGGCTGGCTTAACTGCGTCGGGAAAAACGACATTGGTGGAAGCTATAGCTCTTGACATGATGTGAATAATTCTGGCTTAACTTTGGAAAATTAATCTATGCTGTCACTGACGAAGGTCTCTTTACCCTGCAATCTAAAAGGCTGTACTAAATCCACCTTTCACGTTTTACCACACGTTGCAAACCTTATCAAATTTCTAAGATAAGGAAAAAAAGAATACGAAATTCTCAACAAAGTCTCCCAGATAGTGAACAAAATTGCTTTTTAACACTGCAAAAAAGGTACTTCAAACCAAATGGCTACCTTTTAACTACTTTCGAGCCGCTTGAAGCAAAATATAGCAGTGTGTCTCCAACCTTTCTAGTTAAAAGCCCTAAAATCCCGGCTTAAAAAAACAGCGGTCAGCTCCGAACCTCAGATATTTTTTTTTCAGATCGACTGCCTATTTGGGAACGATAAAAAGTAGATAAAAAGTTTAAATATAACTGGACACCCAAAAGTTTTAGAGTTAGGGTAGTTATGCTTTTCTTTCACTCACAGAGTGGCTATTGAGCTGCGATTGGCTTATTGAAGCGGACAATCATGGTTTCCTGCACGATCTTATTGGCGCTGAAAACATTATCTGCCACCGCACAGTGTAAAAGACGAGATACCCAAAGGAGAGGCTTCCTAGAATGGAAGTTGTCCTACTTACTGTTCTATGTTGAATCCTAGAGCTAGAGGTGGAGCGCAGCGGCTACAACGTTCAGCATTGTACCGCATCTTATCTTTGGTTCTTTTTCACAAAGTGTAATTGTAGTGGGTGTTTGGTGTAGTGTTTCAACAGGTGTACCGTTGTTACAGTTGACCTTTCTTTTGCAGTGCACGGGTGTTATTAAACGGATCAGCGAGGAACCCAAGTGTTTGGTCAAGCTCAGGTCATTGCTGTACAAGAGCAGCCATAAGAAGCACCACGTACAGCGTGGACAAGCCAATATCCATCGTAAGCCTATCGTATAAACTAATCTCGCAATACTAATGATTCATAAAACACGGTACAAACGCTACATGATTACACCAGCTGCTTTCTCGAGCCCTGGAAGAAATACTTGACTACCAGGACCTGGAACACAGAGATACCGCCCATCAGCACAGCATCAAACAGGGAAAAGTAAAAGATTCTGGACTCAGTAGACTTCACGGTGGACTGGTTTCTGTTGTTTCTGGTTTTGTAGAATTGCAGAGTGTTGGCCAACTGGTTCAGCTTACTCTCAATTCTGGCTACAGATTGCTGCATTTTGTCTAAAGCCTCATTCTCTTTGGGTGCGTCAGGAAGTTTAGCCTTGAAATCGTTGTCCAACCTTACCTCAAAATCTACGACCTTCTCGGCAAAAGTAGACATCTCATTGGAGAAGCAGAACTCGTACTCCCCAATCTGATCTGCAACAAATAGATAGTCGCCTTGCCTCTCTTTGTCTTTAGCGGCAACTATTTTTCCATTTGGAGCCTTGATTGAGTAGTCAATGTCGAATGCACCACCGGCCTGGACTGCAAAATAGTACCCTACATTGGAGTTGGGGTGCTCGTTGAATACATAATAGCACGATTTCTCGTTAGCACCCAGTACAAACGTCAGAGCCGTAGCTGATGCCAAAGAAATGCAAGCGACAAATGCTATAAAAGATTGCACAAGCATGATGTGATGGGCGCAGCGTGTATTGAATGGACCTGGTGACACTGAAACAAAGACCAGCACCTGAAAAGTACGTGTTTGCTAGACGTGTGCGTTCGAGAAGCGCAGAGGACTCGCGAATTATTTTGATCGTACACCGCGCACCGAGCTAAAAACGCGTACTTGTGGTGTAAGGATGGATACCTCATCAGGGATTGTCGTAAGATCTACGCAGATGAGTTTATTATAATATTATACTCCACTGATATATACTTAGGTCCACTAAGCCATGCGGCCCTTCTATTAAGTACAATTTTATACTTGAAAAAAAGAGAAAGAATTTATGCGTCGCTGATTATGTCTTGAATCAGCCCCCTGAGCTTTCGGGGTATATCGGGTAAGCATACTGAGCAACATTACCATCTACACTCCCAGTTGTATCCTGCAAGTCCGGCTTGTAGTAGTCCTGTTCGTTTTCTATAATGTAAGTTGGATTGTAACTTTGTTCGGTTGGCGCAGCAATGGGTTGTGTATACTGCACATATACTCCTGGTGCACTCGTGTAGTTGGCGTTCTGCGGGGATGCAATCTGAAACATCTGGATCATAGGAGCTGATTGCCCATAATAGCCATAACCACTGGCTCCTGCAGGATTGACCCTCATGGAGAGTGGACTTGGTGGGTTTCTCGAGTTAGCTTTAGGCCCCGACCCCGTTCCTCCGCCATTCGAAGGTACCGCCGTTAAAGTCCCACTTTGTAATGGTATAATTTGGCCTGGGTGCGCTCCAAACTGCGTGTATTGGTAACAATTATGGTACTGTTGCGCATAGAATGGGTTAAGGTTTTGACTTTCTGGAATTTCGTACTTCCGAGGCATACTTTCAGGTTGTAACTCAAAGCCTCTTGATTTTACCTGCTGGTACTCGGAGATGGTCTTTCTGTAGTCGAAAGCACAAACTATGACCCTCTTGTCTGTTTCCAAATCCAAGGTGCCATTGAGTAAATCCCTTTTCAACATCTTTTCCTGGGCATACAGCACCATGTCCATGACTTTGGGGATTAGATATATTCTCATGTTCGCCTTGTATCTTGGTCTAGCTACCACACGCTTCATGAAAATTGGCGTTATTGGTTCACCAGGCTTTCCAAAATAATCGTCTTGTTCATCCCGATGAATAGCAGAATCAAGATTTGGGGGTGATCCGTTACTTTTCTTTTCCAAAAGATCACCAACAAACGTCGAGCTAAGTTTGGAGTAAGTGTCAAATTCGTCGTCGTCCAAGTGCGCATCTCCTGGTTTAACTGTTTCTATCTTCAAAACCATAGCCCCACCTGGCTCTTTGGCAGCGGCTCTGGTGACCCTTAATAAGGAAAAATCTTGTACTGAAAACAGATCACTTACTGAACTTGCAACATCATCGTAAACAGGAATGTTGCCTTCCATGTAGAGAGCCCCAGGGTACTCTGGGTGAAACATGCTATCTTCGGGGGATGCCATCATTTTCAACGAATCACTGATGTAAACCACTTGTTTAGAGGGAAACTGCGAATTCAGGCCAGCATTCTCTTGCAACCTATTCCCTATAGTATTAGGCCTAGCGGTGTCCTGAGGTGAGAAATTGCTTGGAAAGCTTGAAAAAATTGTAGGATCTATTTTCTCCAAATATGCCAAAGAATGGTTACTTAGCACACTGAGCTTTTCTTTTTGATAGTCAGAAACGAGAGTCAAGTAAAGAACAGGGATGCTAGGGACTACCGTCAGTTTTATGAGCATTCTGGGTGACAGAGGTCTTCCTTGTTTAGAATTTACGATTACTCTCGTCATCTGAGTCGAATTGGCACTGTTGTGATTCTCGTTTCTAATTTTTATTTTTTTCTTTCTTCTAGCTAAACGTATCAAACGATTACTATCGGCTCTTGATATGTCAGGTGTGACATAGCCTCTATCTTGAAGAGCCAGCTGTTGAAGTTGCAGGTGCTGCAGTTGCTGCTGATACTGTATCTGCAATATCAGCTGGTTGTCAATTGGATAGTTTGGCTGAGATACCCTAGGTTGGTTATAGTTGGCTTGGGCGTTTATGGTCCCAATGGGCGTTCCTACAGGATCGCTCATATTCTGAAGGGTGCCAGAATAGACTGTCGATGACATCTATATGTTTCAAAAGCTTATGCCAATTCCAGCGTACGTGACCTTGGTCTTCTGATGATTCTAGTGTCGTTTATGTCGTTGAGTACCTTACTCAAATAATGTGGTATAGTTATTAAAATATTCAATTTTTCTCAGCGTTGTGGCTTCTCCATTAACTTGAATATTTGTTAGCTACTATAACCGAAAAGTGGTATATGGTAGATGAAGAAGCTAAGGTACGTGCGCAATTTTTGTATAAGTGAACGTTGCCAAAGGATTAGGTATATGCAAATTGTGAAGAGCAATATGCCGGACGCCAAAAGGACTTAGATGGCGGAAAAACCAAATGAGCTGTGATCTATTTCAATTTGAGACCAAGGGAGTATATAATAAATATTAATAATAAAGTCCAATCACAAAACTTTTATGTGAAGATAAACTTATTTATTCGGAAAATAAACATGGGATAAATTGAGTATATATAGGTATAAATACATCTAAATTGAGGCGTATTATGGAAATGTTTAAAGGGGAAACATAAAAAAAATTAGAAGAAAAAGGAAATAGGCAAGTGCATGATTGAGCTGAACGGCAGTGTTGCAGGCTTCATTTTCCAGAAACGTCAAGAGATCTACGTCTGCGAGAGCTGGTTAAAGTGTCGAAGCCTGCATCTTTTTAATATAACTTATACTGAAAAAGGTACATGAATCTTACAGTTACTCGAGAGAAAAAAAGATGCACAAGCTATTGTTGAGTGTACCGACTAGCGCCTAAAAAGTTAACTCCTATACATAACACTGCAGGAAAAATGCTTCAAATGCAGTGGCTATTGTTCCACATTCTATTCGGAATATGCGTTGAGAGGGTGGTACGATTGCAAAAGAGACGCGGTAAACAATAGCATTAGTACTAAAAATTCTCACGTACCTTGATGTCCTCGCAAAAAGAATCCTACAGTTACCAATAAGGAATTTGTCCCTCATCTATTAGTCTCGACAATAGAATATGTACCTTATAGTTCAATTGAAGACCATGCGCCTTATGCAGCCTGATTTCAACTAAGTAGGTCCCAAAGTACGTTGCATGATGCATCAACATATTATTTTAGTTTCCAAAATTATCTTCTTGCATTGGTAGAAATATCAGGAAAGTTATTAGTCTTAAAGACATCGGATAGTGTTTCTTCAAGGAAGTAAATTGACAGTGGTTGTGACATGGACTATTTTTAGTTCATTGTAACTTACAATTTTGGCGCTTTGTATGTATAAAATACCGTTGAAAGACTGCACAAAGAAACATTGATTCTTGGATGGTTGTACTAGGGTAGCACAAAGGCTTGATCACAGCGGTCCCCAGACGCCTCACTTTTTGCTTGCCCACTACCAAAATCAAGCGAAAGAGTCCGAGCAGTTTTTCATTTTTTACATACAAGATTCTGTGTTCCATTTTATAAGTTCCCGTCTAATTTCATGACAACCCCAAAAAAGCAAGTGAGATAGCCCTGGCATTGAACACATCCTTAACTTCGGCCTCTCTTCCGAATTTCTTTAATGATAAGGTAGTTTGCTACAAAGTATACACAACGGCGGACTTAACAAGGCGCGTACAAGGTCAAGAATGGAATAATTTCTCTGAGTTGAACATAAGCAGTACTGTGTAGTTAATGGGATTCGCTATGCAGCGATAGATCGGGAAGCTTGATCAAAAATTTCACTCTTTTGCCAACTATTCGCCCTCATAATCTTTGAAGACGATTACATTATGTTCTTGCCAATTAGGCAATAGTAATTAATTCTTATTGTCTTGTGCTCGGATTACTCGATGGATTTTTAGTGCGTTTTCCGGTAGGGCAATTTTTTGTTGAAGGTATTGCCTACTGCAACCAAACGACACGCATTCCCTGTCTTGATTGACATCACACATGAGTCTTCTATCAGTAAGGGGAAGGGGTACTATCAGTATCAAATGTTCATTGTAGATGCCGCTGACGTGTCCGTAAACGCCTGCCATGCACAATTTCCTACTGAGAAAACCAACAGCATAGTCTAGACATCGCATCCGTCACATATGTCTTCTTTGAATAGATCTGGTATTATGTAGTACAGCCTTGAGATTTCCGAGCGTTCTTTATCTTGTTTACTTATCTTACTATTTTTTGTTTACGAAGAAAGAATAGTTTTAGGTCCTTGAAGAAAATTTTTTATTAGCCGCTACCAGTTTGCAGCCGGAAAACGACAGATGTATTGAGATCCGGCAAGGCTCCTTTCTGGTGACGGTGATTGGCGTCATTCTGAACTTCTTACAGAAATGTGCAATATATCTTGTGGTCTATTCATCAATAGAAACTCTATCACAAAACACGTCATCAAGTAAGAACTGTAAGGTAAAACATGTATCACTCGGGTCAAGCTGCAAGGATAAACCGCATGCATGCAGGTACTAAATGAACAACGATCGATTCACAATAGCCAATTTGCGCGTGCTTTTCTATAAGCAAGTTCTCAATAAAGTATTTGTGGTCTGAAAAGTATTTAGAATCTGAGTTATTAAACGTGTCATTAGAGTGAAGATTCAAATTAAGTCTATGCAATCCGATTCCCCTTTCTATCTACCATTTTTGTGTACAGTATCAACGTCAAGATTGAGGGCATTTTTGAAAAGACTGAGCTGATCCGTTAATTGCAAGAGGTCTGTAATGCTCAACTGCTAGCTCGTCTGTCCTGTTCTCCAAGCAAAGCTGGAGCATGACTTTGGACAAGAAAATTCCACAGTTTAAGATATTGCCTAAAGGCTAGCCGGAGTATTGAAATCTAACATTAGAAGAAAGGTGAGGGACAATAGTATCAGTGAGTTGTGCCATGCAACTGGTGGATCTTCGCCTGAGGCGCCCAGTTATCTCATTTTAAAATCCGTGTAGACCGAACTAGATTGATCTAACTAAAGATTAGCTCAAATCCGTTTAAATTATTACGTACAGCGCGTTGAATGTACCAGCTGGACTAACGCATTGTTTCACTAGCTGCTGACATTGTATTCACTTGCCTGTTACTGTATGCTTGCATTATTTTGTGAGAAAGACGGAGCAGCGCATACAATGTAGGGAACTATGCTGTTTTTGTACGACCTGTCAGGTGCGTGCCCTCTTGTTGTGTTATCATATAAAAAGGGCATCGGCCGCATCAAGCGAAATTTTTACTGCATTAAGCGACAAAAAAAGGGGTTAATATAGTTCGGTATTTGATCTCGGCGGAGAAATCTGTGCGTTCAACAAGTCTTGCAATTAATGTAACTAAGTTCTTTTCGTGGTATCAGCCATACATGGTAAACAGGTATGTGTTCTGACATAACACAATTGGAAAGGGCTGAGTGAAATGGGTAGATGGATTTTAAATCGATCTTGCCAACGGCAAGAGAGTTCTGCCTACAGGTTAGCGAGGGCTTTCGGCAGACACTGAAAATAGACAATAACAACCTTATATTAAGATTGTTTAGTTAAATGTGATGTGCTGCGATATCCTGCAAGAATTTTGATGCACGTGAAGAACCTATTAAGCATATGCAGCCGAGAAAAAAAATTAATTTATGCAATGTCGATCTTTCGTTTCAGAGGAGAAAAGATTATTTGTATGGGGCAGGTACATATACTAACCGAATTTGTCTAAGGGCGGTAGAGCACCACGTCCTGTAAGATATATTGCAATTGATTAAACGTGTCTCCAATTTTTATGGTCCTGCAACGGACATGCCTACTGGAACTACAATTATTGCGCAATTGATATTTCAAGGCGACACCAATATCAGCTTTGGATATTCACGTAATGGCTAGCTTGATAAGCGCAAATATGATATCATTTGACTGCGCTAGTACCTGCAGTTAGTGGCGCAGCTAGCATATATCGAAAAACAATGCTAAGTCTAACTAACATCGGTTTAATAATTTCAAATAAACACCCAAATGTTTATTATGGTGTACAGGTGCGAGTCGTTTATGGCGACTACGCATACCGCGCGGGTTTCCCGCGGGATACCAGCTGAAATAGCAACAGAAAAAAAAGGGGGAGCAAGGCAGGCTCAACTTTATGTGTGTCACCTTTAAATAAAACAAGAATTGTTGAGCACCAGCCAAAACCATCTCATAATATACAGGATCCCGCATAGTTTACCATGAGATTTGCCCCCCTATTACTATTATTTGCCTCTTCTGCTTCTGTTTTTGCTCTCCCCGTCAGTGACGAGTCGGTCTTAGCACTCCCCACCCCGGAAAAGCCTGTTCCAGGTGAGAATCCTTTGATACAATGTGACGCTCTCGAGGAGCAAATTCTCACTTTGAAACAAGTAGACTTGTCGCCCAATCCACCAGAGAGAAACACAAACCTGACAATTTCTGCTAAGGGATATCTGAGCAAGAATATTGAGGATGGAGCATATGTTGAAGTTGATGTAACATATGGGTTTATCAAACTAATACATCAGACATTTAACCTGTGCGACGAGATAGAGAATGTTGACTTGTCTTGTCCACTCGAGGCAGGAGAGTACAACCTGGTGAAGGAGGTAGAAATTCCAAATGAGGTGCCTCCAGGAACCTACAATGTGATGGCGAAGGCGTATACTGTTGACGATGAGTTCATCACTTGTTTGTCTGGGTCAGTTTACTTTCCCCCTCCCTCTGCGAAGAAGATGTTAGGTGGGTGGTAGATGCTTAAGCAAATTTCCTTGGTGATGACGCTTTCCCCCCCACTAAATTCGAGCCATCGCGGCTCACCCATACATCTTCTGCTTCTCATTTCTAAACGCTGAATCTGTTGCCTAGTTCGCTTCGCTTACAAAGCTGGTATATACACTATGTGTCTTACTTTAATAACCGCGCATGCTCGTTATCCTCTCCAATCTCCTGCTCGACACCTCTTTCGCTAGGCACCTCGTTGTAGTTATTCGAACCATATGTTATCTCCTGGATAATGACTCTCGATACGGCTATTCTTTTTGAAATGCTCTTGTGCTGTAACCTGATCGGCACAAGGGGCATGTATCCGTTTGTCTCTCTAAAAGACCGCACTTTCAAGAGCCCAATGACAAAGATCCAGAAAGTAATGTAACTTATGACAGACCCGTAAGTGGCACTGTTGGTCCATCCTACAAGGGCGTTCAGCAGCATCCAGCCTCCGTCAGTAAGTCCATTACAGCAGTTCACATGCCAAACGGATTTGGATATATCGTAAGAACCTGGTCCCGAGCCAGTTTCACTGGTGTCTTGTCCACACTTTTGCACAAACTGCTCCAACTCCAAAAACCAAACTCCCCTGGAGACTAAGCCCGCAGCCACTACGTAGAGAAAACAGGTCGACAAAACCAAAAAATACTGCAATGACAGCTTGTTACCTCCTCTGTATAGTAACACTCCTAGTCCTGCACCGCCCACAGCTCCTGTGATAATAGCCAGGGGGAAAGAGCTCATAGGGGAGCCTACACCGATTCCACCGATAAACACAACAGCCTCCAGCCCTTCTCTTAATGTCGTGACGAAGGGAAGCAATGCCAACGCATACTTCTTGGTAAAGTTGTTCACCTTGTTCCTGACCTTCATGAATTGACTGATGTTCGCATTCAGCTCAATATCGGTATCGTTGCTAGGGCTCACAAACAATGAAGGCGAGTTGCCACCCTCCGAATTTGTATCGTCCTCAGACAATCTGCTTCTCGTGTGCAAAGAGTTTCCCAGTTTTATCTTCCATTTGGCCTGCATTTGGTTAATCCTCAGCAAAGCGAGACCCATCACAGCAATGATCAAGGCCGACACTATGCTAAACAAGCCTTCCCAAACTCTTTCAGCAACCGACCATAAGTCATTTCCTATGAGATAAAACACAGCAATAAACACGGCACCAATGCCCATGCAAATCAGAAGTCCACTCACCGCTCCAATCCACACTTGAAGCCTCAGATGGCGATAGTTAGCGGACTCTTCTGGTGGAATCACTTTATCTCCTGCATCAGTAGATTTCTCGAAATTGTGCTTCAGGAACGACAGGAGCACTGACACGATAATGGCCGACTCCAGCGTCTCTCTAAGGATGATGAAGAAGATCTGAACGGAGAAGTAATCTTCCCACATGATGATATGCTAATTTATGGAGCTCCTGCACTAAATAAGTCAGTTACCAAATAATGCTCAAAAGAACAGGAGACTTTACTGTGCAACCTCTAGTACCGTAGTAGTAAAAAACATAGGGTCGTTACTTTTTCTGTTAGTGGTGTACGGTTGTAACAACGACCTGCTGGCTCAATCGCTCTGAACTTCAACTGAGCCGAGATTCTTAAACCCTTATGGAATTCTCGCAATTATGCAATCCAGTAATTTCACAGTTTAGTTCCTTTGTCTCTTTTACTATCTCTTATTTACTTCTTTTCCATCCAGTTATCCTTTGACTCGTTCAATCCCACTTGATCTTACTCAGTCAAAGGCATCACAAACATGGCGTTGCTGAGGAGACACAAGGCGGCCGCCCCTGGCGCTGCTCCCGCTTCCGGGGCTGTGAGGCCCTCTGCATCTGCTAAGCCCGTGAAAAAGGCCCAGTTCGAACACTCCAAGAAGAAAGAAGTTGGAGTCTCTGACCTCACACTGCTTAGTACCATTTCCGATCAAGCCATTAACGAAAATCTCGAGAAGAGATTCCACAATGGGACCATCTACACCTATATTGGGCATGTGCTTATCTCGGTCAACCCCTTCAGAGACCTTGGCATATACACCGACGAAGTGCTGAACTCGTATAAAAACAAGAATAGACTGGAGGTTCCTCCACATGTGTTCGCCATTGCGGAATCTATGTACTACAACATGCGTGCCTACAACGAGAATCAGTGTGTGATCATTTCTGGTGAATCTGGTGCTGGTAAGACAGAGGCTGCAAAGCGGATCATGCAGTATATCGCCTCTGTCAGTGGCTCCTACACTACTTCCAGCAAGATCCAGCAGATCAAGGACATGGTCTTGGCCACTAATCCTTTGTTGGAGTCTTTTGGATGTGCCAAGACTCTTAGAAATGACAACTCTTCGAGACATGGTAAATATCTTGAAATCAAGTTCAACAAGTCCTATGAGCCTGTCAGTGGTAACATCACCAACTACCTTCTAGAAAAGCAGCGTGTAGTGGGCCAGATCAAGAACGAGAGAAATTTCCACATCTTTTATCAATTCACGAAAGGTGCCTCTGACCAATACCGCCAGAGCTTTGGCGTCCAAAGGCCAGAGCAGTATATTTACACTAGCGCTTCTGGCTGCACCAGTGTTGATTCCATCGACGACAATAAAGACTATAAAGCAACTTTGGAGGCCATGCGCGTGATTGGTCTGACCCAGGATGAACAAGATCAAGTGTTTCGCATCCTGGCCGCTATTTTATGGATTGGAAACATCACGTTTGTTGAAAATGAGGAAGGAAACTCTCAAGTAAAGGACACTAGTGTGATTGATTTTGTTGCTTACCTGTTACAAGTGAACGCAGACATCCTGACGAAGGCTATCACAGAGAGAATCGTGGAGACATCGCACGGCATGAAGCGTGGCTCCATATATCACGTACCCTTGAACCCTACACAGGCAACGGCAGTCAAAGATGCTTTAGCTAAGGGACTCTACAACAATCTTTTTGACTGGATTGTGGACAGAGTGAATCTTTCGCTGCAAGTGCTTGATAACCAGAACCACAAGTCCATCGGAATCCTCGACATTTACGGCTTTGAGATCTTTGAGCACAACTCATTCGAGCAGTTGTGTATCAACTATGTCAACGAAAAACTGCAGCAGATTTTTATCCAGCTAACTTTGAAATCTGAACAAGATGAGTATGCTAGAGAACAGATTCAGTGGACTCCTATCAAATTCTTCGACAACAAAGTCGTTTGTGATCTGATCGAGTCAAAGAGGCCCCCTGGTATATTTGCCGCCTTAAATGATGCGTGTGCCACTGCCCACGCTGACTCATACGCTGCCGACCAGTCTTTTGCCCAAAGACTCAACATGGTGTCAACCTCGAAGCACTTTGAGTTGCGGTCGTCTAAGTTCATTGTTAAGCACTATGCTGGCGATGTGACTTACGAAATAAACACAATGACGGACAAGAACAAGGACCAAATGTTGAAGGACCTTTTGGAGATGATCAAGACTTCCACTAATGGGTACCTTCTGACACTTTTCCCAGATTCTATTGACGCCTCCTCAAAAAGGAGACCTCCTACTGCCGGTGACAAGATCAAAACAAGTGCTAATTTGCTGGTTGACACATTGTCGCAAGCATCACCTTCTTACATCAGAACCATCAAACCAAACCAGAATAAATCACCAACAGAGTATGAGACAAAGGCTGTCTTACATCAAGTGAAGTACCTTGGATTGCAAGAGAACGTGCGCATCAGAAGAGCCGGTTTTGCTTACCGTCAGACTTTTGAAAAATTTGTAGAGCGCTTTTACTTGCTGAGTACTAAGACCTCCTATGCTGGTGAGTATATTTGGCAAGGTGATCACAAAGAAGCTGTCAAATTGATTCTCGCTGACACTGGAATCGCCAAGGACGAGTGGCAACTTGGTGTCACGAAAGTATTTATCAAGAAGCCAGAGACTTTGTTTTCCTTAGAGGAAATGAGAGAAAATTACTGGGCTAACAAAGCAAAGGTGATTCAGAGAGCCTGTAGACGCTATCTCAAACGCAGAGAAAATGCTGCAAAGATCTGCCAGCGTTTGTTTAGAGAGAGAACTGGCGGCAACAAATACGAGAAGTTGAGAGACTACGGTACATCTTTAGTGCTAAACAAAAAGCAGAGAAGAAGACTCAGTATATTGGGTTACAGGGCATATATGGGTGACTACCTTGACTGTAACGACAAGTCTGGATTTGGTCGATTTCTTGTCAACGCTGTGGGCATCAAGGACTTTGTGGTTTTTTCTTCTCGTGGTGAAATATTAGTCTCAAAGTTTGGTAGGTCTTCGCTTAGAGTGGGCAAGATATTTATCCTGACAAAGACGACGTTTTATATGATTGGACAGCAGGTGGTGAACCAAAAAGTGCAACATATTGTCGAAACTGCGGTGCCCGTAAGCAGCATTGCTGCGGTTTCTCTGTCTAATTTGCAAGACGATTGGCTTGCGATCAACTTACAGAGCCCTACGCATGCCGATTTGTTTATCAACACAATTTTCAAGACGGAGCTGGTCACCCACCTAAAGAACATTAAGCGCGCGTTGCAGATCAACTTTGGTTCGACTATCACTTACAATAAGAAGCCTGGTAAACAACATATCGTCAAGTTTCAAGTTTCTTCTACGGCTCCACCTAACACCGACAGTTACAAATCTAGTATTGTCTCGGTCACCGAGGGTTTCCCCGCCTCTTCTACCTCGAGAGAGAAACCAAAAGGTAAGTCAAACTTCTCCAACGGGGAAGCGCTTGAATTTTACAAAAGGCAAATAGCCAGAGGCTCTAACAAACCTTCTGTTGGCTCTGTTGCCAGGCAGGTGGCTCCAGCTTCTTCCTCAGTAAGAAAGTCGGTACCTCCCCAACCACAACAGCCACAACAGAGCACATCTGCAACCCCTGCGGCTGCTGCGACCCCCGCTGCTGCTGCTGCGGCCTCGGCGGCTTATCATCCCGCTGGTGCAAAACCCGTTGTCCACAGAAAACCGGTTAACAGAAAGCCACCATCTGCTGTATCTGCTGTTGCGAACGGTCATACGACTATTGGCAAGCCCGTTCCTACTCCGCCTACCAGCAGAACCAAAGCGCCACAGCCAATTCCTGTTGCCTCAAACGTTCCACCTGCGCCTCCACCTCCACCAGTACAGAAGCCAAAATGGCCAACTTACAAGGCTGCGTATGACTTTCCAGGCTCCGGCACCCCTTCCGAATTGCCGTTAAAAAAAGATGACGTTGTGTATATTCTTAGCACAGAAGGGAATGGCTGGTCGCTGGGGAAGACTCTGGATGAGACGAAGGAGGGCTGGGTTCCTACTGCGTATATTGTTGAGTGTGCTTTTCCTAGCTCTGTATCTGCCGCCAATAGTGTACCTAAGGCCGCAAGTGTCAATGTTGATGCTACCGCTAATGCACCTGCTCATCCTGACAATAGTAACAACGGCAATGCTACGGCCAACGGTAACGGTGATATCGCTGGTGGCCTGGCAGCTGCGTTGTTACAGAAAAAAGAGCAAGAGAGCAATTTAGCAGGCAGTCTTGCAGCCGCTATCCGGTCTAAAGCCAGAAGAGACAGCGATGATGAGGAAGAGGATGATGACGAAGATTGGTAAGTGAATAAATAAAATGATGTGACGTTCCAGGCAGCAGAGTCTCAGCAGAGTCGAGAAACTCTAATGAGGCAGTGATCGTAAATTTATGTGATATATATTCTCAATACATTGTATTTTATAAATGATTATTGTGCACAAGCGTCATGAGGTGAACTGGATGGCTGACGTGTGATGCTATTCTTGGTCGTACAGCTGGCTAGCGCAAAGACATGGACTCAAAATCATCAGAAGCTGCCTGTACCAATTTATTGGAGTTCCTTCTACTCGGCGGAAAGGTGAGGCTTGAAGAGGAAGACGGGCTTGATCCCTGAGGTGTCAGAACAGGCGACGTAACTGACGTCACCGAAACAAGGCGTCTTTTTGAGCTTGGTGTTACTATTCCAGACATAGCATTACTAGTAGCGGTGACAGTTGCTCCCATGTCAATCACAGATTCGTCTGTGTTCCTTCTCTTGAGCAATCCCAGACTGCCACTAGACGATGTCAGAGGGCTTATTCCCCCTAACAATCCTTGAGCATCAATTTTGGGTGATCGAATTTTATGGAAGTTCCACTTCTCGTTGGCTTTGTTGATTGCATCGTGACGCTTGATAATGCCCTGTTGGGCAGTTGGTTTCTTAGAGGCTTGGGAAGCGTTGAGAATTTCAGACTCATCCCTTAGTGCGTTAGTCACGTGCAACTCATGCTGTATCTCAGAGTCAAATGGCGACGACTCAGCCTGCAAGTCGTGTGCTATTCGCCTAAACGACTTGAGCTTTGGTGTGAGTGTGCGTTTGAATGAAGCTATGTGAGGCAAGTTTGTCAGGTGACCGTGGATGATTGCGTTATTATGAGATTTGCTTTGAGAGCGAGCCACTGTCTGGGCTCGGCTGGCGTTGTTATTACCTCTATTCTCTGAATCGTGAACTCTGTTACCGTTGTGTAATTTTGGAGAGCCGCATTGACTAGAGATAGGAGCGGTCAGATTAGTCAATTCTCTAGTGACCCTTCTTCTTTCAGCCCTCTCTGACCTCTCTCGCTGCCTCTTCTCCTTTTTCGTGCGATGAGAGTCCTTTCGTAAATTTACTGGCGGTGCAGAGTTAAACGAGCCTTCTCTTCTAAGCTCTCCAAAACTTAGTTTAGTGGGAAAGATGCGAAACTTCTTCTTGCGCTGCAGATCAAATTCTGGCTCACTTTCCTCAGACTCAGAGCTTGATTGCACTGCGGTACTAGTAGTAGACGCCTCGCTTACAGAGAACGACCGTAATCTTAAAGTATTAATATTGGAGGGTGAACTGACGATGTTCATAGTGCTTAGGTCAAAAGCATTGAGAGAGCTGATGCTGTTGGGAGTACTGAAGGTGCTAGCAAGACTGGGCAAAATGGGGGTATTCATGCTGTTGTTAATCGCAACGGAATTGATACTTGCTGGACTGTTTACGTTTTCAGAATCGTACATCTCTTCTATATTGCCTATGTTGCTCACATGGCTTAAAGTTTTGGTATTGCCGATACTGTTCAGGGCAGTCGTGTTGGAGGATGTACCGTTGGCAGGTGCATTCGTGCTAGTCAAAGTGCTGGTGCTATGGTGTCTGGCAGTGATATGCTCGCTAGGTTCATTCCTGTTGCTATGACAATAGCCCTTCGGTACCTCCTTGTTATCTGTATTTTTCGTCGTATCGCTAGAGTTTTTGTCGACTGTTGGATGATGGCACAAGTTTGATATCTCCTGCGGTTCAGTACTGCAAGTGGCACTAGTCTCCGTGTACACAGGCCGTCTTTCAACTTCCGCATGCGCCTGTTCGTCTGGAGAACTACTTTCAGCTAAATTATGCTGTCCAAGTCGAAGGGGTGAGCCAGAAAATGTTTCTACTGGCCCTCCTTCACGCAGATCTTGCATTGATGAAACATCGTAGCTGCTTATAGGACGTCCTCGCTCTTCGCCATAAGTCTGCTGGGCTTGGCTGCTTTTCCCCTTTACGCGGTTATTTCGAGATTGGCCTCGTCCGCCAAAGCTGAACAGGTCCATTCGACAAGCGGACCTTGAATAATAAAGGTGAGTTAACATAGGGGCAAATCACATGCATGTCAAGTGCTGCTTAAACTGGATCTTACCGTGGTCACGTGACATAATAGCTGCATTGCATAATAGGCGATGTCTCTAACTTCAAGATGCCGAGCCGTCTTATGTAGGCAATACTTTTTTCAAACTTTGACCGTTCTGTGGGAGTGTAAAAATGGTCGGCTGCGAGCAAGATATCGTGGCCAGTATATAGTAGTAAGAGAGATGGCATGAGCATGAACAAGACAATTATAGACAAAAGGTTGTGCTTAATTTGATGCCCTTTCGACTTAAACTTAAACAAGGCTAACGCCCTGACTATGTTATCAATGATATATTGACAAAAGTCAGACAGCACAGTCAGCATACGTTAAAATGTTGCACATCATTCATTCTGCACAGCGAATGATTACGTTTAGTACTAATCAGATCAGTCCATCTAGTACGACAGAGGATGTCAGACCCTCGGCTTTATAGCCAGGTGTCAGGTGTGCGCGTCCAAACATCTGTACCTCTGTACCAGCGCGATATAAAAGACGGCAGCGAGGCCCTTGTTAAGAATTAACAAATAGTTCTTACAAGGGGGACGATCTCTGATCGTCCTCTACATTATATATGGTAGAGTATTTATGTTTATTGTACTAGTAAGCATTCAATCAGGACAAACTACTCCAATGCGTCTTTCACTATATAGGGGAGTCAATTTACATTACCTATGACAATAGGACAACAAGGATAATAGCTAGAGTGAGTCAGGAGACTGGTGCACGGGAGTCCACCATTCCCCTGGTAGCGAATTATTATCCCGACAGAGGAATCACAATATTTGCCTATCACAACACCTGTGCACCAGAAATGGGTTGGGTGGGTTCCGATGCCGAACGCACTGTGGAGAGCTCCATGCGTCTGCGCTTCTCTGGCTCTGCATTCTGCCGAGTGGTTACTAATCTTTTTCAGTTGCTCCCCTCCTTCTCTTCCCTCATTTTTTGACGATCGTATTGTCTATATAAAGTGCTAATTCTTCACAATGTTTCAGCAGCTTGTTCGTCCGCTGTCAGCATCAATTGCATCGTCCTCATCTACAGCATCTATAAGAGCTTCTGCAGCAAGACATACAAAAATGACATCTCGTGCTTTCTCCTCTACAGCTGTCAAGCCCATAAAGGCTAGAGCCCTGGTGTACTCCTCCTACGGTGAGCCCCTGGACGTGCTAAAGCTGCACAGTTACGAGCTGGACGAGTCCAAAGTCGGTGACAACGACGTGTTGGTTCAAACTATTGCTTCACCCATCAACCCATCAGATCTAAACCAGGTCCAAGGTGTTTACCCATCAAGACCAGACCTTACAACTGAACTAGGCACCAGTGAACCCAGTGCCGTTGGTGGCATTGAAGGCTTGTTCAAAGTGATTAAATCGGGTGACAAGGTCCAGGGCCTCAAGGCAGGAGACTGGTGTATCCCAGCTACTGTGAACTACGGCACATGGAGGTCGCACAATATCAGCGACGCTTCGAAGTTTTTGAAGATCGACAAGTCTAGACTCTCATACAAGCAGGCTGCCACCATCACAGTCAATCCAAGCACTGCGTACCAAATGCTGACTCAGTATGTCGACCTCAAGCCAGGCGACTGGTTCATCCAGAACGCAGGAAATTCCCAGGTTGGAATGATGGCTGTTCAAATCGGTAAAAAACTCGGTTTGAACTCAATCTGCATTGTTAGAGATAGACCCAACCTCCAGGAGCTGAAAGGCTACTTGCACAAGTTGGGAGCTACCCACGTCATCACAGAGGAACAGAACGAGAGCAGAGAGTTCGCTGCCACCGTGAAGGAGTGGACTCAGGACAAGCCTATTAGGCTAGCCCTTAACGCTGTAGGCGGCTCTAACTTAACCAATATGGCTAGAAAATTGGGTAATGATGCCACCATATTGACTTACGGAGGCATGTCGATGAAGCCTGTCTCTTTGCCCACCAGTCTATTTATCTTCAAGAATTTGACTGCTAAGGGATTTTGGATCACTCAAAACGTGAAGAAGCACCCAGAGACGAGGGCCCAGACAATTGACGCTCTGCTTGGCCTTATTGAATCTGGTGACCTGGTTGAAACGCCCATTCAAGAGCACGTTCTCAAGGTGGACTCGCTTACTGATGAAGAGTTCTTAAAGGCATACCAGGACGCCATTAAGAACTCCAAGTCGGGTAAGCAGCTTGTGAAGTTTGAGTAACTGCCAATTTGATATGTATGCCATAGTTCCATAGTTAACGAGACCTTCAGAAAGTGAGTGCCTGGTAGTCGATCTGGCTTGTGTTGTAGTCAAATTTTTGCGTATGCTATCTTCCTAAGGATGTGACACTCTTTCGCTGATATCATGACTGGAGTGTAGGATTTTCTTGCTGGCCAATGTAACAGGAAACACTTAAATATTGAGTCGATTATCGCTGTCTCAATCTCGCATCTAATCTATCATGGATTAGCAATACATTCCAGAAGCGCTTCCTCGAGTAGGCCACCCGTTATTCTATGATCGACAAGCTGGAACAATACAAACTACGCACTCAAGTGGACTGGTTTCCAGATCCCGCCATAGTCTTCCTTGTGATCCTTCCAGCAATAACTCTACCATTCGCCAATAGCAGACCCTCCCCTGTGTCATGCATTACGTAAGCCTCGAAATATGTAGCAAAATACAAAGCGTAGAAATTTTGCACTTGACGGCAGATAATCAGCTACAACACCCAATCAACACCCAATAAACACCATGTCTGCGGCACAGAAAGCGATATTAGCTTATAGGGAAGCTCTCAGAGCAACAGGCAAGGCCTTTTTAGGAGACTGCCAGACACTCAACGCTGCCCGCACGCAGATCAAGTCCAAAATGAGACTCGCTGTAGACCCAGAGGCGCCAGAGAAGTCCATGGAAGACCGTATCGACCACCTCAACAATGTCAGTCTGTTCCTCAGGAGAAATATAGTACAAGGCAAGAAGGAAGATGAAGGCAAATTTGAACTGAGAATTCACGAGGACACAGAACTGGGTGATAACGAGGAGATTAAGACAAAGAAGAGAAGCACACTAGGGGCCCCAGGGGCTCCTGTTGGTGGATGTTGTGGAGGAGGCCAGACTGTGTTGAAGGAAAGGACTGCTTGAGTTGGTGGGTGTTGGTAGCTCAATACTACGGAGGGAAATAATGATATAGGACATATATGTACATAGGTATGATTAGTAATTGGTATATGTGGATACTAATTAGACTATAATGACGCCAAGATTGTATTATTTGTATTGCCATGTGCCACAAGGGCCCTTCATGTGTCCCTTGTGACCCATTCAAATAGCCAAGAAAATAATATGTCATAGCAGCGTTTCATGCATAGTATAAATATATAGCATATTTGCATGTCTTTTCCGCTCCTCTCTCTAAAATTCACTAAACATCTTTATGGACAGAAAGAAGACGCTATCAAAGTCGCTGGCCAAGCTTTTGCGGCATCAGGCAGTAAAGGAGGGCCTCAGTATAGACAGCAATGGACTGGTTCCGTTGAAAGAGGTGCTAGCGCATAGGTTTGTGAGGTCAAACAAGCCTACAGTGCAGGAGATTTATGAGCTGGTCAATGAAAATGACAAGAAGCGATTCAAGCTGATACTTAAGCGGCAAGATGGTACTTTGCAAGAAGTGCAACGTCCAGATGAAATGGATCTCGAACACGTGGCAATATGTGCTGTTCAGGGCCACTCTATTGGTAGTATAGAAGCGTTTGGGCTGAAAAAAATGAGTCATGACGAATATCCGAAGACGATAATCCATGGAACTTTCTTTAACAAAATTCCTTTAATAAAAGAGTCTGGAGGTCTCTCAAAAATGGGCAGGCATCACGTCCATTTTGCTTCTGGGCTTTCACGGCAGTTTGTGAAGGGTAACAACCTAGATATAAAGACGGATGTAATTAGCGGCATGAGGGCTTCGTGTAACTGTTTGGTGTATCTGGACGTGGAGAAGCTAAAGAGGTCGCCGATGGTATTGTACGAAAGTAGCAATGGTGTGATATTGACGGAGGGAGAAGATGGGCTTGTACCGAGTAAGTACTTTTTGAAGGTGACTGATCGTGATGGTAACGAGATTAAGTGGTGAACATAGCCATGCTGATTAAGTAGCTAACTGCCACTGTTAATGGGCTGGAAAAAGAGGAATCGAAGTTTACAAGGATAGACCATTACCAGGCCTGGAATAAGTTGGCGAATACCTATGAGCTACTGGCCTTCCTTGGCACATTCAGTGTATATTAGCAGGCTACAATTGGAGCAATGAAGTCGATACGCGCTTGTCGTTACATTGGTACGTAGATTGTTGGTTTTGCTAACCTGAGTCTGAACAATGTTTAATCTAAATTCAAATTGATCACTCGCTGTGCATTCAAGCTATACAATATCGTTTATCGCCTGTACCTCATATCAGTTAAAAAGTGTTTAGTAAACCTGACTTTTACGGTCTATAGATAACATAACTCTTAGAACACTGGAATAAAATTAGCAATAGAATCAAAATATAAACTATTATATGCGCAATAGGAATACAATTGGACGTAGCAGCATACCTTGTAACCAAGAATAACCAACTCAGCTCTTGTCACCGTAATGCACCACTTGCTCGATCGAGCTCAATTTGCCCTCAATCACGTTAGGGTCATCAGAATCATCGATGAGTTCATCACCCAAGTTTGACCTAGGGCCCTTGAACACCTTGTGGGCATAGGTAAAGTACCAGGCAATAGCCAAAAACATTGAGCCCCAGTAAACAACGACTGTCCAGTTCATCACGTCGGGAGTGTTATCTGCTCCTCTATACTGAGGGAACAGAAGAATGGGTACCATCAGCAGGACAAACGAGCAAGCCACGATACCACAGGGAACAGAAAATTTGCCCAAGTTGAAAGGACCTGGCTGAAATGTCTTTCTTGCGTAGGTGATTCTAAGCAAAACTGGAGTTACAAAGGAGAGGAATGACCCAATCGCTCCAACAGAGAAGATAGCATCAATTGCAACACCTCCAAACATGAGCAAGAGCAAAAGCTGGCCGATGAACCAGTTGTACCACACGGCATTAACAGGAGTGTCAGTGTAAGGGTTCACTTTTGCCCAGTACTTGGATAAGGGAAAGCATCCATCACGGGAATAGGCGTAAGTGACACGAGAAGCTGCGACCTGGCACGCTTCACCCATGCAGAAGGAAGAAACAACAGTAAAAGCAGTAGCCACGTAGACCATCTTTTTGGGCATGATCTGAGATAAGAACGATACAAAGGGCTGTTGCAGATCGTCGTTGACAGCCTGCTCAACATCCACAATGGTGTAAGCCATAGAAAGTTGAAAGATAAAGCCAAGAACTCCACCACTTGCAGCAGTGAGCAAAATGGCACGTGGAGTAGCGGTTTGGGCATTGGAGCATTCTTCTGCCAAGTGGAAGGGAGAGTCATAACCAGACATCGCCCAGATAACAGACATAAAACTCATCAAAATTGAAATTCCATCTGGCCATTCTGTCATGTTAGTGATCCCCCAAGCCTCTGAATTGGTGTTGAACTTGGGCAAACCCTGGTCTGCTCTATTGTTGCCTCCAAGCATCATAATCCAGATTATGAACAAAAACAACATGTTACAAATGGACCCGAAGGAGTTAAACCAAGCAATCCATTTGGTGGGCATCGAAGAAATGACCGAGTTGGCAGTCGTCAAGGCCAAAGTAAGGGTATATATCTGTCCATTCGAAGGAGAGTAGGAGGGATCTGCTAGCGTCTTCAAAGCCAAGATCATGCACGCTCCACCATAATCAACAGAAGGGGCTCCTGTGATCTGGACCAGCCAGTTGGACCAGCCTACGCACCAAGATAAGAATGCAGCGTACTTGGGAGGTGCCAATTGGTAGGTCGCATAATAAAGACCTCCCGACGTGGGATAGGCAGATGAGATCTCGGCCATTGAGAAAGCCACAGCCATGACCCCCGCCATGGCAATCATCCAGGCCCACGTCAGACCAGCGTTACCAGAGTACGCAAGTGAATACCAAAGTGTCGAAGCGATCGAGGGTAATAATCCCAGTACTGAAAAGGACACTCCAAAAGTTGTCCAAAGTGAAAACTCTCTCTTGAGCTCTTGCTTATATCCAAGAGCTAATATGACAGCCTCATCTTTGTCCACGTTGTGATCGACGATGATTTTTTTATGCCTGTGGGAGAGCACCGATTGAATATGGACGTCGTCGACCGATAACACGGTCGCCGTGGATCTCACTGGTGTGACGGACTTTGCCATGTTGATGCAAGCGGCAGGATTATAAACAAGAAAGTTGGGCTCCGATCATAGGAAACAAAAACGACAACGTCTTCTCTATATATAAGTTATTCTAATGCATAACTGAACATAAAGATGTTCCAAAAATATGCAGTGCTGCATTTTTTTCTTTTTCCTTATCAGTTGTTATCAACTCGGCGCGTGCCCAATGAGGTCATTGGATAGGTGATTGTGCTATTGGCAATGTGTTTTTGCCGTACTTCAGGGTCCACTTGGGTCAATGTAGCGAATGTGGTAGTGAATCGTTACGACAGCAATTGCAGATCAACTTATAGAGTCTAAAAATGTCTGTAGACATACGATTGTAAGGCAAACGTGATGCTAATTTCTGCTATACATGTTTAAGTGGAAATATAGATGTGTGAACAATAATAACAGTGCAGATGTGCAGGAGTCCTTTGTTAGCGCGTTCTTGTTCTGGAAGGTGCAAATGTGATTTGTTCTGTGTTTGCCTAATATAAGAGCAACCCGCTCCGGTTTGCCGTCTCCATGCTTATCGTGTCTTGAGCTTATCCCATATGATTTCCTAATGTGTAAACCGATTAGCCGCGGTGCAAAAAACTCGCCTCCGATTGGGGTCAAAATACGATTATATAATCAGTAGTGTTCAATTTGATCTCCGTGGAGATGGAGCCGAACAACCCGGGGAGTGACTTAACCCCATGAATTCAAAGCTAATTGACTGACCGCATGAGGGTGCTGCAATCAAGCTGGCTGCCGGTGAATTTTATCTTAATGATGGCCATTTGGCCGAATTGCTATCGGCGTCTATGAAAGCAAGGCGCATCTTCTGCTATTTCCGAGCTGGAATGAAAGTTTCAAGATTTTGCTGATTAGACACCGCGGAATTTCCGTTTTTGGATCTTGCATGTACTCGATTGGAGCACGCGTTAGCGTATCCCAAGACCTGCGATGGTCACGTGAATCAGTGTTGTACACTTCGAAATTCAGAAGTATCGCTTCAGTTGCATGGCCGAATGAAATAAAGTCATAGAAGTTGTCAGTAAGAACTTAGTTATTATTGAAAACTTTATATATCAATATAAGGGTATAGGTTTTATGATGAAAGTCTTTTTCAGCCGGGCAGAGAACTGTCTACCGACTATAGCAATTGGGAATGACCATGACTTTTTTAATCTCGACGTTGACTAACGGCAAGTTTAAAGCTGCTCTGTCACAAGTCATAGAAACAGGACACACTTGCCGGAACCAGTCTTCCGTCACTCTCGCCAATTCATTCACGTATTCTATTTTACTTAAACTAACTATCATTGGTCAGAAACGTGTTCTGAGACATCCTTGATCTTTTGTTCATTGCGGAAAGAAAGAAGCTTTGCCAGCTCGGCGGTTGGGCAAGCAAGCTTGAAGAATTGGTGATGCAAAAGCTCATCCGTACTTGCTCTGTACCTCACTTCCACACATAGGCACACACTAAGGAAGTCCATTATCGTACTGCTTAATTCGTCTGGGTGTTTCAATGTGGGTGTCCCGTTTGAAGCAATGATATACAAAGCTTTCAGTGGCTCTTCGTTCAAGTACGGAGGCTCACCTTCAATCATTTCAATCGCCATAATACCCAGTGACCAGATATCCACCTTCTCGTCATACTCCTTTTGTTTAACGACCTCGGGCGCCATCCAATAAGGAGTTCCAACCATTGTCGCTCTCTTCGACTTTTCATTAGTGAGTTTAGCACAAAATCCAAAATCTGTGATTTTTACATTACCTCTAGAGTCTAAAAGCACGTTGTCCGACTTGATGTCCCTGTGAATAAAGTGTTTTTTGTGGAGATGCTGCAAACCTTTCGTAGTCTCAAAGCAGATGGAGGCAATCTGTGCCTCCGTCATCTTGTCATTGTTATCAATCACATCAGTCAGCGAGCCTCCTTCCATGTACTCCATGATCACCCAAAGGTCGTTGTTGCCGTACAAGTAGGATTCAATGAAGTTAACAATGTTCTTGTGTTGGCTGTCCTTCATCACTAGGATCTCGTTGACTATCAGCTCTTTTCTGCTCTGCTTGCTAAGATCGATCTGCTTGATGGCCACTTGCTTACCCCTCAACTTAAGGGATTTTGCCAAGTAAACAGAACCACTCGCACCCTGGCCAGCTTTTTCAACAATCTGGAAATAAGGAGTGGGATTACCATTGATGACAACACTCCTTAGCTTTGACATAATCTGTGATTCAGTCATCGTGGATATGCGCTTTTCAGCACCGTGCTTGTTTGTCTGCTTTACTGGTTTTGAGGGGCTAATTTGTTTCTTCTGGAGCGGAGTTGTGCTTAGTGGTTGTTCATAAGGGTTGCCAGTGCTTTCTTTAGTCGCAAAGGCGGCGGCAGCAAGAGCCATCTTGTTTTTTGGGTTGAATGTGTGCATAGGTGGTTTCTGTGGTTGCTGTGGTTGCTGTAGCTCTGATTGTTGTGGACGCAACTGCTGTGGTGGTTGATGGTGAACAGGTTTGGCTGAGTATGGATTTGTTTTGTAGGCACTAATAGGTTGTAAACCTGTAGAAGATGGGCTGTGAAGGTCTGTAGCAGATCCTTCAGGAGTTGTATTTGCAGAGGCAGCATTGACCGACTGGACAGGTGAATACCTTGTAGCAGCAGTAGATGCGGAAACTGGCAAATGGCCCACTTGTGCATACGGGTTACTCACTGGCGTACCCGATGCCATAGACGATGCTGAAGCAGGTGAGCTGCTATCAGAACAAGTCGGTGAAACTTTCGTATTCAGCTTCAGGTTAGGGTTGGCTACGTGACTCCTAGGCTGCATATGCAGTGGAGGCAATTGAGTGGAAGGTTTAAATGCATGGGTTTGCTGCTGCTTGTTAGCAGTATAAGGGTTAAAAACAGGTGGAGGGGGTGCCTTTCTCACGGGTATGAGATTGCTTTCACCGAATTGTGGGGTATGAGAAGCCTGCAAAATTGGTACATGCTGAGTAGTGTTTTTTGCAGATGACTGAGAGTTGAATGGAGCTTTGGGAGGAGGCGGAGGGGGTGCCTTTCGCGTTGGCTGCAAAAAAGACTCATCATTTGGCTCTGACTTCTTCCATGTGTTGTTCAGCCTTGAAGGCGGTGGTGCATCTGCTCCATTTCTCCTGAACACATCACTGACGCTAATATCCGGGCTGTTTTCAATTGTATCTGAGTAAAACTCTAGGGCGTCGATCACTGCGTCTGGGTCCTTGGCAAAGTCCTCACGAGTGATGTTTGAGTTTTCAACCATGTTCTTCCACGACGCTGGTAATCCGGAGAAAGATCCGTCCGAAGGATCAAACTGCACGTGCACCTTGTGTACGAAATCTAAGGGCTTCGAAAATCCTTCCTTGGGACATTTCGCCAAAATTGTGTCTACCCACATGTTCAACTCAGTGTCACTCTTCACACAAACAAAGGTGGACTTGTTTCGATGCACTATCTCAAAACAGTAAGGTCTAATTTGGTTCTTTACTGCTTTCGAGATGTGAAATAACGGGATAGACAGCCATATCTCCTTCTCCGTTCTGTCTTCACTCCTGTAAAAGTCCAAGCTAGAATCGTTCATCACCAAATACTTCTTAGGCCACCTGAATGAGATGAGTCCGTCATCTTTCACCTGCACCCAACCATGTTTCCTTTTAATTACGGTGTGTATGCGCATGTTATTATTATTATTATTATCAAGTCTGTTGCTGTTGGAGTTATGACTTCCATTCGAAGAGGAGCTTGAGTTTTTGCTGTGGATGGAGCTTGTAGACGCGTTGAGACCGATAGTACCTACAGAAAAACCGTAGTTCCTCTGCTGGTCCAGCAGCTTCGTGTGCGGAGTAACGTACTGCTGCTGGGGTTGTCTAAGGTTTGAGGCCATGTGTAGGTATGTGCGTCTGTAATATGTGCCACCTTCGTAATCGTAGAGTAGATCAAATAATTGGCCACTTCTTCTATCGACAGCTCCTTTGCAGGGTGGTTATTGTGTGCGTCTGCTTCTCGTGAACCAGGGTTCTGAGCTTTACTCCTTTGTACGTTATGTCCAAGTCGTGATGCACTAGGACCAATGTTTTGCTTCTCGAGGCTGAGCTTGAAATTATTAGTACACTCGTTTTTTGCTTTAAACGATAGTCCTGCTACCGAATGACAAAACAAGAATAGTCGTTGACAATTGGGTGTTGAAAGGACAATGTTTTTGACACAGTTTTAGCACTTTTTGAAACACGCTTCGCACTTTTTGAATATTTCCTTTTTCGGATACTTTGGATTTTCAAAGCGCTCTGCTGATTTTTAAAGGAGTTGTGTAGCACAGGATTACGTGTGTGAAAAGTACGACATTATGTTAATGTCGTTGTAGTACAAATTTGATCTTAGTACTGCGAAATTGGTGTATCTTGACTCTTTTTTCTTGTTTATGCGTAATTGAGTCTGACCCTTTGCAAATTGCTAATGATCCTGAATAAATTGTGGACCTAAGGTGGTACTAGCGACTTTGCTGTATGTGCAATGTATGCTCTGTTGTAATATCGCTCAGGTCACTGATGGTAGTACTGATTCGTTTAGTACTCCACACTTACGTATGACCGCGCCTAATTGAAGCCCTGTAGCCATGGATGTTGCCTCCGAAATGTTCCCTCGGGTGAATCGTCTGCCGGTAGCGCGTTGCTAAGCATATACGCGGGAGACTGTAAGATCGAGTTACCTGAAAAGGACGATATGGACTCACTTGAAGGCAACTCTGCTGACGGAATGACATATCTTGTCCTATGTCTGCCAGCAAGGGAGTTCTGGTTATCTTCGTCGCTAGCACCGTAAACGCTATCTACATCGCCATGCAATGCCCTGAATGTTCCATTGACAGGCAGTCCCCCTCTTATATGCACCGTACCCATGATTTCTGCAGGATCATTAGTCATAGGGTCTTCTTCTGTCAATCTGTGAGCTAGTGGCCCGTCTTCTGTCCAATCATAGTGGTGGGGGCTTTGAAGGTCGGTGGATAACTCGCTTATCTCAGAATAAACGCACTCTTCCCCTCTTTCACTGGAGTCGTCCTCAATGCCCTCCTGCTCGTCGACTTCCACGCCAAGTAACGACGAGTTCATCTGTATTGATACATCTGGGCCTTGAATTAGCCTCGTTCGTAATTCCTCAATAGGCACCACCTCTATGCTTCTGGTAGTGACCGTCCTTCTCAATTGGCAATCTGTTCTTCTGGTTCTATAAGAGCTATCTCTCCGTATTAGCATCGTCTCGGACGACATTTCCGGCATTACCATTGATGTCAACGAGTCCAGCCCCGTAGTTCCGTTTATGGATTTTGGCCTAACAAGGCTGTACTGTTTTTGTATGGGGCCATCCCTACGAGTACTGTAATAATGCAGGACTGAGGGAATATAGTGGAGTCCATCGTCTTTTGGGTCTGTTGGGTTGGCTGGATTCGTTATCTCTACTCTATCGATAGTAATTGGCACACATCTTGAGTCAATTGCTGTGTCTTTGTTATCAACATCAGAATTAGGCTCCCTCCTTATTTTCTTATACCATCGTCTTAGTTTTTCCCTAAAATTAGTTTTCCGTTTTACAGCGCCTACCACTTCAACTTGCATGTCACCTTCCGGTGTTTCAGCGGAAACCATTGGTACAACACATGTGTCTTGAGGGGAATTCAATATACTGCCAATGTCTCCAAACTCGTTATCTTCCGAAGTGTTTTCTATCTTGAAGCCACCGCTGGAGAAATCTAATTCTCGTAACAAGGGACTGATTTCGAACTTTTTAAATCTGACTTTCGAAGACCCGACTGAGAGCATAGTTAAAGCTTGCGTTTGAATACAATCCTTATAAGTAACCCAGGCTTGGCCTTAGCAGTATTACGGCAAAATGAAGCTGAAAGTGGGCAACCACCATACTCTTTTGTCCTTTCCCAAATATACACAACACTTGTTTTTGTCGTGGAGGTGTAGGGCTGTCAAGAGTGTACGCTACACCCCGCACCGCAGCTATGGATCCCTTTGTCTTATCGAGGAACGAATTGATGGAAGGAAAAGTGGCTGATTTAGGCAAAAGCTCAGGCCCAAATATCAGCACATTAACTTGCCGAAAGTATACTTTTTCAGCCCATTTCCCGTCAATTCCAAGCCAATTAGTCAAATTTAATTGACTGATTTGTGAAACGAGGATCCGAATTGCACGACAGACCTCCTTATACATTTGTTAGCATTGCTCCATATTAAGCAAACAAAGAGATCAAACTACCGATTAAAGTGATCGGGGTCCTAATTTCGCATCCCATTGTCCCGAGTTGGTGAAGAGTTTTGCTATTGGTGCCAACTTCATTACGCTCACCATTCATTGCTTTTACCATCCATCTTTCAGAGCTTTTGGTTAAAAGAAGGGAGTATCGATTTCATCTCATTTGGCCCGCCATTTCAGACTGTGTTCTGGTCATTGCTTTGGCTCCCCAGAATAAAAAAAACAACGCTGCCGTACTAGCTCAAAGAATTCTGATGGCTCAGTGGCTCATTTCGTATTGATTAAACAGCTGGATCCTTGAACCACTAACACCACATAGCTGAACAACAGACATATGCATACACGGTATGTCTTTTCGGAATAATGACCACAGGATTGACCATGAGCTGCAGCCGTCTCACAGCTATGACGAACAAGAGGCGGTAGATATGAGTGCATACTATGAAGACGAAGATGAAAACACCGGTACACAAAATGATTCTACAGTTAGTCAATTTGAACAAAATAACGCACCATACAGATCGCACAGGTATAGCTTGGATATGACAGGCAACGAGAGCGAGTTTGTTGACTCGATGGCTAGTTTACGAGTACTAAACGACGACACCAAGTTGTCCGAGAATGACTATGCGCTAGACTCTTCTGACCCATCAGAAGAGTCAGAAGATAACGACGGCTCATCATCATCTCTTTCGGATGTGCTCGACACAGGACCCGAAACGGCGGCTCGCGTAACGATGTCTTCGCCGGCAAGGCCGATTATCATTCCTCCATCGTCGGAAGAATGGACACAGAAAGGGGCAGCGCGATTGGTGCAAGAAGTAACCGACCAGAACGGCAACAAAATCAAAAAAGTTGTGCGCAAAACAATCAAAGACTTTGCGTTTGGCAAAGAGCTGGGTGAAGGATCTTACTCTACTGTGCTTTTAGCGACAGACAAGACTAATAACAAACAATATGCCATCAAGATTCTTGACAAGAAGCACATTATTAAAGAGAAGAAAGTGAAATACGTGAACATAGAGAAAAACGCACTCAACAGACTGGGTAACAGGGACGGAATAATACGTCTGTTTTATACATTTCAGGATGAGCAGAGTCTTTACTTTGTTCTGAGCTATGCAGCCCACGGTGAACTTCTTAGTCTCATCAAAAAGAATGGAACTATGAACGAAGAATCAGTGCGCTACTACTCCGCTCAAATTGTTGATGCTATCCAGTACATGCACGACAATGGCGTTATACACCGAGATATAAAGCCTGAAAACATTCTTATTGATGACCACATGCGGGCTCAAATTACCGATTTTGGTACCGCTAAAATACTCGACAAGAAAGAAGACGATACGTATCCAAGTGATTGCAGGGCCACGTCTTTTGTCGGCACTGCCGAGTATGTGTCGCCCGAGCTGTTGAACGACAAGTATTCAGGAAAAGCGTCAGACATATGGGCTTTTGGGTGCATAATCTATCAGATGATAGCTGGCAAACCACCTTTCAAAGCTACGAACGAGTATTTAACCTTCCAGAAGATTTGTAAGCTGCAATATGCGTTCAGTGCTGGGTTTCCCATGATACTAAGAGACCTAGTTAAGCGTATTCTGATATTGAAACCCAAAGAGAGACTGACAGTGAAAGAGATTAAAAATCACTATTTTTTCAAGGACGTTGATTGGGATAACCATGATTCTATATGGAACGTTTCCCCTCCTGCATTAACATCGTACAAGATATCAGCCAAGTCGATGATGCCTGTCCCTGAATTAAACAAGACACCCATGCCTTCTAATTTGCCAATCAATTTCATCAAGCGGAAGTCTGTGAAGAGCAGCTCCACTAGCAATGTTGAGATGCTGCAAAATAATAGCAATAATAATTCACCGAAAACGGATTATTCGCTGGGCAACGGAAGGACATTATATGGGCTGGCATTGCCCGCGTCACTTCTAGAGACTCAAACACACTCGCAACCTGTACTTCCAACGGAAAACCAGACATCGAAACAACTTTCGACCGCTGCAGCGATAGCGACCTCTAAGAAACTGCTAATGTCCCCTAGTGTGAACTTACCGATGACTAGAGCCGCTTCTGGTGGTGTGGCTAGCAATACCGGTAATGCCTATAACGTCAAATCTTCGGCTAGAGCTGCTATGAATACCGAAAGTGACACGTCTCTTTCCTCCAATACTGCTGCACATGCTCTTCCAATTCTCACATCATCTACTCGCTCCTCTTCCGCTAGCTCTGTTGCCAAAAGTAACGACTACATTCCAGGTACTACTATTCTAAGACCGACTTTAAACACGAGGGTGAATACAAGCTCGAGGTCTATCTCAAGTAACAAGCCGCAGAGCACAGGGAGTGCCACCGCTACATCCTCCAGATCATTTTCTAGCAGAAGCTCGCTAGGAGGACGCAACTCCAGGAAAAGCTCCAACATTCCACCTCTTTCGGTGTTGGACATGAACTGGATTGATTACCTCAAACACCAAGACGAGAGAGTGATCAAAGTTGGAATAGTGACCGTTTATCGTTATGCTTCAGAGCAATTTGATAAAAAGTACCGAGGGATGCTGATTGAATCTCCCCTTGGGTACCGCAATCGTGAGTCATCTGCCTCCAATACTAGTATTTACGGCAGTAGGAAGTCGAACGACACTGGATCTGGACTTCCAACTCATTACGACCATGATGATGCTATCACTTTTATGGAGGAGAAAGACGAAGAGAACGGAAACGAGAAGGAGGAAGAGGGTACAGAAAGGGCTAAAGAAGGGGACAAGATATCCACCACTACAGTGTTGGCTACCAAGAAACTGAAGAATCTGTTTAGCTACACATCGAAGGGTTCACCGGAGCAAGTTGGCAAGAAACACACTCTACTAATCACGACATTTGGCAGGGCATTGCTGTTCATTCAAAACCATAACAGGCGTCTGAAAAAGTATGAACTGATGGCGGAAATTGATTTGACAAACAAGAATGTGCATTTCAAAGAGGTTGTTGGTGACAAGCGCTCAAAGGCTTTGAACGGCGTGGGCATATTTGCGATACTTTCAATAAAGACAACACTAGCATTTGAGGCCGAAACTGTTGAGATTTCCCCGTGGACTCACGCTCTGGCAAAATCCAGAAGTACTGAGCAGGAAAGACTAGCTCGTTCGATATTCAAAACTGAACGTGAGCGTGAACGTGAGCGGGATCGTGAGCGGGATCGTGAGCGGGGTGGCATGAATAAAGAATCTGCTCTCAAGGCAGCTGGACTGGCCGTGAAATCTCCCACTCTTTCTGCAACAGAGAAAATATCGCTGGATATACCGCCTACGTCTCCATTGTTAGACAATAAGATGGAGAGATATCTGTTTGACGATTACAAAAATAACGTAGCAAATAAAGGCATGGCAACTGGTAGCGCTAAACTTACCAGAAGGCCACCCCCGATGTCTCCTCCTCCTGGAACTGTTGCCCATTTCCCAAGTTCTATGAGAAATGGAGAACAGCCAGCAAAGTCGTCCCATACGGAAATGGACGTCAACTCTAGAAACATTATATTTGATAACACTCCTATGATTAGCGCTGCTGTTACGAAGGCCATTGGCAATAAGAAGGTTACAACATCAGAAGGGTCAGCTGCTGGTACACTGGCAAATGCAACTAATTTGGGAGTAAATCAGCGTATTACCCGTAATTCCAACGGGGAAAATTCACGCCCAGCTCCAAGGCTTATCACCAGTATGAACTCCAAGTTTTTGGCTAGGACAACCCGTAAGAAGAAGTAACGTACTACATAATAACGACTGATGAGAGTGAAGTAATACTTGTGAAGCTCTGATAGACAACATTGCCGCGACAATCTAGCTACATAAATGCATAACCTGATTGGGAAGTATTGTGACTGCTTTTTTTCTCCACATTTGCTGGCAATCATACGCACGACAAACTCATCCTTTCACCACTAAAAACGCACTTACCCTTTTTGGCTCTGCCATACTTAGCGGTTTTTCGTTTTTTGGTCACTGTGGCACACCTCACCCCTCGCCTGAAAATTTTCATTTTTTCTTGATTTTTCACTTTGCAAGTTTGTAACTGAATGGGATCCTTTAAAGACTTATCATAGTAATTAATATATTCATCGAAGATGGCCAAGTTCATTAAATCTGGTAAAGTTGGTATGTATGATTTACGCTGAGCAGAAGAATGCGTGTACAAAAATGGGATTGCCGGAGCTTTCATCGAGCGAGTTTTCACCTGGGACCTTAGGTCAGATGATCACAAGACGAGAATATACGAGACAATGAAAATGGAGTGAGTTCATTCAATGAGAATAAGTGCAATCAGCAAGTTCAATATGTCCTGGAAAAATGTGCCATGTCACGAACCACTACCAGGCCACAAGGCGAAACAAGTCGAACCATGAAGTGTACCAGATTAGTTAGTGATCATATTGAAGAAAGCTATGAGAGTTACCAGTCTGTTTAGTCGCAAATATGATCACATCGCAATCGCCCCAGTCACGCCACCGTAGGTACACAAAATACTAACAATTTCAGCTGTTATCGTCAGAGGTAGATACGCCGGTAAGAAGGTTGTCATCGTCAAGGCCCACGACGAGGGTACCAAGTCCCACCCATTCCCACATGCCATTGTTGCCGGTGTCGACAGAGCCCCATCTAAGGTGACCAAGAAGCTTGGTGCCAAGAAGGTTGCTAAGAGAACCGCTATCAAGCCATTTGTTAAGCTGGTGAACTACAACCACCTGATGCCTACCAGATACACTTTTGAAGTTGAGTCATTCAAGTCATCCGTTACCTCCGAGTCCCTCAGTGAACCATCTCAGAAGTCTGAGGCTAAGAAGGTCGTGAAGAAGGCTTTCGAGGAGAGACACAAGAGCGGCAAGAGCAAGTGGTTCTTCACCAAGCTTGCTTTCTAAGTTAAGTAGTCTGCTTATATAATAACGTGAAAAACCTATACATGTGTTATAGTGCGCAAAGTAAGGTTTATGAGGGTGTGTAGTTTCAACGCAAATAGGTGCCTGCTCCTCTTGCGTAGTCCTGCCATCTTAGAGTAAGAGTCTTCATCACCTCATCGATTTACCCACACCGACGCGTCTGTTTGAACCAGCTCAGCATTATGGGCTATTTTCGGATCATACACCCGTGCACCACAGGTACTAGTGTAACTATCGTGCTCCTCCCTCTACAAAAAGAAAGTGCCTAATCGCTAATTACACAGACCCACAATCACACCAGAACTATACCCACACTGATTTTCCCCGCAATTGTGGACAAAACAAGCTAGAGAGCGTTGTTGTGCATATAAACAGTGCTGCTGATTCCATTGTAGGGCGCCATCGTGTTGCCTTACAGCCAATCAGAGTGATTTTGAAATTACCAACACTCACACTTGTCTCCATATTTAAGAGATAACACAACAACATTTTTCACTAAGCACACTTGATCACTACTCAGAAACAATGTCAAGTTCTTCTAAGCCAAATGATTCAAGCACAGCTGGCACATCTGGACCCTCCAGTTCAGCTGGTACTGCTAGCTCGGCTAGTGCTTCTGCTCAGGGCCCATCTGGCTCAAGCAACTCCATTAGTTCCCCCAAAACTCCAAATAAGGTATCCTACAAGTTGCAAAAATCTAGGCTCCGCACATTAAAGCCGGATGAGTCTATTGTTGCATCAGTTTATTCCCGCATAGAGCAACTGCTTCCGATCCGTACCAACTACACTGTGTCAAGACTTCAGACGGACCCGCTGTTCACGGAGTCTGAGAAATCGCTGCTAAGACTTGGTGATTCGTCCTTTTTAGAACATATATGCATTTGCACCGTTGAGCTCATAGATGATTTGAACGAGCGGGCGGCTAAGGGTAACGCTGAGGATACTTTCACTCCGCTCCGGCAACGTAGCATAAACAATTTACGCTCGCTGTATGTAGTGCTCAAGTTGTTGGGCGATGTTTTTAGGAACATATGGACAAAGTACGAGGAACATAAACAGGGCCCTCAATCTTTTTCGAAGTTACTAGCTCAGTCGCCTAGTGCTGCGGAGAATATAGCCAACGAGATGGACTACCACACCGTTAAGCCGCGCCCTCTTGCACCGGAGTCTGCGAGACAGCTTCTGTCACATTTAGCGCTGCTCAAGTCTCACAAGGACATTTACGCACGATTGGAAACCATAACCGACAGACTATACCACAAGCCTTACAGTGGTACAAGAGACCCGCTAATTGCCACAGTCATGGGAATGGTTGACACGCAAATTGATGACATTGTCAAGTACATTGCTGCCGCTAACCAAAAGGAATTCTTTTTCTTCATCAGCACAAAGTTTCGCAAACAGACCATGGATCAACACTACATAACGCGCTGCGATTTTATGGCACTAGCATACTTGGACTCAGATCATTTTCTGGAGTATGTGGAGCTTATACGTGACCTAACTGTTCACGTCAAGCGCATGTCAAAGCAGAATCTGATATTTTCTTTCTTTGGGCAAGCAGTCAGTAGCTGGATTGTTTCTAAGCCAGAGGATTTTGTACGGGCAAAGGCCCGGAGTGACATTGTCACTGCTGTAGATAGCCTCTTTGAGCATATCTACAAGTCTGCTGACTTCAAAGTTTATCTCCATTCGACCTATGACATACTATCCGCCCTTATACTGTTTTTACCTGTACCATATGATAAGATTATGAACGAAAAAGCATCTGGAAGTAAACACTCACATCTTTCGTTCAAGAGGCCGGGTGCAAAGAGCGGTAACAAGCAGAAATTTCTGAGTGAACTAGTGGGTATTATCCATAACCATCCAACGGCGGGCAGCTCGCTGCTGCGGCTTTTAATGCTATGCGGTATTCTTTCAATAATTGAGTCGGGTGCTAGCTCAAGCGGTGAGCCTAATTTAGAAATGAAACCAGCACTGACACCACAAACCTCACAGTCGAGTTACTCTATGCGCTCAAAAACGGAAACAAACAGTTCGATTCTTTCTAGCAGCCCCAACGGTTCGATGATTGCCTTTGGCAAATCGCTAGTCAGGCCCATCTGCAGAGATCTTTCCTTGGATCACCCTGAATATTACCCTCCTGACGTGGATGTCACCGTTATAGATGAACTCAGACAGCATTTCTTCTCAGCCATCAGCCTGCTAGCGCCCGAACTAGTGAAACCCGTGTTTCGCTCATTGTATGAGTCAGCGAATGATTCCCTGAAGCATTCAGTATACATGTTTGGAGCACTTACATTTTTGTGCAAGATCCCCTGTGTGTCAGAGCTCATATTTTCTCGGCTTGAAATATCAAATCAGGTGTGTCTCAACCATATGATGACATTGTCGCAACGTCTTGCAGAGCTAGATGGCGGTGATCGTGCTGGGGTCATCAACGCTAGCAGTTCCGCTGCTAACACCAACGTTACCGCCGACGAACAAAGTTCAACCCAAAGTGATGACTCGATGATGGATCTTATGGACGTTTTGCAACAAAGGCAGGAGGAAACTTCAACAGATGAATCGCTCAGCAGCCCTTTGTCTAAGGCCAGGACTGGTAAATCTGAGACAGAAAAGTCACACAACAAGGCAATTTCAGATGTGTCGTCAGCAACCCTTTCGTCAGAGTCGTCACACCATTCATATAATCAGACGCTCAAAAACTTATACAAGCCAAACTACATTGCCAAAGTGCTCAAGTCATCTACCTCCTCGCCATCACAGCAGCATGCTGATGATGCCAAATCTGTGGCATCAAACAACTCGTCCAATAATTCAACTTCTTCATTGCAAAAGACGCCCAATAATACCGTTATATTCAAGAAACCATCATATTATTTTCTTTCTTACGAGTTTCCACCCTCCTCTTTTGTGAAAGTGGAATATGACGTCAAACGTTGTCTCAATAGGGTTGTAAAATATCTCCTGACAGTGTACACAAAATACCCATTCCTCATTCTGAGATACAACGACCACATGGAGGATTCAACCAACGGAAGGATTCATGAGCTGCAGAAAGACATCACCGAGTTGCTAGCGCCAATTGTGAAATTACTCGCAACCAACGATTCCGAATTAAGACAAGTAGTCGAATGTTTCTTGCTAAGTTTCACTCTGTCAATTGTTGATTTTGACAAGCAGATCTTAGCGACGTCCTACTTAACTTCCGCTATAATCGTTGACCTAGCATGCAGAATGACGTACGAAGTGCAACTTTCGATGGACCAGCATTATCGGATCCTTGAGTTTATTAGTCGGTTTTTGGATCAGCGAGAAAGCGTCATAGACCCAAACGTTATGTCAAAATACCTCTACGACAGTATTTACCACGATGGAGGAGCCTACTCACAGATGATCAGACCTTTGGAAATTGCTTTGTACATTGGTCTTTTCTCCTCCCGACTGGATATTTACTCCATAGCAAAACGACTGCTTGAACATTACATTGTCATATGTGAGTCCTCATATCATAGACCAGGGTGTTTCTCCGGGCATGGGATTGAGTTCAGCAAGGCTATTGCCAGCGAGAAGATTCCGGCGGGAGAAGTTGCGACAAGGAAAAAACTTAGGGACTACCTTTCGAAATTACGTTATCCTTACGAGATGTTAGTGGAGGTATGGGAGATCATGTTTGATAAATTCTGTGCTTCTCTCCAGTTGTCAATTGACAGAGCTCCGGAGGTTACGTATGAACAAGGTAATAACCACCTAGATTATTCGCAGTACATTGCTTCGCTAGGTGGTATAGTGTTGCTTCCTGAGATGGATAGTCACCCCCGCTGCAGGTTGTTAAGAAGAAAACTGAGATTCTTTTTTCGTTTCAAAGTTTTGAACCTGTTAGAGGGAGACCCCAGTAACCGAGATATCATCCGTGAAATCTTATGCGTAGCTATGCACCCTTGTTGTTGTGGAATTGTACTAAGGCTACTAAGTGAGCACATAGACAATTTCTACGGTGCTCTGTACCAAGATAATCTTGAGATCTGCGAGCTAATGATCTCTATTTTGAGAACCGTGACACAGACAGAGACTTTTTATCTGTTCCGCTATTCCGTTCCACTCATTGATCTGAACATTGAGATGCTGTTGGCATTAGCCTCTGTCGAAGATTACGATGAGGATATTGTATTGGCCAAGTTGAAGCTGCGTTTGTTGAAGTTGCAGTCAATCTTGAGCTCTCGGTTGAAGGAGCTTGCTGTAGATGGAATGATTCTGAAGAAGAATGAGTACGCCAAAGTTCTAGTCGATTACCTTGAGGCAGCGTTCAGAAATTTTGTTCCCAACAACGAGGAGGAAGAGGAGAGAGTTATTCAGGTAGGAGAACATGCAACCACGAGATCCATGGCCAGCAAGAATACTGAACTCATTGATGTTTATTATGAACTGGCGTTAGAATGCTCCAGTTCACTTAAGGAAGTGTTTGCGGACCTGCCAATTGATAACTATAGAAGCTTAGGGCTTGCTCGAACCAGCGACGACATTCTATCAATCTTTAGCCATTTTTTCAATTTGTTTGTTCGCATATTGGAACAGATGAACAATGCTGCCACAGACGATCAGCTAAATTTAGCCTTAAAACATCGTGCTACACATATCATTAAGCACACCATTGACGTACTGGTGAATTTGTTGCAGTCGAATGTTGATTTAGGGTTGAAAGGAGCTATTCCATTAGCTTTTCATGAAGACAAATTGCTAAGAGTTTCGTTTATCAATGTATTTGCTAAAATAGTTCATGAAATAAAGACAAAAGGAAGGCTAACGACTCAGGAGTACTATTTTTTTCAGCAGCAGAGCATGAATTTGTTGTCGAAAGAGACAGATCTCTATATTGCGACAGTTAAGGCATGTAACACGTCCGAAATTGATGGATTAGCCAGTGCTTTTATGAACATGACAAACGACAAGGAGCGTATTGTGAATCTGCTATTGGAGCTTCTAAAACACGACATTATGAACACTACCGATTCTGTTGAAATTCTTAGGAGTAACACGGTCGCCACGAGGATGCTGGCGACTTTTTGTAAATCAGAGGCTTCAGGTTACTTGACAGAGATCCTTGCTCCAGTTATTGAGGAACTACGTGTTACAAACGAGACATTCGAAGTTGAAAGGCTACCTGAGAATGATCCTACTGCCGAAGAAAATGTCGCTTGGTTTTTTAAGTACCTGAACCTCATTGTGGACAAAATTTGCAATTCCGTTGACAAAATGCCTATAACAATGCGCATGATAGCACACACGATCTATGAAACTACGGGCGTTAACTTTCCCGAGTCGAAGCTGGCATCGTTAGGCGCTTTTTTTTTCTTGAGGCTATTGAATCCTGCGATAATTTCTCCAGATAGAGTCGAGATTGAGCCTATCCACGATCACCTTACCAAGAGATCGCTCATACAGATCGCGCGGATACTCCAGCTGATGGCGAATGAGACTCTTAATACACTGAAATGGCCTCTTTTACAGTCCAGATTTGACGACCTGCAAAGCTTAAGAGGTAAATTGAACTTATTTATGCACCATGCAGCCATAGAGGTTGATACTGATTCCATCAAAGGGGTCAAGTTCGTCAAGGATAGAGACTTTTCACAGAGTTACAAATTCTTTCACGCGTTTTTCTATGATCATTATACTAAGATCTGTGATCTATATCTCAACCCACAAAGAGACGATGGAATTACTTTGGCCAGGAGAGTGAAAGTGGTGCAGAGGATAAACGACCTCCAAAGACTTGTCGGTGTGCCACTAAGAGTTAAGGGATACGAGATTCCGCAGAGCATCAAGGATGACACTTCAGAAAAGGGAGCTCAACTTTACGATTTCATGACACAATATTCGCTCAGAGACATAGATGGCAGTGCATTTGTTAAAGTAAACACCACTAAGGACGGATTGCCCTTAATTGTGTTTTTGTACAGTGAAGTACCACCTGATTACACTGGGGAAATGATGGCGTACTGTTTGATGCGGGCTATCAGCAAATACTGGGATGCTCCGTTCTGCCTATTTTTGGATTGTACTTTATTCACAGAGAGTCCAAATAACTTGAGACTGGCAGAGCTCTTTAGTGACTTTTTTTCACACCCTTTGCTAGAAAACTGCGTTAGAAACTATATTTACAATCCGTCACACGATTTCTTCAAAAATTTCAAGTCAGAAATTTCAAGGACTGGATTGTATAGATTTTACGATAGCTCAGAAACTATTTTCTTATCTTCTTTTGACGACACAAAGACCCTCAATAAGGTGGGCATCACAAATTACACGAACCCCATTGTGCAAGACGCGCGTGTTACGTTTAACGATGTGACAATCTACCAAGAGGAATCAAAACGTTTCGTTACTGTTAAACTGAAGATAGGTAATGAGTATGTTCATCTGCTGGATTGCCAGCCTCAAAGAATTAAATTGGATAAAAGACTGAAATTGATCACATTGGCTGACGTTTACAGAATTTCAGATCTGACAAATATTGGCCCTAGCACTGTGACTGGAGTTTCGAACGAGATATCTATGTTTGACCAACGGACTGGCACAAAATTGATCTTGGTAGCCCAAAAGAAGACAGAAATTATGCGGACTTTATATTTCTCAAGGTCTCGTTACTCTAAAGACAATGAATTGCTGGCATTCTCGAACCCAGAGAAAGAGAAAGAGAAAGATTATTACGACTTGCATAGCAGCATTGGCTACTTCCTGCATATGTCACTGATGGGAGTCAGCTCCCGACACGAGGATGTACGTTCTGCTTCATTCATGCTTCTCTCTACAGTGATTGATTCCTTTGATCTGGATACAGGTAAAACAATTGACACTGTGGCAGATTTTTCTTTCCCGTACGGTGAGGTAAACTATGTTGTCTCTCTGTCGCACAGGCTTTCAGACTTTTTTCCTCGTTTAACTTATAGCGTGCTAAAAGCTTTCTTCGAGGCCATCAAGCACTGCAAGGACGAAGGAAGCAAGACCACAGTGATACTGTATACTGCACCCTGGCTGAAACATGTATACAGACATGTCTTATTGAGCGATCCTAGGAGAGGGCGTCGTAGAACAGCTGAGATTGTACGCCATTTAGTTTTTATGACTCGAGATGATGCTAACAAAGTGGCTGCTCTGTCGAAATTGATATGGACCCCTCTTTCTCTAGAAGATGCGCTGACAGAAATGATAGTTGACGAGATTGTAGCGGCTTCTATTGACCACGAGGCGGAGGGGAATGATTGGTACGAAATTACTAAGTTTTGGCCACTGGCTCCCTCTGTAGAGCTGGCGAACGTGATCATCAAGCGACTCAGGAAGACGTCATACGTGGTGTATTCGACTAGTATACCAGAAATCGAACAACACACCAAGTGGATAGAGATCTCTGTGCTAGTGCGCTTCCTTGGATTTCTTATTTTTGACTCACCTGTCCTAGTAAAACGCTTTTTAGGCGAGATTTTCTACATAGTGACGATTTTCGTTGACGTAGGACCGCTAGAGTTCCGGCAGGACATTTTGAGGCTTGTGATGAGGACATTTCATGCCTCTTTGTCTACCAAAGAGCTCTCGGAAGAACAAGTCCAATTGGTTAAAGGCAGAATCAGCGCTCTGAATGGCGCCAGATTCAAGATGCTGTTCGGACTCAGCAGAGGCGGGTCAGGGTCTGTCTCTAGCCACGTAGTGCCACTAGGCATAGAGGTGATAAACAGGGCGCACTCGCTTGAGGCAGTTTGCGATATGTTGCTCGGTTTCGTCGCAGATTTGGGCAATGTTATCTCTTATGTCACTTGGATGATCAGTTGGAAGGCCAACATTTTGAAGTTGGTGTTCGACGAGAACGCCATTTTACAGGCTCGTGCTACTGCGATTTTTGGAGCTTTGACGAGAAAGGGCATTAACAATACACTGATCTATAAGTTCCTGAGTACTGTCAGAGGTACTTGCATAGCTTTGGGAAGCTCGACAGAGACAGATCAAGAATTGGAGTGCCTTTTAGCGATGCAGTTCTCCACGTTTTTGAAGATCATGGAAGTGGTTCCCAGCCATTCGCACTTTATTGGAAAGTGCTTCTGGTTCAGCTTATCTCTGTGCATGCTGGACAATTTTGTTTTGTACCAATTTAGCATCCAACTTGTAGCGCAGACACTCGAGAACGTGGACACGGAATTCGATTACTTGCAGATTGAAAGCGATCGTTTAGATTACTTGTTTTTGCAGCGCAAAATCTTTGGTTGTCATTTGGACGAGTATGAGAGAGTATTTGGCTTCGCTGTGGCAAAAGAGAGTTTTGATGTAATTCTTCTCGCCCTCTGCACAAGAGGCTTGCTTTCTTCTGTCTCTTTCTCCGAGGCGCACAAGTGCCTCAAGCGTATTTTCAAGGTAAGGCTCAAGTGGGAAAGAATGCAAGCTAAGAAAGAGAATCGTTCGCTTGATACCTCGATTTTTTCTTACCTGGTGATCCTCTGCATAGTTTCGAACTCCGACCAGGAGATTGCTGAGATCATTCAGGAATATGAATTTGACATATCTGATGGTGTTTCCATAGACCAGAACGGTACGAAGTACCCCAAGAATATGGTCGATTTTCTGCTTTCCGACAGCCTAACCACTGTCTGTACGAACCTGATTAGCACCAACTTTTTGACTAACAGCAAGGCTAGCGAAGCGACGCTCACTAGGAACCTGACAATATTGTACTCCACGGCAAAATTGCAGGCCCCCTCTTGTTGGAGAGTGTTCCCGTTTGTTTCCAAAAGCTTGCGTAAATTTGCGCAGACATCAAAGTCGTTGACTATCCTCAAGGTTGTCTTGCCTTTAATGGAGTTTTTGATCACATCTCCTGAGTATAAGAAACAAGACGCTTACAAGCAGGAAGTTTTGAATATGGTGAGGTCACATGGCATTGAAGGGCTTCTGAACGTTGAATTCAAATTGAACAATCCTTTCGACCCTTTGTTCAGCGAAAAGATACCAATAGAGCTCAAGAATCGTTGGGGATATTTCCTCAGTCGAATTATTGATAGAATTCTTTCGACTCATATTGAAGATGAGTGAGAGAGATTCGACGAAGAATTTTTAAGTAACGTACGTATGTGTGTTTCACAATCCTGGCATAGACAAGAAAGAGTACACAGAGAGAATTTTAGCTTTGATGCTGCAGTATCGACAGCTGAACATAAAATTCAAGGATGCAAACATTTCTAATATACATCGGGATAGCTCCCTTACTTACCAGTATACAAGGCCTACTCTGAGCCATATTTGATTTTTGGCCTGAATTTCAATCGAGCAAGTCGCTCAAATTCTTTCTTGTCGCTCTTATAAATCATCATTGTAGCCTTTGCATCTTCCACAGAAGAGTGCTGGCCACTTTGAATATCTATGCCCAAAATCTCCTTTGTTAACTTCTTCAGTGATGGAGTTTTACCAGCGGCGTACTGCTTTTTGAAAGGCGGATGTTTCGATGTGTCCCTAATCATGGAACGAGGATGCGACAGCATCAAAGCCTCTAAATCATGCTCCACAGCATGACCTACAAGTATCTTGTTATCCAAAATATCCAAAGCTCTTTTCTGTGCCTCTTTAAACGTAACAGCGTCCTTCAAGTCTCTATAAGAAACACCACTGACCCATGTTCTCCAGTCGGTGACCTTTTCTGTGGGTCGCACAAATGCGTCATAGAGTGTAACTCCGTGATAGTTCACAATAGAAACTCGGGCAAGTACAGAAACTGAGCCCTCTGGCCCTGTTCCTACAAACTCGCAGTCAATGGCGACGTACTTGCCAACTTCAGACATTCGTTTGCTTACATTTGCTACCTTTCTGTTGTCAGATGAAAAAGTCTTCAAAGTGGTGACACCCTCCTTCAAAAGGACGGAGATCTTATCTTCTAGCACCTTAGGCTCCGTCTTCTTAGCAGGTTTTATCACCTTTGAAACATTTTTTTTAACATTTTTTTTCTGTAGTCGATGCCAGTTCGAGGATATCTGGTCGCTCATAGCAGAAAGCCTTCAACTTTGAATGGTATGGGGATCGTAAGCGTTGAAGAGAGCTTCATTAGGTAGCATATACAAACACACTCTAAATTTTTCATTAAGAATAAGCTGGTGTAGGGCAGTGCGCAGAAAAATTTGGTATTGCATGATAAGGGACTAGGGGCATAAAAATAATATTGCATTGCATGCCCTTGCATATTACAACTTCTATTCAGTCAAGCAATCTTCATACTCTCTAGTTGGTAAGTGTTCATTAGTGATTGGATCGTTGAAACGATCTCATGGCACTCTGATGCATTCGTAGCTTCTAAATAATACCGTTTGAGAGACCCAGACTTGTTGATCACAATCTTGAACCGGTAGGGCACCTCTGCAGATTGTTTGCATTTAACAATCTGCGATACATGTATACTAGACGTCTTCGCATTCTCAAACCAGGAGCCCTTATTCTCCGAGAACGGTAAAATATATATCTGATAGCCGTCAACCGCAAGCGATCGTTCCACCCTGTTTTTGAACATCTGCTGCCTTCTCCAGACGGGCCACCTATGGTAAGCGGTTGGCAAGTTCGCGCCACCTCCGCTAACGAATGGGTCATCGAGCATTCTGCTAGACTGGTTAATAACCGAGTTTCCTCCATGCAAAAAGGAAGCAATCGTCTTGTTCCCCATTAGTTTGTTCAGTCGAGATTCAGCATTGTCAATATTCGCCTTAGTCAGCTGGGAAAGCGACTGTCTGCGTGGTAAGCGGAGGTTTTTAGACCTATCAGTACGAGATTTTTCCTTAGCCTTGTTCTTCATTAACGATGTATCTTGCGTGTGAATTTTGTCAACGTCAGAATCGTCACTTTCAAAAACATAGTCGTCTCCCTTATCTTCAAATCCCGGAGTTAATCCAGGAGTAATGGCGTTCTTCCCCATGAACTTGGGCTGTGAGCTGGGGGTCAGTTGGTATGGAAGCCCACGGTCTATTCGTAGAGTTCCATCCTCCAACACAGCAGAAGGAGTAGCTGCATCATTGGCATTAGCCGAAGGAGTCGTGACGGCCGTGGGAGCAGAAGGGGCTCGTGTTGTAGCAGCCCCTTTAACCGAAGATACAAAAGGAGTCACACGCTCGTTAGCCTTGATCTCCTGAGGGCTGCATGGAACCATAAAAAACTCGTCAGCACCATAGGAAGCAATGTCCCTAGTGCGGGTTAGCACGCCAAAATCATCGAATATTTCACCATCATCCGAGAGATAAAGCGCCCATGCATTGGGCAAGAAAGAGAATGACGAGGAGGAGGCCAGAGCAGCGTACCGTTTCCCTCGTTGAATTGTTAGCAAGACGACAGCTATAAGATCTACAACTTTCGCTGCTTTGAGAATGCGAATACGCAGGGTACTATCTGTACTGCTTGGTAGAGCACTCACAATAACTGAGACGTCTATTTCGTTGGGAGCAGGAGGCGTATCATTATCTTTGATAGGCCTGCCAATGAATTCACAATACAGCAAAGGATTACTCGAATTGTTGATCAAAGAAGTCAAGTTGGACCTCAAATTGGAGGCCGGGCTTGATTTGTCGGCATCATTGTGTGCAACTTCAGTCTTTTCGAAGGTGAGTTCATCATTTGCGGTTTCCTGTTCAAACATTGACGACATGTTCGTCAGTGACTTGGAGCCTTTTTTTAACTGCTGCCGCACAGAAAAGTTATGTGGATAGACAGAGTCGGGGTTGGGAGGCGTTTTACGCTTTAGGTAGCGAGGAGGCGTGTTGTTTATTGGCCTTCTTGGCTTCGACGCCAGGGTATTGGCACGCGAGCGAAAGTTGATTTTCGCTAGCATGGGTATCTGTGCCTCAGAATTGGAGCCCTTCACCAGTGGGTAGTCCAAAGAGCTTGCAAACGAGTCGTCAATTGAGTCCTCTACAATATAATCAGAGTCAGTAAGGTATTCATCTGAGTCAAAGCCGTCGAAATAGTTGGTACGAGAGTCAGAGTCCCTCTGATACTGAGGGAAAGGCTCTGAGTCGTCGATATATTCGCCGCTAGATGAGTCATGCAAGCCTAATGAGTCAAATTCGCCGTCCTGAAGCTCATCCTCACCAAAACTGCCGGTATCTGACCCCCCAAAGGTACCTGAGTCTCCCGTATTTAGCGTATCCAGTGTTTCTATTGTGGTATCGGCCAGCGATTCAACTCCTGGATTAGCTTCTTTTGACCGTGCAGAACGATCCGACACTGTATCCACCGAGTCCAGTGTCTCATTATTGCCAGTAGAGTTTGAAAGTGTTGATTGCCGACGGCTCGTGCGGCTAGATTTGGCGGCCGCCTCGTTCTCTTCCGACACCGTACTACTACTGCAGCTGGCGCTACCAGCGTTGAGGCTAACGCTATTGGTGCTGTTGCTCGCGTTTGTGGAGACGTTTACATTGGGCGTTGTATTCGAGCTGCCAATGCTAGCTTGACTAGCGGCTCGCTGTTTATTGACTGTACTGCTCTTTGGCCTAGGGATTAGCCGTGATAGGTTCAAAATTCCCTGACGCTTAGTCTTGGTTGACGAGGCAATTGACTCGTGCGACGACTCATCTGAAGACTCCGAGTCAATTGTTTCGGGGATACTGACAATACTTTGTTTGCCTCTTGTGGCTACGCGTGTGATGGGAGCTGCTGATTGAGGCTGGGACTCTGATTGGGCTTCTTCTTGGAGGGACTCACGCTTTTTCTGCTCTGTTTCCCCAATAGACTGTTGACCATTTGCTTTCTTTGTGTCTGCACCGGCTGCATTTTCAACTTTGTGCTGCTGAAGGATCTGGCCACTGGCACTTCTTTGAATCTCTCGCTTGCTGCCCTTCCTAGTTTTGCTTCTCTTTGAAGTGACCTCCGCCAGGTTACTCCTTTTGCCAAGTTGCTTTTCCAGAAAGTTAACCTGAATTGGAGGGGAGTACTGGTTTGCCGAGTACAAGTTGGGGAAGATTTTTTGAGCGTCCACACTGGAGTCATCTTGTAGACTGTATATGCGTGCATGAATATCCTGCATGTCTAGGTAATCCTTAGACGGCACTTTTTCAGCCACTGTCGCTTCCCGCAACATATTGAGAAGAAGAGTAGAGTCATATGGAAAAGCCATGGTGGCCGGAGGAAAAAAGTGATGGGTGACAGACAAGGATTTGGGCTAGCTGGTTAAGGCTATGGCCCTTAATTGTACCCGGATAAATAGCTGGTGCAAGTGCATTTCTACCTTTTTGTTAGTCACGTGACCACATCATTTTAATCCCTGCACCACTGATCATTTTGAGGTTTCGTCTCGTCCAATGAAAAAGTCAACGTTTTCGGCAGTAGAGAGAAACTACGAGTGATCGCTCGTCTAGAAACAATCGTTACAACTCCAGTGAAAGATACAATGGCTGGCGCTTATCACATTTTAGGAAGAGCTGTTCCCCCACATCACGTAAGTATTCGAAACGTCGGCAAGGTTCGATGTCAAATGGTAATCTATCAAACAGGTTACTAACACCCTAAGTTGGCTATTGGCACTATTGGAGCCGTAGTAGCCCTCGTTATCCCTAAGCCATGGAACTCTGCTCCTAAGGCCGAGGCTAAGATTGAGGCTTCGTCTGCTGATGAGGAGCTGTTCATCAAGGACTTCCTGGCCAAGCACGAGGAGGCTAAGCATTAAGCACTAGACACCAAGCACTAAATATATACGTATTAACAAGGTAAAGAGATCAAGGCAAGGTACAGTAAATCCAGTTGGAAGAGAGCTGCGGTTCAGCCACACCAAGCATTGATGGCAAAAGTAACAGTGAAATTCACCAAAGTACCAATTAATCATAACCACAATTATTTACGTATCGTACATGCCTTCTACTCACAAGATAAGCGCAAAGCATTAGTTCTTAAAGAGAACCTCATTGGCCAGTGGGTCCTTTCTAACGATCTGTTCTCTCTTCTTCATTTTCCTCTCAAGGGCGTTCTCGTGCCTCTTCTTGGCCTGCTCCGCAGCCTGGTGCTTCAGCTGAGCTCTCACAAAGTTAGGCGACACATACTCCTTGTTCTCGTATATCTTTGGTCCTCCAAAAGAGCCCTCTAGTATGGTGATAGGTGTAAGAACAAATCTAGGTCCTATCTCTACGAGAGTCAAGTCCTGTAACTCGGTAGCCTTCAGCTCCTCGCTTTCCTTCAAGTCAGTGGTCTCGTTGATTTGGTAATTCCTCACCCATATCTTGTTGTCGACAATGCTGAAAGTCATTACATGATCAATGAAAGGTTTAGATTTCCTAGCCTGAGGAGGCACGCCAAACTGGTGAATAAACAGCTCCTTCAAAAGTTTGAAATGGTCACCAGTCTCAAAGGATTGGTCGAACGACAAAATGGGTCTAGATCCCTTGAGGCAATTACCTGTGAAGTTGAGCTCGTCAAAGGAGTGCAGGTTTTGAACGTGAAATTTCACCGTGGGTCCATTAGGGGGCTTGGAGAGCCACAAATACAGGTCCTGGTGCTTACGGCACTCAAAGTACATGATGTTGTTGCAGTTGTACAACTCGGCAATCTCGTTGAGTTCATATAAGTTCTTCTTGCTGTCCAATTTAGCCTCCTTTCTGGCATGAGGGAGGAGACTGTCAAGGTCGTTTATGAGATGACGGTGTCTGTAGGTGATACCTCTGGAAGAGATGAGGAGCACTCTCTGTCTGTTGACTCTTTTCGAGCCGGTCTTGCCAGAGTCCTTCTTACTTGAGAGGGCCTTGAATATTGCGGACATTATGAGGTAGAGAAGGTGGCCGAAGGATGGGAGCGTGAGAGGTAGAGGTTGATAGATCTTGGTATCAAGGTTTGCAAAAGTATTGTGAAAAGTTTTTAGAATAATTTTTTTTGTCTCATGCATGAGGTGCAGAAGTGTATTTGGAAATGGCAGATTAGTACGATGTCTTTAGATGAGCTGAATAGAAGATAGACATCAGGCAGTGAGGTGGTAAAAGAGGAAGCCAAGTTAATTCAATCCTTTTTCCATGGTTATAATATAGCAGACTGGATATCAATATGTCAGATAGAAGGTATTTCAGAGGGAAAGGAACGTATCACAGAGAAAGCGATTCCGAGGATGAGAGCGACGCCAGAGACAACGAAGTACGAGATGTAAAGATTGACATCAAGAGTGTTAGCAGTGTTGGCGGAAGTAGCCAAATACAGCAACGTGAACATAAGGTGCAACTGGGCGACTCTGGCACTCTTGTCGAGCCAGAGAGCGAAGGAGAGGACAGTGATACTGGTATTATTCAAGAATGCGATGAGAGCGAGGAGGGTTCCGTGGCGGCTGGTTCTCGGTCGGAGTCAGGTTCGACTTCAGATTCAGAGTCCGAGTCGGACTCATCAGAAGTAGACGAGCCTACCTTGATAAAACCACAATTTATCTCCCGCAAGAAGCGACAGGCAGACACCAACCCTACACTCAGTACAAGAGAAGTTGCGTTCAAAGAAATAGAAAGAGGAATAAATGTGCTTGCGCAGCAGGACGAGCAGAAGCGAAAAGAGGAAGCGTGGGATCTCGACGAAGATTTAGGTGGTATAGACGATACGGACGACGTGGATCCCGAAACAGAGTATGCGCTTTGGAAGCAGCGAGAGTTTGATAGGCTTAGGCGAGATAGAGATGAGTTGATAGCCAGAGAGAAAGAGCGAGAAGAGAGGGAGGAAAGAGACGAAAGAGAAAAGGAGGAGAGGAAGAAAAAAAGGAAAGTCGCCTAGACTGCTGATTGGGTGGGACGTTCTGGGGAACGTAACGTACGCTTGTAGAACACTGATGGGAAGGAAAGTTGCAGAGGCCGTTTACTGACTCACCGCAGAGCTCTTGACTCGGCGTATCTTAGTAATTTTGCTATGTATAATAATTATTGATGCCAGCCCCGGACGATAGATGATTTTGACGGGAGACATACTTATCTACCGCAATATGTTCACCAGCTACCAGTACTGAGGTGCCAGGGTGCCCAGATCATCTGCGTTTCTCAACTGGTCTTTTTGGCGGGGAACGAATTTGTGGGGAGCACGCAGCGAAACGGAAATCTCGCTGCAAGGAGAAAGCGTGGAGATTTTCACGTCTCCATTGAAAAGGGGAAAGACGAAATAGAGAGACTTTCACAAGGTCAATTTTGAGCCCATTAGACCAGTTCAAAACAGTGCTAGACTGGTGCCGCGCAAGTTTTGGTGGTCATCTACGGAAGGAGAGATCATTTACAACAAATTGAGTTGTCCGACGCCCCTGGTTTCGCTCCGTCTTTGGCAATTGAAGCCATGTCTTTCTCCCGCTCCAAGAGTAACCGCACTATCACGTATGTTCTGAATCCCACGCATAATTCGCAGCATACGGGACATTCTTTAGGTGTGAACTCGATGCAGTATTCTGCTGAGCATGACACCTTGTTATCGGCCGGTCGAGACGGTGTTGTCATTGCCTGGAAAGATGCCAATCAGAGCACCAGCCAGCGTGGCCTAGATAAATACGATACGGACTATACGACGGCCGATGCCATACGCTCCTACATTGGCCAAAACGTAGAGAATGAATTGGAAATCCTTAACCTGGAGCAGAGTATTCGCTCAGGGCTCAATACAAACGCTAGGAGATCCAATTACACCGTTGCTAGCCAGATCCAATTGCACCTCGACTGGGTCAATGATATTGAGCTTGTTAGCCAGGACACTGTCGCATCGTGCTCCTCAGATATGTCGGTCAAGCTTTGGAACTTCCGCACGAACCAATCAGCCACAATTGGTAACCACCACGACTATGTGAAGTGTCTCAGTGCTAACCCTCTAGATCATTCTCAACTAGTCTCTGGAGGACTGGACAGATTCATCAACTTATGGGACATTTCGAAGCAGACAAGTGTTGCATCATATAAGAGCAACGATGAGAGGGCCACTGTTTACGCGGTCAGTGCCTATGACAATTTGATAATGTCCGGTGGTCCCAACAAGAACGTGACTCTTTTTGACAAGAGAGACTTCAAGCGGCCTGTCAAAACGTTTGTAGGCCACATAGATACCGTAAGGTGTGTGGCGATGAAGTCGCAATGTTTCCTTTCTGGTTCGTCAGACTGTACGCTGAAGTTGTGGGATCTCCGCACCAACAGGATCCTGCGTAATTTTGACATGCACAGCTCCTCCGTGTGGTCCCTTTATGTTGGCGATGAAGGCCCCGGTGATGAGTTTTCGACATTCTACTCAGGCGACAAGTCTGGCTTGTTGATCAAAACAGATTTGCGCGGTTGTCACGGCTCCAAAAGTACTAACACCTTCTCTGCCTATATTGACGATAAGCTGAGGGAGACAATGGGTCTCAGTACTTTGGTGGCAGACCTCGGATCTGATGCCCCGATCTCCTCAATAGCAGAGGGAAATGGCTCTGTCTGGACCTCGATCCCTAGCAACAAGCAAACATCTACTGACTCCCAAAACTCGTTTATCCAGAACTGGCCCATCCCCATCACGAACAAGCTGATTATGTACCAAGGCATTAAAATCACTAAAAACCTAGAGATATTCGCCAAAACATCGAAAGCAAAGACTTTCAATCTTTTTGGAGATGATGAGCCTGAAACCAGCCAGTCAAATCAAACAGCCCAGCAGGGCTCTGCTGTGCCAACATCGCTGGCATCTCAGCTGCGCTCTCCTACACCTTCGGAGGACCTGTATGAAATGGTATCACAACTTTCGCAGGAATCTCCCTACCCTCTCAATGAGATAGACCAGGCACTTACCCTTTCACCGCTGCCTACCGGCACCTTATCGCCGAACGAGGACGAACGCGCTAACATGGCTAACTTGGATGCATTGGACAACGTCATCTACACCTATCTTATCTCGTTCAATGGTAGTCCCAACGCGGAATATGTCATTGACGAATCTTTCGCCAGTAACACTTCTTTAGAATCTAATGGGACCGACAAACCGCTCATTTCTCAAGATAAGCTGCCTTTGGAGATTGTGTACAACAAATTGGTGGATGAGCGTGTTGAGCTGGTACCCTTCAGTGAGCTTCCTTTTCAGTCCATGCAAGGCGCTAACGCAATTATTAAGTCTCGCTTCCTTAACAATAGAAGACACGTTGCTACTATGGACGAAAAGGGCGGAGCTATCATTATCGACATTGTGAACGGCTCGATTGTCGAAACCGTGAAGCCCGACTTTCACCTGGATAAAAGTGCTGGCTCTTCTGGATCTGTTGATTTGATCGATCGACGCAACGACAAGTTTGATGAGATTGTACAGGTGAGACAGTCTTACGAGACGCTTCCCCAGTGGTGCACAGTGGAGACCAGAGCAGGCAAGTTGTTTGTCACAATGAAGGAGAATTCTTTCACCGATTGCGAGATATACGCAGACGAGTTGTTTGCTGCATATCCTGAAGCTCGAGATGTGAGTGAATCTGATGATAATCGAAGGTATAACCTTGGCAAAATCGTGCTGAAAAATCTACTTAATCAGTTTGTCAAATACGAATTGGAGCCCGAAAGAGCGACAGAGCGGTTGACGATGGTACAGGAGGCGAAGACTGATACTCAGAAAGAGAACATCCTGAAAATCAACAAGGAAAAGCTAGCATTGCTGACCACTCCTAAAGACTCGCAGGGAGAGTCGAAGGAAAACGGAGTCGTAAAGGAAGAGAAGCAGAAACGCAAACTTTTTGGTCGAAGGGCTTCCACGAGCGTCCCTAGTCCCTCTGTTATTGAGAAGCGTGAAGAAGTCAAGCGCATTACCACAGAAGACTTGATTGACACGATAGAAGACACAAACACGCTGCTCACTGTAATGCACACACATTTACCTATTGCAGGTGTGCCGGACGACGTAGTTAAGTCTATTGTTCTCAACCCTATCCCCGACAGCGCTGCTCCTCCGGTGACAGTCAGCTCGTCCAAAGTGGACTTTGTAATAACAGAGAACGCGAGAATGAAGTTTCACTCGACGCTAACAGAAATAAACAGTCATTTGAGTGATCTTGAAGCGGAGCTTCCTGTTTGGGCCGCAAAGGCTCTCTTGCTGGACATCTTCCCACATAGAGACTTACCCAAAGTTGGATTTGTGCTGAAGAGAGATCCTCAAGCAACAAATATACCCGAGCTTAACGAGTCGATTGGGCATGGCTCCGCGCAGAACGACCAAAAAGACGCCAAACTGACTGCCTATAACATGCTTCGTGTGTCAAAGATTATGGAGTTTATTGTAGAAAGGTTTGCGTCACCCCCTGATGAGAAGTACCAGGCGTACGCGAAACCCTCAGATTGGCTCGAGGTTACCTGTCGGGGCGAGCTACTACCCTTGAATATGACGCTGGCGACTGTTAAGGCGCGTATTTGGAAAAGCTCCACGGATATCGAGTTACTGTACAGGCCCAAAACTGGACTATAGTTGAGGTCTGGCAAGGGACATTTGTACTATTACGTTACTCAGGAACTAAATAATGATACGTTTTTGTGCTATCCTGTGGTCGTGGCAGTGATCGTAGAGAAAGACTCTGCAGCAATATGTAGTTAAAACAAGCTGCCAAAAAGTCCTCGTATTGGCCATATCGGCTTCACATACGCACCAACCAAAGCTTAATCCCCAATCACTTTGCTAGTATGATCCAGTCCTATCGTATTGCTTACATGCGGGTAACCCAATTTTTCATCTCTCGATTTTTCAAGAAAATTTATATGTAAATTTTTTGATAACGTACAGGCCTAAGGAGAAGGTGCGAACGTGAGCAGTTGGTTGACCTCCAAGGAACAGCGTATCTTTGTGTTCATCAACCCATTTATTTCACCTCAGCACACCCCACACATGGAAGACGCCGACAGAATAACCTCCCGTTTGTGGAGGGCGTACAAAACAGTGAAGGAGATGGTAAGAGACAGAGGCTATTTTATCACACAAGAAGAGATCGAGATGACCTTGGAGCAGTTTAGAGAGAAAGTGTGCGACTCGATGGGCCAGCCACAGAGGAAACTGATGTCTTTCCAGGCTAACCCAACGACGGAAGCATCGGAGAAATACGGAGACTTGGGTCCCCTATGGGTAGAGTTCTGCGATGAGCCCTCTGTTGGTATCAACACGATGAAGAACTTTTGTGCTCACATCGCCGACAAGAACTTCTCCACAGGCATTTTTATATACCAGACAAGTCTGACACCCAGTGCTACCAAGGCGATCGCTGTAGCGGAGCCTGCTACTATTGAAACATTCCAAGAGGCTGATATCATTGTGAATATTACTCACCACGAGCTTGTGCCTCGTCACATCAGGTTGTCACATGAGGAGAAGAAAGAGCTGCTTACACGTTACAGGCTCAAGGAGTCCCAGTTGCCCAGAATCCAGAGGGAGGACCCAGTAGCTAGGTATTTGGGGTTGAAGAGAGGCCAGGTCGTGAAGATCATTCGCCGGTCCGAGACCTCTGGTCGCTATGCCAGTTATAGAATTTGTTTGTAGGTGAGCTGATTCAAACAAGATGAGCTAATATGTGGTCGTGGTAATCTCTTGCTAGTGCTCGCTGATGATCGATATCGCTCAATAAATAGATGGTATATATAGGCATTGTAAATTAATAATGATTATTCGGTATAGACGAGACACCACGGGGCGGTGTCATTTAAGCTTTGCAGCCATCACGGAATCGGTGGTTCCTGTCCACCAAGCCACGTCCCGCAGGGCGATTTCGTGAGCTGGTGCTACCTCTACACCATCCTTACCCAAAAACACCGATCCTATGGTCAATATAAGGCTGTCGATGATACGCTGGTCAGAGAAATTATGGTCTTTGTACACCAGTAAATCATTAATCACCTTCGCTCCTCCTTCAACCATGATAGAGTTGAGTCCAAGGTGCTTCAAGGCTTTAAAGACGTCACACCAGTCCAGTTTACCATTGTCAGCCGTAAGAGCTACAATAGTGACACCGAACTTGTTACCAAATGCTGTGTATTTCTTTGTGTCCTTATTGAAAATGTCCTCTGCCACCACTACAATGGGCGCCAAGCCCTCTTGGTTGATATAATTGTTGTAAAGCCTGGACGACTCGTAAATTTCGAACATCTTGAAGTTTGGGTCAACAATAATTGGCCTAATGAGGTGTGGTTTGAAGTTGTAGTCTGTGTCATCATTCTTTGAGTTTGTGATTGAGTCTTCGTAGCGACAGCTGAGGCCGGGGTCGTCGGCGATCACTGTACTTATTCCCACCATAATACCATCGTGCTTGGAACGGATGTAGTGTGTCATGGTCTTGGTCTCTTCGTGGCTGATAAGAGTCTGTTGGCCCGGAGCAATGGCTATACGTGAATCCAGAGACTGGGCGTACGTCAATGTGATGAATGGATAGTATTGTTTCCAGACGCTCGCTACCTGTGACTGAGTGGAAGGCTCTAGCGGAGGAAGATAAGCCTCGAGAAAAGGTACCAATGACTTGGGCAGTGGTGTGAGTGGAGCCATCCTGGAGGGGTTGAAAGGTCTCGCTAGCAGAAGCGGGTAAAAAGTCGGCTACCTTGGTAAAATCAGGTTCACAAGTGCAAAGACGAAGGATTGGCGGTTAGTTACAAGCAACTGCGCATTACAGACTCACCAGAACTGTCGCTGATCTGCGCTATCTGCGGTGTTTCAAAAAAGCTGTAGGGTCCCGTCACATTGCTAAATGAGAACCGCGAAAAAAAAAATCACACGCTCGCGCGCTCTTTTATCTGCGTAAGTGCATGTGGAAACGCGTTTGGTCGGAGTTCTATAGCAGGAAGAGCACACGCTACACGGATGAAGGGGCTGTCTAATCAACAACGCGATACAGCTGGTGTAAGTACAGCAAGACAGGGCAATTTCTGGGTAATGAAATCTTGAATTGCCTTACTACTCTGGGCTCTGTGCTCTATAGCCTTTTGCGGTGCTGATACTAACTATGAGAAGCACCTCAAGGCAAAGATCTGGTATACAGTGGCCAAAATAGTTGAGGAAGAGGTGAAAAAGTTGCGTAATGACGTGAATGGGACACCGGAGCTGACGGTTACTCCCCGTTTCACCGCCGCTTTGGTTGAACTCGTGTACAGACAGGCCGTTACTGCCGGCGAAGATATGGAACTTTTCGCCCAGCATGCTAAGCGTAAGGTGGTGATACAGGACGATCTTTTCATGGTTACGAGACGCAACGATGCACTGACTGAAATTGTCAAGGAATATTTGAGTACAGTGCAAGGTGTAGGCAACCTCAGATCTGAGGAGAATCGAGAGCAACAGGAATCGGAGGTGCAAGATGTCACCTACGATGAGTTCAGTGACGACGGAGAGAGTGTCTAAGTCACGTGATGATTTTTTGCAGTGTTATACATCCGTGCACCGTTAAGGCGGTTTTGCGGGCCAGCAAAAATTTCGACGACTATTCACAAAAGCACACCCGCAGTCGAGTTCGTGATGTGCTTGTTCAAGTGACGCTTCCACCAAAGGACACCTTCAGGCCATGTCGATTACACTGCGGTTTCCACGTTTTGCTCTCCGGGGCATGCAGGTCATGTGTCAGCTGCACACTGTGAGGCTCCAGAGCACGCTGGTCAAGAAATCGGGTGTTTCTATCACCGCACCAGTGAGTGCCTTCCCTAAATTCCACAATGACATTGAAACCACCGAAATAGTGCCCGAGTTAGAACGTGCCAGAATAGTGCCCGTGCTTTCTTCTTACTATTGCCGTAATCCTTTGCATCAAGAACGCTATCAGCAGCTTCAGGACCTGCTAAACAAGTACATTACTCTTCCCAAGTCGAAGGAACACACCAAGCAGAATGCCTGGATAGACTACAAGGCCTATCAGGAAACAATGAGCTTGAAAGTGCGTGAGAGGGACTACGACCAGCTGATATTGCTGTGTAAGAAGCTGGACTCGATAGTGCCACAGCTATCGAACGAGGAGATTGCCTCTGCGCTAGCTCCTTACCGTGCAAAAAACGCTACCGACAGTGCGAGCAGGAAGCGCAAAGAGCTAGATGGGTTGGGCAGAGCTAAAGGGGTTGGCCGTAGAAAGTCTTCGAGTGCCAAGGCTTACGTAGTGGAAGGTGAAGGTAAGATTCTGGTGAACGACAAGCCTTTAGAAGAGTACTTCCCTAGAGCAGAAGACAGACAAAGGGTGCTGAAGCCACTGGATGTGGTAAGCGGAACGTCGAGCTACAACGTTTTTGCCTTGGCGAGAGGCGGAGGATCTACGGGACAGGCGGATGCAACCGCTCTTGCGATAGCTAAAGCTCTATTGGTTCAGAATCCATTACTGAAGCCTCGTTTGCACACCGCCAAATGTTTGTTCAGAGACAGGAGGCGTGTTGAGAGAAAGAAGCCTGGTAAGCTGAAGGCTAGAAAGAGTCCTACGTGGGTAAAGCGTTAGCGAGGGAAGATCTTAGCGAACTAAGCGAAGCGAGAATTGGAAGCGTCCAAACGTTGATCGAAGTGATCATTGATTGGCATTGCTTTGTGCTCCCGGTATGAAAGCTGTCTGCACAGTTAACATGTAGCATGAGGGTGTAGCAGCGTATACACCATGTTATTTCCTCGATTTTGTACATACATTACATAGAGAATCGTATCTCATGTCGTAAGATTCAGGCTACTAGCTATAGATTTGTACTGCTTTAAACCGCTGGCGATGAGATAGTTGCGCTGGTCAATATCTTTGACATTGAGAGATGCTCGGAACTCACTGTGACAATATGCCAGGAGGTCCTCCCTGTGTCCCTTGGGCAATTCTGCAGTGTTAGTAGCTGATGGTAAATAGTATGTGATCATCAGAGAGGCGATCCTTTACATTCCTACACCGTTGGAACCAAAATGATTCTCATTAACTTCAACTTACGGTAACATGTTCGTATCACTCGCCTGTAGAAACTGAGAGCTTTGTTTCTCACCAAGAACTGCCGGTTAGTATAACCCCACACAAATAGTTGACTCCTTGACATACCTCCTCGAGAGAAACGGCCTCTTTCAATGGGCGTCGACTTCTACCAGGCGATTTGGTTGCCATAGTTCGCAGAACCTGAAACACTGCAGATTCATAGGCCCGCATGGTGCTACCAGTCAACAGCATGCTAGAAGCATATGCGACTGTAGGTGCGACAAACAAATTTGTTGTGATTTGCGGCCATCTATCGCAAGCTCTCGCGTCCGGCTTGAGGTGTAGGAAATTTTTAATCGCGCACCCTATGACAAAAAATCTTTTAGTCACAGGAAGATACGACAACGGCCGTTGAGTAGTAGATGCTAAAGTCGTCTGTTGGAGTATCCAGATTAATTACACTAGCTCTACGCCATAGTTATCCACTAACTAGACGGATTATCCATCTGAAGCCACTCTCCACTTTTCAGTACAAGAAACTACCGCCCATTTCAACTGGAACCATGGATACCTTAACAGCTACTCTGAATAAACTCTCCTTAAAGGTTCCAGAACCGATCGAAGGGTCTTACCCTCAGTCTAATGTTGTAGACTTATGCAGGAACTATATCAGTGAAGAGATTTCTAAGCTTGCTCCTGTGGACAAGATCATCGTTCACCAGGCTTTAGAGTGGTCTTTGGTGTTAGATAAGGGTGACTTAATCATCCCCTTACCTAGATTGAGGCTCAAAGGTAACCTTGACGAGCTGGCCCAAGACATTGCGGCTAAGTTCCCTACAGACTCTTATATTGAGCGTGTTGTCCCAATGGGCAAGTTTTTACAGTTCTTCTTCAGCCCCCAGGTGCTCTTGAACGTTGTTGCGCCCGATATCTTAGAGCGCAAGGCAGACTACGGATCCAGCCCATTGGGAGAAGGTAAGAAGGTCGTTGTTGAATTCTCCTCGCCTAACATTGCAAAGCCATTCCATGCCGGGCACTTGCGTTCGACAATCATTGGTGGCTTTTTGGCTAACTTGCACGAGAAACTAGGTTATCAAGTCGTTAGAATCAACTATTTGGGAGACTGGGGTAAGCAGTTTGGTGTGCTAGCTGTAGGATTCAAGAAGTACGGCTCCGAAGAAGAGCTCAAGGCAAACCCAATCCAGCACCTTTTCGACATATATGTAAAGATTAACAGCGACATGAAGCAGCAGGAGGAAGAAGCCGAGGCTAAAGGTGTCGAACTTGGAGAAGACTCTATTAACGCCGAGGCTCGTCGTTTTTTTGTGCAGATGGAGAAGGGAGACCAGGAAGCTTTAGACTTGTGGAAAAGATTCCGTGAATTGTCTATTCAGCGTTACATTGGCACCTACGCTAGACTTAATATTACTTACGATGTTTACTCTGGTGAGTCTCAAATTTCCCAGGAGCGTATGAACGCTGTTACTGAGCAGCTGAAGGAGAAGAGCCTTATTACCGAGGATAAAGGTGCTCTGTTAGTTGATCTTAAGCAGCACGGTGAAAAGAAGCTGGGTAAAGTGCTCGTGCAAAAGTCCGACGGTACCTCCTTGTACCTTACGAGAGATCTGGGAGCCGCCATTGAGCGTAAGGAGGTATACAACTTCGACAAGATGGTCTACGTGATTGCCTCTCAGCAGGACTTGCACGTGAAGCAGTTTTTCAAGATCCTGGAGTTGATGGGCTACAAGTGGGCTAAGGACCAAATGATCCATGTAAATTTCGGTATGGTGCTGGGCATGTCTACTAGAAAGGGTACCGTGGTGTTCCTTGACGACATTCTTGAAGCCGTTAAACGGCGTATGCTTGAGATCATGCAGAAAAATGCAGACAAGTTTTCTCAGGTGGAAGATCCTGAGAAGGTGGCCGATCTGGTTGGTATTTCCGCCGTGATGATCCAAGATATGCAGTCCAAGAGAATCAACAACTATGAGTTTGGCTGGGAGAGAATGCTGAGTTCCGAGGGTGACACCGGTCCTTACCTGCAGTATGCTCACTCTAGATTGCGTTCCATTGAGAGATTGGCTAACATTGACGAAGAGGAACTCAAGAAGGCCAACTTAGACATTGCCAACATCATTGGTGGTTCAGAAGAGGAACTTAAGGCTTGTGGTCTAAGTGAAGAGGAGCTGTCTAAACAACTAGACCAGCTTAATACGAGAAAGGAGAAGACTGTGTCTTTGATCAGAATCCTCTCCTCTTATCCAGACACCTTGAGATACGCTCTGAAGAATTCTGAGCCCTCTACCGTGGTGACGTACCTTTTCAAACTAACTCACCAGTTTTCTTCCACCTACAAGGTGCTGAGAGTTGTTGGGGAGGAGAGAGAAGTAATGGTTGCTAGATTGGCACTATTCACATCTGTCAGAGTAATCCTTTCGAACGGATTGAGATTACTGGGTATCACTCCTGTGGATAGAATGTGATGGGCTTAATTGGAATAATGTGTAGATAAATGGTTAATCATAGCACCAAGAAAGTGCTCACTGGAATCTAATATATTACTTTGACGACCTTATAAATGTAAATAGTCATTACGTTATCCGGCCAATAACTCAGTCCAGGTACGCTTATACATAATTTAATACATCGGAATTTAGAATAGTGCTCAGTCGCTTTAGAGTTTAAGCTGAACTCAAGCAATTTGAACTATGGATTGACTTGCAAACGGCTAGCACCTGCCCATGGTGCTCTTAGAAGCGACACCATCAGCTAAGCAATCATGTCAATTTCCCTATATAGAGTCCATGTACTCCACAATATGCTTGATTGTGATCAGCTTGATGTTAAACTGCTTGGCAAACTTCTGGCAGTCGGGGAGGCGCATCATTAGCCCATCATCATCCCTAACCAGCTCGCAAATCACAGCAGCTGGCTGTAGTCCGGATAGCTCACACAACTGCACGGCTGCTTCGGTGTGGCCTGTTCTTTCTTTCAGAAGACCGGGCTTGGCTCTCAGAGGACATATGTGACCGGGACGCATAAAGTCGGCTGGCTTACAGGAAGGATCGCCGAGTTTCTTGACGGTTAAAGCTCTGTCGTGTGCGCTGATACCAGTGGTAGTACCCTCACGGTAATCCACAGTGATTGTATAGGCAGTTCCGTGTCTGTCCGTTTGCTGTTCCTTCTCAAGCAGCAAAGGAAGCTCCAACTCATCGGCTCTTTTCGTCGATAGAGGTGCGCACACATAGCCGGAGGAGTGACGCACTAAGAAAGCCATCTTCTGTTGATCCACCAGTTCGGCAGCCATAATCAGATCACCCTCATTCTCTCTGTTTTCGTCGTCCATCACAATGAGGAATTCGCCATTTTCTGTAGTGGGTTAGTATATGAGCTATCGAGTGACTGAATAATGCTAAGAGTGTAGACGCTGTGCAGACGACATTAAAAGAGCCAGATTGCAGCAGTTGCAAGTATACTTACTGAACGCTTTAAGAGCCTCGGGGATCGAGGTAAACCCTACTTCTGCCATATTATTCTATAGTAGAAATAACCTTGACTTGAAGTCACCAACCGCTCTTATGCACTCCAGAATCCCAGAGCCTATTATACTGAAAAAATGCACTCACTGAAAAAAGTGTGACATTTCAGAGCTCGGTGAATTTACTGTGAGCCAAAAAAGTGATTTGGTAAGAAAAACCGAGAAACTCAACTATTTTTGTAAGCCATTAGTAATGGACGTCAAAGGAAAAGATACAATGGGATGTTTTGGAAGTTGGATCTGCGCATGATTCTTGGATTAGTTTGTTAGTCAAAGCTAGGTGATTAGTTTGGCTAAGCACTGTCTGGTTCTGAATGGTCTCATCTAGCCGTCACTCTGGTACCTAGGTTTGTACTATATTTTTTTGAGAATTTTTGCAACCGGGCTGATGTGTGGAAGAGCTAGTATGGTGATTTCAGAATTGTAATGCTCATGGAGATACTGATATCCTGTTTCTATATATTGGGGCAACAACCGCAATCTGCGAATGGAATCATAGCTGATGAACTCCTCAGTTTTCTAAAGTTACGTAACTCTCAAGTTCGCCTGGCGCCTCAACATGAAACAAAGGGGCCTTGATGTATAATCATTTCGTGAGGCTTTTCAGAGTCTTCTTAAATAGTTAATAATTATCTAAAGTTGTAGATCTAATCAGATGGTATAGTAGTATTGCGTACTTATCCCCTTGCCCTTGTTCATCCACGATCCGTTAATTATTGTCTTGATGCGATCTCTACACGTAATCATTAGTCAACTGCTTTCTATGACATTTCTCACAATGACGGCTTGGACCCAAAATTATTTCAAGCTCATGTTAGGGAGCGATCTACCAAGATTACCCTCACTTCTCAAAGACTCCGACATATCAATACTTTTGGGACAAAAGATCTAAATCGAGTTTCCTATCTCTTATATGTGGTGTACTGATGTTACTTTGCAGCTTGCCTTTATCAAGCCTCACCGTTCACTCTCTGTGTGCCCTTGCCACTTTTGTGGAACCAACAACATGAACAGGCTTTTTGGCACGAAATCGACGGTGCCCAAGGCATCGATAAATGATGCCATTTCCGGCATTGACGAACGAGCTTCCAGTATTGATGTAAAACTGAGCAAAGTGAACGCTGAACTGTTGACCTACCAGCAGAAACTTGCTAAGATGAGAGACGGGCCAGGCAAGAGTGCACTCAAATCGCGTGCCCTTAAACTGCTGAAGCAACGCAAACAACTTGAGAATCAAAAAGATCAGCTTTTGTCACAGTCTTGGAACATGTCTCAGGCGCAGATGACGACAGAGAACTTGAAGAACACAATGATAACGGTAGACGCTATGAAGACGGCGAATAAAGAGCTAAAGAAGACGTACGGCAAAATCGATATTGACAAAATTGAGGATCTCCAGGACGAGATGTTGGACCTTATTGACCAATCAAATGAGTTACAGGACGCACTGAGCCGTTCTTATGATGTGCCAGATGATATCTCCGAGAGCGAGCTCGATGCTGAGCTAGAGGCCTTGGGAGAGGAGATGGGAGAAGAGGAGATTGGCGATGCAATGCCCAGTTATTTGGTCAACGATGACCAGCTTCCGAACTTCATTGATGTACCTGAGGAGAAAGCTGAGCAGCAGCCAATTGCAGAGTAATTGTTGCTCTACCGTCAGTGCAAGTGATAGAGGCATTTGGGTAGTGTTGGGATTAGAGATGGAGTGGTCAGTTTGTAAGGAATGAACGACGTTACGTGAACGCATTGCTCCATCATTAACGTCTATGTACAAAATATTTATGCTATTAGTAATGGATGTATCGCTATGCTTGGGGAATCTCCTGCAACTGCTGGTCGCTGTCATTGCCCAGTCGCTTCGTAATCAAGCCAGGCCGGCTATTCCTTCTTGATGGCCACAAAGTAGTTACCCAAATCCTGGCACTCAGTGAAGACCCATCCGTAAGCAGGCGCGTAAATACATCCTTTAGTATCAACAACATGCACGCCGGGAATACCTTTCACCCAGTCAACAACCTCCTGGCAGTTGATATACTTCGAGTAAGTGTGGGTTCCCTTTGGCACAATCTTTATCAAATGTTCAGCAACTACGATGGTGGTGAACCAGGAAATGAGGTCTCTGTTAATAGTCGACAAAAACATCCATCCGCCCGGCTTCACGTGCTCCAAAGCACTCTCTAGCACCAGCGCGGGGTAGTCCACGTGCTCAAGCATCTCAAACACGGTGACTACATCATACATCTTTTCCTTCGGCAAATCTGTGATTGCCTGTAATTGGTAGTCCAATTTGTCTTTAATGAGAGGGTCTCGTTGCTTATGTAGCTTAGCTATCTGGAGCACGTCTTCAGATAAATCTACCCCAGTGACACTTTTGACTATGGGAAGCCTCGCCAAACTCTCGCTCAAAATTCCACCTCCACAGCCAACATCTAAGCATTCTAGTTGCAACTGCTCATACTTCTCATTCACCTTGGCGTCAATCTCCCTTTGGATCTCTTTAGCAATATCCGAAGGCAGCATATTAAAGTGGTTGTATCCGGGGACATATATTTGTGTTTCCGGAGTGCTATCTTCATTTATCTGTAGGTGGCTTCTAATATTTTGCTGTATAAAGTCCATTCTCAGCAGGTTCATCTTGTGCAAGATACGCTGAGGCCCATTGACATCCCACCAGGAAGAAGCCAATTGATTGAAGTGGTCTCTTTCCAGCGGGTCAATTGCTGTGGTGCCTTTCCATCTAACAAAACGCGGTATGCCTCGAAGCAGTATAGTCGGACGCTTTAGAAGCATTGTTGTGATAGTGTGGTTTAAGAGGCGTGAATTGGGCGGAGTTGAGGATGAGTTGCGTCAGTTCAACTCATGCTTGACATTAAACGGCGGATATTTTAGTGTTGTGGTGCACGGATGCTTAATGGTTTCACCACTTTTGAGCTTCTGAAATAGATGTGTATGGTGTAAGCAGCACTTATGCCACAGACATCTCACTTGCAAGTGCTCGCTTGATCCCATTCGCCTCAACATGAGCAGCTCGTCTGAATCCGAGGAGGAATTTGAGAGTATCATTGTCACAAGGCAGAGGAGATCGAATGCAGGCTCGCGTTTAAAGCAACTGATCAGACAAGAGGAAGAAGAGATAGAAGAGTCAAAGAATGCGTTTACAACTGAAGATGACGAGAATGTGAATCTTTTGTTTCAGGAGGATGCAGAGGATGATGAGTTTGTTGAAAGTGAGAGTGAAAATGAGAGCGAGGAAGAGGGTGAAGAAGAAGAAGAGGGAGACGAAGCTAACGAAGCTCGTGCAGATTCAACAAAGTCAGCCAAGCCAGACAAAGACACAGAAGGTGACAATGCTGATGAGTCCAATGATTCTGATGCTTCTGCTGCTGCTGCTGCTGCAAACTCAGACGAAATGTTGTCTGACTCCGATATCTCAGCGTCCGATTCTGACGAGAGCGAGGGAGAAAGAGAGTTGCAGAAACAAGAGAGAGCCAGAAAGAAGAAGCAGGCGAAGAAGGCTTTGCTTGTGCCCCCGGTGATAAAGCCTGCTGTTCCGAAGCAGGCTCAAGTAAAAAAAGCCACAAAGCCGGCAAAGCACGTGAACCTGGACCTCCTTTCGAATGAACGAAGGTCGTCTATGCGTAGGACCACGGTGGAGAACAAGCTGGCAACGGCTAAGAAACTTCAAGAGCAAGAGAGTCGCAAGCAAGCAATAGTGCTTCCGAAAAAAGTTGAGTATGTGGAGAAGACATTGGAAGAAAGACTAAAGGAAGCAGAGGAGACAGAGAAGCAGAACACGAGACTCCTGAACGAGTTCTTTGAACAAGAGCTGGTGAAGAAGAAGACACTGAGAGAACTTGCTGCGAGCAAGAAACGCAAATTCACAGACTTTGTGCGGTTTTACTCGTGTGGGAGGTACATCACGCCGACGGAAGAGGCCGAGGCACAAGCTGCTGTAGAGCGAGAAAGATTGGTAGAAGAGGAGAGGATTGCTAAGAGAAAGAGAAAGTACGGAAAGCGGAAGAAAGATGTTAGTACGACTGAGACCACAACTGAGAAGACTGAAGACGATGGTCATGCTACCGAAACAGATAAGGTAAGTGAAACTGGTTCTAAGAGTGAATCTGCAAGTAAATCAAATGAGCCTGTTGTCAGTGTGAACGTAAAATCAGGAGGTGGTACGGTGGCTGCAGAGAATGCGGTTGCAGGAGAGCGTGAGATTTCCGAAGCGCCTGTGGAAAATAAGTTTGTCGAAGACCTTGATACTTCTGTTACTATGGAAGGCACTAAAGAGAGTATGATAGAAGGGAAAGGGGAAAATGACCTCAAGAACGATGTGAGTGAGGTTAAAGTGGATGATGCAAAGGTGGAAGCTGACGAGCAGAGTACCACAACGTCTCGAAGTCCGAATGCGTCAAAGGACACTACGCTTGACGACAATGCATCTGAAGTGGTATCATCTGGAGATGCTATTAACGATAAGGATGAGACGGCTGCTCCTCCTCTTGCTGCGCCCATTGCTTCTGAGGAAATTCAATTATCAAATGTTGATAGCAAAATGACTGGTGTTGATGCTACACCCGCAAAGGAACAGACTGAGGTTAAGGCAGATGTGCACATGAGCGAGGCTCCGGGAGCTGAGGAGACACCCGCAGAAGACGGTATTCCAGATCCTTCTGAACCCTTTACGCCACCAAAGCCCGTTTATGAAGGGCCATCACAATATGTAGCAGTGAACTTTGTGAGCCTCGAAGAGTTCAGCCGCAACCTCTCAACAGACGATGTGAAGAGAATATTGTTTTCCGATCAGGCGGTGCTGCCCGCACAGAGGAGAAGCACTCATGTGGAGCATCTGCATGTGATCAAGTCGAACGCAGAAGACTCAATGGAATCAAGGCTGTCTTCTATGAGGCATACCAGAGACTTGGAATACCAATGTTTACTTAATTTACCTCGATTTGGCCAGGAGGTCAAGGCTTCTGAGGACGTCGTCGTAGAGGAAGAGGAGGAAGAGCAAAAGATTGAAATTGCCACACCTGCACCTGTAGGTATTTATCTTCCAAATGGTTCTAAGAAGAAGTGTTTGATCACCGGTAAGCCAGCGATGTACTTTGATCCTCAGAACGGTGTACCTTACAACTCTGTAGAGAGTTTCAAAGTGCTGAGAGATGTACAGGAAAATGCCTTCTACTGGACTCAAATTGACAATGGAGGCAGTGGAAGTTTGTTTAAGGGCGGAATAGGGTGTTATATGGGCAGATGGGACCAGCGGCATGCGAAAGGTGTTCCTGAAGGGTTTTAATGCTATGTTTATGGACGTTCTTGTGTATATGATGTAAAAAGATGACATCACCATTCTTATTTGATTTGATATCGTGGGAAGAGTCTGAACGGAGGCAGTACTTAGCTGTCCCTTCTAGGTAAACTTCTAGTTGAAGAAGTAACCGCGGTTGTGGGTCTAAATGGAATACGCTCGTCTATATACATTACGTGCTGTATACTTATGTCCTGGGAGGCGGTGTAACAATTTCTACAATGATCTTACACCACTAGTCAGTGTTATGCTGCAGCTTAGGTTGGTGCTCGGCCAATAAGTCCTCTTGAAAACTTTGAAAGACCTTGAGTACCTTTGGAAGCACCTCTTTTCTGATTACAGGCTTGTTGTCAGCGTCACCAGTGCCTCCTATCTGAAACTCGTACTCATCTTCTTCTTGGTCATGAACAAACTCGGGCAACGTAATCAGGTAAGAAGCAGCTTCATCGGAATCCTTGACCAAATCGATATTGAACTCGACCTTCATATCGTATATGCACTTGATTCTTCCTTTCCTCTGAGTCACGTCACAGTCGCCGGTGATGCCAGAGAGGTTTCTAAACTTGACTTGCTGGTCATTGGAAGTTGTAATGTTCAGCTTGCTCAGGTTCTCCTCAAGGTAAGTCTTAGCCCAGGGCAAACAATTTTTGTCGATCCAGTGCCTAGGTCTGTTAGTATGTATTTAGTAATAATAGCGATGGGAGCTAGGAAAATACCAAAAAGCCTAACACCTGTTTTCTATGCCCTAGACATACCAGTTATTAGGGTTGTGTACAGACATTATATCCAAAGTGTCAGATACTTCGTAGCACCGTTAGAAGGCAAGAAAGTGGACCGCTGCGGCGGATATACGATCACAGATACTGGGACCAAATGCGTATGCAAGAGATCTGGAAATTTCCATAGTCCGCGCGAGGTGAAATATTATAGTAGTTGTTGTATTCGTACGGAGTTTGTTGTACTAGAAGGTTGTGGAGCAGTAGTGAAGTGCGATGGTAAAGCTTAAAGTTGCAGACTAAGGTGTTTTACCTAGAGAATCATGTTTTGAATGCTGCTTAGTTTGTAATTTGTATTGCTTAGTATCAGTTGCTGGCATAGCGAGTGTGCCTAATATGTGATCAGCATGTGATAGGCCGATATGCGAGACATCCACGTGCTGAACAAGGTTATTCTAATTATTCATATGTATAGTATTGCTATTAAAGAGGAGATTGGAAAGGGACATTCAGTTGCCTCCTAATATTTTCTCTTCTCGGCTCTCCTCACCACTGCCTTTATCCTACAACAAACATAGTGTCGCACGGCTAGAAATAATTCGGAAAATCAGGGTTCAACTTCACATACGACTTCACTTCTTCCTTATTAAATTTCAATCAACATAACAAATGGTTGACCTTCCTTACAAAGTTGATGCGGCAGTCACCGAACGCGTCTTAACGCATGACGACTGTGACTTTGTCACGTATATCTGGGTAAGTCTTACTGTAATTGAGTAACGCCTTCTTGTTACTAACCCCAACTAGAGTGTACCAAAAGACACTCCAATCAAGGGCAGAATTGTTTTTGTGCACGGATACAGAGACATATACGAAGTTTACTACCGCTTCTTTGACTTCATCACAAAAAATGGCTACGAGGTGTTTTTCTACTACCAGAGAGGCGAAGGAGAGACTAAGATGAGCAACGGAGATAGGGGCCATAGTTCAAATTTGACCGTTTACGATGATTTGAGCTTCATGATCGATTTCAACCTTAAAGAGCTTGCGGAACAAGGCAAACAGGCAAAGTTGCACCTTGTCGGTCACTCCATGGGTGGAGGCATCATTTGCAATTACTTCGTCAAGGGTCAATCGAGAGACAAGATTACCAGCTTTGTAGTCACTGGTCCCTTGATCATTTTGCACTCTCAGACAGCGCCTCCGAAATTTCAGGAATGGGCTGTCAGGTTTGCCTGTAAATTTGTCCCTGGGGGCAAGACAATTCGCGTACCAACACCACTCAAGATTGAGTACATCTCGGGCGATAAGCAAGTTCAGGATTACATAAAGCACAGAGCACACATAGGCAGCTCTCACAGTGTCTTCATCGAAGCCAGAGATTTTATTCTGAGAGGAAGGGACCTTCTAGACATCAACTACATCCAGGCTTGCAATCTAGACAAGCCACTGTTTATTCTGCATGGAAAGGATGACTATATAAACGATCCCAAAGGGTCTACTCAATTTATTGAGAGTCTGAAGAAGCTGCCTGGGTTCAAGGGGAAACAAACAGTGGAGCTAATTGAGGGCGGCAGACACACTGTATTGGCTGACACCGAAGCCGTGTCATCAAAGACAGAACTGTCACTACTTTCATTCATCGATAGCGTCTCGGTCTGATCATATTGTGGGAGTGTTCAGCCGGTCCTGTCACGTGACTAACGTATACGGAGTACCGAAAGAACGAAAAATCAGTCGCGCTACTTTATTTCCCTTGAAAGCAAATTTCTCCCTGCCCCGCTGTATCGCGCGTGCCTGCTCTGGCGCACAGATTTCTCATTGTCAACATTGAGTATTTGGTTAGCAAGTACGTAGTGTAGTTGAATAATTTGCCAGCCACATGTCTGAATCCATCGAGCTGGATAACATAAAGCCGGTTCTCCCGTTAGGCAAAGAAAGACACAACTCTGCATACAAAGATCACATCGAATTTGACCCTGTGAGGGAAAAGTTCAGCTACGCGATAGCCGTGCAAGTATTTTTGGTGTATGTGATATACCTATACTATGAGAGACTGAACTCTTACCACCCAATAATAGCAGGCCTTCTTTTGGGAGGTCAGACCAGCTGCATGGCTCAGTCGTTGAATCAGTACTACCACAAAACAATAAGCATCAATAAACACCTGAAGTTTTATACATGGGGGATCATTAATGGATTTTTCACTAATCAGTGGATAAAAATCCTGAGTGAAAACCTGGAAGACCCAATTACAAAGTTTTTATTAGATCAAAGTATAGGCACATGTTCTTTTCAGCTCTTGTTTGTGCTATTCAACTGTGTTTGGGAGAAAGTTCCTTTGCTTCCGACGGTGCGCACGATGTACCCTCAGGCTTTAAAGTATTCCTATATGGTGTGGCCCATAGTATCGTACTTGAGTTTCAACTATTTGAAACAGGAATGGATCTTTCCGCTCAATTGCTTTGTCAATTTAATATTTACTGTCATTCTGTCTGTTCTTTCGTGACAGCGTTGGTTCCTACTAGATTGCAATGTAGCCTACATATTTTTAGCGCATACCTTAGTCCTATCGTACTAGATTGTGCGAATGTTTTGCACCTGTGCACCACGACACTTGTTATCGGCTTCTCAAAATCTGAAAAATCGGCCGATCTGCACAGCGGTTACCGCGCGACTCACCGCGCATCATCCCTGCCCCCTCTCACCCCCTACCGCAGAGAGCTCATGCATCCTGGCGAACCAATTACAAGGAATGGCAAGTCCGGAATTAATTTTTTTGGCAGTGCCGTTTGACGTACATGTCCCACTTCACTCGCTTGATACTTATCGACAATAATCAAGGTGCATATATCTGCGGGACGTTGGCCCATTTCAGACTGAGGATTCTGTCCGAATGCTAACCGAGTGAATACCCAGAAACTATAGTTGGAATTTTCACGCCGCAACACATCGTTTGAATGGTTGACGACACACTGTACATTAGCAACCACGAAGCTGCTTTGGCTGTGGTTGCTACCGCAATGAAGAAATCGAGACTGCGAATAGACACGCTGATATTGAATTCAATTATGGGTGCGTTCCTGTTCAGCGCTGGTGGCATGCTGGATCTCATGATTCAAGCCCAGAATCCGGGGTTGGTGCAAGAATATGTCGGTATTGTTTGCTTTTTGCAAGGTGTTTTCTACTCTTTGGGATTGTTTTATGTCGTAATAATGGGTATGGAGCTCTTCAATTCCAACATTTTGTTCTTCTCCGTAGGACTTCTTCGTGGAGCAGTGACTTTCATGGACTTGGTCATTAGCTGGGTCGTGAGTTTTGCTGTAAATTTAGGTGCGACCATCTTCATCGTTTATGTGTTTCTGTTTCTTAGCGGTGTCACTACAACGGAAAACTACGTCCGTGGCTCTTTGCAGATAGCAGAGGAAAAGTTTTCCGCTTCTTTTATACAAACATTGCTAAAGGGCATATGCTGTAACTTTTTTGTCAGTCTTGCAATCTATTTGCAGATCTCCGCCAAACCCACACACGTGAAGTTCCTCCTAATCATGTTGCCCGTGTTCACTTTCGTGTCCATGGGGTTTAACCACGTTGTGGCAGACATGTTTCTGGTTCCTGTCGCCATTTTCAATCACAGCCCGCATGGATGGGGCAAGTACTTTTGGAAGCTGTGCCTTCCTGCGACCATCGGTAATATTATTGGAGGCTCTTTCTTCGGTGCCAGCATTCCGTGGTATTTGCATCTGGTAGTGATAGAGCGGGATATGAAGGAGCTGAACTTGCCTGTCTACGAGAAGAGAGACGAGCAGCCATTCTTGAACATGGACTCAAGAGTCGTTAGAGTCGACTCGAAGAAAGAGCCTATGTTTGTGTCTTCTGACAGTTCTATGGATGAGAAGAACAACTTTGAGCCTGTAGAGTACAGGCCAGGTGGAAGCACAGGAGTTATGGCGAACATGGAGCCTCTGCAGCCGTCAATGTCCATGAGATCAAGGCGTAGCAGTTCAAGTAGAAAGGTGGTCAGGTCGCCCAAAGGAGTGTTCCCTGTGGCCGACATGGGTCCTGCTCTGAAGAGAGAGCGCACAATAGCTAACGATGGAGACGTGGGTGATGAGGATGATGATGAGGGAGAAGCTGGCCTCAATGAAATTGACGATGTCATGGATAACTCTTATGACCCAGATAGGTCTCGTATGGGATCTGTGGTAACTAAAGTCATTTCGCGCAAGCTCTCGCGTGAAAAGCCTGCAGATGTCGAGGCTCCAAAGGTGACTATAGCGCGTCCGCCCCATCCACATCGTCCGTCGCCATCTATGAGTGGCCTGAGGCACTTTAGTTTTGGGGGAGGCCGAAACAATAAAAAAGAAATTCACCGGCGACTCTCAAAGGCTAGGATCTCGCCGACAGCTGCACAACTATCCAACGATATTTCGGGAATCCACCACGATACAATAAATAGACAAAATTACTTCCCGCAAGGCCGTGGAGCCGCTAGCAACGACGATTTTGACGAAATGAGCATTGACTCATCGGCAACAACAAATAACTAATAGACAAGTAATGACTGTATAATACGTATCATGGGTACAACGAACTGAATAAAAACAGAACTACACCACACTGATTTGTAACTAATATATGGGCCTAAAGTTGACAATTATGGGCTCGGGGTGACAAATAAAAGGCAACCCGGCTTATCTCTGACCTCCAAAGGTTAGCGTGAGATGTTTCTTGTCCTTTCCTCAATAATTTAAATTTCTAAGTTGTGAAAACATTTTTTGGAAAAAATTGAGTACATATTGGAAACTTATGGAAAAGATGCTTACATCTGAAGAGAAAGGAGAGACGGGAATGACAGTTGCAGAATCTGCTGTACCAATCAAAAAACTCAAAACACCCTATTCTGCTTCATACTAAAGTTAGCATTCTACCATTTCTCTAATCTCACTCTTCGTCCCACCTGCGTCTCTCTACTCACAACATTTTTCCACGACAATAGTCTCATTCGCGACATTTACACCCCTGCACCATGCATAAAGAACACGTACTTTCGCGGTATTCCTGACGTGTTGACTTTTCCAGATTGTGAAATGTTCAAATATTGCACCGTTTGCATCAGGCCCGATTATCTGCCTATACCTCTTTTCCACACAGCTCAAGCACGGCTTTAATCTAGCGCAAATAGACTCAATTGAGCATGTCTTCGCAGGATAACATCACCGATGCAGAGGTGAAGCAAAAGCTTACCGAGCTGGCGAAGCAGGATGTCAAAGTCGAGCTGCCCAAGGAGTACACCTCGAAACCCAACTGGGGTGGCCTGTCCAAGTTAGAGAGCGTTCTGGCTCCCATTGGGTTCACCTTACTATCGTTCTTTGTTAGAATGTACAAAATTGGAGCAAACTCCAACGTGGTGTGGGACGAGGCGCACTTCGGCAAGTTTGGATCCTACTATCTCAGACACGAGTTCTACCATGATGTGCACCCACCTTTAGGAAAGATGCTGGTCGGATTTTCCGGATACCTGGCTGGATACAACGGCTCGTGGGATTTTCCGTCAGGTCAGCCTTACCCAGAGTACATTGACTATGTCAAAATGAGACTGTTCAACGCGACTTTTGGCGCACTGTGCGTGCCGGTAGCATACTTCACAATGAAGGAGATTGGTTTTAACAGAAAGGCGACGTGGTTGTTCACTTTGATGGTGACGCTCGAGTTGTCCTACACTACGCTTGCCAGATTTATCTTACTGGACTCGATGCTGTTGTTTTTCACAGTGACTACCGTGCTCTGCTTTGTCAAGTTTCACAACGAGAACATGAAGCCTAACAACTCGTTCAAGCGCAAGTGGTGGAAATGGCTGATTTTGACCGGTATTAACATTGGATGTGTGTCGTCTGTCAAGATGGTGGGTTTGTTTGTCACCTCGCTAGTAGGAATCTACACTGCTGTTGACTTGTGGTCTAAGCTAGGTCACTGGTACAAGGGTGACCTTTCACTGTTTCGCTTCGGTAGCCACATTGGAGCCAGAGTTCTTACGCTCATGATACTCCCCTTCTGCGTATTCATGCTATGCTTCAAAGTGCACTTTGACCTGCTCTTTGGATCGGGACCAGGAGATGCCAACATGTCTTCGCTTTTCCAGGCTAATTTGAAGGGATCCAAGGTTGGATTGGGACCCCGTGATGTCATGACGCTTGATTCAACTGTGACAATGAAGTCTCAGGGCCTCACTGGTGGCTTATTACACTCGCACGTCCAGACTTACCCTGAAGGCTCCCAGCAGCAACAGGTCACGGTCTACTCGCACAGCGACTTGAATAATGAATGGGTTTTTGAGCTTAATAGAGGAGATCCTCGCAACGAATTTAAAGAGCCTCACTACGTTGTTGATGGGATGCATGTGCGCATTGTGCACAAGGCTACCGGTAGAAATCTGCATTCACACGAGATAGCAGCCCCAATCACTTCCGGCTACTATGAGGTGAGCGGTTATGGTAACGACACTATCGGGGACGAAAAGGACAATTGGATCGTCGAGATCATGGATCAGTTTGGTTCCGAAGATAAGCTGAGACTGCACCCTTTGAGTACCAGTTTTAGATTGAGACACGAGGTTTTGGGCTGCTACCTAGGTACTACTGGTGCTGCCCTTCCTCAATGGGGTTACAGACAAGGTGAGGTGGTGTGCATTCCTAATCCTTTCAAGAGAGATAAGCGTACCTGGTGGAACATCGAGACCCACGAGAACCCTAATCTGCCAATGCCAGACGAGAACTTCAAACTGCCAAAGACAAACTTTTTCAAAGATTTCGTGCAATTGAACATAGCCATGATGGCTACGAACAACGCCCTGATCCCAGACCAGGAGAAGCAAGATGACCTAGCATCTGATGCATGGCAATGGCCTACTTTGAATGTTGGTATCAGACTGTGTGGTTGGGGTGACGATAGTGTAAAGTACTTCTTGATTGGTTCACCTGCCACAACCTTGACTTCGTCTGTTGCAATAATTTTGTTTGGAGTATATTTGCTTGTCCTGCTCATTAGATGGCAAAGGCAATACAATGACTTCCCTAACGAGCTAACCCCAGAGCAACAGAACGAGGATCCATTGATTACCTACAAAAACAAGGATATGAACTTGTTCCTAATGGGTGCTTTTTACCCCCTGCTCGGTTGGGGATTGCACTTTGCCCCTTTTGTAGTCATGTCCAGAGTCACCTACGTCCACCACTATCTGCCAGCGCTCTACTTTGCCATGATCGTCTACTGTTACGTGGTGGATGTGCTCGATAGAGCCGTACACAGAAGAGTGTTCACCTTTTTGCTATACACGACGTTGTACGCCTCGGTGATTGGATTCTACATCCTGTTGAGACCTATCAGCTGGGGTATGGATAAGCCTGCAGTTGAATACGACTATTTGAAGTTATTCAACACCTGGAGGATTCACGACGACATGCCTCTATAAGTCCGACCAGCGATCTGGTGAGCATTAGTTGGGAGAATGTTGGATATCAGTCCAAAGCTGCTAACCTTACATGAACATGTAGCAACATATAGTAACATGCAATTATGCGACATAACATCAACTGTAGTGTAAACAGGTATGCCCTGCCAGGTTCCTCTGACTGGCTTCGCCAACATTAATATTAGTACTATTTGGGAGAATTCATAAGATAGAATTTCTGCATGCATTTATGCATGAATTTTCATCACGTAAATTGTACTAGAACTCCAGGCCCACACTCAACAAAAGACCGTGAAATGGATACCGACCAACTGTTCAGAGTAAGTATCCCAGTTCCCAACGATCCCTTTGCTTCAATACTAACGTTTTAGGGAATTAAACGAAAAGCTGACGAAGAGAAGTCCACACAAAAGAAACCTCAGAAGGAAAGAGCCATAGATATTACAGATGATTCCGAGGAATTTACGAACTTGAAAATTTTGGACTATATAAAGAACGAAGACTATGCTAACATTGACTTGGCACCCACTGTCTACAATAAACAATGGTTTGTGAGGAAACTGGATGCGGTGAACGCACTGATCCAGCGAAACCTCGAGCTGCGCACCAAGTATACTGAAGTTAAAGACGCACTCAAGGTCGCTGACTCGGAGTTCGAGCTTTTCCAAGGTATTAAGGGGCTGTCCGAATTGAGTATCTGCTTATCAGAGACTGAAGAGAGTACGGAATGTTACTCATATTTAGCGGAAAGTGGACAGATGGTGAAGCTCGTAGAGCTTATAACCAGCCATCCAAACCGCGATATTGTAGTTGCGGTGTTGAATGTGCTTAATGAAATCTTGGAGAGCGAAGAGGAAGATCAGAGGGATGAGCAAACGAAACACAACAAGGCTGCTCTTGGGTTGTTCGCGCAAAATACACAATTTATTGATCAGTTGTTTAGACTGCTTCTATCCTTGAAAGAGACGAGAAATGAGGCAAGCGAATTGCTAGAACCAAAGGAATCTTCAAATGAAGAAGAGTTGACGACTTTATGTTTCACTGTTCTATCTAATATTGCCGACTACTATACAGATGCAGGAACCAGGGTGTTCACAAATGAAGCCAACACTAATTTACTCTTTGGTTTGGCCTTTGGGTTCAAGAAAGTAACGTCTATTACTATTATCAACCAGTATGCAATTGAGTTTTTGTCTACTATTATCATGGGCTCTAGCGAGGATACACTCAGAGACTTAGACGAACAATTACAACATCAGGGGAAAGACCTGGTCGAAGAGTTTCTGGTGTGTCTTTCAAAATTCAAAAGAACAGGCGGCAAAGAGGAGACCAATGTGAGTGAGCATAGAGCCAACACTGTAGCTGCTTTGTGCTTTCTGTTGAAGTACCCGGTCTTCATGGAGAAATTTGTAGAGTTAGAGGGGCTGGATCTACTGCAACTAATTTTGCAGTCCAAGCCGAGCAGGACTATGGAAACATATGCTTTGAAGGTGCTTTCCTTTTCCGTCAAGAGCACAAGAAGCTCTCAGTTATTCATTGAAATTGGTGGTATCAAGCCTTTGTTTTCTTGTCTTCAGCGGAACTTAACGATGGAGAACATTACACCAGAATCTAGACTAGTCTTCTCCCTACAAGTACTCGACAGCCTTTTACGGTGCCTACCATTTGATTGCAGTGAGAGGATTAGATTGATTAATAAACTAACATACAAGAATATGAGTTATGTGCGAAAGATGTTGGAATTCGCAGGCCGTTTGGAGCAGTTTATAGAAGGGGAAGAGGAAAAGGAAGACGATGAGATAGATGAGATGACAGGAGCCGAGATTTTAGATCTCCTTGTAACAATATTGGCCTGGGTGGTAACAGACGACTTCACCATAGAAGATAAGGCTTTGCTCGCTAGTATCGAAGAGCTACTAAGCCAAGGCACTTTAGATCTGCTGAAAGAACGCCTACCTGAGCTGATAGAGACATACTCCGGAGATGAAGGACTCAAAGACGAAAAGGAAATCACAGGATCGTTGTGGGGACAATTTAAAGATATTTATAGTGTATAATACATACTGAGAATGTCAAGCTTATATCTCAGTCAGCGCCTTTCCTTTTGCTTGTAGCTGATAAACCTCTCGAGATTAGTGATGGTCTCATTCGCTTTCTCTTTGAGAGCAGGATACCTGGTCTTGTCAATGTTTTTGTACACTTTCTTGTATCCGAGCAGAATTTGGGAGCTCAGTACCTCCAAAAGACCTCCGTTGACGAAAACTGGCTGATCGTATGGGTAGGTGGCATCGCCAAAAATCTCAAAAAGAGAATCGACTGCTTCGATGAGTACTTCCTCCAAACTTAAGGAGTACTTTTTGTGAACGTCCACAGTTGATGACTCGCTCTGGTAGATTTCTATGATTTGCAGAATCGCTTTGTCAACCAAGAACTGAGAACAAACCTTTGTAACCTCGATGTTACCGCTGTGCCTAGCAAAAATGGTCAACAGACCAATAAGCGCAGTAAAGTATGACACTATCAAGTCAGGCTCAATAGAACCAATCATATCCTTCGTGACTAGACTTTCCGAGTAGGACAACAGCTGTAGGATCTGATTCTCAGAAAACTCTGGAAGCAAATTCTCCGACGATTTTAACAGCACCCATGTAGCACTAATGTAATCCGAGATCTGCACGTAGGACGTGGCATTTTCGGAAATAGTGCTAAACAGTTTCGGTATAAGCTCACTGGCCAAAGCATACGTCTCCTTTTGCCACAAAACCTCATCACCATTGAACCCAACAGACATCATAAACCAGGCCAGGTTATTAAGGCAGAGAATAAGCTTACCATCGAACATCTCGTACTTAGGCAAGCTAGAAAGAAATGGCACCACAAACTCGTAAACTGATTTGAAAAGGTCATTGCTGATGTCGGGCTTAGAAGCACCATCCGCCTCAACAATACTGCCCCTAAACTCAAAAAGTGTAGTAAGCAGGTCCAAAACGACGTCAATAGTCTGCACTGTGGCCCTTGCCTCAGCGAGCTTCTTGTCCTGATCCTTGTCTATCTTTTCAGCAGCATTGTCAACAGGTTTGCTGAATAGAGCAATAGCTTCGTCTAAATTGAGCTTATTCACCTGCTGGTACAGCTTCTGCACTATATCAAGCAGCTTTGAGTCGATTGCTGCTTCTGCAACAGGGGCGTCTTTAGTCTCGTATTCAAACAGCTGGAAGTCCAGACCTATAACATATGTGTGACCCAAAACGTCGCCTTTGAGTCTTTGCTCAACGTGGGCTTCCGTAAAATCAATTTTTAAGATGTCATGCAGGTACTGGATGAAGTCATTAGACAACGTGCTCATATTGTATACGAAGGCCAGACAGCTCGTCAGCAGCTTCACATTAGTAACAAATTTTCTGCCCTCAATGATCTCTTTGACTAAAGACATGAAATTAGATGAGACTATCTTCTCGAACACACTTTCAAACAGCTCTTTCGACTCCTCAGCCAAATTGCTAGTCAGGTTAATCAGATTATCTACAAAGTCGAAAAGCAAAACTTTGTTCTCCACTTTGATATTGGCATCATTGATATGTAACAGACTCTCAGCTGCCTTGTTAATGCCCTTTTCTATGTTCACCCAGATGTCCAGTCTCCAGAGAAAGGCAGCTACGTCGTAGCCCTCTTCTATCACAAGGTTTCTCAGCAGGCCATAAGCATCGACAACTACTTCGTCGTTTGAGTCATTGAGACATTGTTCCATCACTATTTTCACCAAATTTTCTTTCAGTAGAAGTTTACGCATGTGGGGATCACCGTCGCATAACAAGGATATACTGCCAATGGCCATCGAGCGATCATTTGCAGCTGGAGATGTAAGTTTCCTTAACAGTGGAGAGATTTTCTGGAGCTCTTTATCATTTCCGGCTCCTGGCTTTGCCAGCTTATTGCTCTTGGCACGAGCCTGGCTGACTTTTGATCTTCTCTTGAGTTTTCCCATGTAGCGTACAGAGGTAAGGCTAAAGCCTGAAGATATTTAGGACTTGGGTATATAATTTAAACATTTTTTGATACTAGAAATATTTTTTTTATTTTTTTCACTTCGGTCCAAGCGCGACAATCTTACTATGGAGACATCCCAACCCACGACATGACGAACAACTAGTCTATATACACAGGTTAAATCACGAATCTAGTCCTTCTCTGGCACATTGTCATCAGCTTGAAGAGCATACTTGGCCTTTTCGTCCGCAGGAGCCTCTAGTCTCTTCCTCAATCTCTCCCAAGTATCGCCTTCAACAGGCTCTATGTTAACGATGTCCGGCGTTTCGTCCTTCAGCAGCTCCTGCGGTATCTCTATATCTTCTCGTAAATTACCATCCTTAGCAAGCTGCTGTCTAGAAATATGTTAGTATTAACAACTGTTCTGAAATCAAAGTGTCAGCAATACCTACATCACCAATGGCTGGAAGAACTTCACGCCTGATCAAACTCGTTAGTACGATGTCTTTTTCATCAGATTCTCAAGGCAGACTCACCCGTATAAACGCCAGCCAGGGAAAATACCACAACGGGCATCACCCTCTGAAAATTTATGGCCATTCTATTTGGTTCGAGTAACTCTACTACCCTGGGTCCCATGCAAGTAAACTGAATCAGCTTTACTCACTACAGAGATATAAAAACTAGCTAAATGGTGCACAGGTGTCAGACAGCACTCATCTTCTCTGCGAAGGACTGGTAGTAGTCCAACATCTCTTGAGTGATGTTCTTGCTAATGTCTTTCATGGCCTTGCGGAAATGCGTCTCCAGCACGGTATCACACTGGTTGTCCTCCATTATTGCGCTGAGTCCCGCCTCTTGGCACAGCAGAACAACCTCTGAACCGGAAAAGCCATCTGTAAGATCGGCCAAAGTGGGTAGTAATTGATCTCTATCGCTTAGATTGAAACCTTTTGTGTTCTTGTCTAATATTTTTAATCTTGCATCTCTATCTGGTGGTCCAACGTAGACGTGTCTGTCCAATCGGCCTGGTCTCAACAGAGCAGGGTCAATAGAATCCGGTCTATTAGTAGCACCTAAGATAACAACTCCCTTCAACTCCTCTACACCGTCAATCTCGTTCAGCATAGAGTTCAGCACCTGCTTCGCAGCGTTGTTGCTTCCATCTTCGTCTCTGCTGCTGGCAATGGCATCTATCTCGTCAAAGAAGATTATACTTGGAGAGGCTGCTCGGGCCTTGCGGAAGATCTCTCTAATCGCCTTTTCCGACTCTCCCACGTACTTGTTAAAGATCTCTGGCCCTTTCACAGCTAGAAAGTTCAACCCTGACTCACTAGCCAGAGCTTTAGCCGTCAAAGTCTTAGAACAACCAGGTGGCCCGTATAAAAGAAGACCCTTGGGGGCGGAAACCCCGAGCTTTTGAAACGCATGTTGAGCCATCAACGGCAGTTGCACCATCTCTTTCAACTTACGCTTTAAGGTCTCCTGCCCGCCAATATCAGACCATTTCACTTTTGGCATTTCTAACAAAATTTCCCGCATTGCACTTGGGCGAACCTCCTTCATTGCTGCCTCAACATCTGCAAGAACCACCTTCAGCTCGTTTACGTTCAAGTCGTCAGTAATTTGGGTAAAACCTTGCTCAAGAACGCTGCGGCCGATGCATTTCATGATGGACTCCCTACAAAGAGAGACCAGATCGGCACCCACGTAACCGTGTGTCTTACTGGAAATTTCTTTGATTTGGTCCTCAGTTAACTCGTAGCTTCCATTCATAGACTCAAACTGCTTCAAGAGAATATCGTGTCTAGCAGTGGCATCCGGAATGCCAATCTCCAGCTCCTGATCAAATCTTCCTTGTCTTCTCAATGAAGGATCAATAGAGCCGAGCCTGTTTGTAGCACCGACCACAAACACCATGCCATCAATAGAATCAAGAAGAGTCAGCAGAGTGGCCACAACACGAGAGTCCACCTCGCTAGTATCGTCATTATTTCTGCTGGGCACGAGGGAGTCGATCTCGTCTATAAGAATCAAGGAAGGCTGATACTTCGCAGCCTCGGCAAAGTAATCTCTCAGCTTCTCCTCTGTCCCACCTAAGTATTTGCTGACAATTGAGGGCCCGTCAATAGTAATGATGTGGACCCCATTAGACTCGTGAGCTAGAGTTTTCAGCAGGAAAGACTTGCCTGTGCCAGAAGGACCATGGAGCAGCAATCCTTTAGGCGATGAAACGTTGAATTTGGTGAATATGTAAGGATGACGGAGCGAGATGTTTGCTGTCCTCTTAAGATTTTCAATCTCTTTAGTTAGTCCGCCTACTTTATCATAGCTATACGTTTTGCAGGGTGTAATTGTACCCACGACTTTGAGTTCTAATTTCGTAGTATTGGGATGAAACAAGTACGGCACCAAGCCACTGACATGGCGGGCACTATTGAGGCTCAGATTCTCTATTCGTGTCTCAACTGAATCATTTACCATTTTCACTTTTAACGAGCTGAGGATGTAGAGTTCATCGTACAAAAGACCAACATCTGTAAGCACAGATCTTACTTTCTGCTCGGGCATATCGATAGGTGCCTCAACAGTCACGAAATCAGCGTACTGTGGCTGAGAAGACACCTTACTAAGTTGAACTCTTTCACCGAGCAAAAACTCAGCTCTGTCCAGTATTATAGGTGATACCAGTACCACATTGAAGCCATAATCCTCTTCGTCCTTCTCGTCCCAGGCCGCAACAATTCCAATGATATCTTTGAGACCCTTTGAGACCCGCACAAAACTGCCAGGGGTCCATCCCTGGGCCGACAAAATCTGTGGAGATAGGTAAAGCTTAGCAGCGTTCTTTAGACTTACTGACTTGGAAGGCCGCAGGATAAACTCCGTGGGTATTTTAGGCGCTTTCGTCTTACCATGAACACAGGGGTCTGTCTCTGCGGTGAAAGGCTTATTTGATTTGGTTGCTTTCAATGTACCTGCACTCGTCTTAGGGGCCATCGGTGAATTCAGGGCGTAGAAAACTAAGGAAAGATAACCTGGGGTATGCCTAAACATATATAAATCTTTGAGATTTTTCACTCAAAAATATTTTTTCTGGGTATTTCGTATGTGCTAAAGCGATAAGTAGCCAACTGAAGCAGCCCGACAGAACCACATGAACATACTAGGAAGCCTGCGAAGGCATATTTTTACACGAATTCGCCACTATGAGTCACTAGCTCCAAGCACAAGTCGACAGTGGAGCCGTCCGAGCTTCAGTCATGAAGAACGATATGCTAACTCTGTCTTTTATAGAAAGAAAGCCAACACGAGAGTAGAGAAGCTGAAACGAATTATACCACAGGAGTACCACATGAGCGATTATCTTCTATATCGAAGTATCTATACTGAAAACAAAGCGCCTCTGAATGCAGGTCGAATTGGGAAGGAGTCCGTTCATGTGACAAGTGAGTATGTCTTTTCGCTAGGTATTACCAAGCTGAAGTACGAGGTGCTGAAGAGCGCACTCAAAGAGAACGCAGAAAAGGGCAAGGAGGAGTTTGAGTTCGACTACGAAAGTAAGTCTCGAAAAACCAAAGAGCTGCGACGGTCCAATATGAAGTCTGCACTCACCAATTATAAGATTCTGCTTGCTTTTCTGTACCAGTTTGACGGGCTTCATCAGAGAGTCAAGAAAGATGTCCATCTGAGCGAGGTTCCGACAGCTGGCTACGAAGTAAAAGGTCAGCAGGTTAAAAGCCTGCAAGCACAACAGCTCGGAGCAATCGAAGAAGTTGGTATACCTCCGCGCTGCGGAAGGTACGTTGTGCCTATGTTAGTTGGCCTGATACAGACCCAGTATGGAGAAGAAAGGGCAAGCGCTTTTGTACGGGAATTCCTCTTGTTGGGTCGCAATAGCGAAAGGGGGTACAAGCACAAAGGTCTGAAGGAGATTCTTCAAGAGCAGACAATGAGATGACTTTGGTCAAGCCCATTGGCAAATATCATACCCGACACAGGGCTAATTGTCATCTCGAATTACACAGAACACAGTTATTCCAAAAAAGTTACAAGACCAGCTTGTACAGCATACATAGATACATAGTCAACAAGTCTAGAGGAGTTGAACGAAAGTCATGGCTCTTTTATTGCCACGACCTAAAGTACCTTCACCTACGCACCAGCCCACCTCTTCACTATCTCAAACCGAATCTATCGCTACGTACCCAAAAAAGAAAGCATTAAACACTATTAAACAGAGGAAAGGTGCGCATAGGCTTAACGACCAGTATACTTGATCTCCAAGGGTCTGGTGACGTTATACGCAATAAACGAAAAGCCTAGAGCCAACTCAAAACCAATATCTCCTCCAAAATCACCAATCTTTCTGGCAATAACACCCACGTACCACGTCTGATCCATACCAAGGACGGTACCAGCCACACCACAGCAAAAGGCAAACGTTCCAGCGTAACCAAGAGGCAATTTTGATTTGTCCATGTAGTCTTCGATGTTGTAACCGCTGAAACCCTTTCTGTAGATGAAGTGCTCAGAAAGAGCAATACCATCGTAGATGGCCAGGTAGTAACCAATCAGGTTCATGAAGTTGTCCATCACATCGGCAAACTTATAGTAAGCTGGGATGCAAATGGCCAAGGTGATAAAGTTACCGGCAACGGTCCAAAACACCCTTGGCACTTTGGCAAACTTGGACCAGAACGCCTGGGCACCAAGTGCAATGGAGTACATGTTGGGAATGTTGTTACAGATGGTGGAGAGTGACAAAATGACACACAAGAACTGTCCAAATCCGTGCAAAGAGTCAACCACCAAAATAGAGTAGATAAGACCTCCAATGGAATATTCGGTGTAGTAGTTAGCCATCATGGTGTTGGTCTTAGTAGCAGTAGCAGCAGCGGCACCCAAAATCATAGTGAAACATAGAGGAATCAACAAACCCAGCGTGACCCACATGAATATCTTGTATGGGTTGCTGTCGGTTCTCATATAAACGGTATAGTCAGCAGCGTAGGTAGTCCAACCAGCAGCAAAACCGAAAATAGTACCACCAAAGGACAACACGCTTCCTATAAAAGTCCTACCAGAGCCCCAAGTTTGGCCATCCACACCAGCAGAGAAAACGTCAGCCATTCCTAGTCTGGCAGCAATAGCAATAAAGCAAGCAAGGTTAGGAATCCAGGACCATTTCTCGTAGAAATGGATCACATTGTAACCGAAAAAGGTGACCAAAATAGTACCAATAATGATAATGAGACATCCGGCCCAAGGGGGAACAGAGAAATTGTTGATCATGTGCAGCAGTTGGGCAGAAGACATGATGTTAACAGCACCCCAACCAATACAGGCAATAACATTAATAAAAGAAAATATTCTCATCGCCAACACACCAACAAGGAATCTAGACAGGACCATCTGTCTCAAACCAAACTTGGCACCGAACACACTGAAAAAGGCCACTGGTAAAACACCAAGCAAGCTGAAAAAGAAGATACACAACACTGAAGTACCGAAATCAAGCTCAAAAAGAGAGTAGGAGAGAGCACCCAGGGAAAAGGTAGCGATGACCAAGTTGGCGGACAGCCACATGGTAGCTGCCTCATAGCAAGAAGTGCCCGTTTTCTCTTCCTCTGGAACACGCTCGATACCTCTGGTCTCACCCTTCATCATGGTCATCATATTTTGGTAAAATCCGCCAAACTTGCCGAATTGGGAGGTCTTCACTTCCGAGGACTCGGTGACGAAGGCACCTTCACCATCTTCGGAGGATGGGATGGACTTTTTCTCGATATCTGTCATGATGATGATGATGAGAGAGTTGGGGCAGTGATCAGCTTGTGTGGCCAAAAAGTGGTGGAAACCAGAGCGAAGAACGGAAAAAGACTGACGTTTCTAAATGGCATGCTTTTATATACGGTCCTTTCTTTTTCGCAAGAGGTCAATAAAATTTTTCAGAAGCCTGCAGTTGCATGCAGGTGCATGCGAACGCTCACAACTTTGTGCACCCTCATGAGCAGATTGCTGACTATTTGGAGTATTCTCGCGCTTTTCCGCACAATTCAGCTAAAAAAGTTGACGAAAAACGGCTAATTCCTTATCTGTGCATGAGACCTGCGAGTTGCCGCGGCAACTGAAAGTTCGATATATAAATTAAGGGAACTTGATACGGGCGGGGAAAGCTTTCTGTTCGTATAAAGCCGAGCTGTACCTAATTCATTGCATTAGGTGAGGTCAAGAATTCTTGCTTTTCAGCTCACAGGTAGTTCACTGCCGAAGACACACACATTGACGTTCTTCTTCCTTGTTTTCCCTTCTAATTACACCTGACGCCTGAGCTCATATAATGCCTTACAGGTGAATGCGCATTTTACTCATGCGTTTTTACTCACGTATGTAGCACTTGACACAGGCCCGTAAGGAAACATTTATCTCTCAGTTGGCTATCAGAAAGATGCAGCAAGCTCCTTGCTACTAAATTGTGCCTTTTTGATAGTGACTTACTTAACCCATACTACACTTAATTACGACTACTAAACCATTTTTAGGACACCCTTGCACGCCAAAGGCTGCCGCTCGTTTGCACGGTATTTTTTATGCGGGCGTTTTCTTCTGCGCTTAAGATGCGTGATTGCTCTCCGAGTCAGCCCAATTAACGGTTTGGACAATAGGCAATTTAACTAAGCGACATCTTGCTTAACTTGTTCTATACTCCGTGCCCCGATCTACTTGTGTCAAAGGTAACGTGACTAAATTCATGTCACGATCTTCCCCTTATCCCTTTAAGTTTTTGCATCGCGCGGTGTCTTACTTTTCGGAGATTTCTTATGCTATGCACATTCGGTGCGCTGCTACAATTTAGAGTTTTCCTTATCAGCTGCATCATGACCTGCATCCGCGGCAACTTAGTCGAACTTTATATGCAGTTTGGTGCGTGTGTGGAGTTGTATCTGTGGCGAGGAGATACGAAGATACTGGTTTGAATCGCGCACTTCAAGATAGCTTCTGCTACAATTAGATGCTCCAGCCGTACTGCTTTATTTTCTTGTATACTCCTTAGCTGCAAAGATATTTCACCATACAAATTGTCGGAATTTAATGTCAATTGATGACTGCCAAGCAAGGCTAAATGCCATATAGCTTGGCTCTATATATATACTTTCGTTACTTACAGGTACAACGACGCACAGAACACAATGTCCCTTTTGATCTTCTCTTGCGCATCAGTCATCTTCGAATGTAAACTAGAATCTCCAATAATTAAAGCACAGTTCTTCACTTCTCTGCACACCTCATCTAATCTCGTGATCACACGCACAATAGTTCCCTCGCTTTCAGCGTCCTCTCCTTCTAGCTCCATAATCTCTTTAAAAGAAAGCCCTCTGGCCCACTCGTAAACTGTGTTCGTTAGTCCGAATCTGTCACTTTCTAAGAACGTTTCTTCATCTTTTGTAAGAGAAACCTGGAATTCTGCACACGTATCAAGAGTCTTTGACATGATCGCAAGGATTTTCTCCTTTCCCAAGGTCAATCTTGGCGTCAGCAGCGGTTTATCACTAGAATCATCTTGGTCTCCTCTCTTTCCTTCGTAAACAAAACAAGAGAACAGAGCGACGATCTCCTCGGCTGAAAAGTCGCCCAAAAAGTTGTCAAAGAGCAGTTCAGTAATAGCCAATTCCCATCCTAAATTAATCTCACAGGCTACTCTTCCTTTCAAATTTACAATGCTCTTTTCGGCATCAATGAAATCCAGATGATCCAACACCAGCAGTCGCTGTTGATAATCAGGTATCAATTCCATATTTTCGTCAGACATTGACTCCATTAAGTCATCAATGCCCCTCTCCATACGTTTCTTTTCCACCACATTATGATACTCGGAGCCTAAGTCAGCAATGAAGTTATTGTTCAACATCTTTTGAACTTCGTCTTTATCACTATTAATCTTATCTTTGAGCTCCTTCATGGTTATGCTTTGTGAAGATCTCCATCTTAACTGCCTCAGGCTGGCCTTCAGTCTCAACATAAACATTATTTCAGACTCCAAAGACGATATTGCTTCTGGGTTTCTTTGAATAACGTCAGCCAAATTGGTTTTGATCTTGAATTCACTCAAGAACTCAATATCTTCATAACGAATAGAGCTGAATCCAAATGAGCCTTTTTCATATCGCCAGAACCCAAAGAACTTGTTAATATAGTTTTCGCCAAAGCGGGGATCGTAGACAACACCATACTGTTTACTTTTCGTAGTGTCTATCTTGAAGTCTACCACAACCAAACTCTTGCCATCCACAGCACTCGTTTTCACAAGTATACCAGGCACTAATTCGCCGTCTTTATTGCGGTATACAATACCCATACCCACCAGAATACGCTTGTAGAAGGCCATGCTCAAAGTCTCGCCTACAAGTTTGTGATAATTCTGTTTGATACTTTCCATCAGCCCATAGAACTTTTCATATTTTTCCATAGCGTCATTAGGACAGGTCATTTTGAACTCATTAAGCTTCTTCTGTAACTCATTCAATTTTTGCTGTTGGTCGGGGAAAAGAGTTTGCGTCGAGTTTTCACCAAAAGAACGTTTTATCATATCCTCTACCTTCAGTGCCTCTATTCTCAGTAAATTCAGAATCATGCTGTATGTGAGTCTAAACTGCGATGATAACTTCGTTGGAGTACCTAAAACTACCTCTTTGAAAGCAAACTGGTCTACCGGGTGATTGTACGCCATAACAATAACAGTACCAGTTGTATCTAGGCCTCTGCGACCTGCTCTGCCTGACATTTGGGTGAATTCACCTGGTAACAAGTTTCTTAAACCGCTTCCATCGTGTTTGCGGATTTCGCTGAAGACCACAGTCCTAGTAGGTAAGTTCAGACCCATGGCAAAAGTTTCAGTAGTGAAGAGCACCTTTATGAGAGACTTTCCAAACAAAATCTCGATGCATTCTTTGACGATCGGCAGCAATCCTCCGTGATGTACTCCTATTCCTCTGCCCAACATTTCTCTAAGCTTCAGAATTTGGGGCAATTCTCTATCCTCTTTTTTCAGCCTTGCAACAGCCTTGTCGATAAACATGTGAATCTCAGAAGACTCTCTGTTTGAACAGAAGTTAACGCCACTTAAAGTATCTGCGTATTGCTCACACCTCTTTTTGGAAAAAACGAAAATAACAGCAGGAAGAAGGTTGTTCTTGCGTAGATGCGTCACTAACGAATTCCAGGTGTTCTTATTAGGGCCATCCCTTTGCACGAACCTACCATTTCCAGCGGCACCACCCCTAAAGCCCCCTCTTCCACCTCTAGCACCACCTCGTCCAGCTACTGCATTCCCTCGGCCGACAGCAGCACCTCCCCTGCCTGCTATAGCACCTCCTCTCCCTCCAGGGGTATTACCGCCAGTTTTATAGTCCTTTTTCTCCAGCTTAGCGACATGCTGCTTGAAAGAGTTGGGTAAAAATGTCTTGTTTTTGTCCACTACTTTGAACATTTCGTCCTTGGCCCAGACAAAGATCTCTAACGGTACTGGCCTCTTAGCGGTCGAAATAACGTAAACATCTTTCTGTTTGGTTCGGCCAACCCAATTAGCAAACTCAAAAGTGTTTGGCACAGTTGCTGACAACAAAATAATTTTGATGTGCGCAGGCAGCATTATAATAACCTCTTCCCATACCACTCCACGGTCCACATCGTTGACATAATGAACTTCATCAAAGATAACAAATTCAACATCACGGATGATATCCGCTCCTCTATACAGCATACTCCTCAAGATTTCAGTTGTCATAATCAAGCAGTTTGCTTCAGAATTAATTTGAACATCTCCCGTAATAACACCCACATCAATATTATCAAACGTCTGCTTGAAGTCACGGAATTTCTGATTACTTAATGCTTTGATAGGCGATGTGTAGATCGCTTTGGTCATATTCCTGTTAGCCATTGCGATGGCATACTCAGCAACTACAGTTTTTCCCGCAGAGGTATGTGCTGCAACGAACACAGAGTCTCCCTGCTCTAAATGGTAAATGGCTTCTTGCTGGAACACATCCAGCTGAAAAGGCCAAGAACGAGCGGGATTGGGCACCAGTTCGTCAAAATTCTCTATCCTATGCGTTAGCTCAACTACATGGGCCCAGTCTCTCTTCCTGATCTTACCGCTACCAGCCGCGCTAGGCTTGACAAGCATTTGGGAAGGTATAATGCTGTCAATTTCTTGACTAAGAAGGACACTCTCCGTATCGTCATCCTTATGGCCAGCGTTGCCCATGTCTAAATCATTCATCAGTCCGTTGATGACTTCGACTCCTTGGTCATTCTCACTTTCATTCTCATTTTCATCAGCTTGAGCGTTAGTCTCCGTCAGACGTAACAAATCCTTGTCTTCATCTATCTCTTTCAACTTCAAACCTCGTGACAAACCCAAAGGCATATCGAATAGCCCATCAGCGTCCCTATGCAAAAATCGAAACGTATCATCTGCGGCCCCGGCTACATTAGCTCCATTCTGACCGTCTAATCCACCTGGCTGGAATGGCAAGTGCTGTATGTTTCCTCTCAAAGACTCACTCTTTGGTGCTGCCTTTCGATTCATGGACAAACTCACGGAGCCGCTGGCAGTATTCGCGACTCCACTAGAGATATCAAAAACCTCTTTATACGACTCTATCGAACCGTCAAGCCCTCTCCTGCTGAACCGAATGGTCGTACGGCCAATTGTAGACGGGAGGGCAAGCAAAGAGTTGTAAAAACCTTTCATTTGCAAATCGCCCACCTTTGGAATGGTTTGAAACTCGTCGAGAAGGTCCCATGATAGTTCGTTGGAGGCCACCAGGTACTGGTTCCTAATATTTTCATCTGTCTCTTTGTCGGTAGGATCAGGTGGCAAATACTTCGTTCTTGTTGCCGGATCTTGTGGCTGACTATCGGTATCAATAGCCTTTAGCTCATTGAGGATGCTAGCTAAGTCTAGTTGAGCGGTAGACATGATGCTGGTCGGAATAGCTGCTCGAAACAAGAAGCTCTGCGGCACATCCAAGTACAGTATTTGCAAACGTATTTTCATAACACCCGTGCACCACACCAACAGGCCTTTTTAGCTCGCACATGGTTTCTAAATGTCAAAAGCTTACGTCGATCGGCGCACACCTAGGCTATAAAAGAGCAACTAGCACTGAAATGAGTAACTGTCCAAATGTGTTGGAGGTCACAAGTGGGTCAAAATTCTACTTCAGTCACTTGCTGCTGGCCATGCCATTTTCTCTCACTCGGTGACTCCCCAATAACTACCTCCTGTCCCGTTGCACTCACATCGCAACCTCATTCCTCCGAAGTCCTAATCAGGAAACTGACTCTCGCAAGACCGCATGAAAAATCTGGGGAATTTGGGAGTTTTTTATCGTTTTCTATTTTTCGCTCAGTTCCGTGGGCCCATGGCATTTTTCCCCTGTGCGTTTGTGTCACTTGACGATTCGCAGTCGGATGTCAAATTTAGGCTCAGGGCATTTACTTTGTTGAGGAAGCAGTAAGGCCATTTGTTAGTGCTAGTTTTACTGTTGCAAGCGCAGGATTGCCATATTCACGTTGTCTACTGCCTTACCTGCTTTTGATCTTCCCCGCCGCTCCCACTCAAATCATTTGTTTCTCCCCACTATTGAGCCACTCACATCATCTCTAACATGCCCGTCTACGGAGTGTCTTCAGGTGACAACCTTCGGATATGTGTGGTGATGGTAGGATTACCTGCTAGGGGAAAATCACTGATTTCCAGAAAGATCGTGCGGTACCTGTCCTGGCTCTCTATCCCCACGAAGTCTTTTTCTGTGTCCACGTACAGACGAGAAGAGTACCATTCGCAGCCTTCAGCGGAGTTTTTCAACCCAAAGAACGCCCATGCCGCTTTGATCAGAGAACAGGCAAACGACGATGCACTGAAGGATATCATCACCTGGTTCAACGAGACGAACGGCCATGTTTCTATACTTGACGGCTCGAACGTCACCAAGAAGAAGAGACAAGAAGTGGCAGAAGTGTTGAAGAACCACAGAATTGAGCCCTTGTTTCTTGAGAGTTTCTGCGACGATGACGAGATCGTCAAGTCTAATATCCTAGACATCAATGCCACCTCGCCAGATTACGTGGGTAAGCCTCCGGAATATGCCCTCGAGGATATCCACACTAAGATTGCTTACTACCGTGGGCTTTATGAGCCCATGGACATTGCTACTGAGAAAGAATTGACGTTCATCAAGATGGTGAACGTGAGTGCTCAATTGATCATCAATCGGATTGAGACCTACCTGGAAAGCAGAATTGCATACTATGTTATGAACCTACACATCAAACCGCGGTATATTTGGCTCAGCAGACACGGAGAGTCTCAATATAACCTGGAGGGAAAAATCGGAGGTGATGCCGATCTCAGCGAAAGAGGATTCAAGTATGCAGAGAAATTGCCTGAACTGGTTAAGAAGTTTATCCCCGACTCCGACAAGTTGGAGGTCTGGACGTCAACTTTGAGACGTACACAGCAGACGGCCCAACACTTACCGTATCCAAAGAAACAGTGGAAGGCGTTGGATGAACTGGATGCCGGCTCATGCGATGGCTTCACTTACGAAGAGATTGCTGAAAAATACCCTGAAGACTTTGCCGCTAGAGATGAGAACAAATTTGAATACAGGTACAGAGGAGGCGAGTCCTACAGAGACGTAATTGTAAGGCTTGAGCCAATTATCATGGAGTTGGAGAACATGGATAACGTGCTGGTGATTACTCACCAGGCTGTTCTGCGCTGTATCTATGCCTACTTCATGAATGTTCCTCAGGAAGAAAGCCCTTGGATGTCGATCCCTTTGCACACGCTGATCAGACTGGAACCAAGGGCTTATCAGACTTTGGTGACCAGAATCAAAGCTGATATACCTGCTGTGAGCACGTACAAAGAGAAGGGTACCTCAAAGCTGGGGGAATCTAACAACGGCAAAAATTTTATGGCCGGTGAAGTTATCAGCAGTCAAGTTTCTGAGAAGTAATGCTGGGCGATTGAAATTTTATATTGGCATATATTTATCTGCAAAATTTTGGGCTTTATTAGTCGGGCTTGTGATTAGGCCGGGCCTTTGTATGGGAGTAGTCAGCGTTCTGTAATGCCGACGTCTTGCATTTGCTTGGTGGCCGAATGGCTTGCCAGCAGATAGTTGTGAGATGTTAAATTATTATATTCTATATTATTGAATTTTCGACGACAGTACCATTAACATTCGTCCAACCCGGTAAGGTCGTTCATATCGTCAAGCTCTTCACTGGAATCAGTGTCTTTAACTCTATTCGCAAGGTATATGTACTTAAGATCGCCCCACCAGTCGTCTATAAAACTATAGCGTGAACCCAGAGTGACCATCATGAGAATCATGTAGACGTATGGCTTGACTTTCTTCTCTCCGTCCTGAATGACCTCGTGTGAACAGAATACTATACAGACAAATTCTGCAAATAGCAAAATAGCGTTAACAAAACATAGTGTCACAGTGTCTATATCCAGTTTGCCCTGAATAGTAAGAATGGTCAACGTCAGTGCCACGGATATTGGTATCAGGAAGCCCACAATACTCAGGTAGGTAAGCCAGCTTTTGCAGAAATCTTTTTTAAGCTGTTTCTGCAGCTCACTTAGCCATACCAAGTCTTCCTCATACACTTCAGTACATGTTCTTTGCGGTTCCCCTAAAAGCTCAGTCAATGGCCTATAACTGGATTGCTTAATAGGCGAGTCCTGGTCGTTGAATTTCTCTTTAATCGGAGAGAGGTCTGCAATTGCATTACCAACATCATAATTAACCTCCTCATTCCTCAACATCGCAAGAGTTGCGGGAAATGTAGGATCACTGTAAAAAGCAACACTAATTTCATGAAGTAAACCACGGTCTTGCTCGTATCTGGCATAATTAGCGTTCTGCTGACCAGTAGCAACTGATCGAGTTCCACATTGTTCAAGTTGGGACGCAGATTGCTGGTGATACTTCCTGTCAGCAACATGTTTCTTCTTGCTCATTCGGTTACTCAAAAATTGGCTTAATTTTGAGGAATGGGGTGAGTTCCTTTAGTAAACGTAGTCCTCTCTTCCCACTCTGTGATGCGAAATCTCGGTAGTATTCTCTAATGGTATAGTATCTGATCCAAAAGCGATTTTCTTTCGGCGCTGATGTGTACTTGTACTTGACGGCCTTTTCCGAAATGGCAATGAGCTGACAGTACGCAACGTTGCAGCAACGATAAACAGACATGCACTTGGCCAGTTGTGAACGAGAAAGGGGAAGCTGCTAACATCTTAATCACAAAAGTTAATTTCTATTTTTTCCCAAAATATATGCATGATAAAGACTTTGGGAAGTTCTATATCGCGCTTACACAATACTATGTACATAATTGCAAGTAGGACTGGTGTAATAGGATCTACCTATTGCTTAGCAGCCTTCAACTTTGCTTCTTTTTCCAATCCCTTGACAGCTTTCCATAACCCTTGGACTTCCTTCTCATCTGGTAATCCAGAGCCCACCCATCTAATTTTGCAGCTGTTGTCTAGGAGATATACGTAACCACAATAAACGTTTGTCATCATCAGCTTTTCTCTATCATCACGCTCCAGTACTTTCTCTCTGGGGGCTATCAGATGCCTGCAATGTTGCGACTGAGGCTTTGTAGCCCGCACGGTACGCGGCGTAACGTAGCGATGAATCATGTATTTTGAACTGTTTTCACTCAATATAAGCTCAACGATCTGAGTGTTGGGATACTGTTGTTTCAATAGGGCTACTCCTGTTTCGGAGAGGTAATTGTCTCCCGTATATTTGATAGAAAAATACGGCTGCGTCATTTCGTAGCCCGACTCTGTTGAAAATACTCTAAGAACTGTCACGCCGCTGCTTTTCAGCACCTTGGTTATTTCGTCGCTCTTACCTTCCAGGGTGTGCACGGGAAAGTTTGGAAAATAAAGAGACTTCTCTCTTTTGAAATACGAGGGCGGCGCTTGGAAAAGCCTGCCTTTTGTTTTGTTGAATACGTGGAAGTCGTACATACCACCATATGCGAGCTCCTTTTGGATCTTTGTGACTCTTGTACGTCTGGTGACACCGTCAAAGTAAAAATCCCACATCCTTTTAAAGATATTAAGATTTTCTAATGTCAAACGTTTCTTCTTCGGAAGATCTTTTAGCAGCACTGGCGGTTTATTGAACCCTACTGGCTTAGACACTTGGAAAAAAGTGTGCGGTTTGGGCACGATTTTCGCCATAGAGTCGCCCAGATTACCAAAAAAGGATGACTTATATCTTTTTTGAGCATAAATCATTGCGTATCGCTGCCTGGGAAGCATTGTGGAAGCTGGGGTTGTAATGTCAACGACAAATAATTAGCACTACATCTATTTCATACCTCTTCTTAGTGAGATAGAACTTTTCAGCCAAAGAAATGCATCGATCGACGCGTCGTTAGACCTTTAATCTGAATGGCCTCGCCAGCAATATGGGCATTTAGCCATTTCTTTGCGTTCGCGAAGAGTTAGTGACGCCGTACTGATTCTTCTCGGGCAGCGAGCTTACTGCATATAGTGCGCTTAGTGCGCATGATTATGTCAGAGACAATGCCGGAACGGCATTAAATGCCACTGGTTTAAACGGTAATTTTTTATAGTTAGCGCCTGGGTGAGTGACTCAGTATCATAGATTCAGGGGGTACACATTTTGTAGTGACTGCAGATTTATTTGTTGGAAGCAACACCGAGGCTTTCTCTGTCTCGCTAGTGTCCACACGGTGACAATGTCAGTGCGCAAGATTTTATCTACGCTACGAAGCCAGAGTGGAGCGAATAGCTCGTCTGACTCTGCTGAGTCCGAGTCAGCATTTGAGGCAGCTAGTGCGAAGGCTGCTGATATTGGCAGCAGCGGTACCAGAGACTTGGTGACTGGTGGAGTAAGACCAGATAGAAGCGGTAGCTCAAATAGCAGTGACAATGAAGCCGCAGACACACATACAGTGGATACGAGGTCTTCTGCGTTTGACAGCTTCCAGTACTCATTCCACTCAAAGTCGGACTCGCTGTTCAGCAGCAACAAGACGATGTCCACAGGAGCGTCTTCAGTTCCTTCGAGAAGGCATAACCCAAAGCAGCTGCCTACAGTTAGCGAGAGCGAAGACAGGGCGTTCCCGAGTATGGGACGGCCTCTCAGAGTGCTTAATGAAGACGATTTTGCAGAGGTAGAGTCGGAGATCGAGGGGACAAAGGAAGTAATCACCAGTTTGGGTCCAACTGTATCAAAGGCGACGAACAGAGACAGTGTAACTGCTCAGAGGGAGCCCAACGATGCACAGGTCTCCGCACTTTGTGACGTCATTGAAAAGCAGCTAAAGCTGTTGTGTATGAACGTATCCAACACGCTGTTTCAAGTGAGTCAGTCAGTGCTCAACCTCACAAAAGCTTCGATTGCCATTAGTTACAGCATTAATACCACGACCGAAAACATCATGTCGTCTGCCTACGCCCAGTACCTTCCGCACATACCAGTGGATGCGTTCAATACAGTCAGCAGTCCGGGACTGAGACTGCTGGTGCGTAGGGTTCTAAACGTTGTCGATAATCTGTTGATCAGCGATGTTTACAATAGTTCTAAAGCCATGGTGTTGAAGAGCCTCTACGATTTGTTTCATCTGCTGAACCTGGTGCCCAAACTACAGGAACCCATCAACTATAACGCAATAATGACTCCCCAGCTGTTTCCCGTTGGATCAACACCAAAGCCTTTCCCACAACAACACAAGCTGGGCAAAATCATTGAACTGTTTGTGAACAACTTTGGTGGTAGCAGCATATTGAAGGACCAAGAAGGTTCCTTTATTGCTCCTGTGTTGCGGGGCTTTTTCAATAAGAATCTGAGTGTGATGACGTTTGTGTTTGGGTTTCCGAACTTGACAAAAGAGCATTTGGACGTGGTGAGGTCTTTTGAGAGCGCTTCTGATGAGATGCACTTCTTGTGTCAGAAAAATTACATCACATTTGCCAAGGGCAGCGCCCGGCAAGCCGGGCAGCCCATGGGGGATTCACCCACTGGCCACTCATACAACTTCAAAACTCCCTTCAGATCTATTCCGGTAGGCTCGAACATTATGCCCATGAGTATGTCTTTGGGGTGTGACAGAGCTGTGAGCCTCTCGGGTACTTTAGGCGGCTATTTGTACCCGAAGATCTCGAAAGACACGAAGAACTCGAAGCTGCGTAAATACGCCGGCAGCGTGTTTGGGTTGACCTGTGCCCATGTCGTGCTTAATGAAGACACAATGGCCAATGAGGGTGAGTATCCTTCGGTGTATGTGCCTTCCCCCGTGCTTATAGGATTATATGAAAACGCTCTTAGGTACGAGAGATCAAAGTATAAAATAGACAGCGAAGAGTATGCGGCCTATGACAATGTGCTGACTCAGTTAGGGAATGTCTATCCTGCAAAAGAGGTGCATGTGACACACAAGAACATCACGAGACTAGTGGCACGTCATCTGCCTAAAGAAAAGTTTGGGCAGATTATTTGGGGAGAGAGAATAGTCAACAAGGATAATTCTAAGCTCTCTGACATTGCCATCATCAAGATTGACAGCGACTCTAAGCAAAAGCATCTGAACTATCTTGGCAATGATATCAGCTTCAACGAGTATGACCACTCGCTTATGTTCTCAAACCTCCATGTAAAAGAAGTAGCTCTTCTGAAGAAGGAGAATAGAGGAGAGAATGGCGTTATTGAAAAGGCAGGGCTTGATGTGTTCAAGTATGGTTCAGCCACTAAGTACACAAAGGGATATCTCAATGGTATCAAGCTAGTCTACTGGTCTGACGGGTCGCTCAAAACGTCAGAGTTCGTAGTAAGGAGTTACGATGATAGTGTAGGTGGTAGCGGTGGAATTGGCGCTGGCACAGGCCCGTTTGCCTCAGGAGGTGACTCGGGCTCATGGATACTAACTAAGCTTTCTGATTATTACGGGCACGAACCGCAATTGGAGGCAGAGGCCCCTGCAAACACGTCTTCCCAGGCGGCTGTCTCTGGCTCCTCCGGTCCTTCTAGTTCCAGCAATTTCTTTGGTTCTATCATTGAGCAATTTCAAGAACTGTACAATTTCAACATCCTCAAGCAGCAGAAACAAAAGCTCAATTACAACAGAACTGGTCTGGGTGTAGTGGGAATGCTTCACTCTTACGATGGAGAGATGAAACAGTTTGGGCTTTATACTCCGGCCGACGATATTCTTGAAAGATTGAAAGAGGTAACTGGAATTGAGTGGGGTGTTGTTGGATGCGGCGGAGACTCAATTCAAGACGAGGAGTTGGGTAGTGAGGAGGGCAGTTTAAACTCTGTGGGGAGTGGTTAGCAATAATAGCGGATTGAGATTCTTTATGATTGCTACGACATTTAGGAACTAATTGGAGCTTGCAATGAGCTAAACAAAATGCATTTACGTACCATGCTTTGAAAGAACTTTATATAGTTGTAATTTATTATTGTCTTGAACGGTTGGATATGTTGTTATCCTTGGGGGTGCCAATACTGTAGTGCCGTTATTTTGATAACTTGCTAACAGAAGCAGGGCGGTGGCATACCGCAATCCTAACTGTCATACTAATATACTAAAATCCGGCACAAATACTTATGCACATAATACAACCAAATCTTTAGATGTAATTTATCCAATGGATTTATTTATCTATACACAAAAAAGGCACCCCAGCTTACTGTGGCAAGTCCTCAGGGTCAGGGTTGTGAATCCAGTGCTGTCCAAAGTATGGGATTTTCTGGTAGAAAGTCTTTTGGAAAAGAGGCCAGTTCTCGGTGAAGACAAAGATGCCCATCATGGTGGCACCACCCCATACGGCCAGAATGGGTCCGTATCCCCTCAGGAAGTACTTGTTGAGGCCACCGAAGTGGGGGAAAACCTTAGCGGATGGGTTTCTAACGTACTGGAAGACTGTTAGTATGGAACTATGGCTTGCAACGAGGGACATGTAAATATGTGAAAATCAAACAAATATGCCAGGAAAAAAACTCAAGTCAAAAGACAAGAGCACTTCAATCCGTATGCACCCTCCAATTAGCTGGTTTAACTTACGTTGACCATGTTGTATGACTGATAGAGTGCAAGACTAAGGTGGTGAGCAGGATAAAGCTCAACTATTTTTTTTGTTGAAGAGAGGTGGTGCGAGGTGTTAAATAGCACGCGCTGGTATGGTGGATTGTTTTCGCGCAGTATGATTGGCTCTGAGGACATGAACGGAGCGCTAAGTATGTCGCATCCAATAGTTGGGTTAGAAGGCGAAACTGTTCGTTCTTACGAGCACAGAAAAGGCTTTCTAGGGCAACTCAAATGAGCTAGAACACAATCTCTCGTAAACAAAAAAAGCAAATAGCGTATAGTGCAAAATGACGTGGATTAAATGTACATAAGGTAATAATTAGTGTTGAATTTGAAAGCCTGACGAACAACTAGTGGAGTCACTTCCTAGCTGTTTAGTACAGACCGGCGTTCAAATATTCGGCATATGAAACAAAGAATTTGTCAACGTTCAAAGGACGAGTCTCTTCCTGTATCACGAGCTTCTTATCCTTGGTATGGTCTCTGATATCCACATGTCTCCTGGTGTACTTTCTCGTACGTTTGTACTCCTCGATGACAGCCTCATTGTTACAAAACTCCCCTTTCTGATCATCACCAGGACAATCCGATTCTTTTACCCAAAGCCTCAGGAACTCTTTATACTTAAATTCAATTCCGTGAATCTTTTCCCCATTTCTACCTAAAGCGTCCGGGTACTTTCTGTCAAGTAATCTTCTGTAAGAGTGTGGCATGATTGTGCGCACACCTTCAAAGAATGCAGGCACCATTGGGGTGAGCTCGTCCAGCGAGTAGAAATTGTTGTTCTTACAGTTGTAGATCTTTTTTTCGTCGTACAGCCTTTTGAGCTCTTCGTTCAATTCATCATCGTATTTGTTCCTGTCGGGAACATCGTCCTTCTTACGATCGTAATCGGGGTCAATGATTTTCCTTTCCGCTCCTCCCATGTTGACTTTGCCCCAGAACTCGTTGAAAGCGACTGCAGTGAGATCAATATAAGTACCGGTAGCTGTGTCGATGAACCTACCGTCGATGGCATTTGCACCATTCCCCCTCTCACGAGCGAAAAAAGGGGAGCCAATGTCAAGGAAGTAGGATCCTAGCCCTGTGCCAAACTTGTCCTCCTTTGAAACGTCAATAATGAGCGACTGGTTGTGGTTTCTAGCCAGTCTGTAGAGAGAGTCGACTGTCATAACAACATCAATGTCCTCGTCCCAGGGCAATGTTAGGCCGTTTCTATACCACCCAAGCATTGATCCATAAGCAACCCACGATCTGATACCCGTTGAGTAGCAAAACCGAAGGTAAGCTCTACCCATTCTGTGGATTACGGCTTGCCTCACCCAATGAGGGTGGCTCAAACCGTTAAAGAAACGCCGGTCAAAGTGGTCTCCACGAGCGTCATCAATACTCGCCTCCTTCAAGTATTTTGGAAAATTTTGGTCAGGATACTTATCCATGATGCTCTTCATGCCTCTCAATAGCTTGTAGTCCAGAGATTTCATGGGGACGTAGTTCATATCTGTGTCCTCCATCGAGTGAATGCGCTCCTCCATTTGATCCATCACCTTTGCCGTTTCCCACAAAAAGTCTTCTTTAGACAGATTGAGCGTACCCATGGCAGCGGCGTTCGGGTCAAGCGCCAATATGTGAGAGTCGTCATATAATACATCCTCGTCTTTATAAAAGGGCTGCAATGAAATGTCGTCATTATAACTCTGGAGCAAATCAGCAACTAACTCCGGCAGCCTAAGCCCTTTTTCATACACTTCTTTCTTCGTCTTTTTGAGCAAAGCCGCCTCCTTCTCATAAAACTCTTGGAGGAGATACAACATTGAGCCATGCTTGTTTCGAATAAACGGAGTATCTGTGTTTGGCACCGTCTCTGTTTTCAGCACGACAGATGATGCGTTTATACCGGCTCCAATAAATAGTACACGATCTGGAGGTGGTGCTGATAGATAAAGGTAACTGGCACTCGTGATAATTCTAGCCTCTTGGAATTGGGACTGAGGTGTGGGAGCGGTGTATTTGAAGCGGTAGGGGTAGCCGTATTTGTCATGGTACAACTCCATCTCTTCCAAAGTTAGGTCCACACACGCTGGGAAAGCATCGTGCTTCGGTTTCTTATAAAAGCGAGCAAGCTGCGAGCAGTTTATATCAGTCAAGTTGGAGAGAGAGAAGGTCTTAAGCTCAGCTGCTGATATCATTTCTTTATTCTTGATCACTGGGAGCCACCTAGGATCTGGCTTCATTTTTGCCTGGAGGTCGACAAAGTCGCTCCAACTAAAGGGCATTCGGAAAGTAGGGTCCAAGACACCATTATTTTCTAACAAATGGTGTTTTAAAAGGCCGAGCCATACTGCAGGGGCCAGCCTCGGGTCATAATAGTGATACTCTTTGAATCTGTCGTCCGGGTTTTCAATAACATCTAAAGGGGGGATCACCAAGTCGGTCAGGCGGTCAGTATTTAGTCTCTGTAGTGCCTTCAAGTTCGACTCAGTTTGTATTTGGAAGTCGAGGCCGCTTGAGAAGAGCACCAACTCGTCCAGATAAAGGATCGTGGGGACGACAAAAAGAACAAGCAACGCGACGTAAATCGAAACAAGATGTTTTCGTGTGTTCAGTTTCGGCACCAAAGAAGCGGTGGCTGTGATGAGCGAGCGAAAGGGTGCAAGAGTTGAAGCGGAAGAAGACGCCACCGTCGTGTGACTTGTCCCAACGTCATCCTGCTTCGGATGTCCCAGTTCGTCCTCTAACATAGTTTAGTATGGCTGATGGAACAAATGGTGTAACCAAGTGGTTGGATGAAAAGGTGTAAGGTAAAGGTTATGGTGAAAGATGAAAGGGATGAAAATAGAACGATCAAATGAGCAAAATCTAAAGTTTAACTGGTGGTACTCGTAAAATCATTAGTAACAACTAATGCATTCGCTCGAAGGCTTGGCATTCATTCCGGTTTTGGCATGCCCAAAAAAAACAGCTTCTGGGGTCCTAAGACCTTTCGTCAGAATAGTGTACGGCGGTAAAAAGTTATTCTCCATGGACCCTGCGAAATGCGTCGTCATGTGCCTAATAGGGGGACGAATGGCCGTATGCACCATATGATGCCCAAATGATGTATAAACGGTTTCAAGCATGTACTAGCCCTCTACGGCGGGTGCAGGCATGAAAAGCAAAAGACAAATTTACAAACGAGGTTGTCGCGGTGAAAAAGGTTGAGAATCCTAATAGGTTGCAAATAGCAATACCTTCGAACAATAGAGTTGAAGCGTACGGGCAGTCCAATCGTACTAAAAAGTCTGGAACAGAAAAAAAAAACTAAACATTGCATGTTTTCCTGCAGATTCGGCTATTTTAAAGCCGATACCATGTCATCCGAACAGACTCGCAAGAGCTTGAAAAAAAGATGGTTAGGGCCGTTATCAGTACGCTAACATGTGGACATCTAGAGGGCTACTTTGCTACGTATGGAGGGAAGACACAGATATTAGGGAGTTGCAGCTAAGCAAAAAGTCTAATTATGAAATTGCAGGCTGCGAACACGCTTACCCAACGAGAATCCCTTGCCGATTTCACTGATAAGCTCGCGTGCTTGAGAGAAAAAGGAACGATTTCTGGTGCACGGATGTACATTTGGCCAGAGTTGATGCTTAGAGCTAACTCTTAGATCTGAAACCTTCAAAGACCGTAACGGGTTATAGGTAAATTGTTGCGCAGGAACGGAGTAAGGTCTATATAACCGGTAACATGAATTACCTATTTAGTACAAGCCGGCTGCTAGTTGAATATCTTGAATCAAAGTTGCGTAATACCGTTCATGTATACAGGAACCAATTATGAGGAACTTGTCCACACGGAGTGGCTTGTACATGCTTGGCAATGCAAATCAGGATACAGAGTGGTCGCTATTGATTATCATCCCCACTAAAATATGTAACTACCAACCGAAATGCACATCAGGCTATATCCGTTGAACGATTACATAAACATATAGGAATTTCTATATAAAACACCCACTATATAACACCCTTGCACTAAAGTTGTCACTTGGCCACGCGGCATTACCCGCCTCCTCAGCTACATTACCCGCCCTCACCATAAATTTATGAAATTTTTTTGGCGCACACTTTCGCCCTGTTGAGTGGTGAAAAAATTAAAAAAATTTTCTACAGATAGTCGGAAGATTTGGCTTCTTTCACTCTCTTGTTCCTCTTGTTCAAGCATCCGCTAACATTTTAATATAACTCAAGATGGGTATGTAGAATGATGAACATGTTAGAGCAGTCAGCGTCAGATAGATGCTGCACTCTTTCGCCCTGAATTGGTTTGGATTTCGTCGCTTACAGAGCTTAAACTGAGGCATGATCAGACTCCTCGATTGCATTTGTTCAATGATATCATGGGTTGCTTGTTCCCCTTGGCAAATTGCTTTGCTCAGTTCCCTTGCACTGTACAATTTGGTAGATGTTCCATTTGCAGAACCTCTGATAGGTGGATCAACTCACGAAAGCTGGCTGATCTAAAACCGAACCAAACGTTGCCCCCTCTTTAGTCTATTACTAACACCCCATAGTTAACTTCACTGTTGAACAAATCCGTGAGTTGATGGACAAGGTTACGAACGTTCGTAACATGTCCGTCATCGCTCACGTCGATCACGGAAAATCGACCCTTACTGACTCTCTGGTCCAGAGAGCCGGTATTATTTCTGCCGCCAAGGCTGGTGAAGCCCGTTTCACCGATACCAGAAAGGATGAGCAGGAGAGAGGTATCACCATCAAGTCCACTGCCATCTCTCTGTACTCTGAGATGACTGATGAGGATGTCAAGGAGATCAAGCAGAAGACCGAGGGTAACAGTTTCTTGATTAACTTGATTGACTCCCCAGGTCACGTTGACTTCTCTTCTGAGGTCACTGCTGCCCTGAGAGTTACTGACGGTGCTTTAGTTGTTGTTGACTGTGTTGAGGGTGTGTGTGTGCAGACCGAGACCGTTTTAAGACAGTCGCTTGGTGAGAGAATCAAGCCTGTTGTTATCATCAACAAAGTTGACAGAGCCATGCTTGAGCTTCAAATCACCAAGGAGGACCTTTACCAGTCTTTCTCCAGAACTGTTGAGTCTGTCAATGTTATCATTGCCACTTACGTCGACCCTGCTATCGGTGACTGCCAGGTTTACCCTGAGAAGGGTACTGTTGCCTTTGGTTCCGGTCTTCACGGTTGGGCTTTCACTGTTAGACAGTTTGCCATGAGATACGCCAAGAAGTTTGGTGTTGACAGAGAAAAGATGATGCAGAGACTGTGGGGTGACTCTTACTTCAACCCTAAGACCAAGAAGTGGACCAACAAGGACAAGGATGCTGACGGAAAGCAGCTTGAGAGAGCTTTCAACATGTTCGTTCTGGACCCAATTTTCAGACTGTTTTCTTCTATTATGAACTTCAAGAAGGACGAAATTCCAACCCTCCTTGAGAAGCTTGAGATCAACCTCAAGGGTGACGAGAAGGACCTTGAGGGTAAGGCTTTGCTGAAGGTTGTGATGAGAAAGTTCTTGCCAGCTGCTGATGCTTTGCTGGAGATGATTGTCATCCACTTGCCTTCCCCAGTTACCGCTCAGAGCTACAGAGCTGAGACTCTTTACGAGGGTCCATCTGACGATGCTGCCTGCATTGCCATCAAGAACTGTGACCCTAAGGCCGACCTTATGTTATACGTTTCTAAGATGGTTCCTACCTCTGATAAGGGTAGATTCTATGCTTTCGGTAGAGTCTTTGCCGGTACCGTGAAGTCCGGCATGAAGGTCAGAATCCAGGGTCCTAACTACGTCCCAGGCAGAAAGGAAGACCTGTTTATCAAGAACATCCAGAGAACCGTCTTGATGATGGGAAGAACCGTTGAGCAGATTGACGACTGTCCTGCTGGTAACATTATTGGTTTAGTCGGTATTGACCAGTTCTTGCTGAAGTCTGGTACCCTGACTACCTCTGAGACCGCCCACAACATGAAGGTGATGAAGTTCTCTGTTTCCCCAGTTGTTGAGGTTGCCGTTGAGGTTAAGAATGGTAACGATCTCCCTAAGCTCGTCGAGGGTTTGAAGAGATTGTCCAAGTCTGACCCATGTGTCTTGTGTAAGATGTCCGAGTCTGGTGAGCACATTGTCGCCGCCACCGGTGAGTTGCACTTGGAGATTTGTCTGTCTGATTTGGAGAACGACCATGCTGGTGTTCCATTGAAGATTTCTCCTCCTGTCGTTTCATACAGAGAGACTGTTGAGGCCGAGTCGAGCATCGTTGCTCTGTCTAAGTCGCCTAACAAGCATAACAGAATCTACTTGAAGGCTGAGCCTATCAGCGATGAGGCTACTATTGCTATCGAGACTGGTAAAATCAATGCCAGAGACGATATCAAGACCAGAGCCAGACTCATGGCTGATGAGTACGGCTGGGATGTCACTGACGCCAGAAAGATCTGGTGTTTCGGTCCCGACGGAACTGGTCCTAACTTAGTTGTTGACCAGACCAAGGCTGTGCAGTACTTGAACGAGATCAAGGATCACGTCAATGCCGGTTTCCAGTGGGCTACCAAGGAGGGTCCAGTTCTCGGTGAGGCTATGAGAGGTATCAGATTCAACATCATGGATGTTACCTTGCACGCCGATGCCATCCACAGAGGTGCTGGTCAGATCATGCCTACCATGAGAAGAGCTACTTTTGCCGCTATGCTGTTGGCTGAGCCTAGAATCCAGGAGCCTGTTTTCTTGGTTGAGGTGCAGTGTCCTGAGAACGCCATTGGTGGTATTTACTCTGTTCTGAACAGAAAGAGAGGTCAGGTTGTTTCTGAGGAGCAGAGACCAGGTACCCCTCTGTTTACTGTCAAGGCTTACTTGCCTGTGAACGAGTCATTCGGTTTTACCGGTGAGCTGAGACAGGCTACTGGTGGTCAGGCTTTCCCTCAGATGATCTTCGACCACTGGGCTACCATGAACGGTGACCCTCTGGACAAGTCCTCTAAGCCAGGTGAGATTGTCGCTGCTACCAGAAAGAGAAGAGGTATGAAGGAAGACGTTCCAGGTTACGAGGAGTACTACGACAAGTTGTAAGTTGCGTGACGATAATTTCGTACAATCGCTCATAGTGAAGATTCATAAATACCTACATGTGTGTTTTTTCTATTATCTTAAATAAGAATCACTTGATCTCAATAAAAGGGTGCAATGTAAGAGAGACACTGACGTTTGAATATTAATTTGGTACTAGTTAGTAAGTAAATTTGAAGCAGTAATTACTGTTACGCTGTGTACATGTTGAGCTCTTCCGACTGTCCTCACATTGCAGCCGAACACAATCTCATCAAAACTTTTTGAAACATGAATAATTATAAGTTGTCTATGCATATTTAATTCAAAACCTCTTCTATTCCTTTAGAAGATATACAAAAGAAAACAGTAAGATTGTCAGTAAGGGAAGATATAGCTTAATTCAAATAATTCATGCCATTGCATTAAGTACAGTACTGACAAAACTCTCATCATTGTAAATTCAAACATTCAGCTAAACAGAAGACTTCATATTTCCACCAGACCTAATTAGTGAAATTAAAATTGCATAAAGCACACTAATAATAAAGTACTTTAAGTGCGACAAATCATTACTATCAGATATTATTCACGACTATCACCCAAGGGAACCAGTCAACAATCAAGTTAACACGGAAGTGATCAGCTGATCCTCTATTTGAGTTACTGACTACTGCGATTGTTTTAAACACTCTCCGTCAACTTTCAGAGCCACAGCCCTAACTCTGACTATGCGTAATCAGAAGTCGGAGTGGCAAAGCTTTCTTATATCAAAGACAGTTTGCGCTCCACTCAATGTGATAAGAATATATTCTTACCGTAATTCAAAAATATCCCACCGATTCGAGATTCATCAGATGAGCACCCCATTGACACATAGTACTATAGTATAATTCTTTATCACACCAAGAATGCCCCAATAACCTCAATCAAATCCACTTATCAGCTCTTTGAACTGCTCATCAGTAATCCGCTCACCGCTATCAGCTCTTTTTTGGGCATCTAAGAGACTCTGGAATACCGATCTACGTAGCTTCGGCCATCCAGTCTTGAAAAATCGATAAACTTGATACGACTGGAGCTCTCCTGTGTCATAAACCATCACATCGGCTAAGTCCTCGAGATCCTTGATTAGATCGTGAAAGTTTTCGTACTCAAACTTAGAAACTTTCTCCCAAATATCTTGAAAACTATAAATTCTCTCTTCCTTTTTCACTCTTGCCTGCAAAATGATTTTATGTTTCTCCACTATACCTCTAATGCACTCTTTGAATGAATATTGCAGCGGGTAGTGACGCATCTCTATTGCATCTAAAAACAATGTGTTTTGGCCCCTCTTCACGTCTTCTCGCTTCACAATATCACTAGCAAGATCCGTCAATTTAGATATGTCCTCTTTTATCAGGTGCAGTACCTGTTCCCTCTTGACCAGCTCATCATCTGTCAACTGTGACAAAAGCGTCGCATCCAAGCGTTTAATCAGCGGAGCATTATTCTTCAGCTCCCGCTTCAGCGTCCAGTACTTGCAAAGCTCGTGTATCTCTTCTTTTTCACCCTCATACAGCTTGCTAGCGCGTAGAAACTGCGTGAGCCGGTTCACCACTATTTCAGGTACAATGTACGCATTTTTACGAGTCTTCCAACGGAAGAGATGTGATTTGGTGTCCCTGAGCTGATGATAGAGGCTATGAGGAATACTGACAGAGTCATGCGAGCATGACGAGTGATCTGTTTCGTAGAAAAGCCTCGTTTTCGCTATACCGCTCTCGACATCGTGTGTCTCCCTCCAATGATGAGGTGTGTGCTTGTCGCAGTAGCTCACCAGGGTAGATTTGTCTGACAACGCCCCCTGTATACCTTTTTTCATATGCATGTAGAGTCCAGCTCTGCGTGCACAAGTCACATGATACGCATGGAAGCAGGTTTTGTTTGAGCACTGGATACATGCCCCCATCGGTTGCTTGCAGATATAGCATGTGAGCTTCCAGCGTTGTTTTGGAATATTCTCCACTCCTTCTATAGGCTCCATATATATTGGGTTTGCAAAATACAGCTCATTGATCCATAGAGCACAATTCACATGGGCCCAATGGCCACTGTCTGTCTGTTTGAAAGCACCAGTCTTGCTGGGACAGAAAAGGCACGACTCATTCTTGGAATTCCTCGATAGCAAGCAGCGTCTGCACAACCAGGGCCCCTCAGGAATAAAAGCCACGCCGTAGCATTCCTGGTGAACAGCGATATTACACCCATCACAGTAAATAATCTGGTTTGAATCATCGCATTCACTGGAGTTGCAGATGGCACAGGGCTGGTCTTCCTCCATGTGGAGGCCAATCCCGTCATCTGAGCCGTAAATAGATGAATGAAGCATCCGTTTCTCATTCTCTTTTTCGGCGTTTTTCAGTTTTTGTGGCAGGATCTTCTCTATGAAATAGACCTGGTTCTCGAGGAAGGTGAAAATAACTTCCAACAAGTCAAAAGAAATGTCCTTGTGGTACTTTTGAAGGTAAGCTGCATCTTGATCATCCATGTCGTAAAGTACCTGAAACTTGTGGTTCTTTGTGAGGGCGTTTCTGATGAGGGCGTTAGTGTCATTTGATGCTCTAAGATATGGGCGCGATGGGACCAAAGGTGCTTTTTTCGGTATAGCGTTGCCTGCACTGAACCCCATTTGGATGTATGTACGTGATCTTGGTTCAGCATTGGCATTTATGTGTCGGCTAAGCTTCCTGAAGCTAGGCTTGTGTACTTTAGAGGCGATATCATGGGTGTATCTAGGTGGAGATATCTCGGTACACGGTCGCGAGTCTGTAATTAGAGGTAGAGTTGTATTGACATTCAAATCAGGATGATACTCATCTAGCGATCCTTCTTCTCGCAACTTTATTTCGTGATACGATGTGGCGTGATGATGGTTCTTCATTTGAAGAAACAACGAGGCAGAAGAGGCTATGGGACAATGAGATAGGAGGGTATAACGGCTAGTGGTGTTTACTTGAAATAATGCGATTTTTTTTTCTTTTTGATGCGGGTGCACAATCACTCAAAAAAACAAAAAAAAGGATTCGAGCCGCATAGGGAGGGACGAAATGCGGAGAACGATGGTGAGAGAGTACATGATGCCCTTTCATAGGGTTACAACTTCAGGAGTTGGGTAGTTGAGCTAAGAAAGTTAATTTGATAAAGTCTGGATTTAGGCTTGACTCGCAACGTACTGTCGTGAAATATCTTCAGTATCGCAGTAGGGAACCTGAGTGATAGTTATGTTTTGGGAGAAAAACGTTTGTAACGTGTGCATCGTGCGAAGAATGGCTGACGGTGTTTATAGCCTTGATTGTTCACTGATGGTGTGTTTAGGAAGTACAAAGGTGCGCTCTAAAGAATATTAGGACTGTCAGTTATAGTTGCTAGTTAAGTTGGCACTGGCACTCGAGTCCTCGGTATATAAGTCAAAACTTAATTACATGAGTGGAATGAAATAGGAGGAAATTCCACTGCCAAACACATTTTCGTATCGAGGAGGATCGCCAAGTAAAACAGATGTGGGTAGAGATAGAAAAGATAGACCGCAAAAACATAGCAGACTGAATCGTAGTGATTAGACCCTAGCATCACACTTGTACGAAATGACAAGCCACTCAGTCGAACGTGGACATCGAAAGAACAGAAGTTTAGTTCAGTGATGATTACCTGCAGTGTAATCCTTTGAGAGGAGGAAACGAAGAAATTTCTCGTACTAGCGGCATCTTAAGTTTGAAGCCTATGCCACAACACTAGAACCAGATCTTGGTGCCCAGGGCTACGCTCACACTATCACGGTGTATGTCCCAAATTGACTATTCTTTAGAAGTCCGCATATATACAACTATCCCTACGATTTAGCTTGGACTTACAAAAGTCAATCCCGCCAGAGAACACATAACCTTATGGCCATATTTCAGTAAAAACCGTGTTCACTGATACGGAATATACTTTTTTTAACACGATCTCATTATAAATTGTAGCACTACGTTCCGCCAGTGCCCTAATAGAAGGCATAAAGGGCTGCAGAGTTCTGCAGCCTATGCAGCAACCATGCGCGGCTCTGTCAAAAAAAAAACTTCATTCTCTGCATGCATCCTTTGTTTCTTCCAGCTTTCTTCGGAACTCGTTCTGGAAATCTCCACCATCTTTCTCGGATATTACCAAGCAGCCACCAATTTTTTCCGCGAATCTGGAGCGCAATTTTCATATTTCCTGAGCTGCACAGCGTCCCGCTCTCAGATCGCCGAAGTGGGCGCGACAGTTTCCGTTTTAGCGCACCACCTATGCTATTTTTAGCCGGTCAATGCTTAGAGACGCAATTTGGAAAAAACGAAAAGTGGTTGAAATTGATAAGTGAGATTTGCACTCGCCCTTCCGAGCTTTCATGGCTACTGAACTCGCGCAAAAAGGGTGCTAATTGTGAGAAAAAAAGCCAGAAGTGGAAAGCGCCAACATTGAGAGATAAGGGAAGCATCGTTCTTGATACTGCAGGCTCGCTTAATATCCGGTCCCAAAAATGAGGCGACTCCATCGATATCTTATTGTCTTCGTAACTCTCTTGTCATTATTGGCTCCAGCTGCATGTCTAGAAGACCAACATGAACTTGATGCTGGAACCACATTTCAGACCTGTGCAAAGATTGCAAACTACAAGAAATTCTTTCACCTGTCCCAAAACCTGCAGCCTAAGATCAACATGGCGTATGAGCTTGCTAACCTAGACACTGAGCTGACCAAGATTTACCTTGACCTATTGATTATTACCGCGAGAGACCTTGAAAAGGTCCAGTTAGATCCGCCTGCTTCGGTGAAAGTGTGCGATGAATCCTCTCTAAAAGCAAAACTTTGCACATACGAGGAGGCTAAGGGTCCGAAAATGTCGCTCACAGAGTTGATCCTCCATAAAGAGATGGAAGACTCCATTTCCAGACGGAAATTGTCCCCGGTAGACAACCCGGAGCTTTCGTTTGACATCAATGATACAGGAATCTACTGTATAGTGATGACCCTATACGACACGAATGAGGAGACGACCAAACTGAAAGTGCGAATTGATTGGCAGCAATCGTATGGGAAACTACTGGTGTCGGACTACCACTACCTCTATACAAACCTGATGATGTCAGTGTTGTATTTTATTACTTCGGCCTGCTATTTAGGATATCTCTTTGTGAAAGCCAACGAAGACAAGAGCAACGGCACGTATGTTGGTGGGAGACTACTGCCTTACAGCAGGTACGTCATCCAGTTACGCATACTGGCATATCTGTTTGGCGAGTTTCTTATCTACCTTTTCATAACAGAATATTACGACCAGCTAAACAGATATGGGTATGTACACGATAGCCTGCTGGTGGCAGCAGTATACTTCACAGCTCTCTTTCTGAACACGGTCGTTACTATTTGGGTGGTGTACTCTCTGCTGCTTCTTTTCACTGGCCACTATACCAACAAACGCAAGTTCAACAAGACCATCAGGCTGATTGCTATAGTTCTCCTTTTTTCTTTCCTTCTCTTTGATTTAGAGGAGTCAACGCTATACTCTTTGCTTAACGAACGAGGCTCGACCATCTTGGGTAATGTCATCTACCTTGAGATCTTCACTGCTTTCATTTTCGGGTCGTTTCAGTTCTACAAGACGTATAAGCTACTTTTGCCTCGTAATGAGCGGATAGCCAGGATGCTCAAGCTCACTTACATCTTAATAATTGGCCCTGTAGTACTTACCGCAGTGTTCCGTCACGTGATCACGCAGAGCTTCGGAAATAAAATGTTTGAGAAAGTAGCCGACCTAGCGAGCTACAGCTATGTGTTCAATTACGCGTTCACACTGGCGATAGCGTACCTGTGGAGAAATTGCCGCTATGAGGGTAACGAATTACATTAGACGGCTTTGTAGTGTTTGTATATAGTGTAGATTAAGTAGCGCTACTACGCTTAGTTTCGTGGATGTGACCAGTGCAGTAGTCAGATTAATGAATTTTCGAAGGAATAGGGTTATTGGCGTTGCCACTGTGACAAGATACAAGAGAATCCATGAAGAGGACTTTAAAAAATATATGTTTACACAATTGCGATGCCACTTGAACTGTAGTAACTGGCCAGCTGATAAATGGTGTGCCAATGATGACTGATGAGGTACGAGCAATGCACCCAATAAACATGGGCTGATAATGACCTCAATAATTGGCTTTACCGGCCCATCTCAGCCTACTGCTCCACTATCACACCACATCATAGGCTCACCTCACACACGGCACGGTGAAATTGCACTAGGCTCGCTAAAACACGCTAAAACACTTTTAAGACGCTATACGAGCTAAACGAGACAGCATCTTCCCTCGTTAGAACGACTAGGAAAAAATTGTACGAGGACTAGAAAAAAAATTGTACGAGTAAGCGAGCCAAACAAACAGAAAAAAAGCGCTTTGTTTCCTCTTATAGATAGGGACGCTTCTCTCCTTACTTAGCTAGACCAGCTTATTTTATTGAACGCTTCCATCTGCCACTCGTTACAAAAATGGAGGCCGTTTCGGATCCTGTTATGGCACTGAATGCCACTAGCTCAGGCACAAGCTTTGCTCGCGAGTCCATCAACTATGCTGTTGACTACTTCTGGACAAACTTCTCCTGGTTGAAAGTAACTGTTACCTTCCTGGTTTTAACTCTCTCTTACGACCAGATCAGCTACCAGATAATGAAAGGATCCATCGCCGGGCCTAGATTCAAAGTGTGGCCAATCATAGGGCCATTTTTGGAGAGCATAGACCCTAAGTTCGAGGTCTACATGGCTAAATGGAAGTCTGGACCCCTCTCCTGCGTTTCTGTCTTCCACAAGTTTGTTGTTATCGCATCAACAAGAGATCTGGCCAGAAAGATTTTGCAGAGTCCTAGTTATGTCAAGCCATGTGTTGTGGACGTTGCTGTCAAGATCCTAAGACCAACAAATTGGGTTTTCTTAGATGGTAAGGCACACGTTGACTACAGAAGAAGTTTGAACGGCTTATTCACAAAGAAGGCGTTGGAGCAGTACATCCCAGAGCAGGAAATCATTATGGACAAGTACCTCGACCATTTCTGCGAGTACACAAAGGACAAGCCACAGGTGTTTTTCCCCGAGTTTAGAGAAATAATGTGTGCTTTATCACTGAAGACCTTTTGCGGTGATTACATCACCGACGATCAAGTCAAGAAGATTGCTGATGATTACTACCAAGTAACTGCAGCTTTAGAGCTCGTCAATTTTCCCATCATTATTCCCTACACGAAGACGTGGTACGGAAAGAAAGTTGCTGACGAGACTATGAACGTCTTTGCTCAGTGTGCTCAGATGGCCAAAGATTACATTGCCAAGGGCGGAGAGCCCACCTGTGTTATGGACCGTTGGATCAAACTTATGCAAGATGCTAGAGAAAACAAAGATAACGATACAGACGCCAAGCTACTTGTCAGAGAGTTTTCCAACAAGGAGATCTCCGAGGCCATCTTTACCTTTCTGTTTGCCTCTCAAGATGCCTCATCTTCTGCTTGCTGCTGGTTGTTCCAAATTATGGCCGACAGGCCTGATGTTTTGAAGAGAATTAGAGAAGAGCAATTGGCTATCAGAAACGGCGATCCTAACGTGCGTTTGTCTGGCGAATTAATTGACAAGATGGTGTACACTAACATGGTGGTCAAGGAGACTTTGAGGTACAGACCTCCCGTCTTGATGGTTCCATACGAGGTGAAGAAGTCATACCCTGTGAGCGACAACTACACTGTGCCCAAGGGAGCTATGGTTATTCCTACTCTTTACCCTGCGCTGCACGATCCGGACGTATATGAGAACCCAGATGAGTTCATTCCAGAGAGATGGGTCGAGGGATCGAAGGCCAATGAAGCGAAGAAGAACTGGCTGGTATTTGGTACGGGAACTCACGTCTGCTTGGGTCAGACTTATGTGATGATGACCTTTGCTGCATTGATTGGTAAGGCTGCGCTGTTCACCGATATGAAGCACACTGTGACTCCTTTGTCGGAAAAGATTAAAGTTTTTGCCACAATCTTTCCTCAGGATGACTTGATTTTACAGTTCTCCAAGAGGGATCCTACGGTTATCGAGTAAGCATGGAATCAAAGCATTTGCATGCTTCCCGGTTAGCATAATTAATTGTCGTTGTGGTCAGTGGTTCGATTACCTCTTACAAGGCGCTCACGAGTCTGCACTAGCCAAGAAGCTTGCACCAGTGTCCGTGGGAAGAAGCATTGCCATAAGTGCCGAGTCTCGCAAGGCCGCTACTACCGTCAATATTATTCCCTAGCAAGTTTGCGTGCGACAGCGACGGCTGCAGCTAAAGCACGTATCCAGTTTTTAGTAATTATATAGGATATATAGGTGTATACATTAGTTAAATTTTTCAGTATAGCTAGTTTGAGAGAGCTGGACTAGATTAGTAAATTTTAAGGTGCTACATGGCCACTTGTGTTTATCTCCAAGCGTATACCATAGCACCTTATGGCCTTATCATAATAATTTAGCCATGCGCGTTTTCATGTGGAAATTTCAGTAACGCGTAGCGTTCTGCCTGGGGACGTGATTTAGTGATCTGTTTGTCCAATCCTCACAAGTAGAGTCAACCAAAACCGCTGGCCACTTGAAATGTCGCGGGAAGAAGAAGAGGTCGCTGAAACCAGCGTAATTCTCACCGAGTTTCTCCCTCCTTCGGTGAAACTACCTATTTCATATAAATCCGAGAGGTATTTTTCTAGTATACCCAAAAGCATACTAGATAACCCGGACAAGCCAGTAACATTGGGAGTCGACGAGGCCGGCAGGGGCCCAGTTCTGGGGCCAATGGTTTACGGTGTTAGCTACTGTTTGTCTGAGTACGAAAACGAACTGAAAAAATTTGGCTTTGCCGATTCCAAGACCCTTACCGAAGAGAAACGTACCATGCTGATGAAGCAAATAGTGGCCTTTGAGGCCGAAGGGTTGGACGAAAATGAACAGGAATTGCCTTGCAATTTGGGTTGGGCAACAGATACTCTTACGTCACGCGATATATCATCTGGCATGCTGAAACCAACTGCTATTGGTAACTACAACTTGAACGAACAGGCTCACGATTCTACTACAGCGCTTATAGCAGGAGTGATTGAGATGGGTGTGAATTTGAAGGAGATTTACGTGGATACTGTAGGGCCGCCGGTGACTTACCAAAAGAAGCTGAGCGAACGTTTTCCTGGGATCAAAGTGGTTGTAGCCAAAAAGGCCGATGCTTTATTCCCAAGTGTCTCAGCAGCGTCTATCGTCGCAAAGGTAACTAGAGACTATAATCTTCACCATTGTAGATTGGCCAGTGGAATTGAGGGTGAGTGGGGGTCTGGCTACCCTAGCGATCCCAGAACCAGCAAGTGGCTGAATAGTAGAGTGCATCCACTGTTTGGATGGAGCGAAATTGTGCGCTACTCCTGGCGAACAGCTCATGATTCTATCAAACGTAATGATGGGTACGAAATCGTGTGGGAAGACGACATTCCTGTGAAAGAGGACTTTATCTCAGACTATTTCAAGAAGGAGGAGGAACATGTATCTACTAGCTGGTTTGTAAAAAGTGTCAGATCATAATAGGATAGCAATATATAATGATAGAAATGATTTAACTCGGCATATGTTCAGGAATATTTTATTTTAGTTTCTGACTGCACGATCACATTGCAAATAGTGAAGGGATTGCAGGTTGCAGTTTGTTCACTTCCTACTTCTCCTGTCGTACACTACCATCGGCTAGTGACTTTCCCGTGGATTTATTATGCAATTATACATTCAGACTCCCTATTTCCGTTCCAAAACTAATGACTCAGCTTCCTGGTACTCCTCGTTGTCGTTCACAAGACGCACCAGTGGGTCCAGTGCTCCATAAAGTTTGCTAGCCTTTTCTAAAGACGTCATAATCTCGTTGTACTTATCGTACATCATCACATGTTTCTTGTGCAACAAAGCGTGTTTCTGTTCCATCGTCTTCAGCCTGGCATTCCCATCCTTGCTAAAGTTTTCGAACAGCTTATCAAGGATCTCCATAATACTAGTCTCATACTCATCAACTACTTTGCCAAGCTCTTTGTTATACAGCCTCTTTCGATGAAGCAATTTGTGCAATTTTCGGTTGTCTGTTCGCAGCTGATCTATTTGGATATTCTTGTAGCTCGACTCCCTCAAACAGGTAGCATTTAAAGTGGGGGTGCTGTAGCCGGAATCTGCTGTGGTAGCCACATTGGCCTCAACTATTTCGTTTTTGTCGTCCACTGTACTACTGCTATTATGCTTATTGCTATTGTCCGCAGTATCCTCATCGTTATCTCCAGTTTTACTCATTGCGTCACTAAGAGCATTTCGCACTTCATTTACTTCCACATTCCCGCTAGTCCCACTAACATTAACACTACTTCCCCTGCTCGACAAGGTGCTTCTCAAATCATTGACCAACTCACACACGTCCCTCTCAGACTGAGCATCGTACTCATCTTCTATATTATATAGCTCAACTCCGTACTTAAATTGAGCAACAGAAGTCTCCCTTTTGATAGCAGCAATCACTTCACGTGCATTTGCACCACTAAGGTCACTATCATAGTTCGCTTGCAGTCTTTGCGAAATCTCGTCAACGTCCTTCCATATGCTATTCTTGACTTTCCCATTCTCCAGCAGCAAGTTCATCAGATCGTCTGCTAAGTCCACCATAATGCTGTAGTTCTCCGTCGGCAATATCGGTGCCGGATTGTTTCTGGCATTTGATTCTGACTGATGTGCTATCATTGCTGTGAAATGATGGAGATCTGATGGCAACTGACTATTTCGGCATGGACTCTTGATGTTGGTGCTCTCGTCTACTATCATACACATGCTACACTTCTTCATACTGGTGCACGGATGTTGATAAGGCGGTAAACCTATATATCTACATACCTATGAATTTATTTGCTTGGTTACATGTTTTTTGTAGCCATCAGAGGTGCTAAGTCATGTTGCATTCTTCGGGAGTACTGGCATATTGAGTATCAATCCTCAAAACTATTTCTATATCTCTGGCTTGTAGTCCGCCAGCACCAGTTTTTCCTGTAAGCTAAGGCCACTTCCTGAGATGCTAAGCACTGCCATATCTTTATAGCCAAGGCTGACTTCTTCTTGAGGCAGACAGCTGCACATCACTCCACACTCAAGCAGTATATACGCTCAAGCCTGTTGCAGCCTTTCAAGTTAACAGAAGTAAAATATCAACTTGATCTAACGAATCATGGGCCTGTAAGAGGGGTCTCACGGATAGCGCTCAGTTCGTGCTCTCCTGCTCCTGCTCATGCCCGCTTACAGGCACTCAACGCTACATGTTTAATAAACTCCTGCAACGAAACATCATCTGTCAATATCACAGCGCTGCTGTCTGCAGCAACAAATGTCTCGTTCTTATAGCTTGTAGTCGGGTTCAATTTTGACATTAAAAATCTCGCTTGAGAGCCACCTTCCTCGGTATCAATGAACCTAGGCAAGGGGAACCGATCAACCAGCAGGTCTGCAGCGTCAGCCCGAGGCAGTTCCAGAAATTCTTTAAAGTACTGGTATTCCGGCTGGTCCTGGTAACCGTTCCTACGCCAAGCAGCAATCTGCGAACCGTGGTAGATTAAAATATGAAAAAAGGTGTCCAGCAGTAGAATCCGATTGGGTTGAACAGACACAGAGTCTAGCAACACAGGTTCAGGTTCCTTGTCAAGGTCGTAGGCAGTGAGAGTTGGCTGAATCATCGTCAACGAGTTGAGTGTGTCTTCAGTCAAAAACACATGCCTGAAAAATGACGTCTCGTCAGGCGACGAGTTGAAGATCTGTATAAAGTTAGATCTACGCAAGTGAAACATAAACTGTGGGAAAAGATTAAGCCGATTCGACAGAGCAAAGCTTTCGGGATTGTTGGGAGTGTATGTGCCGAAGTTTGTGCACAAATCGACCAAGATTCGATCGCACCACTTGATAGCATCGATAGATGGGTCTTCAATGATTTTAGAGATGGCCTCACGTGCCACCACAACTGTTGCCGCTTCTTGGTCAAAAGACTCAACCAGTTGATAATCAAGACCGGCAGTAATGACCTGACGCGCCGACGTGGTTACATGCAGCCTGCGCAAACCGTCAGGGTGCTGGTACGTTGTGATAAACTGGAAGTACGCATACTGGGGCGACGCGTTGTCAGGAAGCGAATTTGCAGCCACGTCATAATACACAGCGTATGTGGAGTGTGGCGTGATGGCTCCAAGCTTCCAGGCGTTAGTGCCTCCTATCCCTATCTCCTGTTCTGAAACAGACGTATCTTTCTTCTTCAAAGTAGTCGCATGTCCTACAAGGCCGTGGACCTTCAACTGCTTAGACACCTTAACTTCTAAAGATGCATTGAGACCAAAGTCAAGATATCCGTCTGTGTTTATAGACAGGAAGCGCTGCAAGGATTGTTTGAATATGGCAGTACTAAAGCCGTCACTCTGCACCACACAGCCACCTGTTTGATCCACCAGTTGTTCCATCTCGCTGAGTCCAATCTGATCGTAGGAACCAATGAAAATGTTGCAAGCATGGCCATTCAGCGCAGCCTTGCGAGCGACAACAGCGTAGAACTCAACACATTCTTTGTATTTTTTAGCAGCCTGCGTGTTACTCGAGAGGTCGTGGTGAGATCTGATTGGATCTTTGTACCAGCTGCCGACTATAGCGCCCGGCCCGTAGGTACATGGGCCTCCGCTTAGCAACATGATCTGGGCACCGGAACGAGGCAAACTGACATCAAGAAAATTGACTATCGCTTCTATTGCTGCACCCGTGCATCTTTTGGCTCGCTCGCCTTTGGCCGTGGGGAAAGAATCCAAGGTGAGACTATCTATTAAGGTGCCTATTTTGTACGCGACGTTAGCGACAGGCTGGATAAATCTATTGTTGAGATCATTGGCATTAGAGGCATTCGATTGTTGTCCCTTTCTCTTCACAAGACCGAGCTGGCGCTCAAGTGTAAGTGATGGCGTCGACTTGGATCCGTTAAGGGTATAGCATTTGCTGAACTCAGAGCCTGCTAGCTCGTATACATTCACGTTTTGAGCAAAAGTAGCAAAGCCGACTAGTGCATTTTCCGGAAGGGAGGCCATGGCTGCGCTCAGATTATCTTTTAAAGCATCCAGACTTTCTTGATCCACACAAATATCAACTAAAAAAACAAACACAGGTGCTGTTCGGGGCATGTTCCCGACATTGGGTATGATATACTCTACATTAGCAGCCTCTGGGTAGGCAGCGTAGGGGATCTGAGTGTTTGGCGGCAGCACATTGCGCGAGCCACAGATGGGACAAGTCCATTGTAAACTGGTCGGGTCTACTTGGCAGTACGGGTTTAAAATGGCCTGGCATCCTTTGCAAACGATGGGTGGAGTGTCTAGTATTATGGGGTTCTCTACTTGTTTCAGTGGTTGGTAGACAGCGGCTACTGGGACGACGGCACGACGCGCATCTGACTTGGTAGCCGGTATGCAATTCCAGGAAAACCTTAATCCTGTTTGGTCCTCATAATCCATAAAATCCTGCGGTTCTTGCATGCTAATTGATAATTATCGGGCCTGACTAGCAATAGGAATAAATGAATGGAATTAGTGGCCTATGTAAGGGCTGAACACAGCGAAAAACTTCAAATCTCACGAGATTAACAGGCCAGGTAAGAGTACCAAATGAAAGCACCCCGGTGACCAAAAATTAGGAAGTCTTCACCACTCTAAATGTGCTGCAGTGGGATGGTTCTAGACGTAAGACTCAGCACATGCTCTCAAGCGAACAAAATGGTGATCTTCGCTCGTACCAAAACGAGATTCATGCGCGTGCGCTGAAATTTTTCAAACAAACGCGCATACACTTTTTTCATGGCCTGCCCAAGCGGTGCACCTGACCTAAAGGCAAGGGACCACGGCAAACTTTGTTAGCACTATGGTAGCGGCAACCTATCGAGTGTGTATGAGTTCACTAGCCAGTATCAAATATGCAAAGAAAATCCCATACATCACTCTTTACATTACGCTCGCACGCAGGTCCAGTACTAAGAGCCCTCTTAGTGTAACCGAAGACACTGACTATGCAGGAAGAAAATTGAGGATAGCAGAACTAAACTCTGAAGAGCAGCTCAATTTATGCTACCCCCGATATCCAGTTTACCATGCTGAAGCGGCCGTTCAGGAGATGAGGGTCCCCGAATTTGTTTCAACATTCAGACCCCAATTTGAGGGCAATAATGAGTTGAAGACCCTCACTAATTCCACAATCATCGTTAACGGGAAAGTTACTGCTGTGAGAAAGGCAGGAAAGGGCAGCTTATTCATAGACATTGTGCAAGACTTTACACGTCTTCAGATAGTAGCCAATCATAAAATCATGGGAATATCCAAGAGCGAGTTTCATCAGATTCACAAAGAGATACGACCGGGCGATCAAGTATCATGTATAGGCCATCCTGGGCAGACGAATGTGGGCGAGCTTTCTGTAAAACCCGTAAAGCCTATTAATTTGCTGGCGCCTGCCCTACACCCTATACCCCCTAAGCTCACAGATGTGCCAAAGATCAATTCCAACCGGGTGCTCGACTACCTAGTGAACAAACAGTCGAAGGAAATAATACTTGTGCGCTCAAAAATTCTCTCCGGTATTAGAAATTTTTTTGATTCTAGGGGATTCATAGAGGTGAATACTCCCTTGATTTCTGGGGGAAACTCGGGCGCTAACGCCGTTCCTTTCACGACAAAATCGGTGCACATAAAGGACACGAACGGCAAGATGGAGGACCTTTCTCTACGTGTGGCACCTGAACTGTGGCTTAAGCGACTGATAATTGCTGGCTTTGACAAGGTGTACGAGATTGGATCCAACTTCCGCAACGAGGGCATAGACGCCACACACAATCCCGAGTTCACTTCATGTGAGTTTTATCAAACGTTCATAGGGCTCGAGACTTTGATGAATACGACCGAGGCATTACTGATTGACCTGTCCACTACTCTGCTGAACAGCAATTTTGAAATGGCGCATGAAAGAGCTCGTCAAATAATATCTGCTTACGAGAAAAATGGCAATAGCTTCAAAAGAATCGATTTTGTGACTGAGCTACAGAGACAAACGAACACTGAACTTCCGAAGGAGCTTTCGTCACATTCATTGGTAAATTACTACCGAGAAATTGGCCTAGAATTACCAAAAGTCTTATCGACTTCCTCCCTCTTAGATAACCTTTCAGCAAAGTATATAGAGCCGCTCTGCCAGGACGAGCCTGTGTTTATTTGCAACCAGCCAGAAGCCCTCTCTCCCTTGGCTAAATCTTCCAGAGTTGATGGCCGCAAGACCTCGCACAGGTTTGAGCTATTCATCCAAGGAAAAGAATATGTTAATGCGTATGAAGAAGAAAACAATCCTCTAGAACAGCAGGTAAAATTTGAAGAGCAGCTCAAGGCCAAAATCGAGTACAAAGACGACGATTCTATTGTCCCAGACTACAAATTTGTTGAGACTATGGAATGGGGAATGCCTCCTACGGGTGGTTGGGGGTTGGGAGTTGACAGACTCATCATGTTTTTTACAGGGAGTGAAAGAATAGAAAAAGTTCTTTCTTTTGGGCGTCTAACGGACGTTCTGAAGCAGTGAAAGCATGTGGCTAACGTCTAGCTGGATAGAAACGGTAAGAGGAATTCCACATGAACTATGTTAGATTTAGATTTTCGGTGTACGGATGTTATACCCAGTCCGGGGTACGCGCGTGAGGCTCAAAACCAGAATGAAGCTACTGTAACAAGATGTTTAGTGCTGTTCATCCAGTCAATTGCAGTCGCTTCACAAACCTCTAAGGAGCCGTACTATCAAATTGTTTGCTTTTTTTGACATACTTCCGTCAAAGCCACTCCCTTTGCTGCCAATCCCAAGAGAATGCAGGGCATTTGAAGGCAAAAAAGCACTGACCCCGATAAGTATAGCACAAAGGGAAATTCGATATCCACTTAGTAACAAAAGGAACATGAACAAGAAAGAAAACCATGTTTTGATAGAGGACAAAGGACGGACCAGATCTACCAGTATCTCATTTTTACTGCCCAATCTTAACTCGTTGGATGAACTGGAAGAGTGGTATTCGAAAATCAGTCTTCATTCAAGTCGAATCAACGAGTTCGTAGTTGAAGATCTGAACTTGTATGAACGATGTTTAGCTGGCCGAGAAACCAAAGTCTTACTTAGCTCTGGCGGGCATGGTGCTAATTTCATATCAAGCGACGAGCGTCTGCGTTATTCAATACCTTTCCCACAGTATGTTGATGTCTTCAATTATGTAGACAGAAGAAGCATCAGCATCCCTCCTACCGATTGCATAAGTACTTGCCACAAGAACGGTATTTTGTGTCTCGGCACTTTGAAGTTTGGACAAGATAAGGAGAGAAAAAGCGACCTTGACACTCTCGTATCAGATTCTCGTAAATACGTAATGCTTCTGTGTGCGTTGGTGAAACACTTCAAATTTGATGGATACTGCCTACAGTTTGAACTTCACGGTAGTGCGAAGCAGAAAGCACTAGTGGTTCAGTTCGTGGAGCTTTTGAGATTTGAGCTACACTCTGTTCAGAAGCGCTGCAAATTGATCTGGGTCAACGTCAGTAAATCTATCAATTTTGTGCAAGGCGTTGGCGAAGAAAACTCTGATTTCTATGAGCACTCAGACTTTTTTGTAACAGCAACCGGTTGGAACAAGAGCGTTCTGCAAGAATGTTTGAAAAATGTGGGTGTACTGGGTACTGTACGTAAGGTATATGCCCCTTGCGAGCTTTCAAACATTGGCCCGATTTTGGAGATGATCATGAAATACAAAGCTAACGTGGCTTTGCTTGACAGCAATGTGGAAATTTTTGATAGCTCTTTTTCCAAGAGTTTGCAGAACTGGTGCGATAATGGCAACCGGTGTATAGCTGCGTACATAAAAAGTCACAGTGCTGCTGTACGAAAAGTTGATGGGTCTGGATTTGTCTTCTATACTAATTTCAGTGAGGGGAACGGGGATAGTTTTCATGTTGCTGGCAACTGTAAGTCTCTGGAAGGTTGGAGCGACAGTAATGTGCGGAACCAAGTCCCACTGGAGGCTTATAAGCGGAACTATTCTGGGCTTCAGGTCATGCTAAATCGCAAAGATGCGTATTTGGGAGGAACGAGCTTGGAGCTGAAATTTGACGAAGTCGTGATTGATGAAGACACATTTCACAGGTATAACCTGGTTACTCGTGAAAGCGTCCACCTTTTTTCATTAAAAAGGCAACTGGCTTTTGAGCAGACACTGTTGGCCATTACTTTTAAACTGGTGAGGCGAGCTAAGAATGCTAAGTTTCAGGTGCGAATTAGCTACAAAGTTCAGAGGCCAGGATGGGAGAGCAAAACACGTTCTGGTGCATTTGTGATTCCACTGGACTCTACTAAAGAAGTTGGCAGTGGGTGGGTTACAGTTAACGAGAGACTCAAGCCAAAGAACATCGCGTTCAGAGAGAATGTCGTGTTAGAAGACATCGATGTTTTTTGGAGTGATAACAGGAAAGACCCCGACCGCAAACGGGAAAACTCGGTCTATGAAGTTACTGGGGTACCTTCAATAATTGACAATGAAGAGTACGACCAGTTAATGGAAGTGTACGAAAGTAAACTGCAGGATAACGAGGATTGGATCATTGTTGATAAAAGTAATGTGCAAGTGAGCACCATAAACGTGAGAAAAGGTAAGTACGTAGGTTCTTCTTTCCAGGCAGTCAACGAAATACAAGAGGACAAAAAAGAACAATGCCCTGCTGTTTTGATAGGTGGCATATCTTTGATAAATGTACACGAAGATCCGTTGCCAGATAATTATTTCTGTATAGAGCCTGTTACCAATATTTATATGACAGGTCCACAAGAAGGCCAGGAGCCTCATACTAAGTTAACATGGGGTCATGGAGGGGACACCAAAGGAGTGGCTTACTATATTTTGTTTCAGCAAAATAAATTTCTTGGGACAAGCCTAAGCAATTCCTTTTTCTTAAATACAGATTCCAAGGACTTTGATGGTCAACCCGTCCGAGTCGACGTTGTAGATTGTCTTGGAAACACGTTCATGGGAACTGCCGCAGTACCGAAATCTAAACGCAACTTAAGTTAGGCAGGTTTGACCACTTGGTCCATGTACACTTTCAACATATGTATAAAAAAGAATTAACTAAAGTTTTCTATAATCAACTTACGAATCTTGAAACATGTGTCAAGCATCTGTGGCTTTTCCGCGATCACTCTCTGCCTCTGCAGCTGCAAGCTCACAAGCAAGGGATTCACCGACTTGACAGGGTCGTAGTCAAATTTATAAAAGCCGTTTTCATCAAGTTCAAAGCGTCGATCAAAAAGATCCTCTTGAACTTCCACAAGGCGCTTTCTCTGTGGCAGCATATCATGCGAGATATAACTTCTGAGAAGATCTGACTGAGATGTGACAGGAAACTGTTCATATTGTTCCTGGAACTGGTGGAACTCACCAGGAAGTTGTTCAGGTTGATGAACTAGTCGTCCATTTTTAAGTTCATAGTTTTCGCCACCTAAATGTAATTCATCAAAAGCTAGCGGAACAGACTCATGTGCTTGTGGTAATGGCTGGCTAATCTGCTGATATTCCAGTGGAATGTCAGCATCCTTAAGTGAGGGAAAGTTATGCTCTGAAATCTGCAGTAACTTAAAGCTTGTTATAGGTAACTCGTTAGGACTGAAAAGAGCTTTAGCTTTGAGCATAAGCTCTACAGCTTTGCTGTACTCAAGGGAATCTGGTGGCACTGTAGAGAGGATCTCAAGATGATCGTTCAACGTAAAGAGACGCATGTAAGCATCTTTTCTCTTTTTGATGAAAGCGTGAGTTCTCACCAATTGAATTGCCACATCTAACAAGTGATGACTTTTCACCTTAGGTAAGACATTGTTCACCAAGTAGTTCGAATACGTCACAGACTGTACAAAAGATCTCTCCGAGCCTAGAAAATCCATCAGGGATATGAAATGCACTTCAGGAATCAGTGCCTCTATTCCTCTTGCTATTGTGAGATAAAATAGTTTCATAATCAATTCTTCTTCTGGCTCGTCATCTATGACGCCGAGAGAATATAAGCTGTATGGCTGAATTACATAGAAATCACGCATCAGACTTATAGTGAAATGAGGATCGTAGTTCAGCACAGAGCCCTCGGATAGACGGTATTTGTCTAGATTAGCAAGACAATTTTTTGTAAATTGAAGCAGTCTTGCGGTATGTTGCTTGACTTCGCTGACGCCGTCGAAAGCCGAGTTATTGTGAAAGTTCTCGAGCATTTCAATCAACTCTGCCATAAAATCCTTGGGGTAAGGGCTGATAAACACGTTGCTAAAACTTTCAGTAATAGCCACAGACAAAATCGGCGTTAAAAATGACAGCTGGGCTATGAGTTCTTCGTTGCCAGGATTGTTCATCATGGCAAGGGAAATATTTTCTCTGAAGTCATTCATTGAAATAGCAAATATTCCTGAGATAAATGCTGAGTAGTTCTGCAAGTCGAGCTCTCTGAATGGAAGAATAAACAGTGACTGTAAAATAGCAAGAGTCTGTAACTCAAGTTGACTGGTTGTGATGGAACCTTTAAATTGGGTTAACGTGTGCCTTGCTGTCTTGATCAGATCGTCAAATACTTTGAACCTAAACGTCGTTAAGTTTGCTACTTTGACGACAAGTTCCTCCTTCCAGTAAGATCTCTGTACGGGCATAGTGGACTGCAAAAAATTAAGGGCAAAGAAAATAAGCGAGTGTTTTATGTTGCGAGAGAAAGGAGCCAATATCTGGGCAGACTGGTAATATGATCGTGAAAGCATCATCGAAAACTTCTCTGTAAGACTTAAGTTCATACCGTGGTCGACGCTGGTACTGAGCTGGAGCATATTAAGTACTGTGTTAACAGCCTTATGCGATTGCTCAACTGCCTCTACCTCTTTCTGGTAAACAGTGAAGCTGTGCGGCGCATATTGTGAATGGCCGTTCAGTAATTGAGGCTGACATTGAAATTGTCGATCTTGTAATGCATTTTGCGAATCCACATCAATAGATGAAGTTGCCCAATCAAGTGATCTGCTATCAGCCAAATGCGGCTCCACATAAGTGTTCGGGACTGACCGGGCCGCCAAGTCCGACTTTTCGTATAAATCTTTGTGTAGATGAGACAAAGTAGGAGGACCTGTAGACGCCTGTGTCGTAAAACTCTCTGTGCTGCTTCTCTGGGTAATATTGCCCGACGAGCCTGCTGTAGTTGAGATACCTATCATATTGTAGTTATCACTGTCCAATTTTTGGCCTTGGGTGCTGGTCTCTGTGATAAAACCAGTATCACTTTCAGTTTCATACTTATTACCGCTATTAGCTTTTGACTGACTCGAAGCGTCGAATTTTTCGGCCTTGCTTTGACTGGCATTCTCACTAATATCTACCTCTCTTCTCCTTGCCTGTGCAGCCTTAATTTCTTCAATCTGCTCTGCTGAAAGGCTCAGATAGGAGCACTCCACAGACATGCGCAGGCAATTTACGCAGCTCGGTAAAGTCTCGTCGCACTTCACACGACGCTTTTTGCATTGAAGACAGCCGTAATGAGAGTTGGAGTGTTTCTTTCTTGTTCTTTTGACTTTTTTTGTGGCTTTTACATTAGCATCTGAATTAATGGCAATGGGTGTGCCACTTCCGGTAGAGCTAGGGCGATTAACAGCCGCTAAGCCTTTTATGTGTTCTGGTCTTTGCGGCATCCGTAGTGATGTAATTTGAAGTTAATTTATAGGCTTACTGGTATGCCTTAACTGATGGTGCCTATAAAGTCTTGTGAGCTCTTCGAGCTGATATCAAGTATGACTAAGCAATTCCTACTCTTGTGTTATTGGCCACAATCCTCAAAATCAACTATCTTTAGTAGCAAAGGCGTCTAAAAAGTTTGTTCCCTGATTGTATCGGTCGCAAAATTTATAAATCCGATTATGACACAACCTTCAACTCGCAACTTCTGCTGTCCGCTTTCAGGCCGGCCTCTCAATATAGCTAGCCAGCTACTTACTACAGCTCCCGTGATTAATCCTATATCCGGTGACTTCTCTGGCCTTAGTACCCTGCAGCTGCAGTTCGACTAACTGTGGCTAAAATTTCAAAGTCTAGCCCACACTCCGTTACACCTAAAAGCTCACTGAGCCTGATTCTCCTTTTCTAGAAGACAACGAAAGGTACTTTTCCACAACGGTAATGTTCAGCATTCATGCATTCTTATATGCATAGAGTGTCGGGATAATAATTCGCTACCAGGGGAATGGTGGACTCCCGTGCACCAGTCTCCTGACTCACTCTAGCTATTATCCTTGTTGTCCTATTGTCATAGGTAATGTAAATTGACTCCCCTATATAGTGAAAGACGCATTGGAGTAGTTTGTCCTGATGTAATGCTTACTAGTACAATAAACATAAATACTCTACCATATATAATGTAGAGGACGATCAGAGATCGTCCCCTTTGTAAGAACTATTTGTTAATTCTTAACAAGGGCCTCGCTGCCGTCTTTTATATCGCGCTGGTACAGAGGTACAGATGTTTGGACGCGCACACCTGACACCTGGCTATAAAGCCGAGGATCTGACATAGAGCGCGCAAAATTAAAGATCTCGGAGGTAAGACGGATAAGGGACCTGCGTGCAGAAATGGTTGGTTTTTTCGGTAGCATGGAAGGAAGTAAAGACTACAGCCGTGTTGATATTGATGGTAGAGGTGACAGCAGCACAAGGCATAAAAAGACAATCGCCGATTCTCAAGTTCAAATTGGCTAGCCCTCATACACCATTCAGTATCAGACTATTTACATACTTAGTAATATCAACTACATCGTTACACCGCTTAGATTAATTGGACCAAACCTTCAACACACTTCTGTCTCGCAGGCTCACTTAGAGGTTTGTCACCGGATAAATATTGCATAAATAGCATTTTGCTAATTACAGGCTGCTCAATGACTCCTAGCTCAACCAGCTCCGTCTTTGAGTCGAAAAACGTGACTCTCAGTTTCCCCTGATTCATAATTTCCAGCTGCAAGACCGAGCCCTTAGGAGCCGACCCTCTGCGTCTGCCAAAACATTGGCGCAGTTCATCAAGACCTTCCACCACTTCTTTTGACTCGTTGGCGTCTCTAGAAAGTTCCTTGTACTTAGGGTTTGCCATAATCGATTTGATAAGACCATCTTTCAAGTGATTGAAATCAGTGTTCCGAATAGGGCTGATCCGAGCAGTGAATCTGACTCCGGAATTGAGCAGGTTCTCAATCAAAATGGCCGAGATTTTGCCATCTTTCAAACCTTTTTCGAGGTTCTGCTTGTGAGTCAAGGGATTTTCCCCGGTCTTTTCGTAGAAAGTTTCTAAGAACGTTGAGTTTAATATCCTGGCTATTAAAGGTAGGTCCTCCTGGGCTATATAGATACCGAGAGCGTATACCTTCATTTTGAGGAAAGTTACTGAACGGACACCATATCCAAGCAGCTGGAACGGTCTTGTTAGTTCTGTGGTTTTTAGCGGGAAGTTGGCAGCATTGGAGTCCACGACAATTGAGTCTAAAGGCTCAGCGTGGTCATCGCTTACTGGTGCAGAGGCGAAAGTGTAGCCGCACGCCAAAGCGGTGGCCGTCACGGCGGCAAATGGGAGCAAGTGTGCTTTTGTTGCCCTAGGAGGCACGAATGCCCTCGTCGAGGCAAAACCGGCGGCTTTCAGGACACGAAATGGTTGTCTAAACATTTTTAACCGGATGCGATGGATTGGAGTACATTGGCTCATTAAGATGGGCTGTTGAAAGATTTATAGAAGTATATATCCATCCGTGCACCAAATGGCCCCACCAATTGTCGGGATAATAATACGCTACCAGGGGAATGGTGGACTCCCGTGCACCAGTCTCCTGACTCACTTTAGCTATTATCCTTGTTGTCCTATTGTCATAGGTAATGTAGATTGACTCCCCTATATAGTGAAAGACGCATTGGAGTAGTCTGTCCTGATTTAATGCTTACTAGTACAATAAACATATATACTCTACCATATATAATGCAGAGGACGATCAGGGATCGTCCCCCTTGTAAGAACTATTTGTTAATTCTTAACAAGGGCCTCGCTGCCGTCTTTTATATCGCGCTGGTACAGAGGTACAGATGTTTCGACGCGCACACCTGACACCTGGCTATAAAGCCGAGGGTCTGACACCAATACACACACCTAAGCACGCGCACCTGCGTGCACCATAGTGCATGAAAGTGAAATCTTGTGAGTGAGCGTTTGTCCCCCATAGCTAAGTCCATTAGCTCAAGAGAACCAAGATGGCGCCTCCAAACTCCAGCACAAGGCGAGTCAGAGTAAGTATTGTGCGTTGTAATAAAGACAGGTCCGTTGGAAAGGATTGTTGGATCCTTTCTGCCATCAGTCTATGGCACTCAGCCGTATCTCTGGAATTACAGTACTAACATCAAATAAGAACATTTCAATATCAAGACCTATAATATATGGAAATACGGCCAGGAAAATATCAGAAAAAAACCCTTTGCCAGAAGGAGCACCAAAGGACCACACTCATACTTGGAAGGTGTTCGTCGCAGATCCTCAGGGTAAAGATGTTTCCTACTTCATCAAAAAGGTGGTATTCAAGCTACACGATACATATAACAATGCGACCAGGGCAATTGAATCACCGCCCTTTGAAGTGCACGAGACTGGATGGGGTGAATTTGAGATAGCAATAAAAATCTACTTTTTGAGCGAGTCCTCAGAGAAGAATATAACGCTGTATCATCATCTGAAGCTGCACCCATATGGTGCAGTGAAGAAGGAGGCCGAGGCCAGGGCAGCGCGGGGCGAGGCTGAAACCGTCCCAGAAAATGGTGAAACTGTTGACCCTAGCGAGTACGTAGAGAGTATCTTATACGATGAGATTGTCTTCAACGAGCCCACTGAGCGCATGTTTGGTATTCTCACCTCAACACCTGCGTCGTTGCTCCCAGAAAAGTCCGACGAGCAACACAGATTTACCAAGCAGGCGGAGAACGAGGAGCTTGATCGTATAGCAAAAGGGATTGAGGAGGTGGAGAAAAAAGTTGTGGAAAATAAGAAGTTGTTGGAGATGTTAGAGAAAGAGAAGAAGAAGCTGGTGGCAAGCTAATATGATGCTAGAGGAGTGCTGTTACTAGGACACAGCTGCTATGAAGGAACGAGCTCGGGGGATATGGTTTTGCTCATCATCAAGAATATAATGCTTTTCAGCTAGTTGTATAGCGTTGTGCTGTACGGTAAGACCATAGCTATGGCGACTCTCCCGGGGCGGCCTGCATATGAAGTTTGCGGGAAGAGTCGTTATCGTACAAGAGTAGTGGTAATCGTAGTTGCAAGCCTAGTGGTCACTTTTTTTCTATCTAAGATAACCTGATTCCTATTCCGAGCAGGTTCCTAGCAGGCGCTCCAGCCTGCTACATTTCAGTCTAACTTGTATATTAGTATAAAGAACTTGGTAAACCCATTGTTTAGCTTGAAAACAACCAAAGATAGCAACACCGCGCTGATGGTAGTGTACTACTTGTTACCATCCCTGCTCTGGTTCTTCATGCCTAAGTATCCATAAGGTAGTCCGGGCTTTGCTCCAGTAAATGTTCCTGCATGGGTATCCTTCCAAATTAGTGCAGGCGAAATGACTTTTTGTGAGCAGTCTTGAACGAGCTTGCAGCGGGCACAGATGTCGCTGGCAATAAGGGCAACAAGAGAATGGTAGTTGCGTTTGGTGAAGTGAAGTGCAACGGTAATTTGAAAAATTTTGCCGAGACGAGATCACGCAGGGAACTCTTCTATTAAGACCAGACACGTTATACTGATTATCGTACTTTAAGATAGACACTGAACACAACGCCATATGTCGTGGAAAGAGACAAACAAGACTTTAACCATTCTTAAAGGTGCTGAAAGAGGAAAGTATGGCGTCCTTGCCCCTGTAGCGTACACATTTGACCATCTTCTGGCGATGATCAAAGCTGCAGAGAGTAAGAAATCACCTCTCATTATCCAATTCTTCCCTTGGGCCATCACCCATTCTGAAGGAGGTAAGCTGATCAAAGCTGCTCGTGTTTTGGCCGATGCTGTTACTGTTCCCGTGGCTTTACACTTAGATCACGCTCAAGATGTTGAATTAATTAGATATGCTGCAGAATTCTTGCCATTGGACTCCATTATGGTAGACATGTCGCACTATGAGAAGAGGGAAAATTTAGCAAAGACCAAAGAGCTAGTGGCTTTTTGCAACCAGTTTCACAAGGCCACTGAAGCTGAACCAGGCAGGATTGAAGGCAGAGAAGATGGCGTTGTTGCTCCGGAACTGATGGAGGGGATTTTGACAAGACGGCCAGAAGCCGAGCTGTTTTTAGAAACAGGTATTGACATTTTATCTCCAGCTATAGGTAACATTCATGGAGATTACCCTAGTTGTGGACCACAGCTGAGATTTGAGCTGCTACATGACCTAGAGGATTTTGTAACCACAATGGATGTCCGCCTGTGTCTACATGGAACGAATCAGTTTACCCCAGAGCTATTCCACAGAAGCATTGAGTGTGGAGTTAGCAAGATTAACGTGAATAAGCTCGTATTGGATACCTATCTGGATTATATCAAAAACAATGCCGGTCGAGTGCCATTGACCACGTTGCTAGACAAGTCAAATGAACTACTCGTGAAGAGAATGCAGTATTGGATGGATCAGATTAGGTCCAGTAATAAGGCTTAAAGGAATATGCCGTTCCAACTTTAGACATGTTCAAGTTCATGCCAACGTCTGTACATAGTAAAATGTATTCGTAGACACAGGATATTCCTTAAGTTCAAGCACAATGTATCGAGTATACGAAGTTCACCTTGAGTGGGAATTTTGGAATAATATAATTACATTATTACATAGATGTACTAATACAAGTGTCTCGTCACAACCTTAAACTAAGCTCTGAATGACAGTGCTCATAAACTTGCCAAACTCCTCGCCCCTCCTTAAATTGAGCCCCAAATCACTGTAGTCTATTTTCAATCTGAGGACCTCTTTTCCTCTGTCGTCAAAGACGACCAGTGACGACAGCGGATAAACTCCTCCGCCCAACGGGTCACGTAGCTTCAGATTTGAACAGACAAGGCCATGTGGGTCAAGCAAAATGGGAAAATCAAAGCAGTTCTCATCCTGTGAGCAGCCAATGGCAAGTACAGATACACTTTGGTATGAATTGTAAAACTCATTTAACTGGGCTAAAAGCTTCTCGTCATTAAGTCCAAAGAGGAAACAGATGAGCACCTTATTCGAGGGAATTTGCAAGTTGGTCAAGTCATTGTCTCTGATATCAATCTTGTCATTAGTCTGGCCATATATAAGTGTCAAATCCATCTGTATTTTGTAATTGCTAGGGTTAATCGCCCTCAGCAAACGGTGGATATCTCCAAAAGTGACCTGCATCTTTTGTCTCTTACACTGTCGGTTTAGATCATCGGAGCGAAGCCTCTTTTGAGTGTTGACTACATCCATTGGAGTGAAATACAATCTCTTTGCTATCAAACTGGTTCAATTGAACTTCCCACCTAGCTCAAGCGAGTGTAAGTGAAGTTATACTTTTTCAGGATGACCAGTTGTGGAGTAGCAAGTTAAGCTTTAGGCTGCTGGTAAACGGAAAGTAGAGCTTTATAAAAGCCCGACGGTTTTCAAGTAAATAGCAAAGATATAAATGTGAGGCTAACGGTATTATTGCTTCTTTTCCGTAAGCCCCACTTCTTCGCAAGGAGCACCGATTGTTTTTCACAATTCATGTCTGATCTCACTGCTACAAATCACAAAGTACCTGCATTTTTGTTATGTATTCGCATGATTTGAAAAATTAACTTTCTCGAGGTAGCATGCGCTATTAAGTAATCTCGGAGTTTGAGTGTGTGAACTCTTAGGACTTGGTATAATTTGGTAAGGCGTGCTATGGCTATGATAATAACCTAGGATAAACCAATATGCTAGAACTTTATACCCATATATATAAAAACCTAATAAACTATAGAGGATATATGAATTCCTTATTCTCTAAATCGGTGAGATCCAGCATGGAAATATCAACCCGCCTTCTTCCCTTCTCGCGGTCGGTTGCTTCGACATAAGCCACCTGCGAGCTTAACACATTTCCATGCTCATCAAAGGTCAAATTCTTTTTGCGTTCCTCATTTCTTCTGCTCAAAATAAACCTGATAGTGAGCAAAATGGCAGAACTACCAAACCATGCAACTACTAACTGTACAATCCAGGCCGCATAGTAACGGTCTCCTTTAACCCACATTTGAGGAGCTACCATGTTGGCAGCACCATAAAAGAGCATGAAGACCGAAGTTCTAGTCAGCCTCTTAGTATATCCGCCAGCGGACGACTGAGACCAGCAAAGCCCAATGATGTAGGCAAATCCGTCTGTGTGAACTAAAATACATCCCGCCAGAATGCCAATCTTGTTTGACCAGGGCAGCGCGACAGCTAACAGACCTCCTAATACAGCAGGAAGTGTGTATAAAACAGCTATATAAGCCATTTTATCTTTAGTAATAGAGAGCAGCCAAGAACCGATCAAAAAGAGTATAGTACTGTAACCCGCTTGTGCCACAGTAACCAAAGTTGAGTTTAATCTGGATACCCCTAAAGAAGTGTAGATCACCTGCTGTTGAAAGTTCATATTATTAGCCAGCATCGAAGTGAAAGCAAAAAGACCGAAAAGCCACGTGAGGGGGTCTTTAATAGCTTCAATTGCCTGATGGCGCTTGAATTGCTTACCCTCGATTGAAGATCTAGATTTTTCCTTGATTCTCCTGATGATGTGCACTCTCTCTTTGATGGTAAAAGCCTTGTATGTAGCAGGGTTGGCTGGGTAGTCCAGTGCTACCCAAATGGCAAGTAAAGCACTAAGGCCACCATTAATAATCCAAAAAAGCTTCCAGGGGTGCAAACTACCCTTGTAGTATTGCACACCATACGCTAGAAACCCATCCGGAATACCTACACCAACGGTCCCAATCCAGAAGATCGGGTTGATGACACCTTGTTCATCCAAGGTGAAAAACATGGCCAGAGTGTGCTCTACGGCTGGGGTCACAACACTTTCTGTTAGTCCCAAAAAAAAACGAATAGCCACAATTTTGGAGTACGAGTCAGCGGTCAATTGCACAAACATCAAGATGACCCACCCGAATAAAGTGCCAGTCATGTAGTGACGAGTATTAAGTCGCTGGAATAAGTAATGACCAGGAAGCTGGCCAATGAGGTATCCAGCATAAAACAGAGTATTTGTGTTATTATACTGTGCTTTAGTCAAACCAGTATCCTCCCATAATCCTAGTAGCTTGGAGTATGACATGGCATTCTTATCCATGAACATCATTAAGTTGATCACAAAACAGATGGGAAACACTCTTTTGAAAAGCTTCCACACCAGTTTCTTTTCTTCTTGAGGTGTTATGTTTGGAGTTTCGGCATCATGCTCTTCCATGAATCTAAGAGTAAAGTCAGCATTCTTATCTTTAGCTACTCGACTATCCCTAACCGAAGAGATATCACTGTTACTAGTATTGTGGTCGAGAGTGATTTCCAAGTCACCGGTTTTGTCATCGACAGTCATCGCTATGGTAGGTATTAGTGACGATTCTTGAGTGGATCTATCTGTGTTGAAAAAAGAGAAAAACTGGGTAGGATATTGCTTAGTAATTTATACCTTCAGGCAGACAAGCTCCCCGAATCTAGAGGACCCACAGTTCCACTGGGGAATAATGATTACCGATACATCAGACACATTTGCATCTACATATTACGTGACAGGTGCAACTTGGCTCTCTGTCTCGAACACCAATTAACGCTGCCGCGCCCCTGCAATGATCACTTAAAATAACAAAAAGGTTACTGTTATCGCATAGAAAACACCACAGTTGCGGAAAAAAAAGTGCGCTAGTCGCGGCGCGCGCGTATGACCGGAAATTAAGCTTTCTATGCCTTATAGTATCGGATGTCTCAGATGCCGGCCGGTTTGGCCATCAAGTTGCAATTTCACAATAAAGGACATGATCATGTTGCCGATAACGTAATCCTAAGACTATTGTTACACGACTTCGGCTGCTGAATGGTATATAACAACCACTAGGTCTCCCATTCCGAGGGGGAATTTCTCTTCGTTTGATTTTAATCTGCACTGTGACAGTAATGACGCTTGATATTGACATCAAATCTGTGAATGGTGTACCTGAAATAGCCGGTACTGTAGGTAATATATCGGTAAGGTTTGTAAAACAAAAGTATGACAGGGCCAAGTTGGTTAGGGGTGTCGAATTTCCCCTAGTCCTCAAGATCGAGATAACGGCCTCGCAGGAAACATCAGAGGCAGAAAAATACGATGCATTATCGAAGGTAGGCAAAGAGGCGGCCTTAAGATTTGACTACTTTAAAGATCTGATTAGAAAGCACGGAGCACTGGCTCTGCAAGGGTTTGGTACTTCAGATCCACAGATCTTTTCTAAGTTCATCACCGCCATTGCTCAGGGGTCTAAATACGAGCCTTATGAACAACACGGCGTGGCTCATCCTAGAGATAATATAGCCAACAATGTTACTACGGTCAACAGATCTAAAGGTCGTGAGAGACTATATCCTCACCAAGAATTTTCTAGATTCAAAACCTATCCTTCGGTTCTGACGTTTTTTGCTCAGGAGCCAGCTCTTGAAGGTGGCGATGAAACACTGACAAATGCCACTGAACTCTTTGATGCAATAAATGAGAGATACCCCAAATTTATTGATGAGGTGCTTAGGAGAGGTATATACTTGACGCAGACCTGGCCTTTGGCGGAAAGGTTAAGCAATGGGCAGGTGTACAGCTGGGCTGCTAAGCATTCTTTTGGATCTCTCATTGAAGATGGGGATAGTTTAGAGGTTCAAAAAGAAAAGGCAGCACAGGTTTGTAAAAAGTACGTTGTCGACGACTTTGAATGGACCAAGGATAATGGCCTAAAACTTCACGAAATTACGCAGCCACTTAGAGTCGATCCTTATTCAGGCCATCCTATTTTTTTCAGTTCGATGCCCACCTACTATCAAAAATTCAAAGTTGGTTCTGAAGACAGCAACATTACCTATGGTGACGGAGGCGATATTCCTGCTGAGTACCTTGACTTTTTACTCGACAGAGCTCTCAATTTAGCAGTCCCTTATAAGTTTAATGTAGGTGACATTGTTTTTGTCAACAACTACAAAAGTTACCACGGCAGAACTGCACATGGAGATCATAAGCGCGTTGTTTTAGCCAGCTTCTGGGATGATATTGATATTAACAAGAAGACTCCAGAGGCGTATGTTCCTTCACTCAGTACATAAATTATTTTCGGTTTCATATTTTATGTCTATATTATTTGAGGGCCTAATTCACCAATTTATCAACTGTAATCTTCTGCCTCATCGACACTCTGAATGTATTCAAAATAGAAAGCAATAATCTGAAGATGAGAGTCAAACTTGATGTACTCATCAAAGCCGTGAGCGCGGCTTTCCATAGTTGTAATCTCGCCCGGCCTGTACCTGTATATATGGCTAGACAAATTCCAATAATACCGTGTATCTGTGTTTCCTGAGCCCATTCCTGGGGATACGACAATTGCAGATTCAGCTCCAGAACCATACTTTTCTGGCCACGTTAGTTCCTCGTAGAGATGTTTTACGGTGCCGGAGAAAATTTCCCAATTGCTATCGTTGGTTGGAGTGATAGGAGAAGGATCAAACAACTGCAACACTTCAATTTCGAAAGATCCCAATGAAGTGGTTGGCTTGATGACTACAGGTTCCTTGTCTTTAAATTTGTAGAGAAGGCCTAGGTTGTACTTATTGGCAACTTTTAGTGTGTCTTGGATGAGTTTGTTTTTGATTGTATCAATATCCTCTTCCACTGCAATTCTGCTATTTATTCCGATCTCAACATACTCTGGTAGGGAGTTGATCTTAACACCACCTTTTATTGTATCCACAGCATGCGATGTTCTAACAGCGTAACTTGTTTTCCTGTTAGCATCTAGGTAGTCTCTTACCCTCAAATTACTTTGCGGATCGTTTTGGGAGTTCAAAATATCATACTTTATTGCCTCATCAATAATGACCGAATTCTCTGCTAGACAAACGTATTGCCAGTACACGGGATTTTTCTCTGTGAATATGGTCTTCAGCGGATTGCTCTCAATTTCAAAAATGAGTTCACTTGCAATACCAATACTAGTGTGTTTTGGTGGTAAGGATGAGTGGCCACCTGGAGTTTCTAGTACTATTTTGATATTGGTGTAGCCTTTCTCACCTGTGCCAATTACTGCCATTGTTACTCCCTCCAGTTCTACTAAGGAAAGACCACCTTCGTCTACTACTGCAAACATTGAATCTTTTCCAAACTCTTGTTCAAGCCACTCTGCATTTTTATTCCTAGTACCGCCTACTTCCTCATCGAACCCAAAAGAGAAAATCACAGTTCTCTTAGGTTTGAAATTTAGCTTCATCAGCTCCTCAGCTGCTTCTAGCTCACCTATCAACAAGTTTTTACAGTCAGCTACGCCTCTTCCATACACATAGACGCCATCATACTCTGCTTCATAGGGAGGGTGAGTCCATTGTGGTATGGTGTTTTCCGGGACGGGTACAACATCCTGATGTGCCATCAATAGTAGAGGCTTCAAGGTCGAGTTAGAACCTCGCCAGATATATACCAGTCCGTGGAAATTGACTCTCTGGAGTTCAACATTTTTGTAAAAAAGAGGGAAAGTTTCCTTAATATAAGCTTCGAAATCTTTGAACTTACTCCAAAACTCAAGGTGGTCCTCTACATTTGGAGGTAAGTCGTCGAACGTCTCTGTTTCAATTCTAACAGCTCCTTGTAATTTAGCTAACGAAGCATTACGGAATTCCTCGTTACGCAAAATATTTTGCAGTACACCATTGTTTCTCTCATAAGAAGAAGGCCTATGGAAAGTTTGAGGAGGGCATGTTGCTTCGGGCCCAAAGTTGTTATGCCTGTCTATTGCCCAAAATGGAAGGCTGAATCTACTCAGGAAAGTCCCGGCGACAACTATTAGTGCAAATGCCACTCCTGTCAACCAAACGTTGGTCTGGGTAGTATTTTTATTATGTTTTTGCATCTGATAATTTGACTGTGAAAAATCTCAGAAAGGTTTATGTCTTTTATAGGCCTGTGTACAGTATATATACGTTTTTCTGTATGTACATGTTCGCATTTCCGACAACGTTTCGAATTTTTCCGCATTTGAAAAATTTCTTATCAAAATAATTTCCAAAAACAGACTAGTACGGCAGAAATGAAAAAGATGACTGAAGGAAAATCAGCGTAAGAGTAAAAAACACACTACACAGTAGAACGGATACTATTCCTTAAGCTTACAGGTACATTACGTTACTCCTGCCCACTTCAAGCCAATGCCACATATAATGAAGTGTCAGCTGAAATTTCGTTTCCAGCCACCACTCAACTGCATGCCATTGATATTTTCTTAAGTTGAAGATTGAAAATCCAGCGGAAAAAATGCTCCGCAGCTGCACAGATGTAGAAATTATTTTCCGAACTGTGGCACCTCTTTCGTGATAACCGGAAACTGATTTGCAATAGCTACTCGACTAACGGACCCTCCACACCCCACACCTTATCTGTTTCCTCAAGATGATTGATGGTGATAACATCAAAACTACAAAGATGCAACTATTGCATTTGTTGGGAAGAAGCTGTAGTGGCAGTTCCGAATCAGCATTTCATCTGTGCAACTATCGGAAACAGCTGCTTTAGGAAGCCGCAAGCCGTAGTTCTTTCAATCTTTATGCCGGATCCAAAGGTCAAGAGAAGCAAAGGATCCTATAGCTGTGACCGATGCAAGGCAAAGAAACGTAAATGTGTTCGCATAGGTGAAAAAGGAAGTAATTACGAATCAAATAACCTTGATTTGCCGTGTACCCAATGCATTAAAGCTGGTTGCATTTGTCATACTACACTTGTCGATAGAAAGCAGTTGAACAGTAGCCATATCTCTAAGGTTGCAGCAACGAGCATCTTTGAGAACGCGGTCGAAGAGACTCCGGAAGCATATAATAATGAAAAGCTGGGGCTGCTGGAGCAAATAGTGACCACTGCTTTTCCGCATGTAGATTTGAGCAACGTCGAAGAATTGTCCGCTCTATGCACCCAAATTTCACACAGTACAGTTGGTAAACAACGCCGCCTTGATAAGAAAACCAGCATACAGGAAATCAGCAATCAATGGACAGAGAAAACAGTCACTGATGATATAAGTGTAGATGAGGACGGGAACCATTTCCACTCTGCATCCCTAGGAACACTCGCCATTCATAATGATATACTTAGTTTGGTCAAAGAGGACGATGACCAAAAAAGAAGACTCTGGTATGAGGAAAGCATCACAAATGATAGTGGCAGCAAAGAACAATTAGTTGAAAGTTTGGTGCCACAAAGTACTTGCGACTTTTATGTTGACACGTATATGGAAAATATCCACCCTACCTATAATGTGCTGTTTGAAAAGAGATTCTACAGTAACTATAGGATTTTTTTCATTATAGCAAGCGACAGCGATATTTCCTTATCTTTCAAGGATTATTTGAGCGAGCCCGATATTGCTATTATATACCTCGTGTTTCTACTAGGATCAGAGCATAGCAAGCATGTAAGAGCAGACATTGTTTTGAGCGCTAATTCAAAAAAACGATATCTTATGCTCATCAATAAATGTATTTCAAATGTTGTGATGAAGCCCTCGATTGCTGGCATACAAATGCTGCTGCTTTACGCTCTCTATACCGAGTCCATCGGAAATCTCAAAACTGCATCCACCTTGTTGAAGCTCGCTGTGTCTCAGGCCATTAATAAAGGCTTGCATAAAGATGCGTTTCTGAATCTGGACTTAGAGCTCAGCATTGTGTATCGAAAAATATGGTGGGTTCTCTTCAAAAGTGAAATACGACTGAGCAATATGCTGGGTATTCCTACGTCTATTGATCTTGAAAGCTGTACTGTTGTTATTCCTAAAGTCGTTCTTACAGGTAGTCCAAAGACCTACCTATCCACAAAACTTGAATATTGCCACTACTTCACCAAAGCTTGTGAGCTTTACTTGATATTTTACAAGTTCGTAAAGTTCAAGGGAAGAGCAACGAACAACTCGTTGCAAAGTATAGCTAGTGCTCAAAACATTAGAGAAGCTTTGAAAATTAAAGAAGAGTATAGAAGGTGGAAAACAAGTCTACCGGAGGAACTTATGGACGTGTATTCTTTCGAAAGCGGAGACAGCTACTTTAAAATCTCTCTCCATACTGAGTACCACTATTACTTTGTATCTCTTGGTGTTCCATTTTTGTTACTTCTTTTAAAATCTCTCAAAAGTAAGGTGGCAGTGAAGATCCCTCAAGATGACCCCATCCTTGCTTTTTCTATCTCAGCAATAAACTGTGCTAGGCAGATTCACAATATCATACAGTTTGAGAAGGATTGTAGGGGATTGAATGAGACTATCCATACAGATCTTGGTAGTTTATACCATGCTGCCTTAACTCTCTCAATTGCCATTATTATTCTTTCTCATAAAGGTGTTGAAAAGTCTTTGGATTTGATACAATTGAAAGTTAAGTCATCAATCAGTCTTGGAATAGTTTGGGATGCTCTTTTGAAGATCAGCAAGCTCAACAAGTCGCTAAGTTTGTGCAGCTGTGGAGCAAATAGCAAAGTATGTTTGATGATAGACAATCTCTTTTCAAGTGTCGAGCCGTTCATCAACAAACAGAACAAAATAAGTGATAACGCCCACGCCGAGATTATTTCTTCCGATGAAGATAGCACTAATGTGAGAAGTATGCCCGTTGAAGAGGATTTCTACAATTTTTTGGTGTCACTCAACTTTGATTCCACCGGCTTCTTCCTGCCATTAAATGGAAGCACACTAATTCCCCAAACGTGAGATACAAAGTTTAAAGTACATAGTTTAATCTACTAGCTCCTTTCTAGCGTACTTATAAAATAGATCCTTGAGAACTAAATGTCCCTCAGCTAGAACATCATCCTCGATTACGTCAAGAAGCAAAAACCTGTCTTTGGGAGCAAACTCATATGACATTTTTATAAAGGGTTTAATGTCGTCTTTGTCGTAGTTCTGAAATGCTTGTTTTCTGCTTTTTATTCTTTGCTCTAACCAAGCCGTCTGTTCCGAGATACTGGGAAGTCTAGCTGCGCTGGACCAGACACCAGCAATTGCTACAGCGTTTGTCTCTGCAGCCAGGAAAAACAAAGGATTGTGTGCAATTCCAATGTGGGCTAAAGTAGGTTCTCCTATTGTGAAGGTGTACAAATATAAATTCTCTACCTTAGTGTGGGCATAATTCTTCTCTCCGTCCTTTCCAGATGATAACTTGATATAGGACTTCCCATTATTCTCTGGTATATTCAGGAAAGGGTAGTGCATATGGTACCCGGTTGCAAATATGATTTTTTCAAAGCCATCTTCAGTGGTCCCGTCTTCAAACTCAACCGTATCGTCGATAAATCGACTTATCCTAGGGTGATGAATCAGTCCTAGCTCTTTGTCGGCCAGTATGTCAGTAAACCACTTCTTTTCTTCTGCAGATACCTTTGACGTTTCCACCTTAGCAGTGTTAAAGGATAGATGGACGCTAGAGCAGTTTGGGATCAAATATTGCAGAATATCAACCGAACTGATACTGCTGCCTACCACCAAAGTCTTTTTACCCACAAATTCATCAACATTCCTAAAGGACTTAGTATGAGACACGATGTCAGGATTGCGCTTTGCAAAAACGTCTAAATCTTTAATGTAAGGGAAGAAAGGAACGTTGAATCGACCAATTGCAACAACAACCGCATCGAAACTTTCCTTATACCATTCCTCTCTTTGACTATCTTCATTATATCTAACCGCTACTATGATCCACTTACCCGTACAGTGATCTTTGTAGACTTTCTCTACCGAAGTATTGAATCTTACACGCTTTTTCAAGTCAAACTTTGCGGCATACTCCTTGAGGTATTGGAGAACTTTATCATGCGTGACAAAAGGGCCGTACTTGGAAGATGTTTTAGTCTCCTTTTGTATATCTAAGCCAGAGGAGAACCGCATAAGGGAGTTCGGGATATTGGTAAATAAGTGATCATATATGGCGCTTTTAGACCATGAGTATTGTGCAGAAGCTTTCCGCTGTCTAACATAAGGATTTTCCACATTTGACGCCTCCAGATTGTCTCTATTGGGGACGTTCTGTTTCGTGTCGATGCTGTGTGGTGAGGAGTAATCAGAAGCATCATAAGGAAAGTTTGGGTCTGTTTCTTGTGAATAGTTCCATACTCCTCCCAACTGACTATGCCTTTCAAATACAACAATTTCTTTAAAGGCCGGCGAATCGGGCAGTTCATACAAACACTCTGGTCGATTTATTGTCGAACTTCCGTTGCTTGACGTATGGAGCAGCTCGTTTAGCGTGACCAGACCACCTGCTCCAGCTCCAACGATAGCTATTTTTCGTATATCCAGGTCTTTAGCTACAGTCATGGCTACAGGATGTAGGCAAAATGATCTGTCCTTAGAGAGAAAGTATATGATGAACTGGTAGAACTACATTGTTCCAAGAAGCAGTAGGAATGGACCGTAAGGTGTCCAATATAGCTATGGCGAATGACCGGAATTCACATTTATTCCGCATATTTCACTAAGTAAACCGGCATTTGCACTTCTGCATGCTCCCTGCAGAAATAGTAAAATCGGCCACATATGACGCCATTGGACCTACCAAAAATGCCACAGTAAAATAAAAAAGTCCGCTTTCTTTGTTGACGGAATTCGCTGTTTCCTGCGGAGTTCAAATACTCGATTCATAGAATCTTCCGCAAGCCAGCACTTTGAGCACATACGACTATCTCTTCATAGTGAACTTCGGCACATATGTAATTGAAAAGCTATTAGTAAGTTTAATGTACAAAATCGCGTTTAACAAACAGTTGTCTCACATCATAAGGTAATCAAGATTTCATATCTTTAACTATCTTAACCAGCGGGTGCCGTTCTACCTTAGCACGGATACTATTTACCTTTCCTGGAACAAAATTTCTAATAATGGACATTCTTGCATATACATGGCTTTTAGTTCTATCTGGGAGGTAATCGAGTGCAGTGATCGCCTTATTTCGAAATCCTTCGAAACTAATATCTGGTCTTCTGTCGGAGAAAGATGACTGTCTTTCATCTGCAGACGACGGTCTTTTCTCTGTAAAAGAAGACTGGCTTTCACTACTAGCTAATCTCTTTTCGTCTGGAAAATGGTCCCTGTGCGAGCGATGGCTTTTTGAAGTCCTCGAACTATAACTATCGTTACTACCCCTACGATATGAGTAGTCCGATGGATAATCGAAAGACTGGCCGGCACTTAACTCTTCTGGCCCAGTTGCAATGGCATCGTCATATGAAGGTGGTGGATCCGAACTTTCGCCGACTGGGGCTTGTTCGGATCTGGATTCAGCTGGTGCGGTGCTGTGCATTGAAATATATAAACACCGAGTGAATATTTCACCAAGTTATAACAACTGGTTCACTATGAGAAGAAAAGGAAATGTCTCCTTTCTATAATAAAATGTTCTCGTTATTTCAACGCCAAAATGCTTCCTGAACTCATTTTTGATGCCGTAATTGCCTCCCTTACTCTACATGGTTTGCCAGACTGTACCTAGTTAAGGAGATCCATCCCAAAAGAGCAAGTACGGGGAATTTCCATTTCACCGAAAATTTGCGGGCGTTTGTTAATTGTCATGCTTTTCGGATTTGGCACAGGCATGTTGTATACTTCAGTGCAGCTTTCAAGCTGATCCACCAAGGTAAAAAGAGTGTTCCACATCTATATAGTCAATGTGGAGATGGATACAGATGTATGTACAAATTTGAAGTCTATATGACTTGAACTCGTATACCAAGTCTGTGGTTGATTGACTTTATGGTCTTCTCTTCTCCAATTGTATTAGATTAACTTATGCTCACGATCAAGTACGACGCAGATGAAGCATAGTACGGAGGTGTAAATAAGAAACAAAAAAGTGCAATGACATGCATAATTGTATGCATCTATAATTGGTTCTTTCAGTATGACTGGGGCAGAGTCAAACGCGTATTTAGGGTCATGTAATGCCATCCTTGTAATTTCGGGTATCTTGTCTTTTAGGTTGTCCGGTACAGTGGCCTCACTTAGATTCGTAGTTAGTTTTTGCTTCAGAAAGAATTGCAAAATAGCAGAGGAGATGGAGACCCCCAATGTGGAACCTGTTGCCCTGAACCCATAGGATATTTGAGTTACGAGAGCGCGGTTCTCTTGTGTCACTGACGATACAAGGGCTACCAGGACAACAGTAGCTACACTAGATGTTCCGAAACGTAGGGGCAACGTCATTAAAGAATCTTTTGTTATGCTATCACTGGGTGTAGCGGAATATATGAGGAAAGCACCCGCTATCATAACAACTGTTGAAGTTCTAAAAAGATTCATATAAGTGCCTGTCTTTTGGATTACAAGCCCCGCCAATACTGAAGCACTAGCACTCACTACGGAGGTGGGGATCAATCTCAGGCCACAGTCCAATGGCGTCAGATTCTTCACGGTTTGCCAGTAGAATGGCACATAATATATGCTTGAGTACATGTTCATAGAGGAGAACCATGTGGCTAAAGAGGACATTAAAACGGTTCTGTCGCTCAACAGCGTGACGGGTATAACGGGTAATACCGCTATCTTAAGCTCATAGAAGTAAAATGCAATAAATCCGCAGGCACTAATTGCAAGCAGTGCCTTGAATGCAATACTATCAAAAGCAACACTTTTCCTTCCAAGAGATGCGGTTATTAGGAGTAAGCAGATGGAGGACACCAGCAGAAACGACCCAAGTAAATCGATCATTTTCAGCTTATTCCACACTTGATCAGTTTGTACACCCTTGCCAGTGAAACCTTCAGGAAGCTCAAAATAACGGCAGACCATAGTCCCTGATATTATGCACACGGGCACCTGGAATAAGAAGGAAATCCTCCAGTTGAAGTATCTTTGAAAAATTCCAGCTACAATGCCGCCAGATGTTGCACCTAGGTGAAAAAAAATGTTTATATATCCTTGATAGAGTCCCCTTTGCCTTGGCGGTACAACGTCGGACAAAGAAATAGTCGACATAGCGCTAAAGCCGCCACCTCCAATTCCAGTTATAAAGCGGCCTACTACCAGCACCCAGAAAGACTCACTCAGTCCACACATATTAGACACCCAGCAGCAAAGACTACTGAACACGCTGAAATAGTATGCTTTCGTCCAAATATGTCAGAAATTTTACCGAAGAGAGGCTGGAAAGCGGCCAAGGAGAGCAGATAACTTGTTCCGATCCAAGAAATGTTTGATAATGCATTTAGATCCGAGGCTATGGTTCCAAGGAGTGTTGATACCATTGTCGAGTCTAGCGAACTCATATACGTGTTACACATACAGCATTCCGGCACCACTCACGCTGCTACTGGAGAAAATGGGACATCTGCCGTCTTCTGGCCATTGTCAATACTGTCGTATGTATTTGGATGTCTGTAGTTAGCTTGTAATTCAAGGGTGCGGGTTTCGTTGTCGCCTTTTTTCAAGCTCATATTGGTGTTTGGGAAAGGAATATGTCATTAAGGGTTGCCAACCCATCCGCAAAGGCTTTGATATTGAAAACGGAAAAAACGGAGTTTTTATCTTAGATTGCCTATACTGATAATATCCTCATAGACCGATTGCCTATTGCGGTAATTTGTTCGATGCGCCTTAAATTGAAATTTCATAATAGATTAGCTAAGGTGCGGAATAATTCGCCGGGCCAAGATAATTTGTTCACCGTTTACGCGCGCAAATTGAGACCGGCATTTGCTTGTGAGGTCCATTTTCTTGGCCATTCTGTCCTATTTTGAGACCGATCTTATTGCTATAACTTAGTAAACATTACTAGCTAAGCAAGTAGTCTATACCCTGCGAAAGGTTAACTGCAAATCAATAAAAAAGATGTTCAAATAGCTAATCAAAAAAATTTGTAGACGAGTATGTAAATAATATTATCGCGGACTTTAATGTCTGTCAGTTTTGAGTACTCCAAGATCAGTAAATAAACTTGAGGAACCGCTTCCATAAAGAGCTAGGAGGTTCGGTAGTTTGTTGTTCCATCTCTGCCTCCTTTTCACTCAAATGAGAACCAATAATCTTGTCCTCAACCGCGTTATGCTTGTCGCCCAGGTAATAATTAGTCTGACAAAATCCAGCAATCAGGGAGATGAATGACAATCCAAGTTGTGGAGTAAATAAATAGTATGAAACCTCTTGGTAGGCTTTAATGGCACCTTGTCTAATAGGGTCATCAATTGGGTAAGCTCTTATGGCAGTAATAGCACCAAAGAACTCTGTAATTTGGGCATCAGTAACCGTGGAAGGCATGTGTTTTCTTAAAGCTTCTGGCATTTTTGAGTCCCAAATCACAACTGCAATAGCATATCCAATAGAAGCAAATACTGAGGAAATCAAACTTAGAATGGACACTGAAAGAGCCATGTCACTATGTGGTACCGAGGCCTGCAATGCCAACTGGGTACCAACAACAGAAAAACCGCCACCAAAACCGGCTAAAATCTGGTGAGCAAGTAAACACCCAAAATTTATGGAGCCAGTTTTGCTTCCGGCATTGATCAAAAGTCCGGTACCAATTGTCCTGACTGAGAGTCCAACAAGTTGCCAAATTTTATAACGGTGTGTTACTCTGTATAAGACACCTGCAACAACACCAAAGAAACACAAGGCAATCGTCAGTGTATTAGAGAAGTACGTGTAGTTTTTTAGTGACATGTCTTGCGTCACATAAACATATGACGAGAAATAGATGAGACCTATTTCGCCTCCCAATTCATAAAACGCATCGATAATGATTGCACCTACTAAGGTCTTGTTCCATACTCTTTTCGGCAATATAGGGAATGGTGCAAGATATGATTCGTAAATGACAAAAAAAATGAGTAGCAAGCCCCCAACAATAAACATAGCAATTATGCTAGGGTTTCTCCACTGGTCCTTCGCAGTGCTATACAACGACAATGGCAATAGTAACAAACAGAAACCAAACCCAAGAAGAATTAATCCCAGACCGTCAATCTCGACGAAAGCAGTAAATGCTTTCTTAGAAAATGATTTTGACTGGTGAAAGTTTAGAAATGCAAGTCTCTGAGACAAATTCTTTTTTTGAGCAAGGCCGTGCTCAACTTCGATCTTGTTGGCAATTCTATCGAAGTGCAACATGATAACCATTGCGGGAATCATTACAACGGGAATCATGATTGCAAACATTCCGTAACCCCATCTCCAGTTAACAGTAGTCAAGTCCTCAACAATCAAACCTGAAAACCAAACGTTGTAAATCCACGGGGTGGACAAAATTGATGTAACCAATCCCCTCCACTTCAATGGCGACAAATCGGCAGCGATAATACCGTTTAGGTAGTCAATACCAGCTGTACCAACAGCAGCGAGAGCGGCACCAACAATATAAGCTGAAAGTGTCGAACTCGAAGCACTAATGATGTATCCAACGCAAATGAACAACAAAATTAAGATATACGTGAATGGCCTGGACACAGAATCAGACACTTTGGCAAGGAAAGGCAAACAAACAGCAGAGATAATGCTTGTAGCAATACTCAATGATGCTAGTCCTTGAGAATGTTCTGAGTAAGACGACGTAGCAAAAGGCTGTATTGCACTGATTGTAGCACTGTCCAAGGCATAGACCCAGGAACAAGCGTAGATAGAAAAAGCAAAGATTCCAACAACCCATTTTGATCTCTTGTGATTGTCCAGCATTTTCTTCGTAGCTTCCATACGAATTGCACCCCGCTCACGAGATACCAAGGTTGGATGATGGCCATTGATCTCCTCATCGGCAGCAGAGAGAATCAAAGCTTCCGGGTCAAATCCCGCCTCTCTTGCCTTATTAGAGTGGTCAGCATTCAGTTGGTGCTCAACATCAGAACTTGTTTTGCTGTCAGTTTCAGGGTTACTCATGGTTGATCATACTAAAAAGATGACTTTACTCAGCATATATTTTGAGTAGTATTTCTTTCTCTATTTATAATTAAATTGATGAAATCTCTTAAAGGCCTTACGCTAGTCGCATGCTTTGACAAATTAACATGTGCATCGTAATTGGACAATGAAACATGCAGATGAGAAGGGATCGTTACGACATGTACAAAAATTTCAACGATGCTGTGGTGATATCGGAAGTTAGCCATCTGATTTCTTTTTGGCAGCTGAGTTTCAAGTCAAAAATGCGGAAAAAAAGCTTACTTCTATTGTTCTGCTGCGACTGAGAATAAAGTTATCAAATAAGCATATTATTTCTTGGCACGGAATTATGCCTGCGACTAGTCAATTGTCCGGGTTATCTCCTTTGAAAAAGCACAAATTCAGAAAAAGCTGATCGCAAGGCATTAGAAGTTCTTTAACGCCGAATAGGTTGCCCATCTAAGCGTTGTTTCTCGTAAGACTACAGCTATTTCTAATTCAACTAATGGAAGGAATAACTGAGCAATCAGATTCCAGAATTCTAGTTGGCACACTTTTCTTGAGAAGACGTACCAAGGGTTATATTTTGTCCATCTCTGGGGAAAATAATGTCTGCTTTTTTGCGAACATGGCGATAAGTTTCAGTAACTCTGCATGATATATACTCTTCAGCGGATCTGCAATGTACTACGCTCGATGCACAATAGTGGACCAACCGTTCTACGTTTTTGTATCCTCAATGAAGAACAGGAATTGATGCTTTGTGTAATCTTCAGACGCATCTCATTGACACGTAGAACTTAGATAGTTTGAAAGCGAGCAGATTCAATGAAGTAAATTCAAGTTTTCCGTGCAAGTTACATCATGTGTTCGTTCCAAATGAATCTCTCTTACATTCATTACCTGGACAGGAACTTTGGATACTACGGCTTTATGCTTGTCACCTAATCGAAGGGAGTCTGAGAGTAGTAATCAAGGCAATAAAGCCAAGAGTACTTTGAGAAGAAACGAGGTATTAGTGGTAGTTGAGTTACCTTATACATTGGCTTTTCTTAGGGGGCACTAACTGCCGTAGTAATCACAATGTTCTTGAGCGCATAGGTCTTATAAATGCCACTGATAAAAGCGATCATAACGCAAAATGGCCAAAATACCATTTGCATAGTGCTAGTTGATATATGCAAGATGAGGCTATAAGTAACATAGTGAATTAGTGAAAAGACAGCCTCACAAGATTAACAGGTATATGCTCCAATTTGACAATCGAAACGGCTTTAATTTGGCTACTGCAGAGGTTGGTGATATCGGCGTTTACTTTTTCACTGGGGCATATTCTTTATGCTCTGCTTATTGTCTATTTTAATAGAACCCTCCAAATGGCATGCATGAGGTCGTGTAGCGCAGTCTAATTTTTAGGTGTACCTCAGTTCAGGCGCGCACATAGTTACTATCAAATCCATCAGGAAAAATTAACTTTTAGCAAATGCCGAAACATTGTAACGAATCAGAAATCAGATAAACAAATGAAAATTACGATTGCGAATAACATATTATGCAGACATCGCTGAAGTTTCCTTTCCTTGAACACATTTTAGTAAGCCTTTAGTAAGAGAAAAGGGGCAACTGGTCGAAACAAACCAAATCAACCTTCTGCTTCCAAAGTTGATTACAGCACTGCTGACAATATGAATAACAAAAGGTATTTTTAAATAATATAGGCCGATGACAAGTAATAGTCAATTAGTAGAAAAAGCAAACTTCAGCAATTTACAAATGCCTGTTGTTTGGTGTTAGGCATGATATTATTCGAAATCTCAGTTTCAGAGAAGGCTATTTTAGAATCACATGTCTTAAATCTGTGACCCCATCTAGCGCGATTTTCAATTGCCATGGAGATGAAATTTTAGTTCAAGAAACAGAGGGTCTTGCGGTTGGAATTGTTAAAGGCACGCGGGAATTGAGTTTGAAACTTTTTGATCTAAAAGCCCGCCCATGCCTTGAGTTTTAGTATGCATAATGCAGCATGCACGAATATGACCGACTCAAATTTTGAAATAGGCTCCTCAAAGACTAAAGTTGCTCTCCCAATAGGTGAGAAAGTCTTTGCTTTGTTTCACCAGTATGTTTCCACTCTGTTTTGATACGATAATAGTAAATCTCTATTATCAGTGCGCTCTCCTTGGTAAATGGTTCCAGTGGGCTGGCAACATTCTTTGTTACTCTTGGATTACTCAATCCATAATGGTAGCATTGGGTCAAAGTAGTATTACTATTTTCCTGCTATTCGGACTTCCACCATTCTCATGGTATTTCTGACTGCAGGACGTTTTGTTAAAGAGGTATTACAAAATAGTCAAACTTTAATATTGCTTATTTACAGTGAGTGTGGAATTACGTCTTCATGCGTTCAGCTAAGCTGGCATTTCAAAAAACTCTATGACGGGCTCGTAGTGAGCCTAGAACAAATATGGACTGGGCAATCTCTGCAAAGGTCTGAAGTGATGTAGTCAACTAGATATCCTGGTGGGAGACCACTAGTAGTGCGTAAGTGAAAACGAGAGCACACCATGCCCCTTAATAAAAGAAAGTTCGCCAAGAGTAGGCTCTTCTTGGTACATGAAGCAGTCATTCCACCCCTTTCGAAGATACTTTCATTGGCAACGCTCCATAAAGGAGTAAGTGCCTGAACTAAACTTGGCAGCAGGTTAACCGGTATAATTGCTTTCGGAGCCGAATTTCAAGAACTCGGTATTTGATATTGATAATCACCTAAAATACATAGACACTCAATAGAACGTAAATTCTTTTGGCTATTCCGCTTTGGAAGAGGAAGTCGCCTGAGGCGAACAAAGGGGGAATAACTATCATGAAAAAGGGAGGCAAGGGTTGTCTGCAAAATACTTGAAAATGCGTTTCAACTGGAGTGCTATCTATTTACTTTTGCGGCCGAGCAAGGAAACCACCATTGCAGATCTGTTCTAGTTGCGGCGTGGAACGACTGCTACTACGCGAGTGTTGTAGATTGTCGTCTCGTCAGTTTAAACCCGTGCGTTAAAACGGACACCTGCATTATTATCAGGCTCTTCAAAAACCTGCAGTATTGCCGTGAGCTCATCTCAGCACCACTTATTGGTTTTCCAATGTTACCCGATCGAGAGTTTTTAACCCACATGAGGTAGGAATTAGGTCTTTTTTTAGGGTGCAGAAGTCTGCAACTCCCACCTCACACCTATATTTTCCTCACGTCGACGGTAAGAGGATAGGCATTGCTACTATCGCTGTGGCTATGCGTCTGCAGCACTACTTGAAAAAGTATTTGCTAATGTGCCACATCTGATTGGACCGGCAGAATCAAATCAGGAGTGAAGCAAGAGCGCTATACATGTTAAATTAAGAAGGAACTGAGTAAATCTATAAGCCGTTTCTTCAACTAGCATGCCAACAGACTTAGGTCTGTAAAGAAATGTTTCAAAGATGCCCACTCTCGCTGAATCTTGTGTTTTTCCGAGTTCTCCGGAAACATCCCAAGAACAGAACGCTACCGCATCCAGTAAGCACCGTACGCATAATCGCAAGATTACGTAACCTATACGCATCTTTTTTTAGACTCCATTTTTCGGCCGGGTAATTTTCTCCCTTAGATTAGCGTACATGAAATCGAAATCCCCCTCCTATGTGGGCTATCTAATCATAGCTTTTGTTTCTCTAATTCCGCTTTCTTCCTCTTTCTTTCTCTACCCTTCGCTTGGGCATCTTGATATTTTTATTTTCTATATTTTTCAAGGCAACCAAGCCATCCAGACATTGCAATTGCTGACGGCTTTTACAGTTTAACGTCGCCATCGCTTCCGTGGTTACCCTCTTTTGATTACCGATTATCGTTTTCTTTTGTCTTTCCTGTTAGTGTTCTACCCCCTATACTCCATACAGTGTGTGCAGTCAGTTTTTGATGTTGTCTCCATCTTCAAGAGAGTCTAGCGACTTTAAGGAGATGAAGAACTCAACGGACTCGACAAAGAAGATGATGTCGCTGTTCTCTTTCGACAAGAAACTTAAGAATACGTCTCTCGACGATCCCCACGATCCCAACGAGTCGGAAAAGGAAGCTGACGATGTCAATCTGCTTGAACAACCAAAAAGCGAAACTGACAAGTTGAAAAAGAACAAGCTGAACAATTCAGAAGATAAGGGAGACGGCCAGTCAGAAGGCTCTGATCCACAGAGTAACCTGGCTCAGCTAGGACAGTTCAGCCGTTCGAATGAGGTGCTCAACTCGCCCGTATCTTTGTCATCTGAGGAGTCGGAGGCTTCGGGTGTGACGAATAGTGGCCGCAATGACTCGCTCATTTTTGAACGTCTTGTCCAGGATCAGATGCTCGACTATCAGGCGGTCCCTGATTCTCTCCCCAGACACTTCCACTCGGAGAATTTTGTTGCGCCCGCTCTCGACTCCACGACGTCTATTTTGAATTCGGAAAAGGATTTGGACAACATCGATATGGTGTACAACTCGAGAAGAACCTCCACTGCGAATTTGCATGCTGCTTTGAGGAGACCCTCAACGAGCTCCAGCTATTCCAACCTGACAAATGGTCTGAAGCTACAAAATCAAAACCCATCCCTATCCCAGTTATCACAACCTCTATCGCCACCTTCCTCGCAGCCCATGGCGCAGTCGCGGTCGCAGTCACAAATAAACCAGCAGGCGCCCTTTTCCCTCCAATCGCAGCCCATGCAGGTCACCCAGTCTGCTCCCGTCACCAAGAATAAATCGACCATTTCCTTTGTCTCATATGCTGATGTTATCAATCATGAGGACCAGGAGTCGAGATTCAACATCCGCAGGCCCTCCATTTCGCAGACGCTTTCGCAGTCGTTCGGGGGCCCACAGTCGAGTAGAATGTTGTCGCGTACCAGCTCTTTCAACTCCTCCAACTCGCCTTCCTTGGCTCAGAACCCAAATAACATCGGCTCGGCTGGCCCATTTGGCTCGTCTTCCACCATTAACACCATCTCCAACACGAGGTCGCCCAACCCGGGTTTGGCTAGATCGCCTATGTTGCAGAGAAACACCTCAACATTGCGTCAAAGCTTTTCGCATAACCTCTCGCAAAACTTCCCTCAGCCCAAGAAGTTCACCATTGACAATAACAATAGCGACTCTGAAAACGACGATTCTTCTATTCCAAACAATGGCAACGCGGACAGCAGTGTTTCGCCTCCCAGTTTCATGAGGAGCAATTCTCTAGCTGGGCTTTCAAGAAAGCTTTCGGTAACAACGGCCTCCGCTAACTCGCCTGCTAATGCGGTCCAGTATATGGGCAATCTCAGCTTGTCTCGTTCAAAATCAAGAGCCTCTGTTTCCTCCGCGAAGTCCGGAAAGTCTGCGAAGTCGGGAAAGTCCTCCAAGTCCAACGGCAACAATGGCGACGTCGACGATAAGGATACCGAAAGCGTTCACAGCTTCGTGGCAGAAAACGTTGGCGAGACGTTGAGAAAATACCATACCGAGATCAAAAGTACCTAAATGTGCCATCAAAATCAAACGGTTTGATTTGTTGGCATCGCCTTATGTCTGTTTACGTGTATGCTTTTATCCCTTATTTTGTGTGTTGTGGCTCTCTGTGGTTTTTGTAAGTAGTGATTCGTCGGGGGAGAGCCATGGTGCGTTTGTTGACGTACTAATTTTGGTATTTATTTAGTGTGCGTTTGTATTTAATATGCTTGCTCTGAACTTGTGTAAAGTTGTTCGATATGAAGTACTTTTGCATGCCGTGCATCTGGCGGCAACAAGTGGGTTGGGATATGACACTGGGATTAGAGTCATTGCATAAGGATGAATTCGCTTGGATTATTGAAATTGTCTTGCGACGAGAGAGTTTTGGAAAGACACCTAGGCGACAGGACCATACTAGGAAACCGATCCCTGATATGGGTCTAAATTTAGAATATATTGTAGAATTAAAACGCCCTCGTGTCCATATACTGTTACTGCTTGAGAGCAATCTATTATAAACATAGAGATCTGTTTCTACTTTCAGTGACACCAATGGTCCACGAAGACCTACAGCACAATTTCTTCAACTTACAGTAGATATCCAAGAAGCTTCCCTATGGGTATTATATGCTCTATCTAAACTACCGAAGTTTGGCGTAGCTTGATCTTAGCGAAAGTGCAATTATATACTCAAAAAAAGGACCTTCAACTGATAGGAGCCCCAAATACCTGTAACAGCCGAAACGCTAATGCAAAAATAGCTTCCCGGCCACGCCTCACATTGATCCTCTGTCCTCAAAATTACAGGTAATTCTTTCTGCTTCCCGTCCGCACAAACCGCCTCAACATCCACTCCGTATCGGCATTCTTATCGTCCATAGTACCCAATTTGATCTCAAACAAACGCATTTCAAATCTGGGCCCAACCTCGCTGATCTCCACTCCGTCCTTCGTCTTCACGTACAAATGCTGTCTCACAGAGATGAAGTCGTCTCTGTTGATGAACGAGATGACCCTCGGCGAGTCTCGCTTAACACCCGGTGGGAAAAGGTTCTTTAGAATTGTCTCGACTCGCTTTCCAAGCTTGGACTCAAAGTTCTCAAATATTAAATGAGGGTAAGCCTCTGACTGGTTTCCCGCGTTCAGTATATCGTGTCTTAGAACAACGTTGTGCAGCGTGAATGTCACGGTGGGCCCGTGCGGTAAATGGCTAAACGTCAGCGTCGTAGGCACACCTCTGTGCTCATGTATCACCATAACGTCAGTCATGTTCGAGTTTGCCTGGCAGGTTTTAATCAGGTTTGGGATGATGTAATTACCTCTGTTCACCCTCAGCGAGTTGGGGAACATCAATTTGAGCTCCTTGGAAAACTGAGACAAACGCACAGAAGGGTTTCTCGATGTGGTGATAATCATCTTGGGGTCTATCAGTCCCGATAGTGCCGAGTATTCGTCGTCTATGTCTGTGTCTGTCTGGCCGTTCTGTAAGGACTCATCGTAGATGTAGTCTTTCTGTAGCTTTGCGTCATCTGCTATTTCTTTAGGAAGGGCTTTTCCCGTGGCTAAAGCGTGAGATAATTGTTGCCTTTTTGCAATTTGGGTTTGCTCTTGAAGCTGTTGAGCTTTTCTGTATAAATACTCCTTACGCTCTCTAGCGTTTCGTCTCAACATTGCCGGTTCTTTGATAGGAAGAAGGACTACTGATAGGCAAGGATAATAGAAAAGATTGAAATTTTAAAAAATATTTATTGCACCCGTACACCGCATGAAGGTATTGTATACACGAGCCTAAAGCAATACGAAGGTATTCGACCCGTTCAGCTGGTTTCGTGCCGTCTGCTCGTGGCGCAGCAGCCGATCGTGCCATTCCAAGCACTACTGGTAATCTTCTTCAAACACAGAACCAATCCCATTTTATGATTTTCAATCACGTCATTACAAAAAATACATATTATCCCATACAGCCAAACGCAAAAATATATACCACTGCGTGAGCGCATTAGAAGCAGAAAAGGGTGCAGTCAAGAGAAGACATTACACCGTGGACTCTTCTCGGGGCATCTACAGTGCTAATCCGTCACCGAGTCTTAGGTGTGAATACCTGGTATGACTAGCTACTCTTGCAGCCTTCTTTTGATTGAACAGGATGTAAAGTCGTAACATCGCCAAGCTGTCAATATAATCACAACATAACCTGCCAAGCGTGCGTAACCACATGACCCTCAAATTGGGCATTCCCGAGTATCTGGCTTCCTCTCTGGCCCACACAGCTCCCACGGCTCCCAGAGCCTCACAGCTTCACTTAGTCCTTCTTCTTACGGCCAAAAAAGCCCCTCTTCTTCTTCTCCTCCTTCACCACAGTGGGTGCCACATACACGCCCTGCTCCTTTTGTGGTTGCCTGTACTGAGGCTGCTGGTACGAGTTACTCTGCTCATTACCGTTGTCGCTATAGTAAGGCTGCCCGTACTCATCGTACCCGGCGATATTCTGGCCGTTCCCGGAATTGTTACCGTATGGATTGCCGTTAAAAGATGGGAAATCTTGGCGCACTCTCCAACCCAAGTTGGGCGTCTCCAACTGCTGTTTGTAAACCGTGTCTCCGGTGATTGCATACTCAAACGAGCGGATCGTGTCCAATGGTCTCTCATCTCTGGCTCTCGAAGGATTGGAGATGTCTGGGGTATAGATTGGGGTGCCGAAGACGTCTCTGATGCCTCCATTCTCCGAGGAATTACTCATGGAAGCTTGTCTATGGTGGTCGTTGGCCTGCTGCTCGAAAGGTTGGGCCTCGTTGACAGCAGAAAGGATAGGATCGTGCACGTTCTGAGAGCGCATCTTGAAGCGCTTCTCATCTTCATGAGTGATCTTGGTCTTGATGTCACCAGACGACTGCGAAGCTTTTCTAAATAAACCCATCCTGTAAATATAACTATTGTCGTAATGGTCTACCCTCTTTACAATGAATGAACTTGGAAGAGCTCAAAACTGTTGGCGTAACGATCAAATGTCTATTGTTGACTTGTTCAATTGAGATACCGAAGAAGCCGCTGAATGTCTCTAAAAGTCTCTGAATGGATGCAAAAGACTCTGCAAACGAATGGAAATGTCGTTTCCTGTTGACTAGTGCTGAGAACTAGATAAAAATATGGATGAAAACACGCTGTAAGCCACTATAGTTGATGAACAGGACCTGTCAACTATGTACACGACGATCTTACATATTTTTCCAATTTCCTAAATCATCTCACCTTGGCAGAAAAGCAGAGAAAAAGCGTGTAGACAGCAAAATACCAGAACAAAACGGAGATGGCGCAACCTTCGGCTGTCAATGTGAGCAAGGCTGAGCCAAAACGCGCTGATGCTGTGGTGTACGGGTGCAGTAAGGAAACGGTAAGAATGAGAGGTAGCTATGCTAAAATAGTTGTGCGTGCAGGCTTGCACTGAAGGCAGTGCCGTTCGACACTTGTAATGCCTTTTTACGCAAATTGAGGAGCACTCCCATGTCACTGGTGCATCAAGTCCGTTCGCTGTGCGCTGCTTTACAATTTCACGACAAGTCTAAAGTAGAATTTTTATTCATGCATGAGGGTATCATTAATCAGCCGGCTACGTACTTAAAAAATGGATCTTGATTTTCTGCGATTATTAGCCATATATATTCTTTGCAAATGTTTAACGCATGACAGTATAAAGTATTGTACGCGTAGCACAAGTACTGCCAAATACCTGGAATACAAATAGAGGCTAGTTCAAGAAAACAACAAGGAATAGCAATTTATAAAATTTATCTCATGCATCTTGCTGGACCGTCACGACTTCATGATGATTGATTTTTGTATTTGGTGAATCCAGATCCTTTTTCTTTTGCTTATGTGCAGTCCTAGGCAAGTTTTTGTTGGACATAAGAGATGCTGCTGCTATCGACAATACTCCAAATCCCACCCCAACAGCAAAGCAGTTTTTGATTCCTTTCATATATGAGTTCACAACAACCAGCTTTTGTGCCGGTGACAGCTGCTCCAAAAGGTAAGCGTTATTCATAAGCTCACTGGTGCTAAACTCCGGATAAAGAACACTCGCACGAAATTCGTTTTTCAGAGTGGTCGTATACACGATTTGCGTAATTGAATTGCAAAAGGCAGCCCCTAAGTTTCTAAGCATGTTTGCATACGAAGTTGCCATTATAGTCGAGCCTGGGGTCTTGGGGGCCACCACTTGCACACCAAGTAATGTGGGCTGGAAACTCAGCCCTAGGCCAATACCGGTAAGAATTGGAAGACCAATCCTCTTTGCAGAAGAGCTGTCTTTCCCAAGAGCAATCAGAGCACCACTTCCGGCAATTTGAAACACAGCGGATAGCAGTGCAAATAGTTTACAGTTCCCTGTAATTTTCAGCAGTATCCCCGAGGATACTAAGGCTATTACTAAAGGTATAATAACCGCCAGAAGGGAAACTCCAGACTTAATGGAGCTTTCATGAATGACGTCTCCAAAGTAAAGACCCAACGTTTGAAGCGATGACAAGCATCCGCCATAAGCCCAGAATCCAGTGACAGAACAGGCTTGAACAGGCAAATTGAAAAAAATCTCTTTCGAGACGAGAGGATCATTGGAGTATTTTGAGTTCCAGATCACAAAAATGGCGAATGTTATTACTCCAAAAATCAAACAACAGATTACAGTTGCAGACCTCCACGCATATAAACCTCCTCCCAAGGTTAATGCGCACAAAAAGATCGATATGCTCCCGCCGAGTAGTAGCGAGCCGACGTAATCGATTTTCTGGAGATTCTGAAATATATTATTTTTTGGTCTTGGGGGGTGATAGATAGCCGAAAGCAAAAAAATAGCTACTCCACCAATGGGTAAGTTAATGTAAAAGCACCATCTCCAGGAGGCTTTAGCTAAACCTCCACCCAAGATTGGGCCAATAGCAGAAGCAATACCCATAAAAGCGGTGTAGCCGGACATAGCAATGCTACGTTTGTCAATTGGAACAACCTCAGAGACAATAACCAATCCACCATTTTGGATGCCTGCCGAACCTAGACCCTGCACAGCTCTTCCTACTATAAGCATTGTCATACTCACACTCAAAGCACATACCAAAGAGCCAATTTGAAACACTACGATTGCCAATAACAGGGCGTATTTTCGCCCAAATGCTATACCGATTTTACCTTGAAATTGGACAGACATAGCGTTTGTCAAAGTGTAAGCTGAATAAACCCAAAAAATTCTATCCGCACTATCAAATTTTCTTGCAAGAGTGCTTAAAATACTTGTTGTGATTGTTAAATCCATCGACGCCAAAAGGACACTGGGAATCAAGGAAATGAACGTGAGGTACAACTTCAACCCGTCAACGTAGTGCTCCTCTCTCTTAGTCCCATCTCCTGCATCACTTTCAATAAACTTGGTAGGCTTGCTGGTCTCATCTTGCAAATCTTTTGACAGTCCTGACTCTGCCATCTCTTTAGTTTCAGTAACACACTCTGTTGCTGCTAACAGCCGCGATGTGCTAAATGATAGTAATTCGTCTTTAAATAAAAGTGCTGATGATTAAAGCCGTGGACCTGTGGGTTTCATGCAGTCGACGGACTTATGCAAAACATTGCATATTTCAGCAGTACAACATATATTTGCTCATTTTTGACAGCCAATCGGAAGAAGCGAATCGATATGCTATTTCCGAGCCGAAGGCATTACATGTGATAGACACGGAAATATTATGTTTTGCATTTCGTTAACACTCGGAAGTAAGCGCTCCCTATGGTTGCTGAGCAGATTCTACAATGAGAAATCACCAATTCACGGCAAAGTGAATTATCTTTTTTTTGAAGTAAATTGCAAAGAAAACTGTGAGTAAATGAATCAAGTAAAATAATCACTGATACAAGAACACTGATGCGTCAATCGTACAACTGTTAGTACGTGGCCATTTTGTCGTCACAACAGCGCTCTTCCAAGGCACTCATTTGTTCCTCTCATACCACACTTCTACTGCAAATTGAAGGCTGCATATTCTACTATATAGTCAAACATCCACGTATCGCTGACACCACATTTGCAGACACAAAGATAATTGCCATTTATCCGTGCGATACAAGCGTACGTTTGGGCGAAGTTATAAAAGGTTTTTGTGAAGTACTCATAACTATTACGTTCAGTTTACTGCGTGGGGAGAAGTGCGGCTGATAGCGTTGCAACACAATTCACGAGCATGAACCTCAAGTTCTCACCGCATTGTTCGTAAGTAATACGTGTTCACGAGTGTTTGAAATTGCATATGTTTCGAAAAAAGAGTATAATTTATATAGCCTTTTAGGTTGGCAATACAGACATACCTCTGTTTGAGTACTTAGTTTGATGGACAGTTGAGAAGTAGTGCTCTAGCAGAATATTGCATTGCACTCAGATTGTCGACCAGGCCTCGTTGAATCACCACTCAATGGACATGTTGCCAAAAGGCTTATAATCTAAAAGCTCGCCAATTAATCCCTCTACCAGGCTTGTGTCTAAATATTGCCTTGAAACATTGCCTTTGTTCTTCAGAAATTTTCGAGTAATTCCATCAATGCCGGTGTTTATCGAGCAGCATGATTTTTTAGAACGGCAGGAACCTTTTTCCGAGCTTGTCTGTTAGTAGATAAAATAATCTAAACTTTTGGAATAGATGAAAGGTTTACAAAGACTTACAAGTCAATTTGGACAAAAGATTAGAGACTGAATAGTTAGTACTGTTGTTAAAGACTTCATATAATATTTTAATAGGCCTATAAAAGGGGACGCCGTCGTTGAATGCGACATTAAATTAAATTAAAGCATTGTTGCAGCACTTCGAAACGTGAGAAAAGAAGGATCATTAAAAGGCTAATAAACGACTCAAGTTTGTTGAATTTATTTGTTGAAAATCAACCAGCTGGAAATCACTTATTTGGGCAATACCTGTTTTATGCAATATGCTGTAGACCATATTTTACGACAAGTTTAGAATAGATTTTCTCTCATGGGTACATGCACATTTATCACTCCAAAAGCATGCCTTTTTGCAGGTTCTCGATCGCCTGCGCAACCGGGACTTGCATCTTCAGACGTCTGCTGTATGGAAGTCTTGATCACGTGTTAAATAAAAGGTCTACAGATGAAATAGTCAGAACCTTGATGCACGGATATAACGTTTGTCGAGATAACTTGCTAGCAGTGTATGTGTACGTTTGTCCACCAACTAAATGTCTTCTCCTAGCCGTTAAACTCTCTTGTCCTAGTACAGTAGGTCTCTAGTATTACTTCGCCTAATATAAATGAGCCATTTCGAGTAGTTTATTTTGAAGTGTCCTAGACTTGAGTAACAAACAAATGATACTCCAACTTATATAGTGTGAGAGGGAGATCATGAATCGTCTTATGATAAAAAAAACTATCAAGTATTATCCTAAGAAGGCGTTCTGCACTTTTTTTATATGAGGTACAGATGTTAAGACTCTTATGACACCTGACACCTGGCTAGATAGTCCAGGATTTTAAGAAACTTTGAGCCCAAAATGGCAAAGGCATCCCGCATGCCGACCTCCCGGCTTTTGCGATAGGCTACTGCCCATTGCTCCTGCGGATCGCTGCCAAATAAGAGCAAACCACAGCCCAAGTCTTGTGCTGCCCGTCCTCATTCAATTTTAGATCTGATTTGTTAGACTAAGCTATTGTCAATTGATCAATTGGCTGGTCACACTCTCAAGTCGCCAATACTAGTTTCACTGATTAAACATCCCTACCCTTTCAGCAGACGGCATATCATCACAATTACCATGGCTTTTAAAGCAGAAGCTGAGATCAAGTCGTTTGGCGGCAAGTTACTCAAGCTGTCACATTTTTCCACTAAGACAGGCACCAACATGGACGTCAATGTGTACCTCCCTCAGCAGTATTTCGGCAAGTCTGGCGATGCAGAGGCGAAGGACAAATCGCTACCTGTGCTGCTCTACCTCTCGGGACTCACTTGCACGCCAAACAACGCCTCAGAAAAAGCATTTTGGCAGCCCTACGCCAACGAGTATGGTTTTGCTGTGGTCTTCCCCGACACGTCGCCCAGGGGTGCCAAAATTGAAGGTGAAAACGACTCGTGGGATTTCGGTACTGGAGCTGGTTTCTACGTAGACTCATTGACCGAGCCTTGGAAAAAGAATTACAACATGTACTCGTACATTCTTGAGGAGCTACTGCCCCAGCTGGCGGGCCAGTTCAGTGTTCTTGACTTTAACAAGATTTCCATTACTGGTCATTCGATGGGCGGCTACGGTGCTTTGATGTTTTACCTGAGAAACCCCGGTAAGTTCCAGTCTGTCTCGGCTTTTTCTCCCATTTCCAATCCTTCTAAGTGCCCTTGGGGTGAAAAATGTTTCGGCAACTACCTTGGCAGCGACAAGTCTGAGTGGCTGAAGTACGATCCTACCGAGTTGGTGCAGAAGTACGACGGCCCCGTGGCAGATATTCTGGTTCACACAGGAAAGGCAGACCCTTTCTACCACAGAGACCATCAACTGTTGCCTGAAAACTTCCTAGCAGCCTCGGAAAAGTCTGTGTTCAAGGGCAAGGTAAAGTCAGAGATCGTCGATGGGTATGATCACTCTTATTACTTCATCAGTTCTTTCGTGAAGGAACATGCTGCCCACCACGCAAAGTATCTTGGGTTGGACAGCAAGTTGTGAGTGGCCAGTTTTATAGTTAGGTTAGCCAGGCTAGCGAGCTTTGCGAAACATACGGCTGATAGCATGAGCCTGAACTCAGTAAACGATAACCTCTCTACATACTTAAATATAATTTAATAACCAAGCACTGCGACTCTGAACCTTAGCCAGCATTGCAAATCGATCCCTAATTCCCTAAATTTCCCATGACGCTCAACTATATCTAGTTTTTACCCGTACTTCTCAACGTCCACAGTAAGCGACCCGCGCTAGCCTATCATGCCCAACAAAAGCAGCTCCATCCATGTTGGCCCTCTTCATATTGCCTGAGCTGTTGACCTCTAGGAGCCGATGACGTCAGCAACCCCTTTTCTTCGTCGTTGCATGCTGACTCCGCACTATAGCTAGGAGGCGGGTCGATCCGACGGTAATCAGGACGAATGGGAGCGCTGTAGATATCACTATAGTCAGGTAACCCCTCCTCACTTTCACCGTCTGCTCCACCACTGTTCAATGTGTAACGTGTATCTACCTTGTAAACCTTCGGATTATACTGTTCCATGTTGTAAGGGTCTACGCTAGGGTCATATTCCACCTGCTCAAAGGCCAGGAAGTCTATTGCTGGTGTCTTTTTGGAGGAGTTATGTGATTCGGGCGACTTTTGGAGCGTTGGCATATTTTGAGAGCTCGCTGAAGGAGTAATATCCGAGAACAAGCTCGTTTGCTGTTGTATATAGCTTGATTGTCTCATAACGTGCTTAGGAGGCAAGAACTGACACATCCGTCTGGGGTACTTCGTACTAACAGATAAGGTTCTTATCGCAACCACAACAAAATGGGAAGCGTCGAAAATATGGATCTTGTGGTGTACCGATGTAGTTATAATTTTGGTTAGCGCTTGTGTGGTGAGGTGCTGTAGTAGCTGTGACTGTGGGTCGGCCGTCGCGAACAGTAGCAGCAATGTCTACGCCAGCACATTCTGGTAAGAAATACCCCACGTAGAGAGCTTCGACGCCGTCCCTGCTCAATAGTCTAGTGAATCATTATTACATAATTCTATGTGGTGAGATGGATGTGACTACATTACATGCATGGCTTAAAAAAAGGTGCAGGGGCTCACCAAGCGCGTAGGCGCTCGAGTGCAAGCTGACAACGACAACTCGCGCAGCCTACTCCACGCTCACACCCATAGCGCTTGCCTACTCAGCAAAACCGGTACCAACGCTCTTGAAGTATTTACCCTCCTTCGCGGCCATCTCGATGTACCCGTAAATGGTGGTAACAGCCAACAAAATGGAGGTTCCAGAACCCAAGGCTCCGGATAAGTCCGACAGCACAGAGAGGGCACCAATAGTGGCACCTCCAAAGGCAGCAGCAGTGGGAATAATCTTCTTCAACTCCTTGTAAACAGAGGTCTCTCTGTGGCCAGCAATAACTAAGCCCTGGTCCTTGAACTGCTTAGCAACGTCTCTAGGAGAAGATCCACTCACCTCGATCCAGGTCTTGGAGAAGAACGCACACACTGAGAGCACAAAGACGACGTACACAACGGTCTTAATGGGGTCCAGCAAGGCCTCGGTCAAGGATAAAGGAGGCTGCATGTAGTAAGCAATTCCGCTAGAAGCAAACAGCTGGGCAGAGCCCTGGCGAGGCTCCCAAGATCCGAGCAGACGAACAAAGGGGTTCTTAGGGAACCTGCTGAACAGCATCTGCGAGACAATGAAGATGTTAGAGGTCAGGGCACTCTGTAGCATGATGGGCATGTTTGAGGTGTAAAAAAGTCTGATAGGGTACATTCCGTAAGGGCCTCTCTGTCTAGTCGACTTGATGGGGATCTCTACCTTCAACGATTGCAAGTACACCACGGTGAAAAATACACCTACGGTGGCAAGCACCTGGAACATGTTAGGGGCCTCGTCTCTGTAGAAAGCCTCAACCAGCGCTAATCTCGTGGACTTCTTGGTGAATAAGAGGTGGACAAAGGCCAAGATAGCACCCTCGAACTCGTTGCCTCTACCCTTGTTGATGGTGGTGGGGGCAAAACAGCGCCAGAAGATCTGCTCGCAGATGTTCGTTGCCATAAACAGCGATATACCCGAGCCTAAACCGTAGCCCTTCTGCAGCAGCTCGTCGAGCAGCACAACAACAATGGCGGCAAACACAAGCTGCAAGATCAGTAACAGACAAACACCCGTACCTAGGTCACTGGGTCTTCCGTACATGCCAGTAAGGACGTAGACGGTCGCCTGTCCAATAGACAGCACAATAGCAAACACCTTTTGAGCAATCTGGAGCAGCTCTCTGTCCTGCTTGTTCTCCATGTTGATGGTAAGCAGTTGCGTTCCTTGTAATAACTGGAACACCATTCCAGAAGTGACAATGGGCGAAATACCGAGTTCCATCAATGTGCCTCTGTTAGAGGCCAGCATCATTCTGAGCCAGAACAAAGGGTCCGAAGAATCGGACGACGTGATGCCGTACAGAGGAACTTCTGACATCACCAGGAAAATCAGAAGTGTCACTCCAGTCCACATCAACTTTTGGTTGAAAGGCACCTTTCTTTCAGGCGCAATCACCTCTGGAAGAAAGGGCTTGAAGGGCTTGATCAGGTCTAGAACGCGAACTGTGGAGGTTAGTATGTTGCGGGAGTAAGAGAAGGCTCTATGTGATAAACGCGCTACCATTCGATAGCAATCGCTAAGAGCTGCGCAATGGCACCAAAAACGTATACTTACACCCACTCATGATGACTCTGATTTGTCTTTTGTCTGCTCTTCTACTATGTGATCAACTGTTCTACTCGATTTTAACACCTCACGAAAACTAGACGCTTCGAATCTGCGCGGCAGCCCTCACGAACTTGGGAAATCTTGGAAATCAATGCGTTGACACGTAAGCGTGCTACAGTGGTGCAGGGATGTAATTTGGTGTATGGATGTATTGGACATCTAAGAGAACAACTTGATTCATCTTACTTTGTTACATTGAAGCAGTGGATGAGAATAGTGCAATCCACCAATCAAGAATTCCTCTTTTCGGCTAACGCTCACGATGCCAATATCTACCGGTTAGGTTTGCCCTGTGTAGAGAGCGTGTACACTACTCGCGGTACTCTACTACATGGTGTACGGATTTTTTCTACCCATTACATTTCATTCTCTGCTTACACGCCTAACTACGTAACCAAACTCCTATACACACAGTTACTCAATAAACGTCTTGAGCAGCTCAATCTCCTTGGTAGTTCCCAGCCAAATTCCGCTCTTCTCGTGGATCTTCTTTGGCGTCAAATCTAAGATGCGCTCACCCTTATCATTAATAGCAGCTCCACCAGCCTGCTCTAGCAGCATGGCCATGGGGAAACACTCGTAAAGCACACGCAACTTGCCGGCCTTGGAGTTGACGCTAGCGGGATAACCAAAAATACCACCGTAAAGTAAAGTACGGTGCACATCAGCAACCATGGAACCAATGTATCTGGCAGAGTAGGGCTTCTTCTTCTCGGTGGCCTCTGGGGTCTTCAAATGAGCAATGTACTTCTGGATGCCCTCGGGCCAGTAGTAAGAGTTACCCTCATTTACCGAGTAAATATGCTTGTCATCGGGGATGCGCAGGTTGGGCATCGTCAGAATGAATTCTCCAAGGTTCGTATCCAGCGTAAACCCGTTGACTCCATTACCAGTAGTGAGCATTAAATGCGAAGAAGCTCCGTACATCGTGTAACCGGCGGCCACCATCTCAGTTCCCTTTCTCAGGACGTCTTTGATTGAGCCATTCGAGTTTTCCTGTAGTCTAAACACGCCAAAAATAGTACCGACAGAGACACCAGCGTCCAAGTTGGACGAACCGTCGATTGGGTCACAGCACACAGCGTAGTTACCCTTTGAGCTCTCAAAGATAATAAGGTCCTCCTGCTCTTCGCTCACCAAGACCTTCACATTACCAGATCCTTTCATGGCATTGATGAAGATATCATCACCAATTACGTCTAGTTTCTTCTGGTCGTCACCAGTTGAGTTCTGGAATCCAGCCAGACCAATCAGGTTCACGAGCTCAGCTCTTCTGATAGTGTGAGCGATGAACTTAAAGGCATACTGCAAAGAGTTTAGCAAGAGCGTGAGCTCACCGGTTGCCTTAGGAGCGCGTTTCACTTGCTCTTGCAGAATAAAGCGGGTAAGAGTAACGAGATCTGTATCGATTTCCTGGGTCATGTGGAATATATGGGTAGAAATTAATTAATTGAACGATAAAGTTTACTTGAGCCAGGAGAGTGACTTAAGTATAAAGTGAAAACAATGCAGCCGCTTAAATAGGCTCGCCCACGGAGAAGATGTAGCCGTATTTATAACCGATTGCCGTTGTTAGTCTATTGATTTCTGGGGTAGGCAATGATTAATTGGAATCACAATTACTCCGGGACGTACGTTTGCTCATTTTGGGTGGTGCGAGTTATGCGCCATGGCGAAAAGTTGACGCGTGTGCATGACGTACCCCGGCCACCGCCGTCTACAACCACGCCTTATGCTGACGGCCCCGGCTACTTTTCCCCATTCGGCAACGGCACACATTCCCGGAGAATTGTTGGAAGATTTATTTTTATGTTTCAAACCACGCTTACGCAGCAACCGGGACTATGAGCACCTCTCGCCCATCCACGGAATCATTATATAACCTTTGCACCACATTATCCCCACCACAAATTGCTCCATATTAACTGAGGTAGGTGAGTATTATAGTGGAAGAGGTGGAAAACTTCTTGTTTGTGAATGGGTACATACGGACGAATGTGAGCATACCACCGCTGTGATATTCTTGCTTCTCTCCACCCCTAGGCTCCAATCTGCAGTCCATTCCCTGCCTTCTCACACTTCCTCCACTGCCTTGTGACTGCGTTCCTGAGAATTTCCCAAAACGGACACCCGCGCAGCAAAACCACTGCCACTCTACTATTTCATCTTTGCACCGACTGATTTTTCAAAAATTGCGCGCTCCAGCGACACTCATACATTAAATTTCACACCAAGAAACATTCAACAAGACAGGGCCAGTCCATTGAAGCTAGCCATACATACACAATGTCTGACGCTTTAGTTTCTTACGCCGCTCTCATCCTCGCTGATGCCCAGTTAGAGGTTTCCTCCGAGAACCTGCAGACCCTTATTAAGGCTGCTGGTGGATCTGCTGAGCCCATCTGGACCGAAGTCTTCTCCAAGGCTCTGGTTGGCCAGGACCTCAAGGACCTGTTGTTCAGCTTTGCCGCTTCTGGCCCTGCTGCTGGTACTGCTCCTGCTGCCGGTGCTGCCGCTGGTGCTGCTGCCGAGGCTGCCCCTGCTGAGGCCGCCGCCGAGGAGAAGGAGGAGTCTGACGACGACATGGGTTTCGGTCTCTTTGACTAAATGTGTTTGTTAGATAGAAGAATCACGTTATCGATATGAGATGTTGATATCGACGTTGATTAGAATGAAATGAAAGATATTGAATAAGACAAGAGAGGTGGAGTTAATGGTGATGAGCCCTACTAGCTCGAGGTAGACCTTGACGCATGGTTAACAACCACATGATTCAAATGGATCTAGAGGGTTCAGTATGGTTTGTACCTATATAGTAATCAGATAGCCAGATTAGTGTGTGAGCTTTTCCGAGTTGTTAGCGACCGCCACGAGCTGCTACTGCAACATAAGGGGGGTAGTGGTGATTGTTGTTTGTAGCTGATGTGATGTCGTAGCTTTGTAGCTTTAGCTGCCACTAAGCAACATTGATCCCAGTTAATTGTAACGCCTTACTCTCATTAGCCGTAATTCTATTGCCTAGTTATTCCCAATGGTATATATTAAACACTTACTTCTGTCGTGCTCTTCTTTGTTGCATAGTGCAACGCTGTTGCCCAACCGTACAGCCGTACCGCTGTACTGCTCTCCTATTTATTCTCATAATTTCATGCCCTACGTTCATTCCTCATATCTTCACGCCTCGCGTGCTCTTGCGCAAACCCTCCATGGTCTGTTCAGCCCTCGATTCGATCCACCCCATAATGCACAAAATGCTTCTTCAGCCTCCGGTTTCTCTTACGCGGCTTGCTCAACAACGCTCCCGTCACTATACTTATCTGTTTCTTCCGGACATTGTCTCCGCTTCCCACGTTCACCTCTTGCCTTGTGTGATCACTTTGTACTCCACTATTTTGTCTTCTTTCAGTCACATCACTCCCCCCTCGTTCAACCCCAAGTTTACCGAGGCCACCATGAGGAGGGGTTATCGGCAGCCACCTGCCATCTGAAGCCGACCTCGTGGAGTTGGACTGATGAGCTCCTCGCTCCCGCTCGTCTCTTATCTTATCAGCTGCCAAAGCTCTCTCCTTTATAAATGCAATCTCCCGAGCCAGTAAGTCCTGTTCAAACTCCAACCGCTCAATCTTAGCATCGTACTCCTCTTTTGTAAGTCTACTTGCCATCTTGTCTTGCCTCACCTTCAACAGCACAACCTTGAGCGAGTCTGTTACGTAGCTCTCGTCCTTAGTGTTCTCCGAGGCTTCTATCCGGCTAATTAAATTCACCACTATTGTCTCAGTGTCGTCTTCACTCTGCGCCTTCGGAAGCCGCAGCATAGCTTGAATTAAAGTATCCGTGGTGGGCACCATCGCTGAGTGAGTTAGTGGCAGGAAGGGTCTGGCAAACAAGAGGTCATTAGCTCAGTTCTCATACGTTTATCACTAGTGACAGAAAGTGAGCCTCACACCTCGCACCTTCAAGATAAGATTTCTGCCACAATTAAATGTTGCACATGCAACGTAGTGAAGGGTGATGGCTGTGTGCTCCCTGAGTACTCTCTGGGTGTCTTCAGCTGGTGACATTGCTCTACCAGGTTCATTGAACCAATTTTCGTTGTATCCTATCTGCTGCAACAGAAATTATTATCTAATACAGCATTACACCTCATCTCTATAAGGGTACTACATTTTGAGAATATCTCAAATATAATTTTACAGTTTGGCGTCTAATGAATCCCGCTATATTTTTAAACTTCTACATACTATCACCTACCTATTCATCGAAAACAGCAGCCTGGCCATTCAGTGCTGGTGCTCTATACAACAGGTCCTTCATAAATTCGTACACTGTGAACGTCACAGCCTGCCCAGGAGCAACTCTCATGATTCTAGGAGTGATACCTTTGTAGAGAGCACCGATACCCTCTTCCTGAATCAGCCTAGAGGCAATTCTCTGGAACCTTTTCACGGCTGTTTCAGCAGATTTTCCAGACTCTCTCTGCATTCTAGTTTTGATAGTGTCTAAGGGAGCGTTTGAAAGAGGACCTAAAGCACCGGAAATTAAACCAATTAAAGACGTTTCCCAGCTGGCCAAACTGTCCGTGTGATGGTATTCCTGGAGGTACTCTCTCAGTTTGGAATAGACGGTGAAATTAACACCTTGATTTGAAGCCTGTCTCAATGCAGTGAGAGTGACTCCTCTGTAAAGAGTACTAAAACCTTCCTCTTTCACAATGAGATAGGCAGCATGAATAGCGTTCCTATATTTTGGGTAATTTAAAGGGTCCGACATGGAATGGTGCGACTGAGCCTGCAATCTAATTTTCACGACTTCCATTGGGTTCACCACAATTACCGCTTCAGTGACTCCAGCACCGACTCCAGAAATAAATGTGTTGGTTGTGGAGATCTTCCCCGTGGTTTGGTCTGAGAGAAGGCCCTTATAATATTCGTAGGAGGAGAACCGAATAGCCATTTTGGGCACAATCCCGATACACACAGCACCCAATCCTTTGTATAGAGCAACAAAACTCTCTTTCTTGATAATAGAAGCACCGGTTTTGATGAAGCCCGGAGGTTTTACGTTGTTCAATGTGGCCGTGTTTCGTCTGTAAAGTTGCATCCGCACTTTGATGGTATCAAGAGGGTGACAGCAGAGTGCCTCAAACAGGCCCGCTGTGCCTCCGGCAAGCAAATCAACTGCAGCATTTTTTTGTTTCTTCTGAGTAGTCATGGTATGGAGCTAGGCGTAGAAGATTTGTGAGAACGCAAGAACTTGAGAACAAACGGAATGGGACGCAGATATGTGGAAATTCGACGACTTCGGCAAAAACCTCTAGATATACAGTTGAAAGTAATGGCTACTGTTAAATGAACTGCAATTATGAGCAAAGAAATCATATACCTTTATATACTGGGAATTACCCCGGATTTTAAATTACCTGTTTATGCGTGCACATGCAGTTGAAAACACTATCCGTACAACCTGTGCAGTACAAAACAAGTGCCCACACTGGGCCAGCTGCAGCCTGGTTAACGGAAAACCCGGGGTATCGGAACTTTAAATTTGACGTGAGCAAATCTGCAAGTGACTCAGCGATGATTCATGTGGATTTTTCGGAACTTAGAGAACTGATGGGTGAAGCAGAGATCCGGGGGCATCGGGTTGTGTCAAGGCCCGCACAATTAGTTAGAGTATTAACTTGTCATGGGATCCTAGATTTAGTAGATTCTACAATTAAACGCACTTATTACTCATGAATAATTTTACCTGCAATTACCTAATCTCGGCTTATCGCATATGTTCACATGTCAAGGGTTAACGGAACAAAATCTGACAGTGACGCCATGCATGATATTTCACCCGTGCACCTGTTGAGTTTTAAAAAGAGTCGATCGACGTTAAAACTTTTAGGCGCTCTGCTGACCGCTGCAGGTTCACGCAGGTGGGTGCATTTTGATGCCTACAAGATTATGTAAGGGGAGATGTGAAGCTGTTGCATGGCGAGGCTATCAGGATCCTGTCGCGTCGTTCTAATATTAACCGTTGGATATATTCCCTGTAAGCCGTCAAATAAAATGATTCATCTATTTTGGAGCACGGGACTGCTACCCGATCTTGCTCACTTGCAGCATTTCCCTGCAAAGCAAAGTTTAGACTGCAGATCAGTTCACCGAATCTACTTGTTGTAATTTGCTCAGAGCGTAGCCATAATATACCGAGGCAAAAATATTACCATCAGAGGGACACAATATCCCTCTGACCGTAGTGGCGCTCCCCGGAACCCTTAGCCAGTTGCTGATTGAACCCAGTTACGCTTATTTTTGTAGCTAGATTTCCCACCTCACACCTACAGTATTTTCCCTCTAATTTACCGGTTGACGTCATCTTGTCGAGCGTACAACAAATTAGTTTGAATGGCCACATGCCAAAAATATACAAGTGAAACACTCAATGGCTTACACGAATTTTCATTATCGCATAAACATTTTATTGTTTATTATTATCCGTTTTCTCTATTCAAGTCGACCGCTAGTGAGTAGTGTTATCGATATCAAGGTGGAAAGGGTCTAAGTAATCCTTTTGTGAGTGTTATCTTGCGCCTTATTTTGAAACTAGTTGCCTTACAGTGCAAGGTTGCAGAATCAACTTTGATCACTGCCGAACAAGGAGTTATTTTTGGGTTCGTTACTTGATTTGCTGAATCAAGTTTTTATTCTCTCGTTTCGCTTTTGGCCCGAATCCATTATTTGTTTTCTGCTGAGCGTTTATTACCTCCTTTCATCTGATTTGCCACATACCAGTGGGTTCATCTCTGGGTCAGCTTACAGATCACGCTCATAACTTGATCAACATCACACCACAACATGGACACAGATATCCACAACGTGATCACAGACCCGCTGCAGTTTGAGCAGCACGCTGTGTCAGACCGTGAGCTGTTCCGCCAGCAGTTGCTTCAAGAGTTCCAAGCCAAAGACGAGGAAATCAATAAGCTAAAGGAGGCTTTAAATCAATCGAAGTCCGTCAATATCGCGTTCCAGCACGCGCTATCCGAGATAGGAACCGTTGTTATCTCTGTAGCGATGGGTGACTTGTCGAAAAAGGTGACTGTGCACGAGGTGGAAAGCGATCCCGAGATCTTGAAGGTGAAAATCACAATCAACACGATGATGGACCAGCTGCAAAGCTTCGCCAACGAGGTGACCAAGGTTGCGACTGAGGTTGCCAACGGTGAGCTAGGAGGGCAGGCCAAGAATAACGGAGCCGCAGGTATATGGCGGTCTTTAACAGACAATGTGAACTACATGGCGATGAACTTGACGTCCCAGGTCAGAGAAATTGCCGATGTCACCACCGCCGTGGCGTCTGGAGACCTGTCTAGGAAAATTAACGTGCATGCTCAGGGTGAGATTTTGCAGTTACAAAATACTATCAACACAATGGTGGATCAGTTAAGGACGTTTGCCTTCGAAGTAACGCGAGTGGCAAGAGAAACAGGTGTTGAAGGAAGATTGGGTGGTCAGGCAAAGATAGGCAATGTTTCAGGAATTTGGAAAGAACTGACAGATAACGTAAATGCTATGGCTTTGAACCTGACAACTCAGGTGCGTAATATCGCCAACGTTACCACTGCAGTGGCCAAGGGAGATTTATCCACTAAAGTGACAGCTGACTGTAAAGGTGAGATCCTGGACCTCAAACTTACAATCAATAAGATGGTGGACCGACTGCAGACTTTCGCTGAGGAAGTGACGACTTTGGCAACAGAAGTGGGCACGAAAGGTATCCTGGGTGGCCAGGCTAATGTTCAAGATGTTGAGGGAGCTTGGAAGGCAGTTACAGAAAACGTAAATATCATGGCTGCTAACTTGACAAATCAGGTGCGGTCCATTGCCACAGTTACGACCGCGGTAGCCCACGGAGACTTGTCGCAGAAGATCAAGGTTGAGGCTCAGGGCGAGATTTTGCAACTGAAGAACACCATAAATAAGATGGTGGATTCTCTTCAAGTTTTCGCCAAAGAAGTTACTAGGGTTGCCAAGGATGTCGGTATTGACGGTAAATTAGGTGTGCAGGCTCAGGTACAAGATGTGGATGGATTATGGAAAGAGATCACTACGAATGTGAACACTATGGCTTCGAACTTGACAACTCAAGTGCGTGCTTTTGCTCAAATTACCGCTGCCGCTACGGACGGAGACTTCACGCGATTCATTACGGTAGAAGCATCGGGAGAGATGGATGCGCTTAAGACAAAAATCAACCAGATGGTGCTGAACTTGAGGGAGTCTATCCAGCGTAACACAGCTGCTAGGGAAGCTGCTGAGCTTGCTAACAGGGCAAAATCGGAGTTTTTGGCCAATACTTCCCACGAGATTCGCACACCAATGAACGGAATTATTGGAATGACACAGTTGACTTTAGAAACAGAGCTTACACAGTACCAGCGTGAGATGCTGTCGATTGTGCATAACCTGGCGAACTCGTTATTGACAATCATTGACGACATTTTGGATATTTCGAAGATAGAGGCCAACAGAATGACAATTGAGCAGATTGACTTTTCACTCAGAGGGACAGTTTTTGGAGCATTAAAGACATTAGCCGTTAAGGCCATTGAGAAACAGTTAGATCTGGTGTATGAAGTCGACAATTCATTCCCTGATAACCTAGTTGGTGACTCCTTCAGGTTAAGACAGGTTATTTTGAACCTGACGGGTAACGCTATCAAATTTACATCGCACGGAAAAGTGACTGTGAGCGTGAAAAAGACAGGTAGAATTGTAAACGACACGGATAAGTTACTTCTCGAGTTCTGTGTTAGCGATACTGGTATCGGTATTGAGAAGGACAAGCTGGGGCTGATCTTTGATAACTTCTGCCAGGCTGATGGATCCACCACTCGTAAGTTTGGAGGTACCGGTTTAGGTCTCTCGATTTCGAAGCAGTTGATTCACCTCATGGGAGGCGAAATTTGGGTTACTTCTCAGTACGGTAAGGGTTCGAATTTCTACTTCACCATATTGGTAGCCCCAGCAAAGGTGGACCTGGGTCGTCAGCTTGACAACTTGCTTCCATTTTCGAACCACCATGTACTGTTTATTTCGAACGAGCACGATGAGGCGACTAAAGCCGAGATTTTGCGCCACATAAGGCTGCTCTTACTTGAACCTACGATAGTGGGCGATGTCAGCGAAGCTAATCTCAGCAAGCCTGTGAAGTACGATATTATTATTATCGACTCGATAGAAACAGGAAAGAGATTAAGACTGTTGCCTGAAATCAAGTATATACCCCTTGTGTTACTCCATCCCTCGGTGCCGAGCTTGAACATGCGTGTGTGTCTTGACCTTGGTATCTCATCGTATGGAAACACACCTTGTTCTGTGACAGATTTGGCATCCATCTTGAGGCCTGCTCTCGAGTCCCGCGCCGCACCGCCAAACAACGACGGCTCTATCAGCTACAAGATTTTATTAGCCGAGGACAACTTGGTAAACCAGAAGCTGGCCGTGAACATTTTGGAGAACAATGGTCATAAGGTATCTGTGGTTGAAAATGGTTTGGACGCTGTAGAGGCTGTCAAGACGAAGCAGTACGATGTTGTGCTGATGGATGTACAGATGCCTATAATGGGTGGATTTGAAGCCACTGGTAAGATCAGGGAGTGGGAGAAGAAGTCGAACCCTGTGGACACCATCACTTTCAGGACTCCAATCATTGCACTGACTGCGCATGCGATGTTGGGTGATCGTGAGCGTTGCTTGAAGGCCCAAATGGATGAATATCTGTCGAAGCCACTGAAGCCTGCGATTTTACTGCAGACTATCTCCAAGTGCATTCACAACATGAACCAACTGAAAGAGCTTAGCAGGTCGCAGAATTCACGCACCTCTAATTTTGCTGCCAGTCTGAAGAATGGGTTTATCAATGGCGATGGCCAGCGTGCAATTGAGGCAGGTGGCACTGAAAGAGAGAGGGAGCGGGATGCTGTGATTAGGGAGAAATGATTCAGCTGCGGCTGAACTGATTAATCTGGCTGGGTATTAGCCATAGAGGATTAAAATTAACTTTTCTGGTACCATCAAGGCTTAGCTCCCTTTCTACAGGTGATGTGCTGTCTTAGTTTTCAGCAGTAACTTCAGATATACTCTATCGTAGTAGCCTCCCATCTTAGAACTTTTGACTTTTACTGCTGACACTGATTTTCCGGCATCCAATTATCTCTACTCCCACTTGACGCATCTGCTAATAGTCATCATGTTCATGGACACGTCAATTGTGTAGTCTAGGTTTAGTTTTATTTAGACCTTTAGTTTAATTTTAAGAATTTATATATATTTGGGGCTGCCGAGTGCTCCGTCTCGCTGTACGGCTAGCAACTTGTAGCTACATTTATTGATTATTTAGCTATTGCCGCGTCACACCCTATTTCATCGTATTTTTGAATGTGCAATTGCAGTTGCACTTTCAATTTATTTTCCCCAAATTATTTTTACGTTTATAACGCTCTGCATAAGCCGAGCAACATCAACTGCGCGTTTGGGCCACTGCATAAAAACTAGACACATAGACCTCACATATCAACAACACAACTGCCCCAATTATCTCAATCCAATCGACCGACATGTCCAGTTCGTTCACGCAAATACGTCAGCAGGTTGTGAGCCTTGAAAAGCAGACCGAAGCACGCTTGTCTGCGTACTCGTCTTTTGCACAGTCGACCTCTTCGTCCGGCACAGCAGAAGAGGTGAAACTAGAGAAGGAGATCGGCTCCCTTCTTGCCAAACGGTCGGAATTGCTCACCCAGTTGGGCCATGTGATTAATTCAGAGTCAGATGGAAGCAAAAGCACAATCTCAACGTCGAAGCTGCAACAGGTGAGCAGATTTAGAGAGAAATTGAGCGAGAACCACCGGGACTTTCAACGCATTGAGCAGGCCATCAAGCAAGAGAGAGACAGACTGAATCTGCTATTCAATGTCCGCTCAGATATCGAGGAGCACCAAAGGCGCACACAGCAAGAGGCGGGGATCATGGGCCAGTCTGACGACGGTGAGAATTACTTATTGAACGAGAGGCAGAGAGTGGAAAATGCACACGGCATTGCCGACAGGTTGATCTCCCAAGTGCTGGAGACACGTGACGAGATGTTGAGACAAAGAAACGTGCTTGACAGTGCCGGAAGTCGACTGCATGCTACGCTGAGCCTTGTTCCTGGACTCAGCGTGTTGATCTCGAAGATCAACACACGTAAGAAGAGGGATACCCTGGTGATTGGGTTGTTGATCACGATGTGTATAATTGCGTTGTATTTTCTTAGTTAGGTGGAAGAGGCGGAGGGACGAGGCGATTAGCAAATCGTTTAGTTGATGGATACCAGTAGCTGCGAGGGCAGAGAAAGGCATGTGTATGGTGTCTATTAAAATAAGTACAGTTAACACGAGAGAAATATAGGTTCTGTAGCAATGAAGATGGTAGCATTCACTATGATTTGAGACTAGCAGACGTTTTGAGGCCAACTTAAGTGGTTAATTAGAGCTACTGTGCGTGTTGGTGTGTTAAGTATTTTTACATATTGAGAGAGAGTTTGAAAAACATTACTAGCTCACAATGTTGTTTTTGAAGCGTTCTTCGGGATCCCCACGTGGTATTGTGGCCAGAACAATATATACACAGTTAAAGCTATTTAACAGAGCAACTGGAGCTACGGAAGAATAGTTGCGTAGAAGTCCCACCAGAAAGCCAGCGTGTCCTGGCCTTTATACTCTTTGATTATATCGTTCGTGGTACACGGATGGATCAACACCCAGGGCTGCAGCAGCCCACAGTGGTCTTCAATGCTATACGATGGAAGTGCTAGTTGGCTATTTGGCTCGAAAGGGTTTGCCTCACAAGTCGTATAACACTCTTCTCGAGTTCCATTTACTCTCATCGTATTATTTGTGCCGTCATTACTTTTGGCGGTCCCTCTCTCTAGGTCCACACTTTCATTCAGTCTGTTCGTTGTGTTATTAGCATCATCGTTACCACTATCAACGTCTGGGAAGAGCGTATCAAAGGTTTTGATGTCACCAAGTAAAGATATTTTGTTTTCACTATGAACCGGTCGACTATTTAGCCCGTTTCCGTTACCGCTAACGCCATCATCGTTGATCACATTTATACCGACTCTCTTCATCACACCCTTTGAACTGCCCACTTCTTCATTATTTTGACAGTCCTCATCGTTATCGTCACTCGACTCGCATAATTCGTTATCGCTTATCTCATATACGTCACTATCGCTAATCTTGCATATCTTGGTTCTGGTTCCCCCACTCACCATGAATGTTTCTATGGCATCACTTGCAAATGTCAACTTGGGTTGCATTTCAAACTCTGAATTGAGTCCCTCTTCTTCTACCGCTGGCTCGTACAATCGGAAGTAAATCACAGGACATTGGTACGAGTCGTGATATGCTATGCTGTAGGTCACTTGCAGATTTCCGACATGCTTTAGGACCTCTAAATAGCTTATGTTGTTGTGCGATTTGATGCTTGAACCAACGCCAAAGCTAGAAAGCCGAAGTGATAGCGGTCGAAGCTGTCGATCAAAATCTTCCTTTTTCATCTCATTCTATCAATATGAGAGATCAATGAGACCAACGGCGCTAGAGACACATAGCCAGTCAAGTCCCCTGATATGTCTTACTTAACAACCCGTGCACCAGATACAAAAATGTTGCTCTTCGGATAAACCATGCTAAGATCCGACGCAAATAGTCTTTTGAGAAAGCAATAGAGTGAACTAGAATTCAGCTAGTAAAACGTATCGACTACCAGATAAACCACGCTAACCTACTTCTGCTTTCAATTAATGGAATGCTTTAATAAATATATGTACTATTGAATGTTTTTAATCAAAGGCAAGCTGCTTCTTGATCTCGGCAATGGCTTTACCTGGGTTTAATCCCTTGGGACAGGTCTTGGAACAGTTCATAATTGTGTGACACCTGTAAAGAGACATAGAGTTCTGTAACATCTCCTTTCTCATATGCGAGGCCTGGTCTCTCGAGTCAATCAGCCATCTGTAGGCCTGCATCAGCACCGCTGGGCCGAGGTATTCCTGCTGGTTCCACCAGTAGGATGGACAGGCAGTAGAACAACAAGCACACAAAATGCACTCATACAGGCCATCCAACTTCTTTCTGTCCTCAACACTCTGCAAGTTCTCCTTACCATCGGCAGGCACATTGTCTCTCTGCAAGTATGGCTGGATAGACTTGTACTGCTTGTAGAAATGTGTCAAGTCTGGTACCAAATCTCTCACCACGTACATGTGGGGCAATGGATATATTTTTGTCTCCTTAGTGGCATCTTGGTCAATCTTACAAAGACAAGCCAGCGTGTTTCTACCACCAATGTTCATGGCACAAGACCCGCAAATGCCCTCTCTGCAAGACCTTCTGAGTGTTAAAGTAGCGTCCTGCTCGTTCTTGATCTTAAGTAGAGCATCTAAGATCATTGGACCACATGAGTTGAGGTCAACCTTGTACTCTTGCATGTGGGGCTTCACATCTGGGGTGTCTGGGTTCCATCTGTAGATCTGGAAGCTTTTAAGACGGGGAGTCTTGACTGCTGTAGCAAGCGTTCTCTTTGATATGATTGTTCTGAACATGTTTGTGGTGGCAACCTTATACTGAATATGAATCGATACACTCGATATGAATATGGTATGGGGATGAAACTACGCAAATATTCAGGCCGGGATAAAGAAACAAGTTACAAGTGTACCTCGAAAAAAAAGTCACCACAAGTGCACATCACTCGCTTTTATTACACTCTGCGTTTCTCAAAAATTAGTGCAGTTCACAACGCTCATTACTAAAATGCGCGATGTTATTGGCTAGAAAAAAAGTTCGGATTTCATGTCGGATAATGAGTCCGGGGTAGCGTGGATTAATCGCAGCTTTATTTGCTAGAAGGACTAATATTGGGCCTTATACGAGGAGCTGGCATGATGCATACAGGCAAGATCACTGTGCTGCCAAAACCTGGGGGCTCAAACTAGGAAACTTGAAAAATTACACTGTGTTACATTTACCTAGTAAAAATTTAGACACATGCAGAATTCACGTTGATACGCTAGTTTGAAGACATGGCGTGTTCAACATGAGTCTTGTATAGATGGATCCATAATTATGAAGCCAATCTAAATAACACTAAACGCATTCCAGGAGCTGTGGTTGCTAGTATCATAGGCCAACCGTCTCGCACCGTAGTCTCAATATAGCTTAAGATAGTTGTGGCCCCGGATATCTGGAAGCAATATCCGGAAATACCTTGCGGTGCTGGGATGTATTAGATACGAAAGTTCAGAGATTACATCCAAACACCAAGTATAATTTACATCTGTGCACCATAATAGCTTGAAAGCATATAATATCACCCGTACACCATATTATTTGGCAAATTGAAAAACATGGGGTAACACCCATGCACCATTAACATCAACAAATATCCGTGCTCGCATAATTACTCACCAGAGTGCCGGTGAGTGAGTGGGATTCAGCTTCTAAATGGACGAACAAATGTGGCCGGCTTCCATTCTGCTACTCAAGAAGCTTTCCGTTCCAGTGTTACCAGAAACATGAGTCCACGAGAATTCTTTTCTGAACGCAAACGACAACCATTTTTTATCCGCGATATGTACTCAATACGAGCTTCCGGAATACTTAACTCAATCAAGCGGCCTTCCGGCTTTAGTCAAATTTTATATTCACGCTCTAAAAACTTTACAGCTATACAAATACTTACTATATGAAGCTATCCCGCCATTGGTCGACTATCTTGCATGCCTATAAAATGGTAATAGAACCAACTTATCTCGATGAGAGCTACTAAAATTACCGCTTGACTCAAAGTGAGCATTTTTTTTCCTACTAATTTAGCCGAACCATAATTTTTTTGAATTCTTAACTTTTGGCTTCTATATTCAGCTACAATATACGTATAATGGTACCAAATGGGCTTACTAACTATTGACCCTTCCTTACTTATTCAACAATCAATTGAAGCCCCTGCTTTCCCAAATTTGACGTTCACTTCTGCGGATATGCGCACTTGCATATGCTGATGAAAACATGCAGAGATCTGCAACTGTTCTCATAGTGCGGGAGTTCCGTTTTTTTTAACCGAGCCATTTCGCAGCAGCGAAAAGATCTAGAAAGTCAAAATGCACGGCTCGGGTCGACTACGTGTGCAACAGGCCATGTTGCTCATAATGATAAAGAAGGTGGCTAAGTAGTGGTCGGAAAGAGGTAGTGTAAAGTGCACATTGCTATTCCGTTCTTACTATCAACCTCTAGAGCGAACCCATCTTTGAAGTCATAAGTCGTTGCAATTAACTATGTACATAGGGTGAAATAAACAGAGATCCATAAAACCCAACGCGGGGTAATGTAGTAAAAGGCATCAAATCGAGTCGTGATGGCAGAGCTTTGCAGTAGTACATAGCACAGACTAGCCGTAGAAGTTCCTTCTAGTAAGCGCGACCAGTATGTGCTATCAGCATGACTTTAGTGTTGACAATTAATTGTCATACTGATTAATTAATCATTACACCACACAGTACCATCACACAGCGATGTACAAGGAGCTGTTCAAGTTGTGATAGAAAGGCTTTTCATGCGCCTCCGCTGGCGAAGGTATAATTGACAGCGGCTTGTCACCTACCTTCATTAAATAGTCATATTCGTCGGCACTACCCTCGTCGTAAGAGCTATCGTCCTCGTCATCAGACCCGTTTTGATGACTTCCATAATTAAAGTATTCGTCATACTCCTCTCTTGAAAGCTCCTTCTCCACCTCAAATGCATCGTCAGACTCCTCCGAGTTGTCAGACTCATAGTCGTAGTCGTATTCGTAATCACTTTCATCACTCTCATAATCGTCGTCAACCAATTCCTGTGTTATCACTGTCGTCTTGTTAGCACCGTGGGAATTATCATTGTTGCTATCCGTGAATTTTACGTGCAGATCTTTCGGACGTTGCTCAGTGGCTATGCTTTCAAAAGACACGTTGTGGCTAACTTTACGCTCTGTGTTTAGTTTGTCTATGAGGTTGTCCAGCAAGTTTGCATGACACACAAGCACACGAAGATTTATATCAGCCCTCGAGGCCTCTCTAGTCAATTTGGTCTTCACCTTAGAGGCGAGCACATAAGTATTGGCGTTCATACTGGGTCTCGTAATAATATGTTCAATTTGGTAACAATGAACAAAGAGGAATAAAGTGATTTGAGCTTTAGTGAATGCAATCCGACACTAACAACTCAACAAAAGTAGTAATAAACACTGGTATTAGAAAGCCTTCATAAAACAAGCCTTTAGCAAATGGAGATACTTTTGTTCAGTTTATATACCAAACTTCCGTTATGCGTTTCCCTAAAACCTTAATCCAAAAACTCTCGGTTCGGAACTCGGCAATAACAAATGACCGCAGCAAAATAAAAATTTGACCGACTAACAGCGCGCAGCTTCGGTGAATTTTGGAATCTTTCCTCAGGGAAAGTTGAGAAAAAAGGCTCAAATTTTTTTAATGCACTGTTTTCTTGCAGTGCTTAGTGTGTGTAATAAGTCCACTTTTAGTGTAAATGAGACGATTGGAATTGAAAATGTTAGCAACTGGTCTGTCTTTGATGCGACAGAACAAATTCAATAACCTATCAGGTATTTACCGGTGATCGAAGTGGAGAATATTTTTTGCTCATTTGATGGGCCCAGACTACACCTTTATAAGCCAGCATAGCATTACTAATTCAAATACCGGCCGGATTTTGGATTTATAATACACACCTTCCACCTCCAAGAAAATGCTTAGGTCCTAACTCCAAGCAAGCGTTTATTCTTATCAAGTGGTTAGCTAAAGCACTAACTAGCTTACAAATTTTTGATTGCTAATGTAGATGTGGCTGCTATATGCGTTTGCAACTAGGTTGAATGGGTCTTAGCAATGCAAGCACCCGGTCTAAACCAAAATGTTAAGTAAGCAACTCAACAAAGAGGTGTATTAGTCACAATTCCGCTTCTGAGTTGTCACGTAATCGTCTTTGCTGTACTTCAATTTCAGTTTCTCTTGACCTAGACATTACAATCCATATTCTGCTGTTACTTCATATCCAACAGTCTTCACCATCCTATCATAAACCTTGGAGTCACAGATCACCAGTTTTGCTTCGTAGAAATGGGTACCTACCTTGACGGGTGGGCCAAAGTGCAATCGTCAGGTGCGAAGTGTGCATCTACGTCTGCGGATTTTTGCATCTCTGGCTCGATGCGTCTGCACAGTAAACATGATTACCGGATATAGCAGACATTTGATAACGCACACCCCTATGTTGTGTTCTGTACCCCTGTTAAAGCCGAGCCTCAAACGTCGAATCATTTTCTTACCGGCTTAGGTATCGTTTCTTTCCTTTAGCTGCTTGGGTTCATCAGCTTTGGGTCACCTGATTACCCTTTCAAGTCTAGATTTAAGCAATGAATGTTGATCTTAGACGCACGTCTTTAGACTGATTTGGACGACATATGCAAAAATTTACCCCAGCGTATAAACAATAATAGAGCTCTGCTGGCTTTGTATTACAGTGCATAAATTACTCGCGTTGCCCGCCCAATGCTAATTATTATCAAGTACGAGCATTTATGATATGATTTTACGCATGCCTCGACCTAAAAGCGAGTAGTCTGCTGTGATTTGTTGAGCAATTGGCTGATGTTAATTTAAGTGCCACTAGTGCCGAGCCTTATGCAGTCAATTGACACTGGGGCGAGCAATTAATTGTTGGCGGTCTTTGTGGTACGAGGTTGAGTAATTTGGCAACAGTGATAGAGCTGCTCTTTGCGCTCACCAGTTACCCAGAATACGGCGAACTATTCAGCCCTTCCATTGTGAACCTCACTGTTCGCCTTTTTTTCTTTTGGACAATGTACCGTCTATACTACAACTACGTCTAGATACTCGTTTCATTGCGAGCCCCTATTTGGCTACTCAGCTAAAGCCAAATAATTCGAAATACCTGCGTAATTATACCGTTGAATACTTTATACCGTTATCTCCATCTAATCAGAGTGCAAAAATGTACTGGCTATCGCAGCACTAACATAAGCTCATCTCATGACAGATTTCGTCATCACCAAGTAGTCTCATCCCATTTAGCCAGCTCCGCCGCCTGTCGCACAACGTCCTTCTGCGTCTTCTTACGCATATAAAATATCGGGCAATCCTTGTTTGAACAGAGCACCTCTTGGTGTAAAGATCCCTGACACCTTTGACACTCTGTCCATAACTGAGAAAATTTCTTCTCCAGCGAGTTCATGGTTGCGAGAGCCTCACCATAAAGACCACCAGCCTGCGGGATACAGTTATTGCATAGCGCAGACTTAGCCTCTTGAGGCGTCAATGGCTTTTTACAGTTCTTGCAGAGGTCTGCTTTTTTGGCAAAACGCATCAATCCACCAGTCTTTGCTGCGGAGACAGTAACTACTCTCGTATGTGCTCCATTTAGCAGCTCTTTGGCTCTTCTCTCTCCAAGAATAGGCTCAAAGATCCTGATCAGAGGATTAGCCAGTTGGTTCTCAAGATAATACCTTGTATCAATGGGCAAAGAGTGCTCCAAGACGAACAACGGATCCTCACTCTTTTCATAATTCTTCTCTCCACCAGACTTGATAATGACGTAAGCCACACGGTCACCCAAAGTTGGAGCAGAACCGGGATCACGCTTACGCATACGCTCTGCCAACTCCACGTGAGGCTGCTTTGCTGTGTAATTCTGAGCCAGAGCTTTTGTTATAACCAGTTGTGACAAATCTACACGGTTTTGCAACAGATCAGCAATTGTCTGCTTCACAAATGCCTCGGCCTTTGGAACGTCTCGTTCCTCCAAAATAAGCTCCAGGACTCGTGTAATAACGTGCTGGACTAATCTACAGTTATCTCTTCTAACCGTTTCAATACCCTTTGTGTCCATCTTGTCAAACTTGCGTGGGTTTGTCCAGAATAAACCGGCATATCTCTTTTTGTTAATAAGTAAGTAAGGGTAATAAACCTTCTCAAACTCAAGCTTGATGGGGTTGACAAACTTTGTAGAGACATAGTTCGCAGCCTCTTCTCCCAACTCCATACACTTGGCTAGATCGCTGTATCCAAACTTCACCATTACAGAATCTGTATCTCCATAAATAACCTCTGCGTCATATGCCAACCCATTTTTGATACTGTATTTCTCTTGCACCTCCTGTTTAGTCTTCTCAATCATTTCTCTTCCGAAAGCTGTCACCGAGGAAGAGATAGCCAAACAAGGCAATTTACCGATGGTAGCACCGGTAAAACCGTAAACAGAGTTAGCAGAAATCTTCAGAGCTAATTGTCTACCATTCAGCACCTGTTTCTTGAATGGGTCTGTCTCTTTCTTCAGGTCTTGCCTCGCACGTTTTCTGGCATCTAATAACTCCTGAAGAATGGTGGGCAGAATCCCACTTCTCATGTGCGACTTAACAAAGCAGTCACCATTCGGTGTCAAAGTATAGTCCCTGTCTTTCATTAACTGCAGCCGGTCAATGGTCTGTTTGTTTAGCAATGTGGTATAACACAAATTATGGGCCATCATGATCGACGGATACAGAGACGCAAAGTCTAGCGTAGCAATAGGCACATCATAGTATCCTCTCTTTGGCTCAATAACAGTAGCTCCCTCATATTCTTCGTTCACATTATCAGATTTCATGTTTGGCACGACAATGTCAAGCTCCAAACACTTGCGAAAAAGCTGCGATATCACCTTAATCTGCTGGCCTCTACTTAGCAGGAAAGAGAACGGGACACCCGTAACCCTGGCCATTTCCGTGTAGTTAACCAGACACATGAGCTTTTCGCAAAGTCTCAAAGGCAAATAGGCGTCCTTCAGACAGTACACTGCCAACCTTCGTCTGGTCTCGCTGTTCCCGTTCTGTAAGTCTGTGATAATAGAATGGTGTACATCCTCCTTCTGTTCTCCCAGAAAGTGAGCAGAAACAGCATTCAAAGTATATGATCTCAGCTTGTACTCACGCTGGATGAACTGAAGTAGATCCAGTTGCATACGACCCTCTGTCTGGACAATCTTATTCTCTCTCGTTCCATAAGCTCTAGAACTAAAAGTTGACTCTCTCACCTCCTGTCTGCTATTCTTCACACGGGAAAAATATGGAAAGTTGTGGGCCTTGAGAGCCTGCGCTCTGTTGATCAAGTAGGGGAGATCGAAGTTTGCAATGTTGTATCCAATAATCACGTCAGGATCAACCTTATTGATGAACTCTTTCCATCCAATCAGCATATCGCGCTCATCCTCGTAGGAGTAGATCTGCGACCCTACGATCGGGGCACACGACTTGACCGTAAAGACATTGCGCACAAAGGGCACCGAGTCGCCGATCTTTGATACGACATTGGCTATCTGAATAACAGGGTCTTGCTCTGCCTCGGGGAAGATACCTTTTCTACCGGCACACTCTATATCAAAGGATAAAATACGCAAGGGTGCCATATCTAAGTATAGTTCCTCTGAAGGATGTGAAATCAGGTCCCCGTAGTCGATGGAAACCTCAAACTGGCATGTGGATACCTTTTGCGACTCGGCCACTACTCTGTACTTGCCGGCAGGCACAGATATCCAGTTCATTCCGGTAATCTTCCGGTCTATCATCATGCGTAGAAGATACTGTATATTGTCGAACGTCATGCACCCATTTGGAGGAAACAGGTCGTGAAACTGGATCTCGCCTCTCTCGAAAGCTGTCCGTACTTTACCGATACCCTTAGCGTTGTTTACGAATATCTTCAAGAAGGGCAGCTTAGTGTTGTTGTTGTATCCCCAAATTGACTCTTTCATGGCGACTTCGACGCTGTGAATGCCATCATATGCCTCAGAGAGATATTTCTTGAAATCTGCCAACATCGACTCAGTCAAACCTTTGGGCATAGGGACATACAGGTAGTGCATGAACCCAGTAACGTTACAGAGAACGGAATAACCTTCTTTGGTAACGCCAAAAAACTTCACGGCAGAGCAGTGCCCCACAAATGTCTCGTCAGCATCAAGCTGCTGAAATGTAATATCGTATGTGGCAGGATCAAAGTCTGGGATCGGAGGCCTTTTCCACAGCTCTTCACCGGACTGCAACTCTATGTCACTAATACTCTGTTCTGTCATGTCTAGTAGTTCCCTTTCAAATGTCGACGCCTCATTGTCGATCTGAGACGAACTGAGCTTGTTGTGTAGGGATTGTGTCGATACCTTGCTCGTAGGCATGTGGAACCCATGTGGCATGATCTCCTGGTTGGCCACGGGGAGAGCATGAGCAGAGAAGCTGCCTATAGCCTGATCGCTATCTACAGCGATGTCTATGTGGCGTCTCTTTGCCGCTCTGCCGTCATGCTCGTCTCCCGAGGAGTCTGGTCCAATATATGGTGTCATTTTGGGCGATATTATGCGAAGATGAGCGTGGCTTAGGGAGGGGACAGACTGAGGAAGGAAAAGAGTTGCTTTAGAGAGGTTATGTAAAACACGGTGTAGAAGTTCGCGTACATCATTTGATTTCGCGTTCGCGCTCGTGTTGTAGCGAGACAAAGGCAGATTCAACATCTCTACACCACTATGTCACATTTGATTCCCACCACCCGGCTAGGATCGTCCTACACCGCCTGCATCTATCTCTCTGCATTAAGTGTGGCAGCCTAGTAACGCCTCTCTTCATAAGCCCGAATTTTTTTTACCTACAACAACCTTCTGGTTCACCCCTCAATGAACTTTACGGGAACGACCAAACACCGCAATGTCAACTTGGGCGGCCGGCACTTGATGCAACGCAACAAAAACACTGTGCTGGTGAACGCTCAAGCCGAACGGCTCAAGAGGGAGAGATTAAGGAGAGAGACGAGGGCAGCCACAGTGATACAAGCCTGGATAAGGCGCAATTTAGACCTTGCCAGAGTGGCAGATGAAGTCCTAGCAATATGGCCAATGAAGGCTTCAGGGAGCGATGCCATTGTGGAGACAACTGTGACTAATCTCCGCCTCTTTGCCTTCTTTCTCCCCATCCTGACTTCTCGAGGCCAGGAGTCGGTCGTGCTTACTAAGACAGCGGAGATGCAGGCCTTGTTTGATAATTTGACTAGTCTAAACATGAGCGAGACTGGCGAAGCCAGTTTGGCCAATGGTACCGCCGATGTCACCTTTGTATATGCCCTCAAACGCATCATTCTCGCTATAGACATCGACCACCATGCCAAAGTGAGCCGTCACGTGATATTGACGCCCTTGTTAAGACTCTTTTCTGTCGTCTATGAGGCTGCGGATGTTGATGACTCCCAATTGGACTTTCATACTTTGGTGGGTGTTGTGTTGTCTAGTTCTGGCACGGCTGACCCTACGGTAGCGAAATATGTACAAAAGGTCCCAAGGTCTGTGTTATCCTCCCTCCTCCAAAGAATCAACCCTAGCACGATTGACCTTCTTCGGCTGTCATGCTCCAGTGAGTATTACCTCGATTGGCTCAGCCGCAATTTGCAGGAGCTTAACTCAGCAACAGACATGGACAAGCTAAATCTCTTGAGCAATATCCTTCTTCTTATGGATTCAGAGACTCCCCAGCAGGCTTTGTCTGTCACATTTCTCATAGTAGCAATTGGAATCATCCAGCGAATACACGCTCCTGTGAAGTTTGGCGCCGACCCTAACGACGAACATGACAGGCAAGATGGCGCAGACTTCTCTGCCTACCTCACTTTAGACGACAGTGCACAGAAACTGATTTCCTACTTATATACCACTGACAGCATTACCAGTCTGATCAAAGCCCATATAACTAGTCACCCATGCGTAGTCCTGCAGTACTTGAATTCGCTTATGCAGCTGTTGACCCCATTGGATGATTCTTTTACATTGAACCAGAGCATGAAGGACAATTTGATAGCTAAACTGATCGTTCTTTCATCGGACTACGATATATTTCCTCTGCTTTTTCGTGAACTCACAGACAACGAGTTCTACAGCAGCATGTTGGTGTCGCTTGACGAGAATGGATCTCGTTTTTTAGTCAAAGAAGACATCTGGGATGCCTTTTTCAGTGCCGAAAACGAAGCCTGGTGGAAATTCTTCCAACTGTTTCTCGATCTTTACTCATATTTACTCTACGTGTTCAGTGATGACGACCTCTTCAGCAGGTCTCGTATTACTAAGGACTCATTTGTCTCGCTGACGACATTTTTGCGCAATTTCTGTGTGCTCACTGTCCTCGGGAGCAGGACTTTGAATGCTGTATTGGTCTCCAAGGTGGAGAAGGAACTGTCAAAAATAGGAGAGGAAGAGTCCCATAACGTCTATCTCTACTTTCAGCACACCTTTCCAACGCTGGCCAAATCGGCGTTCCGGCTGCTCAAGCAGATCTACCTCAGAAACCTCCGTTTTGCCGTTTTTGACAACGAGTTTTGGCTTTTAGACGAAATATTCTACGACGTCGAAAGTATTGCTCCTATCTTCATGAAAATACAGGATGCTTTAGAGGATGATCCGGATGAGAGTAATACAGAACTACAGCAATTGGACATCTTTGCTCTAAATAGCACTAAAAACAGTCCGCAATTTCGAGGCAAAACTTACAGGGCAGTGATCAACGACATGCTGATCCTCACATACCTGCCGTTTATGGTATCCTTCAAGACCAGAGCCCAACTTTTCCATACTCTTATTCGTTTAGACAAGCAGCGCATTTTCACTGGCTTTTACCGCAAGCTAGAGGGCACCGTCTCCCGTGAGAATTTGTTGTTCGATGCGTTTGAAAAGTTCTCTCATGCTACCGGTACCCAGTTTAAGAGGCCATTGAGCGTGACGTTTGTGAACCAGTTTGGTACAGAAGCAGGTATAGACGGAGGTGGATTGACCAAAGAATTTCTGACCAGCGTAGTTGAGAGCGGATTCAGTACTTCTACATCTAATGAAAGCCTGAACGCAGGTGTCCAATTTTTCCAGGCAACTCAGGAAGACTATCAGTTGTATCCAAACGCTGAGTTTTACTGGAAGTTGAAATGCCAACAACAAGTGAACGAAAACGGGTCAAAGACTGTGGTGATGTCAGAAGACGAGCGGCTTTTACATACGCAAATGCTGAGCTTTTTGGGCATGGTAATAGGCAGATGTTTATATGACAACGTGTTGATTGACGTCTCATTTGCTCCTTTCTTTTTGAGTAAGTGGAGTGGAGGCTATGATACTTTTTCGGACAGGTTAATTGGGACAGGAACTTCCAAAACTCAGCAATACCGCAACTCATTTCACGACTTAAAGTATTTTGACTCAGAGCTGTATGCAAATTTAAACAAGCTGCTTAAAATGCCCAGCGAGTCTTTGGCTATGCTTGATTTGTATTTTACCATATCCGGCCAGGCTGACGGAAGAACCGTTACTTTGGATCTTGTTCCCAACGGTTCACAAATTAAAGTGACTGCGTCGAACAAGCTGCAGTATGTTTACTCGATAGCAAAGTTCAAGCTGGATCAGAGCGTTGCTGTCCAGTCGCACTACTTTTTAGAAGGGCTGTTCAAAATTATAGACCCTCGCTGGCTTTCCCTATTCAATCCTTTTGAATTGCAAACACTTGTTTCTGGTGGGGAAAGAGACATAGATATAGACGATTTACAAAGAAATGTGAATTACGGTGGGTACGTCGAGACAGACCAGACAATTCAAGACCTCTTCCACATTTTACGCTATGATTTCACCATTCAGGAAAAGTCGCAGTTTATCAAGTTCGTGACCAGTTCTAGTAGGGCTCCGTTACTGGGCTTCAAAGAGCTTAATCCACTGTTTGGCATTAGAAACACGGGCAGAGATGTCGACAGGCTGCCTAGCGCTTCTACTTGCGTCAATCTACTGAAGTTGCCTGACTATAGAGACAGAAAAATGCTTCATGAAAAGTTGCTCTACGCAATCAACTCCAAGTCAGGGTTTGACTTGTCTTGATCAGTCGGAGTTTTAATTCAGAACTAATATATATTTTTGCATAGGTTTACGTTTGCTAGTTAAAGCTGGTAGACGCTAATAGTCAACGCCACGGACAACCTTACCTACTTATATTACTATACATAGTGCACATGCTCACAATTTCGCAAGTACCTCTTCTACAAGCTCGCTAGCGCTAGCAAACAGGTCCACCACCTCCTTGTTCTTGATTAAATCCTTTTCACCCATAGCCTTGACCAGGGCACTAACCTCCTTGAAGAAACCAAGTGATTCCACAAGTTGATCAGATGGTTTCTCGAGCACAAATCTGAACGCCTCGTTCAATGTCTCGAGTATTTGGGCAACGCGAGCCTCATCTGCCACCTCTGCCTTGCTAAGGTAATGTTCAAGAAAGAACTGTGTTAGAATTCCCGATAAAGTGTTAGGAAGGGTGGTGTAAAAGGGCATCTCAGACGCGAGCTTACGCCATTCTCTGTTGGAGCGCTGGAACTTGTCACTGTCCTCGTTGTTGGACATCAGCATCGCCGTAAGGTTCACACTAATAGCATCATTTAGGTTACAATTCAGCTTGTTGAGTACAGATCTGAATTGTAAAAGAGGTCTTGAGACCCCATGGAGGTAGCTAGTTGGCTTCAGGTTTTTAATTGGCAAGACAGTGACAATTTTACTGATAAGAATCGCAGCATCCTTTTTAGATGACAGAGACGAAGCCGAAGAGGACAACTTGAAGTCTTCAGGCAACAATAAATCAGTTGGCTTCAACGATTTAGCAAAAAGTTTGAAAAAAATAGCATAAAGCAGCAAAGTTTCGCTTTTGCTGGATTTAGAAATCACTGGGAACAATTCTGTCCAACTGGTAACCTCAAGCTTGTCCGTTAAAATACCATAGAGTACCAATGTTCTCAGAACAGAGGTGGCAATCAATTCGTAATTGGTCGAAATTCTATGGAGATTTTTTGGTGTATCAGGATGTCTACACTCGGCTAGGTAATCAGGCGAAATGTTAGACAATAGGGTATTGAGATCAAAAGAGCCAGCTATCGCGTGGTGCACCACGAAAGGACGTAGTGTGCTATATACAGTGGGAGTAGCGCGCTGTGTTATCTCATATTCTTGAGCAACTTTGAAGTAAGTCACCAACTTAAGCTTTTTGAACTGGTAGTACCTGTTAAACGAGGTGCTAAGTAAATTAAGCGTTTTACTCTTAATTTCCAAGGCTTCGGGGCTCACTACGGTATTGGTATACAGAGGAGTCACCGACATATCCAAAGGTGGCCTCTCCACACAAACTCCATGCACCAGGACCTCGCTAAGTGCCATAGTATTGATACCCACGGACTGGTAGAAATTCAGTTCCTCCGGTAGTCGCTGCCCAATCACGTCGTGCAGGTCTGTGGGTACCTTGTTTGTTGAATTAGATTTTTTCCTGAGCGTGCCAGAGTTTGTTTCTGACTTGGTATCATTGGGAGAATTGGTAATAGAATTGGAAGAACTATTGGCTTCATTTGACTGGGCAGATCCAGTCCCCCCAGTCCCTACTGTGGAGGCAGTTGGTGGAGGGCCAAACGCTGCCGTGCTGGCTAAAAAGGAATGTTGCGAGTCCATTTGAACAGGTTCAATTCTCCCATTTCTTTTCATAACAGGCGAAAACTCGAGTGCTGTGCACGCTTTTTGATACACCGACATAATCTGTGGGTCTTGTAAATTGAGAATTGTATTGTAAACGGAGCCTCCACTGAGAACAAACTCTCTCAACGAGGGAAAACTGGGTGCTGCTTGGATATGAGGAAAGATCCTCAGCACAGAAGGCTGATAAGTGTTACCTACACACATCGCGATGTCCCTAAACTGTTTGTTTGTGAGTCCGAGTTTGTTTAAGATGTGCGAACGTTCGAGAAACTTGAACTGTTTGCTCTCAAACTCAATGGAGAAAATGAACTTGTCGACGCCTTCTAGTAAAAGACCATCCGTCGAGCCAAAAATGGCATCAATCACACCGGTTTCATGCATGTATTGCAGCTGGTTCCAGGCATAATAAGGAGCGACAATGTAGTCAATATTAGTTGCAGCAAACAGAACCATCAACTGGCTCATTATGGGCTTCAGCGCCAAAGGAGTATTGCTATCTCTGTACAAATCTGGCTGCTTCTCTTTCGAGCCTGTTGTCTTGCCCAGCTTATCGTCCCACAATCTCCGCACGAACTTCTCTGCAGGTAACACATCCGAAGTATTGTAGTGCTCAAACTGACCGACAGTTTGAAGGCCAGGAAACACAAAAATTGGCGTAATATTCAGCTCTTTGAACGCCTTGAAATCTGACTCAATCAGATTCGATAGTGTCATGGGAAAGCCGCCTATTGCCTCGTAGTTGGGCTCCTTCCTGGCAGTGAAGAGACGGGTCAAGTAGTGCTCGACATCAATCCCAATACGCGCGTTGGTCAAGACATCCAATGGGGTGTTGCTGAACAGAAGCAAGTTGTTGTAGGACTTGAAGTCAAAGAGATAGGACTCCAAGTTTTTGACTGTAGGAGGGTGTTAGTACAGAGCGGAATGTTCTCCAAAGAACACGGAGTGGAAAAAGACCGGAGAGAGTTCGTTGATGCACTCAATTCAACATACCTGGCATGATTGGGGTGGTATAATAGCGTAGTGGTCAAGAACACGGCTAGAGGGCTTGTTGCTGGTACCGCTAAGTCCGGTGTCTGAACAAGGGTGGCATTGTTTTAGTGTGAGATGTGAAATTTTGGTGATCGAGGCAGAGCTGGCAGACTACAGCGCGCGCGCGGCCTTATTATACAGGTGTACTGGTGTTTTACCCAAATCGACGCGCCGGTTTAGCCTCGTTCCCGCTCGAGCATCACGTTGAAGTTCTACGTTACTGGATCAATAGTGCTACTGAAGTATTCTCCACCTGCGATCAATTATAGTCATTCGAGCCTTGAACAAGGCGAAACAGCGCAATTCTTCCCATTGCATTGACACAAAGAATGAGATCCAGATCAACCCTCCTAGCGCCGCTCCTTCTGCTCCTCCAGCTGTGCCAGCTAGCGTCTGCCCTAAAGTATGGAGATATTAAGGTGGGCAAGACCGGAACCGTGAAGGTCACTGACAGGAACTACCAAAGACTGCTCAATAGCCCCAGAGAAGATTTCAGCGTTTTGTTATTTTTGACAGCTCGTTCGCCCAGTGTTGGCTGTCTCGCCTGCGTCGACTTTGAGCCTCATTTCGAGGTCCTGGCCGATTCCTATAACACCAATTTGAAGAAGCTCGGTGTAGACCAGAACGAGAAGGTCGTGTTTGCTGTGGCTGATTTCAGCGAGAATAGAGGGTTCTTCCAAGAGCTTGCGCTGAATAACGTGCCCAAACTATTTTTCCTTCCTAAGGGCCAAGCTGGTACCGATGACCACAAGGAGTATGCATTTGTAGCAGAAGACCATGAGCAGCATGTCGCCCAGTTTGTGACTCAGCTGCTCCCTGGAGTTGACGAGAGGCTCTTCCGTGTGATTGTCAAAGTCGACTACATGTCTATGGCATTGAGCATCGTTGCTGCCACGCTAGTGTCTACTGCTCTTTACAAACACCGCAACAACCTGCTGCCTTTCTTGAGGAGAAAAGGGGGCTGGCAAGGCTTGAGTATTGTCGTGACTATCCTCTTTATTTCTGGCTACATGTACAACGTGATCAGAGGTACACCCTTCAGCAGGCGCGAGAGGAACGGCAACCAGGTCTACTTTGCTTCTGGTCACCAGAGCCAGTACGGCGCAGAGACACAGGTAGTCTCTGTTGTATATGGAGTCTTTACCGTGGCGTTGGTCGTATTGGTGGACAAACTGAAGAAGATTACAAACAAAAAGATACAGTTCTTTGCTACCTTGGGGACAACAACCGTAATCTACGTCGCCTACAGATTTTTGATTGCGTGTTTCCAAAACAAGAACACCGGTTATCCATTTTCATTATCTTTGTAGTATGTAGGCATATAGATATGGCACACTTGGAAGAGTATCGCGGTAATTGGGTGGAGGGCTATATTGGAAACGGACCACTGACTTGATTATACATACTACTACACAGTACAAACGTAATCTCAGACACAGCTGCGTGACCCTAAAGTACTAATAGTAACCGGCTGTTAACTGCAGGAGCAAATCTACGACTAGCCCATTTTAATATATCATATAGCTCACTAATTTCTGCGCTCCATACGCAGGCTAACCATCCACCTCCAAGTTTCTACAAATCGTAGCGACTTTAGCCTCCACGTCGCTAATTGTACGATTGATGTGCCGCAACTTAGCCTTTATCACCGATACCTTGGCTATGTACTCCCTAGCGGCGTTTCTATAAGCTTTGCTCAAGCTCTCGTGTGCCTCTTCCTGGTCTTTCTTCAGCGTACTGGTTGATTCCAAGCTATCGCTGCTAGCCGCATCAACACCCTCATTCAACTCGCTATTGAACATCGCAGGCTCTAAATGTCTGGAATTCTTTATTAGCTCCTCCGATCGCACGAGCTTGCCCTCCAGCTTCTTCAAGGTATGTGAAAGAATCATCTGAGACTCGTATAGAGATTGGAGATTCATATGCACCACTTCCAAGGGAGACTCGAGCAGTGCTTGCACTGTTAGCTCCATCGGGTGAACCCCTGATACTGCTTCATCTTCGTTGCTCATTCTGAACGGTCATTTGTTGGTATTCGTGAGTATAAGTTGCGGGCTGTGGGGTGTGAACGTATATATTCGTTAAGGTGTATGGCTCGTAGAACGATAGTCACATGGCCAGACATGATGTCCGCGCTACTTATCGCGCATATTTTACTTTAGGAATTTCTCATTGTATCTTCACCTTAATTGTATCTCAATCCTCTTTTGATCCTATTAGCCTTATGTTGTTGCGACGGTTGGCAACACTAGCGAGAGCCAGGGCCACGGCTGCGCCCAGATTAAGGAACACCTTTCCAGTATATTTAGGTATTTACACCACCCGACACATCAGCACTCCAAAAACTAACACAGATGCTAATATTCCCAACTCATCCCAATCGCCTGACATTCAGCAGCCGGAACTTTCCAAGGAGACCAGCAAAGCCAAACAGTCAACTAGTAGACCCCTTTTATTGGATGTCTTGCCCAGTCGAAAAATGATCAAGAGACTTCTTTTTGACATGGACTCAAGACTTAACATTGGACAGTACATGCCGGTGCTAGAGAAAGTGTACGACTCCATAGACGCTAGTGAGACAGCTACATTGCCTGCTAAGATCAGAGGATCAGACTTGATGTTGTTTCAAAACGTTTTGAAAGAGATTAGAGTGCAAACGCACACGAGTAACAGACACCTCGTTGCATTAGAAGAAGCTCTGATAGAAACGGCTGCTGAGATTGGAGACAGAGATGCCATCACTATGCTCTCTTACAAAGCCTTAGAGGATGAAGAGCTTTTGGAGTACAATGAAGAGGATAGGAAGTTCGCAAGAATTCACATTGAAAAGCTCATGGAGCTGAAGCACCCACTCACTTTCAAGATGAACGCAGACTACTGTTACAGAAGAGGCGACTATGTCCAGGCAATCCAGAACTATCAAGACTTCCTGGCCCTCGACAAGGAGTCGTTTTTGGCTTCAGATGCTTATAAGGTATTGGGTATGATCTGTTTCTCAAACGCAGACCTCTTGCATGCAAAGTATTTCTTTGAAAAGAGTCTCAATCTTGCACCAGCCAACAAGGTGAGTCAATGCCACTTCATGTTGGGACAGATCTACGAAAATGATTCATTGAGGTCGAGGTACCACTTGGAAATGAGCGCCCAAGAGGGTTTCAAAGAGAGTTTCGCAGCTTTGGGGTTTTTGGAGCTAAATTACTTTGCTGACGCTTACAAGGCGATTGAGTGGTTCAAGCTGGGAGCAGAGATTGGCGATATTGATTGTATGATTGGGTGTTTTGACGTTTATGTCAAGGAACAGAAATGGGAGCTGGCCAACAAAGCTTACCAAAAAATATTAAAGCATTTGGCTTCGGCAGATGCAGACATGTCAGTAACTCAGTTCAAAGATATACGGAAGGACTCCCTACAAAGAATGCAAGAGATCCTGGGGCCAGAGGAGTTGCCTCAGGAGAAGAAAATTATTATAGAGAACAGCAGGTGGAGTTTATAGAAAGTAATGCTAAGCGAAGATGCATATGTACAAAGATTATTCAATATATTTGAAGATTATCAGATCGCCTGACCTTCTGTAGTCCCAATGGAATCTGCTATTGAACATGCGTTCGTCCACGTGGTAGTTCGTATCCTTAAGTAACTGTGTGAAAAATGGCTCCATGTGCTCGAAGATAACGAGATAGTCGGGCCATTTATGTGGGTATTTGCCTGATGGTTTGCCCGATGCACGGCTGGTGCTGCTGAGCTTTGGGAAATTTGTGTCAATGAATAGCTGTGGGTCATCATAGAACATGTCACTTTCGTCGCGATACTCGTGTAGTGTGCGTGCTGAGTCCAAGTGTAGAGGTGGTTCACAAGTTAAAAACCAGATATCAGCGCGGTCTTGCTTTAGGTGGAAGTGGCTTTGGAACGGCGTGGAGTGACATGGGGTCATAAATCCTACGGATACTGCTGCTGCCTCAGAGGAGTTCAGTATTTTGTCTCTCAACACTCTAGTAATCTCGATCACGCCAGACTCGTGGTATTGGGTGAAATAAAAAGCCAGGAAAGCGTTAAGCAACAGAGTGCCAATGCACAGAGCTTTGTAGTACTTGAAGCGTTGCAACCTTTGCAACCCGTATGCACTATAAATCAGAAGCACTGGTTTCAGGGGATAAATGAACCTGAATTCCTTGTGGCTGATGCAGGAGAATACGGCGATATATAATACAGCCATGTACTTGAGATTCCTGAGGATACTGTTCGTCCTCTCCGTGTATAGGCCAAGGAGCAAAATAGGTCCATAGGTGAGCATAAGCACAGGGACCGCCTGGAAGACATAGAAATCAATGCGGGAAACGCCGTAAAACTGAGAAAGAGACTTTAACACGTTAAATTCAAGAAACTTGAGTAGCGTGGACTGCCATGTACCGTAGAATGAGTAATCTACAAAAGCGCTGATGGTCAAAACAGTGGAAGCAGAGATCGCTGTTAGCATTAAAATTTTTGCTCTGTTGAACCAGTCAAGTCTCCAAAGAAGATGAAATCCCCAGTACATCCATATTACTGCATTACTTGGCCTTATAACACACGACAGGGCACCGATTAACACTGCCAGGATATAACTAGCACTATCGTAGGTATAATCCAGCGGGAAGTAAGTGAGTCCCATCACCGTCAGTGTCAGCTCGAGGGTATTACTGAACGATCTTGTGATACAAAACCAGTTGAACGCTGAACAGAGACTCAATGCCAGAGTGAGGCTCGCAATCGGTTTACTCCTACTAACCTTATAGCTTAATGCATATAAGTATACCTCCCCTGTAGCAGAAATCGCAGCCTGGAGCACCTTGGGCAGGCTCACAACCCAACCGTAGTCCAGATCCAGCCATTTACATAATCTGTAAACTATGCTAAAGGCCAATGGATGCAAAAAACTTCGCAGACCCTCCCGCCATTCCCATGTTAAGTACCCATTTCCATATACCTGATGATATGCAGGCTCTAGCGACTGCCAGAACTCGTCAGCTTGGAAAAAGGTACGAGTAGTGAGCGCATTAAACAGCCTAAGGGTGAAAACTATCAGGACAAGCCTTTGGCTGATATAAGCGCCTCCAATCTTCAACATAAAACAACGGACAGAGAAAATTGTGGTTTACCAATACCCCTAACACGCTTCTCAGCTAGACTACAACGCGTTAACTAAGCCCCCATACCATAGATAGACACACATTGAAAAATTACCATTTTCGGACACAGAGACGGTCCCTGTGGAGAGTTCTTTTTTTCGCACGACGATTTCAAACAGTAGGAGCTGTAGCTTCCATAAGGAGGTTCGTTGCTTGTCTCAGTTGGTGCATTTGGAAGCGTTTTTGCTCGCTAGGCTTGGCATTAGATTAGTTGTCGGTTATAGTGGTCATAGTACTTTTTTTCACTTCCCAATACAGTGTTTTTCAGTTGAATCAAAGGGGGTTCATATTGATTGTTCCCAGATTACGGAAACAGTAGACGGCATACACTGCAACCGCCGCACACCTGGTTGTTGCAGTCAACTTACAAACGCGTACTACACAGTGGTTGTATTTGCCCAGCATACCCAGCCGCTCTCGGCTCCATAGACATTGATACTCTCATTCTCATAGCACCCTAATGAGCGACTTCTTCACCTCCCGCGACAACCTCGTTGGCTGTGATGCCTACGAGGATTCCGAAGATTTCGACTTTCGTGGTCAAAACTACAGGGGATACCCTGACCACAACAATACCTCCCAACACCTTCAGCTGCCGAAGGCCACGAAGTCTAGAAAGCGCAGCCACTTGCTACGAACTCAGTTACTCAGCCGATCTGCCGAATCCAGCACTACTAAAGGCCATTCTGCTCGCTTGGGCAACATAAACCAGCCAGACTCTACGTACAGCTCCAACGATATCGAGTTGTTCAAAATGGCACCAGACAACGAGATTGGCAGTGACAGCGACGCCAATATATATAGAGATACCGCAGACAGCGAAGTTGATTACGTGCCGACACCGCAAGGGCGTCACAAGGTCCCCTTTTATATCAGGATTAAAAACACCATCATGGGCATTACCTTGAAGCCTCCGTCTGTAGGAGGAAGAAAGATCCCCGTCACGCTTTCTATTGACCACGCCAGCGAGCCCTACAAAGCAATTGGACGCACGGGACAACGGCTACTGCTGGATGGGAGAACAGGCAAGCCATACTGCAATAACATCATCACGTCCTCTCGTTATACCCTCTACAGCTTTCTGCCGAGACAGCTGATTGCTCAATTTTCAAAGATAGCCAACTGCTACTTCATGATCGTCGCCATCATGCAAATGATACCCTCGTGGTCCACTACCGGAACCACCACTACAATCATCCCTCTGTCGATCTTTATTACTATTTCTATGCTACGAGAGGGTTATGATGATCTGCGCAGACACAAGCTGGACAGGATAGAGAACAACCGCAAAACAGAAGTTCTGAAGCAAGACTCATCAGAATCATTTTACGATAAAGCTTTTCTTTTTTCCAAGAGCGTCAGCTCCATTAGCCGGCTAAGGGGCAGCTCTAGCTCAGAGGATAACGAGTACGCTGCTCGGTTTGACCGCAACTTTGACGATTCCGATGATGACCTTGACGATTTTGACCATGAAGACGTCTACGCAACACGCCCTCGGGCCAACAACTCATTTGCTGTCTCACAAAAGCTGCTGAAAAATGGAGTAACTCCCGTTGAGACGGCATGGAGGGACGTGAAAGTGGGTGACATAGTGAGGCTTAAAAGTGATGAGTGGATCCCTGCTGATGTCGTATTGTTAACTTCGACAAATGAGATGGGTGAGTCCTTTGTCGAGACTATGGCTCTTGACGGAGAGACCAACTTGAAGTCGAAGTTTCCCAACCAAGAACTTCACAAAATGTGCAACAATGCGAAAGTTCTGCCGCACGCAAGTGCTACAGTTTTGTCAGAGGACCCAAATCTGGACTTGTACAACTTCGAAGGCTCTCTCCAGGCGGCATCCGATGGGAGCGGTGAGCAATCAACGTACCCATTAGGACCAGATAACGTGATATATCGTGGATCGATTTTGCGTAACACTGACTTTGCTTTAGGATTGGTGATTTTCACAGGTGAAGAGACCAAAATCAGACAGAATGCCATTAAGAACCCAAGAATAAAATCCCCCAAATTGCAGAGGTCGATCAACATGATTGTTGCATTTATGGTGGTTGTTGTTTGCTCGTTGAGTGCGTTCAGTACTATGGCACAACGCATATTCTACAAGCGGTACAAAGACACCCTGTGGTATGTGGACGGACAGGACGTTGGTATTGCAGCGACACTAATGGGATACATCATTATGTACAATACGATCATCCCCTTGTCATTGTATGTGACGATGGAGATCATCAAAGTGATGCAGATGCTGTTACTGCAGTGGGACATTGACATGTACCATCCTGAATCTAACACACCTGCCGAGGCTCGGACTGCTACGATTTTAGAAGAGCTGGGCCAAGTTTCATATGTCTTTAGTGATAAGACAGGTACCTTGACAGACAATGTGATGCTATTCAGGCGAATGTCAGTGGCTGGCACGGAGTGGCTTCATGATATTGATTTGTTAGAAGGTGATGGTGACGAAGACGATGGAGATAATGCCGACGATGATAGCGATGGTTACCGTTCCCGTCCAGGCAATCCCAAGCATGGGAAATTTGGTGCACGGCCATCTCATGCTGGTGCTGCCGCCTTCTCTGGCCGCACCAGCGAAACTAGTTTTGTTAGGCGCACCAATCGCACCAGGCCAAGCACAAATCCTAGTCTCGGCACTGCCGTTACTTATGAATCATTTTCCTCCCCACAGAAAACAGACATCAAGTCGACTTTTGACCTCCTTAAACTGATTCAAACGAAGCCAGACACGAAATTTGCTCAAAAAGCGAAGTTCTTCCTTCTTTCATTAGCGCTGTGCCACTCTTGTCTGCCCAAACACGTGAAAAAGAAGGCCGACTGCGACGATGAGGAGGACACAAACGACTCTATTGAAAGTCTTGACATTGATGACGGTGGAAATTCTGGCGAAGACGAGAATGACGACGACATTGAATACCAAGCGTCTTCTCCTGATGAGCTAGCGCTTGTTAGTGCAGCTGCTGATCTAGGGTTCGTTGTTTTTGATAGAAAACAAAAGGCTGTGACGCTGAAGATGTACCCAAATGGGTTTGATGCTGAGCCCGTTTACGAGACTTACAATATTCTTGATGTAGTGGAGTTCTCCTCGGCAAGAAAGCGTATGTCTGTGGTGGTTCGGTTCCCCAATGGGCGCATCTGTCTTTTCTGCAAAGGTGCAGACAACATTATTTTAGAGAGGATGCGCAACCTGGACATGGTGAAGCAGGCTCAGAAGTCTCTATCACAGAGTGTGAGCCAAAGAAAGAAAGAAGAAGCTGATTATGTGTTGAGCAGATTGTCCATGGAAAACGCTAACCGCAAATCAATAAGTTCTTTACGTCCCAGCTTCCAGATTGGCGCTAATTCTCCTAGGCTTTCTTTATCCAATGTTCCGCCTACTAACATTGACTCTGTTTTGAATGGAGGCCGCGACGAGGCAGACACTGTTGCTGCGTCTATCATGGAGACCTCGCGCAAATCGTTTCAATATCAACAGGAGAAGAAGTACAGAAAGTCTAACGCGAATAAGGCAGCAGCAGGAGTCATAAGAGCAAATGGGACTAAAAAAGAACCCCAAGGCGGCGGAAACGATGAAAGTGACCGGTATATCCCAGCCGACCATCTTCTGCTCAACGACAAGTACGTGCTAGAAAAGACTTTACAGCATATTGACGAGTTTTCTACGGAGGGTTTGCGTACATTACTCTACTCATTCAGGTGGCTCAATGAGAGTGAGTACGAGAGCTGGTCACAGAAGTACGCTGAGGCAAAAACTGCCCTGCACAAGCGTACCGAACGTACTGAGGCTGTTGGTGCCATATTAGAAGCGAATCTTGAACTAGTTGGAGCTACTGCTATTGAGGACAAGCTGCAAGAAGGAGTTCCCCACGCAATCGACACTCTGAGAAGAGCTGGGATCAAACTGTGGATGCTGACCGGAGACAAAAGAGAGACGGCTATAAATATTGGCTATTCTTGTAAGCTCATCAAGGACTACTCCACCGTCGTTATTCTGTCAAATGAAGATGGCGTAGAAGATTTGACGGCGAAAATTAGTGCCGCTAACCTAGAGCTTGATTCTGGTAATGTGGCGCACTGTGTGCTTGTAGTAGACGGATCAACCCTGTCAGATATTGAGGACGACTCGACCTTGATGACACTATTCGTTGAGGTAAGTGTCAAGGTCGATAGTGTTATTTGCTGCAGAGCAAGTCCCTCTCAAAAGGCTAAGATGGTTTCTTCTGTGCGGCAGTTTGACCCAAGAAAGGTCACTCTGGCCATTGGTGACGGTGCAAACGACATCGCAATGATTCAGAGTGCTGACGTAGGAATTGGAATTACTGGAAAAGAAGGTCTACAGGCTGCAAGAACGTCGGACTATTCAATTGCACAGTTCCGATACCTTGTAAAACTGCTTCTGGTTCATGGGCGCTATAACTATGTCCGTACGTCAAAGTTTGTCTTGTGCACGTTCTACAAAGAGATTTTGTTCTACTTGACGCAGATTCTCTACCAGAGATACACGTTGTTTACGGGATCTTCTCTCTACGAGTCATGGTCTCTGTCGATGTTCAACACGCTTTTCACGTCTCTGCCAGTTCTCTGTGTGGGAATGTTTGAGAAGGATCTGAGATCATCGACGTTGATTGCTGTGCCTGAACTGTACGCCAAGGGAAGGAATTATGAGTCTTTCAACTTGAAGCTATTCATTATGTGGTTGCTGCTTGCCGCCAGTCAAGCAGTGACCCTAGCCTTCGCTTGCTGGAACATCTATGGCTTCAGCGCAACGATTGACAATACGACATATCCGCTGGGTGTAGTGATGTTTTCCGTGCTGATTGTGCTTATTAATACCAAGTGTAATGTTCTCGAGATGCACTACGTGTCAAAGATTTCATTTGCCTCGTGGTTCACCTCAGTTGCTGGTTGGGCTGTGTGGTGTTGTCTTCTTGTAGCTCTCTACAAGACCAAAGATTCTACCATTTTCTACGTAGCACACGGCCTCTTCCAAACTTTTGGTAGGGATGTGACATTCTGGGGATCAATTTTGGTATTGATCTTTATAGCATTGATTATTGACTTCGCATTTCAGACCGTGAAGTTGTTGATGTGGTCTACAGATACGGACGTGTTCCAGAACCTTGAGAAGATTGTGAGTATCAGATCCAGCCTTGAGGTAGCCGCATACAAGTATCTGAAGCAGAGCTGGACCTGGAAGCACGAATCACAGATTGACTACGAAACTCTTGATCGTCTTACTCCTTTCAAGAGGCATGCCTATAAGATCGGATCGCTGATCAGAAAGGGAACTACTAAGCCATCGAAGCAGACGCGAAGAAGGGCTTCAACCCTAGTGAGTCCCACGGAGCCTGCTCCAGGTTCGCCTAGTGTCGTCAGATTTGCGTCCAGCGATCAAAGATTCGAGGAGGAAATGCTTCCTAGCGGCAAGGTAATCCGCAACAGAGTTGGCGGTAAGCCCCAGGTACTGGGTAGACTTTTCAGAATTGGTGAGGCAAATGAATTTGATACTGAAGGTGAAGACATCGAGACGATTCTTGACCGTAGACAGCGTGAAATGGATGGAGCGTAGCCAAAAGCAGTGCTTTAAAGAACGATCGAAAATAACATTTACGTGATATTCAAGTTTGCTGAGCGGTAAGCCCGACTCTCCAGACTTGCAAGGAATTTTTAGACTCATAGAAATAGCGTGTATACTTGAAAGACATATTTATGCTAGTGTCCAGTAGTAGAGAGCTGTGGCAGTAGGATAGGGTACACTAGCATATGAACTCATCCTTACACCATTATCTGCATACCATTCCGCACTACAAAAGTTTTTTGCTGTGAAAGCCCAATGAAGACAAGACGCCCTAATGCTCATAACATTGTTCCCCAATAGCGGTCTACTACTTCATCCGGCCAAGAGACCTTGTTTCTATATTGGTTTTCTTTCTAACTGGGGCTTCTGACGACAGAAAGCAAAGCCATATTCTTTGCCAAAGCACTCTAAAAAACAGCTTACCCAATTACTTGTTCAAATAGGTTGATATTTTCATCAATTCTCTTGCTAAGTGTGTGCCTTTTTTACCTATTTGCTGTGAAGTAGACACGATTGAAAGCTTACTTTACTGATCAGAGCGGATTTGGATCAAACTGGTAGGTCGGTTATAGTCTCTCAACTTAACTCATCCTACGGTAACAAGGTTCCCCAGGTTTTTTCTTTGTCTGTGTACGGGTGTTTTGTTTTACACGTGCAAGTGTGCAAGTCCGATAAGCGACAATTCTTAGGACTTGAGGAGGTCTGAGAGAAGGTTTTAGAGTTGAGCATACCTTGTAAGAGAAGTGGATGAGAACAGTAGATTATCTTTGAGAGTCATCAGCAGCATTTTCATATTGAATCAGTGACTATGATGAAGCCGAAAGCGGAGAAGTTGAATTTTGCCGGCGGAACTGGTCAGTCATCAGGCGCAGCTGACGCAAACAATTTGGCATCTTCGAGTCAGCTAGACGAGCTTAGAGATTTGAACAACATGAGCAACTTTGAGCTACAGGACATTAACGAGCTCGGAGAACTAGGCAAGTCGATAGACCCTTTAGAACAACAGGAATCATATTCGTACCACAACACGCGCAACCAAAGTGCTACTAACAGCAGGCGCAACAGCCGACACAACAGTGGTCACGAAAGTGAGCGATTGTCTGTTATTTCAGATATCAATAACGGAACCCTTGATACGAATGAAGCGATAACTAGTGTCACTACCATAGCTTCTGAGATGCAACCTTTCCAAATACTTCCTGGCTCGCATGGTACCCACGCTGAATATTACAATTACCATGACTATAAACAGGGCCTGCCAATGTATGGTTTTGATGAAAAGGCTAACGTTTATTTAAATGCTAAACACGGCGGTGTTACGGGGCAGGACCGTCATGGCAATGGCATCAACTTACCGCATACAAACAGTTATGGCAGCCACAACAGTGCCGGACACATAAATCAGGCTGGCCTCCAGCATCAGCAAAGTCACGTTAGCCACGCTCCTCATCAACACAACCACTCAACTCAGTATGAAGACACACAGCAGCCAAAGCGGTCACGTGCTTCTGGTGAGATACTGGAGTATCTCATCAGTGAATTCAACAAGAATGGAAATCCCAGCTCCTCTTCCCGCAAGGCTATCGCCGCTAAGACCGGTATGTCAGAACGTTCAGTACGGATTTGGTTTCAAAACCGAAGGGCCAAGGTGAAAAAGATGGAAAAGCGAAAAATTGGAGGAGATGCGGGACAGAACCAGGGTTACTCGCGGCATTCCTCTGGTGACTATAATAGTGGTAACGGATACGATGGTAATAGCTATAGGGCTTACTCTGGAAGTACGGGTACGAACAACGCTTATAATGGCAGCGGACAGAAGCAAGTCCTTGCTTCCTTGGAGAGTCAGACCAAGCTTCCGATTATCATTAATAGCAAGTACAGTCTGATCGACTGCTTGTCAGTATCCGTAGGGTCGTGGCAAAGGATTAAATCTGGCTACCTGAATAGCTCAATTCTGAATAGCTTGCACAACTTGTCGCCACGCTTGCTTAATAACCTTATGATGACTACCGACTTGTTAGTGATCCTCTCCAAGCGAGATCATGAATTGAACTACTTCTTTTCCGGGGTGTTTCAAAACGAAAAAGTGCTGTTCCGCATATTCTACCCTTTGGTAAACATTGTAGGTTGTTCATTGATCAACAACAATACACAGAAACCAATTGGAAAGAATAACAGGCCAAGTGGAGCGGCTAGCCGGTCCTCTGTCGAATCCAATGAGGAATTTGGGTCCGATATAGAGCTATCTGAAGGAAACTCCTCATCAGCGCTCCCGTATTTGGACAATTCACAACTTAGGCTTAATTTGAGTGTATCGCCCAAGTTTGCAGTGCATTTTTTACGTGACCCCAGTGCCAGTTCTAGTGCAAATATGAGCGCTAGTGCTAGTGCCAGTGACAACACGGATGGCGCCAGTGCTGGTGGTCCTTCCAATACCTTGGCAGGGGCTCAGTCAATGTCTAAAAACTCGAAAATTAATGCCAACCAGTGGTCCATTACTGAAGATTTTAGTGAAGGTCAGCAGGTTGCCTCAGCATACTTTGGTGAGGGAGGAAACAACGTACCGCATATCCTAGTAGGAAGTTTAGAGTATTTGCAATATCTGAATACGGAAATTGTATCTCATAACCAAAGTCACAGTGTGCACAACATGCAGGCATTTCAGACGGTTCAGGGCGACATAGAGGAGGAATCTTTGGCGACTGGGACGTCGGATCTAGGTTCACGAATAACACCAGGTTACACGTCCACCTATGGCCCAAGCTTTACAGGCATAAACTCTGGTTTCGCCGCTAATCTTGCCCCGAATTTCACTTCCGGGCGAGGCTCTTCGGCCTCACCAGGTTACCTTGCTCCCTCGGCATCCACTCATTCATCTGACGCATTTGTGGAGCCCAGAAGCTTAGAGACGTCAAGCGTTCCCAATTCGAATACCTTAGCTATTGGCGTACCAGCTGAAGAGGAGAATGCCTGGTTGTATGCCTCCACCGAGCGGGATTTTCCCTATATTGTCAGCTCTGGTAATAGTCCCTCTCATGAAGATGACATCATAGTAAAAGATGAACCAGCTGTTTTAGGCAGCATGAAAATGCTGGACGAACCTGAGCACACGCCGGAAAATGGATTCAACTTATTTATGGGTGACCAGCAAGAAGTTCTAGAGGAGAGAGGCTCCAGACGTCCAGATGTTGAAAGAGAAGTGGACAGTGTAGGTGATACCGGAGATGGCGATGGAGATCAAGGAATACTGGGACATATTCAAAGAGTGAGAGAGCACGGTGTTGACGAAGGTAGCGATACGCCACAGAGTATGTATGCGTTTGAGATATAGTGAAGGAGCGGACAGATGAGGACATCTTTAGTCGCTCGAGTCAGTTGTTCTCCAACATGATGTGTCCGGAACTCTTAAGTAATAGCGTGAGTAATGTGAGTAAAATTGTTGACACGTGCGGTGAAATAAAGCTATTACTGAGCAGCTTAGTGTCGAGGGAAAGAGTTGGATTAAGCTAATCATCACTTGAGACAGATATATAGGGTTGTTCATGCTCTGCTGTGGCGAGCCAGCGGAGCTGCTGAGCTGTATATTGATGGGAATCCAGAAGGAAGATGGATACAAAGGTGTGACAACATGTAATTATGTAAAAACATTAAAAAGGACTATTTTGTCAAACACTAAACTAATTAATCCATCTAGTAGACGGCATCGAGGGTAAGGCTTGACCTTAACGGCTGACCAACGCCTCGTCAGATTACAATGCATATTCTACATAAATATGAAAGAATAATGACAGACCGATCATCAATGGCAAAAAAGGCTCAGCGATACAAGGCAGAGTCCCCTGCTAATCGAATAATGAAGTTTTAAATGTGACATCTCTTAACGCTATATGTAAACTGAAGATCAAAATATTAAAGTGAAAAACGCGCATAACTAATAAATCACCGTCTATAAGATGAGCTCAAGTTTAATAATAGGGTCGATATCAAGATTATATCTCGCCAGTTGGAACCTTTGCGGCCATTATATAGTGGCAAACAGTGGGGACAACTCATACTCGGATAGTGAGAGCACAGACAATGACAGCAGGGCAAAAACGAGGGGCTTCTCCAGATGACGATCTGCATAAGCTCAAACGAGCACGCGTAGTTACGGCTGCAGATAGGAACAGCGAAAGGCGACAAGAAGGCAACGAGAGTGCAAGTAATGGCGAACAAAGTCATTCAGGTGAAAGCAGTGGCTCCGGTTCTGATTCGGACTCTGACTCGGGATCCGAGACCGACTCGTCTTCCTCTTCCTCTTCTTCTGCCTCATCCACCAAAGAACCCACAGAACTCACAGACGACCAGAAACTAAAGCTACAAGAGAAATACCGCTCACTTGACAGTGTGCTGGTACAACAGCGAGTAGATATCACTAGAGATCATGGCATCGAACTGGTGAAACGCTCATTGACAGAGGCAGACACGCTGTTTTCGGATGCTAAGAACACAGGCAGCTCGTCCTCCAGTATCATAGCTAAAGACTCAGCTACGCTCAAGGAAATTGGAGCCCAGGCCGTCCTGGCTACACGTAACATGCGCATAGGTGTCAGTGAAAAGAACCTCGACTTCAACAAGTTTGTCAAGGTATTCCACAAGGCCTTTGGCGGTGATACACAGACTGATGCTTTGGCTGACTCTGGTGCCAACGGCAGCCTCAGCAACTACGATGATGACAGCGATAGCAATAGAAATGACGGCCCCGCCGTATCCCAAATAAACTGGCTACATGCTGGATTGGTGTACCTCCGATACAGCTCCCACGCTCCTTCCATGGACTTTTTGCTGGGACCCTTGGACCTAGAAGGAAAGCCACGCAAGTTTACAGCCAGGGTGCGAGACGACAACAAGGCTGGAGAAGCCACGTCTGCATCCAAGCGCAGTGCTGATGAAATTGCCAGTCAAGCAAACGATGAGGATACCACCGTGGGATCCCAGCGTTGCTTCATGACGCTGGCGAGGAAAGCAGGTATGGGGAAAGTAAATTTGTTTCGGTTTGTGCTGGACCCTAATTCCTTTGGCCAGTCTGTCGAAAACTTGTTTTACACCAGTTTCCTGATAAATAACGGTAAAGTGATACTTGGTTATGAAGAAGACGGACCTTACGTGCAGCAGGCAACGCAGGAAACCGTGCAGCAGCACGAGCGGTTCCGTAATCGTGATGACTCAAAAAGCCATGTTGTGTTCAATATAGATCACAAGACGTGGAAGGAACTTCTGAAGGAATATAACATTACTGATCCGTATCTGTAACGTTTGGCTACTTGAACGGCGTTTCCTCCCCTACATTTCGACATATTCTCATTACGCAATAGTACTGACTCTATACCCAGTATCTACTATATACATGCCGCGTCCACTAATACTATTCCCCTTTGTTACTGATCGAGCCGCTCCTCAGTGTTTCTCCTCTAACCCAGCCGTCAAGCTCTAAGACCTCCGTGATTGGCCATTTGCGGATAACGGTGGTTCCAATCTCTGTCGTGAGGCCTTCCTTCTCAAACAGCTCAATACCAGCCCAACCTATCATGGTGGCGTTATCGGTACAGAGCCTAGGCTCCGGGTAGTGAAAATTGCGCACACCTAGCCCGCCCAGGCTTTCACTCAACATGCGTCTCAGCGTCATATTTGACCCAACTCCCCCAGAGCACACAAAGTCAGCCACTCCAACGAATTTCTCTGGATACAGTTTAAATGCAAGCTTGATTTTGGTGATGAGGTGAGAGAAAACAGTGTGTTGTGCGATGTACGCTAGCATTGCACGTACATTGTCATCTGGGAGCGTGCTGTTGTAAAACTTCTTGAGTGTGTTTTTGGCTTGTGACTCAAAGCTTGAGAACGAGTACGAGATAGAGTCTTTCCGGCTGCAAGAATTTTTGAGCGGCTCTACAAACCTGTGGTCAATGTTAAGCCTGGATGGTAGCGTGTTAGAAGCGGCATCATCAGCACCATAGTTGAACCCCTGCTTCGTCAAGAATGCATCCATCTCTTTGCCAATCATATTTCCTCTGAAGCCCAGCTCTCGGCCACACTTATCTAGTGCGTCACCGGCAGCTATGTCGATAGTGTTTACAATGATCTCGTGGTCCAATAACCCACGTGATAACACAAACATTGTATGTCCGCCACTAACAAGGAGACTGACAAAGGGATAAGCAGGTGTCTCACCATTAGACGCCATTCTAGACACTAGTAAATGGCCCAGCATATGGTTGACTCCTACTAGAGGCACGTCCCATGCGATGGCCAGGCCCTGTGCTAGCGTGTACCCAGCGGAAAGCGACCCATTCATTCCCGGGCCTCTTGTTGCGCACACTAGATCCGGTCTTCCGCTAGCAGAGTCGTTCCAGCCATAGTCCGAAAGCACCTCTTTCACTAATACTCCGATGCTCCGGCTATTGTGTTTAGCCGCCTCTGTGGGCACTACACCGCCCGCTGTGCCCGAGTTAAGGGTAAGCTTCGCTTCATACACTATCTTAGGTGGCTTTTCCGGAGACAATCGGTCAATCAAGGCAACACAAGCGTCATCGCACGAGGTCTCAATAGCCAACACTCTATAAGATCGCGTGAAATTTAAGAAAGCGTCACGGTCGAGTAACTTTTTCCATATAGAGTGTAAGAGAACACCGCCATCAGAATCTCGTGATCGCACACCAAACGTCTGACGCCCAAGCTGATAAGGGCTCGGCACTCTGAGCATACTACAGACGGCGTTCACCTGAGTTCCTTCTCCGATACCTGTCCAGCGTACGGAGATAAATGAACAGATTTCGCTTAGTGCACGGGTGTTTTCTCTAGCTCCGATACAATTTTTTCACTCCAGCGGAGCGACGGGGATTTCAAGCACGCGTGAAAACCAGTTCTGACTCCTTGTTACAGCAAACCAACACGAGCTTCGGTCCTCACGCTCGCCCGACCTAAGCAGTCCGACCTCATTCTTTGTGCCACACCTATCATACACTATTGCTTTTGTCTCCTGTTGCTCATTCACATTCACTCAACTCCCTTGTTAGCATTACCGAAGGTCCGAAGCTAACAAAAACAGAGCTGGCTAGACCACTGCATGCGTTGGACCTGCTAGCACAAGACCAGCCTCGGAGTAACAATAGCTAGCATAGAACAGCTATAATAGATAACAAAGCAATTGTTATACGGCCAAGGAGATTTCGCCATCAATTCGCCATAGCATACGCCCAGCCACATAGACTGGTCTTCCCTCTTCGTCGAGTCCGCTGATTGATCCCGAGTCGGACCTAACTAATACCAAAGCAAACTTGACAAACATCCAAATATACGCCACAATCCATACCCGTTGCCATGTCGCTGAACCTGTTTACGCCGCCAATACCGGCAGAGCACGTGGGGCCTACAGACAAAAGTTCATCTCGCCGAGCATCGTCTTCGTCGTCATTATCCCTTCCGTCCTCCTCCTCGTCATCATTACCATCAACATCGTCCTCTTCATCAATCGTACAATATCCGATATCACACTGTCTCATCGCCGGTGGCATTGGCGGAGTCGTTGGTGATTCGCTGATGCATTCGCTGGACACGGTCAAGACTCGCCAACAGGGTGCTCCCAACATTGCAAAATACAAGAACACTTTAGCCGCCTATCGCACTTTACTGGTAGAAGAAGGGCTGCGAAAGGGTCTCTATAGTGGTTACTCGGCTGCTATGTTGGGCTCCTTCCCTAGTGCAGCAGTGTTCTTTCTCACATATGAATCTGTTAAACGCCTTGCCATTGGTGAACTAGGGATGAACGAGACAATCACATACCTTGGAGCTGGATTTTTAGGCGACCTATTTTCATCTGCGTTCTACGTACCCTCAGAGGTCCTCAAAACCCGACTCCAGCTCCAGGGAAGACATAACAACCCGTATTTCAACTCGGGCTACAATTACACAGGCACATTCAATGCAATCAGAACAATTATCCAAAAGGAAGGCTGGCAAGCTCTCTTCTACGGGTACAAGGCTACATTGGTAAGAGACCTCCCGTTTTCTGCTCTCCAATTTGCCTTTTATGAGAGCTTTAGAGATTTGGCATTCAAGGTAACAGATTCAGATCCAAAAGGAACGCTTTCTGTGAGACTAGAACTACTCACTGGAGCCGCTGCGGGTGGTCTTTCAGGCCTCATAACTACACCACTTGACGTCATCAAGACCCGTATGCAGACGCAAATCAAGAGCTCATCGCCTGATCTACTCCAGAGTGGTGGTAAGGCGGAAATTTTGGAATCGACGTCTATTATGAGAGGAATGACAACAGTTTATAAAAACCAGGGAGTCGTAGGGCTGTTCTCCGGTGCGGGACCAAGGTTTGTGTGGACGAGTCTGCAAAGCAGTGTGATGCTGTTGCTGTATCAGGTGTGTCTGCGTGCTTTGGGAGATGAAACTAAAGCATTGGAATAATTGCGAGTACTGAGGAATGAAATGTTGGACTATATAGGATCGTGGCAGTTACAATGGTATAGCCAAAACATTAAATGAGAAATGAGCAATAGGGGCACTATGATAAAATTCCTTAAGGTCTTTTTTTTTCTCCGATAAACGTCATTATCTGCTTTTCTTTCGACTTTCCGTGTGCAACAGTCTGCTTATCCCGGCTTATCATAGTCAAATCTCCCTACTCCATTTTGTATTATAACACAATCGTCGGTCGCCGCAAACAGTGCAATTGGCAAACAGGATTGCTGATGAAATGAAATTAATGCCTGCTGCAAAAAGTTCATCGCATAGAGCGCATGTTGGTTTTGCAGCAATCGGCATAAAGCATAGAGTAAGAACAACGCTAAACTTGAATATATGTATATAAAATATAAAGCCATCGCAAAGATACAAACATAAACGGACAGGGTTAGTTACTATGGTATGTAAGATCTCGGCATGCCATAGAGCGGCAGACCTGTAATTTCTGTAGAGCTTGAACTTCCAATCCGGAGCGTAGCCTTCAAAACAATATATCAGATAAAAAGCTTCATAACACCTTAACATCTCTCAAACACTCGGAAGAGACCAGGTAAATTGGCAATCTCGACAGCGTCTCTGGCCAAATTAGTCGTAGCCAAGAAGCGCCGTTTTAGAAGAGGAAATAAGATATCCTCAAGGTCCATTGCAACTTTCCTCTTTGCCACCTCTGCGTCTTCGTCTGTGTCCTCGACGGATGCGGGTACATAGAGTAAAGCTATTTGCCTCAGGATGCCTCCCAAGCAAGCCTTTTCGTCTTCCCAATTGACCCTTGTGGCCATTCTATAAAGAAACAGAGGCAGCTTGTTCAACGGAGGAACATAATCTTTAATTAGCAAAGGCAAAGATGCAATGCACAGCTCACCATTGTGCATTTCAACTTTAATAGAAAAGTACTCCTTTAGCATCTCTGCCATTTCGCCGAATATAGCGATCATTGAGCTGAGAGTAGAGTCCTCAACATCATCGTCGCATAAAGTTCGAAGCTCGCTCAATATGGAAAGAGGTGGATTCAATTCTAAAACACCAAAGTTGCTAAAGTCAGAGAGGCCAATTTGATATAGCAGCTCGTTGCACAGCGCCGCATAGTCAATCAAAAACAGTTTAACATCATACTGAATGCAGGCTAGCCTTCGTGAGAAGTCAACTATTCCGACGTATATGTGTTTAGAGAGGATTTCAGTAAGAGAGTCGCTTGTGCAAGTCTCGGTTTCACTCCGGAGTTCCAGCACACTGTGAAGATGTACCGGTATACGCTCCTTATCAATAGAAGGTAAGTCTACGGGTATAAAGGGAAGACCAAGTTTCTTGTACTTCTCGGACTCTTCATCCTCATCGTTGTACTCCTGGCCATTTGCCTGCCCATTCAAACTATCAGCGTCTTCAATTTTGGCTGAAAAAGGCCTTCCAGAGGTAGACTTGATTGCCGCAAGTGACTTGTATGAAGTAATCTTAGACTGACTAAAATCTGTTCGCACTAGTTTGTTTTCTGTGGGTTTCCTTTGTCCTCCGTGAGTCCTCTGTAAAGTTGGAAGAAAAAACTTCCCCTGCGAAAGAGGGTCCAATTTCGATATCAAAGAGCTTCCCGATGTGATCAGCTCTCTCCGTTTCACCTGATGGTCTGCAGTTTCATTCAGGCTTCCACTTTCGGCATCGAGCAGCACACGTTGGGTCAGGAACTTGCGAGATGAGTCTACTCCCTGCAGCTTCTGCTGTACATGTGACACCACAAGGTCAATGATCTCCTCCTCATTGAGAAAGCGCACTTCTCTCTTCGTAGGGTGAACATTCACATCCAGGTTCTTGGGGTCAATTTCTAGGCTCAGATACACAAATGGACGGTGGCCTTTTGGTAGGTATGTCGCGTAAAGCTGGTTTACTGCCCGCTTTAGCGGGTGGCACTCTACCAGACGATGGTTTATAAAGAATACCGGTTGTATTACTCTACGATTGTTATAATTTGGGCTCGTGACAAGACCCTCGCATTTGAGTAGCCCTAGCCTGCTCTGATCGCTATCTTTATCACTATTCTCATCAATATTGACCTCCACAAGCTCGCTGGCAACACCTGATCCAAATATTTGTCTTACTCTGTCGCGTTTTGACATCCCTATTCGCACGCTAACGTCGCTGTACTGGTTACCACTGCGGCGGCAGTTGAACGCTACAGCAGCGGTGTGTACAGCGTATCGCCCAATAACGTCGACAATTTTGTTGTACTCTTCGCTGTGTGATTTGAGAGCTCGCAAACGTGACGGGACGTTGAAGAAGAGATCTTCTACCGTTATCTGAGTGCCTTTCTTCCCGGCTACAGGCTTGGGGTCACTTGAATCATTCGGTTTACCAGGAACCAGAACACCGTCACTGTAATGGCATCTCCATGCACATTGCTCATCGGCTGTCTTTGTGGTGACACACACGTGGGCAATGTGAGATATACTGGCGAGAGCTTCACCTCTGAATCCATAGGTGGATATAGAGTCTAGATCTTCAAATTTAAATAGCTTCGATGTGGTAAATCGCTGACACAAGATTGGCAAATCGGCCTTTGCAATACCATCACCGTCATCTGTTATCTGTAACAATTTAAGGCCACCATCTTTGACAGAGATTTCAATGGAAGAGGCGTGTGCGTCTATCGAGTTCTCTACCATTTCCTTGAGGGCATTAGAGGGAGCCAAAATGATCTCCCCAGCTGCGATTTTGTTCACCACGGAGGTGTCTAGTTGTTTGATCCGGGACATTGCAAGCAAATAGCGACAAACAGCAAAAGGTGGTGATCCAGTTTGGGTGAGTATGGGCAAGACAAGATAACGCGGTATTGATAACCACTTGGCTTAGATCTTTCTGGGGTAAAATCACGTGCCCATATCGCGTTTTCGCATCTTCCCCTGCATGAACGGGACCTCACGCAGCGCGCTGCAGTCAAGTGCCGCTAGCAAGTGAATGGTCTGTAGATCATCAGGCATCCTAGTTGCTTCAATTCCGCACAGCTATGGTAAGTAATACTTGGAATGAGATTGTACTAACCCTTTCCTCATACTAACATGCTCAGGCAAAGAAGAACAGCAGCAAACTGTCTGAGCGACAGGCCTTTGATAGCATATATGCTAATTCCAAGAGCAGTATTCCACCCGAAACAGAAGACCTGCTCCTAGATGCCTTTTCACAACATTGTGAGGACGTAGGGTCGCAGGACCTTCTGATTGGTCATTTGCGACAGTTTTTGCTACAATACCTGCATATTTCCAAGCGTTTGGTGGAACTTGTCAATCTTCAAGACTTTCTGCTCGAAGGGTCACGTGACGTTGTAGACTTCGAGAAGTACCTTCACCTGGGAGCTCTGCTATTGAGTCTATCCCGGGAGGAAAATCTAGTGGTGAGTGAATCCTACTGGAGGCTTCTGATGGAGAGCTGTGGTAAGGGAGACGTAGGGAAACGGGATATCGCCGGTACTGGAAGCTCTAATGGTACCGATATTTTCCGAAAGAAGCTTAATATTGCCGATCTGCGTCAAGCATCTCGATATTTGAACGATGAGCTGCCGCAAGACTCGTTAATTGCCATGATGAGCACTGCTACTGATGGTACAGCATCGACAGAGGTAGATTATTTGCAATTTTCCGTTTTGCTAGGTCGGATAGGAGAGCTGAGTGGAGGTGACTAGTCTGTTTAAGCTATGTAGAGTATGTAATTATAATGACGATGACTGGAAATGATGGGCTTTACTCTTCTGTGATACAGCTCTCTCAATCTGAGGTGCTCGAAAGCGGTCAGCTTTTGGGCAGACTCCCAATTGCGCACCATGCTACTTCTACTCCAATCATGCAAACCGCTTACTCATTACATATCGTATCTACTTTACGTGAGAATTACTAAAGAGGTCAACACCGTGCCACAGAGACTTGCCGTGAATTATACTCTAACAAGTCCATGCAAACAGCACTTCTTGCTCGCATCCTTGCTCGGAGCTAGCTTACAAAATATGCTTAGACCTGAAGTAATTCCTCAAGTAGTGGATCTGCCACAGACCCACAGACACCAGGACCAGGATAATCGCCACAAAAAAGTTCCTTACTCTTCTGTTGGTACTCTCGTTGGTGTCTCTGAGTCTCTCCTCTCTTTTGATCAAATACTGCAGCTCCTTAGAAATCTCGTCAATCATCTCCTCCACCTTTCTGAACTGAACCTCCGAAGGCTTCAGCTTTTCCTCGGCCTGGATGGCATTCCAGTCTCTGGCAGCAGCACCTGCCTCCACCTCTAACTCGACCTCTCTAGAGAGATAACCGTGTCTGCTCCCAGGAGTACGAACGTTCTCAAAGCAAATGTCGTAGGCAGAAGAACTGTGAGCGGTAAAGGCAAACTTTTGTTGACCCACCACCGTGTGGCTCTTACGGTACTCATTTCCCGCAGCATCGGTAATGCGCAAGCTCAGGGTTTGTCCGTCGCCGTAATGGCCATCGGTGTTCACGCTGACCACCACCAGTTGGTTCTCGCCAATGAACTCACGAACACATGTAGGGGGCGGATTTCCGCTCGACGCGGGGATCTCGAACCGCAATGCCAGTGCCAGCTGCAAGGTCATCAGAAACGCAAGCACTCTGTGAATGTATTGTCTCATTGTGTCGGTTGCCAGGGTTAGAGAATGATGGTGTAGCTTGGGGCATTGGCTATGAACAAGTCAAAGCATTTTGAAAAGTTGACGCGTGTTTGATCGGGTGTGGGGGTGGGTTGCGAGCGAGCGAGCGCGAATTTGCAGCGAGCGCGCATCTGCTGCGAACAAGTTGGAGGCTCTTAATATAAAAGTTGTTAGAAAATCGGAGACTTAGTAGCGCGAGCCGTGGTTGCTGCGACTTGCAGTATGTTGTGTGGTAGGCATGGTCCTTGTCCCGTGTTTGACGAAAAGTTTCTATGCTCAGTCGGGCTCTATGGAGTCGCAAATTACACTACTCTAATTTTGAGCATTTCTATATGTGCTTAGTATATCCATTTCGCCAGACACGGTGCGCTGTTCGTGCCTGCCCAGGAGTTTCGTAAAATATAACTTCTTTGGGTAATGTGGCCCAATACAGTTGAGCGTAGTACTCTGGAGTGTTTACCTGCGTATAGGTGCTTAAAGTAGTAAAACCAGACGGCGATGCTCTCTCTCGCAATAATCTGACTTGTACACGCGTTTAGTGCTGTTGGGCTCCTCTCCGATTCCTATGCACGCTCCTTTAATCCACTTTATCATTTGCCAACTCAATACCCTCAATGTCACACATTATACTACATTATTATACAAGCAAATCAGCATCCCATACCCTAAGGCTATGGACTGTGGCCGTTATGATCGTCTGTCTGGTGGTTGTTCGCAGGTGTTGGAGCATCCCAAGCTCCGGGAGTAGGAGCCACGTTTCCTGGAGTAGTACCCCAGCCCGCATGTCCATCAACATTATCCCATGGCCGCTGCTCGCTCGAAGCGTCTGGGTTCCATGCTGACCGGCCGCCAGCACTGGCTCCCCAAGAAGGCGTCTTCCCACCAGCATTTCCATACACAGAGGCAGATCCCCATGATGGTGTTTTTCCTCCCGAATTCGATCCCCAGGCTGGAGTTTTTCCTTCACCTCCAGCACCAGCAGATCCCCAAGCCGGCGTTCTGCCTTCGCTGCCACCCCAAGATGGTGTCTTTCCGCCCCAGGAGGGTGTTTTTCCTCCGCCATTTCCATACACAGAAGCAGAGCCCCAAGCAGGCGTCTTTCCTCCACTTGACCACGCTGGGGTCTTACCACCGCTAGACCAAGCAGGAGTTTTACCCTCGCCCCAAGAAGAGCGATTGCCGTTGTTTGTGTTAGCGTTGCCAAAGCCACCATTGTTGAAACTCCCCCCTGGGTTGCCACCAGGGCCATTGTTGCGAAATCCACCGCGACCTCTGCCACCATGAGCGTTCATAAACTGCTCGTAGGGTACAAACTGGCCCGGTCTTGCTTCAAACAACAGGTCCGTTTTGTTAATAGGCACGATCTTGGCTGGGTTGTGCATTTCTACTCTTGCCACATCGGCGTTAGCAGATTTAACAATCCCCTTCTTACCCTTGTAAGGACCTCTTCTCACACTGACATGCTGCCCTAAAGTAGAGTCTATACCAGAAAAGCGAGAGTTGGTGACTGCGCCAATTGCCGGAGGAGCCATCACCCTGTTAGGGTTCATTTTGTTGAGGTCAGGGGCATTGAAGCCAGAACTCATCAGTAGTCCTTTATTAGAAATTGATTGGACATCCCTGGAATTGCAAACGAAGATGCCAGTATTTTCAGTCACAGTCTTCGATTTCAAAAACAGATTGCCTCTGTGAATGTGTAGAATATTACCCTCTCTCCTTTCTCCAAACGCCTCTTTAACAACATCGCCCACCTTCAGTTCCAGCCCATTCCTGTCGGTACATTTCTCGGTATTGCGATCAACTTCAACGGTTGATTGGATCGACGAAGGCTCCATCTGCACCACTCTTCCGTCCACACACAAAATAGTGAAAATCTCGCGCTCCGCCTTTAAAACTATACCTACAGTTTGAGTGTTCAGCTGAACCAACTGATGTAGCTCAAAACGGCCTACTTGGGAGGCAGAGCTACCGCTATTGACAGATTTAATCAGATAGTTGGGGAAGATGGTGATATCCTTGTTAGTCTGGTCCGAAACAATGGTAACCTGGTTCTTTTCAATCTTCACTACCAATCCACCCTCGCCCTGGTGGGAACCTTGAATAATGCTCACATGGTCTCCAATCTCGAAAAACTTGCGTAGGTTAGATATAGGAACCTCGACAGTCGTGCCATTCACCTCTCTGTCCTCGTTGTTCTCCAAATAAACCTTGACTATACGCGCCTCGTCAGCAGCAACAACGCGACCTTTCATGCCTGCCTGCTCACCGCTTGCAATTTCTACCGAGTCGTCCACTTGGAACGTCACAGTCTTTCCGCTGCTGCCCTTGAGTGAGGCAGCAATCGCAGACAGCTCTACTCCATTGGAATCCTGGCCGGAGTTAAACAGCGTCAACTCATGCAGAGTAGGCTTCACGTCCTTCGTCTCCAGATGTTGAATCTTAATATCCTTGAACAGGAACCCACCAATGTACTCATCACCACGGTATACAAAATATCCTCTTTCTCTCCTGGCACTCGAAAGATGCTCACGGTCATACTGTGCAGCCTCAATCTCAGAGAACAGCTTTTGTGGCGGCCTAAACTTTGAGCTCATAGCCCCGCCAGCTACCCTCCCACGCTTTCTCTCGCCAATTTCGCCAGGCTTGTTCAGATCAATCGTTGTCTGTAATGCTGAGCGGCCATAGTCCAGCCTGGGCACCAACTTGACTCTTGCCTCAATATCATTTTCTGCCAGGTTGTCTACTATTCCAAGATCGCCTTTATATTTACCAGTCTTGATTCGCACATACGCGCCTGGTTGAAGCTGAACTTCGTTCGACTTCACTGGTTTCAAGAGATCAGGATACTCCTCGATGGGCACCAGGACTTTTGTCATTGTACCATACACTCCAGGGATACCTTTCAAGATCTCAGCGACGGCATCAAACCTGCGTGCCTCAACATACACGTATCCAGAAAAGTTGTCACGCTGGAACGCACTGTACACCTCCACTTTGAGGCGCATATTCATCAGTCTGGCAAATACCTGCTGCACAATATCCTTCTCCCTACCAGGTCTAACTCTGACTCCCCAAATAAGTGGGTCATCAACTGAAGGCAACAGTAAACGCTGAGAAACGTTTTGCGTAGAACCCATGTACCTCGTAGAAGAGGAACGGCCGTACCGTGCTCTAAACTCGTCTGCCAAAGCCTGTGCATCTTGTTCATCCAACTTCTCTCTTGTTCTGTCCAGCTTTCTGTGCAGCCTATCGTCTTGGCCAACTCTTCTGCCTTCGGCTCCTTCGCCAGCATGGTCGTCGTCGGCCAAGAATTCACGCTGTAATAACTCGGCCTCTTCGTCGTCCTCGTCATCATCTTCTTCATCGTCGTCGACTTCGGCCTCAACATCAAGAAACTGGTTTTGTCTTCTCCTCTTTCTGGATCTGACTTCGTCTTCTTCGTCCTCATCAAGGGACTCGTCTTCGTCTTCATCCTCGTCGTCGTCTTGTTCATCTTGTTCACCTTGTTCATTCTGTTCACTATCCAAGGCCTGCTCGCTTTTGCTCACTGAATCGTCACCAGCGCTACCTGTAACGTCATCGGTGGCACCAGTCTCTTGCTCGTTACTATTTTGACTCTCACTGGGGCTGCCAGACGCATTTGACAGCCTTTGCTCCTCCTTCAGCTCTCTGGGCTCTGAAGCTGAGGTGTCGTCACTCATAATGCTAGGCTAGTCGAATCAGTGGTGATCTATTTACACTATTGATCACAGTAGGGTGATTAATGACGTTGACGCAAGAAAACTCGATGATACCAACTGCCTCAACTGATAGATCAAGCCCTCCTGATGCTAAGCACTGGCTAGCAAATGCAAACTTTCAATTCTACTTTGCATTTATCTCTCTACTTTTTCGTTTACTTACTTTTTTGCACTTTCAAGGCAACTTTTTTCGCTGCGAAGTAGGGTAATGTACGACAAAGTGTTTGTTGTATACGAAGGTCAGCTCTGTCAAGTGACCACAGGTGCAAGAGTCGACAGAGGAGCATAGAAATCATTGAACATCACATGACCAACTCAAACAAAACTCAAACTATCGCGTCAGCCTCTACTTTCATGGCTATTCTACTCTAAGTTCTCACTATCATTCTTATATACAAGTATAACATAGACACTAACGTGTAATAGGCAGTGGGGCTGGCCACGCCTTCCCGCTCACATTGATCTCCTTAATATATCTACCTCTTCTTTTTCCAGTCAAAAGCGCCTCTCGAGAAATCTAAAGGCTTGATCAGCTCTCCCTTCCTCTTCTTAGACTCCACAAACATCACGTGTCTCTGTGCTATGGGGTCGTAACGAACCTGTGTGATTGGCGGAGCAGTTCTCTGCACCACCAAGCTCCTTTTGTAACCGGTCTTGGCCGTGGAGACAAGGTGCACTATCGTAGTTTTTGCTTTCGCCTCTGTAGTAGTTAGTATCGTTTGATGGTAAATGAAAGGGGCGAGAGAAACGATAAGAAGCGTGGCTCGAAAAGTTCAAACTATGAAGTGATATCATTCTTTGTCCCCATAATGACCCATCTGATGCTACTTACTAGCCATTATAGCGCTGTCGTATCTACTTCTTGTACCTCTTCTACCTCCACCCGAACAGTTTGGTCTCAATAAAATTCGACAGCTACCGGGGGACAAGAAATTCAACACCTCGCACCGCTAATTGCACTAGTATCGGTGCCCCCCCCCCAATCTATGCAAGTGTCCTTGAGGCTCATGTGGACAAGCAGCTATACCTCCAGTCTACGCATCAGTCCCAGCGGACTTACTTTCACAATTTGGCCCATTGTCATTGTTATAATCAATTCTTTTGAACTACATCACTTAATTTTCACTTGCCACTGATATTCCATGTTCAAAATTGAGGACTTGAATCCTCTGTTCAAGCCCCCATCTGGCCTGCATGATGGTATAAATGGCTCTAATGGTACAGGAGGGCTGCCGAACCACTTCCCATACAAAGACAAGGTCGCTGTTGTCACTAATTTTTACAAATTTGCCACTGTCAGCCGAATAAACTACTTGTTTTATCAGCTATTTGACCCGCCTGCCGCTGAAGGATCAGAAAATGATTCAGCTACCAACACCAACCCTAACAAGGACCAGTGCATATATACTTACGAGTCAACATTACGAGACAAATTGCAAAACGACTACAACATCAAAGACACCATTTTCTATCTGGCAAGAAAAGAGATCTTTATTTTTCAAATTGAGGCCCGTGAAAGTAATGATGACGTGGGCTTCAACCAATTGAAGGATGCCATCGACAATATTGTCGCTGAAAAGAAGCTGAATTTGAAGCTTGTCACAGCCAGTTACTTTGACTCAGACACCTTCTTCAAGGGCCAATTGCAGCAGCAGGGAAACGGGCAAAAGTTGCAAGGCCAGAGTCCTGCACCCCAGAACAGACCAATCAGCATTGTATACATCAGCTTCCTGCGCACTGTGAAACGATATATCATATGGCAGTTGCAAAATAGACAAGGCTATGGAACAGATAACGTAGTGATATACCCATTTGGCAACCAGCTCATCGTCAGCAACGGTGGCCACACTGCTCAGGGCCAAGACGAGAATGCATTTTCTATTCTCAAGGTGAGCCCTCTCTTAGGCCACAACAACGATCTACTCATTAACTTCTCGTTGTCAAAATCTCTTAAGTTGTACCAGCTATCTCAATTACTAGAGGAGAAAGACTTCACCCAACGCAAAGATTACGTCGTGTATCTCTGTCCTTCTGGAGTGCGCTGTTCTTTCGCAGTACAAAACTCGCTAGCTGACTCGGTCACAGACGAGCCCCCTATGAACTATACAAGGCTTCTCAAGCTGCTGCAAGAACGCATAAATATCACGCTGGACGTGAACAAGTACGGAAATCCGGGTCATGGCGGCCAGCCGCTGAACAAATGGGTCAAAGTGATCCCAAACCTCAGTCATATCAACGGTTTGACTCCAAAAATCTCCTCCTACCTCGACAGTTTTATTCCCAATACCAAGTATATTGTGTGGCCTGCTGAGCTGTGCTATGTGCAGTTTGCCTCTGATACCGAATTTGGCTCAGCCAGTGCAGCCGCAAAGTCCCCCGACTCTTTCTTGCTCTCAGAGCTAGGAATAGCAGATCCTCTCAAAATGATAGAAGATTTTGTTGAGCTTACAGAGACGTTTGAAAAGAATGTGGCTGCAGAAACTGCTTCGAACCTCAATGAGGCTTTTGACCCGTTTTTAGACGGTTCAAAGATGAAGGCCGAAGCTTCTTTGCACGAGAGTCCATCGGGGCTTGCGGATTTCACTAGTGTTGTACCTTCAAACGACAACGGTATGACTTTAGTTGATGAAAAATGGATACAGCAGATACCTGAACAGGATAATACTAAAGGCAACGATCTTTCTCCCCTGCAAAGTGAAATGGCGGATCCTAATAATGATGATCTCTTCGGCAATCAAGACTTGGCGGAGGGCAAATTGCAGCCTTTCACGACCGAAGATGGGGATAAAGAAGAGGACTGGGACGATCTTTTCGGAGATGGGGATGAGAACGAAGAGAACAAAATGGACGTTGACAAAGAACGTCACAACGAGCAAGTCGAGGATGACGATTCGGAGTTTGCTGAGTTCGATGAGGCGTTGGACGCTGCTGTAGATATGCATGCTGCGGAGTCAAAGGCTTCCGGAGACAATGAGACTATTCAATCACCCAACGGTAGGGTCCAAGAGGACATTATTGATACGCAAGAAAAGAAACCTGGATTTTCCCCCCAAGAAGCTCAGCCTGATTCACCCAATATATCTCCTCGTGGTACTCCGCACGTTCCTCAGCCTCCATCTAGTGTTTTTTACGAAGATCCGGGAGCTCCCTCGCCGGCCCCCTTCAACATATTCGCGTCTCCTTCTTCTAGTGATTCAGATGCGCCCTCTCCTTCACAAGAAGACCATTTGGACACTGTCAAAGACTCGAAAAAGTCGATATTTGCGCCCCTTAATTTTAATCCGCTGATTGAAAAGGACATTGACAGCAAGTACTCCAATGGTGGCAAATTCTTCGTAAAGGGTGAGTTTTCCTCACCCATAGTTAACAGTGTTACCTCGTTCAGCGAAAACAGTGCTACCACGACACCAAATTTCAGAAGAGTCAATGATAGGCCGATGACAAAATTGATGCATGATGCTGCTACAGAAAAGATGGACGATTTGTACGACTCCAGTGAGGAGAGCGATCATAGAGGACCTGTCAACACGAACCACAACGATTACGACTTAGACGATGACGACGACGACGATGATGATGATGATGAAGATGACAACGACAATAACTACGGCAATGACAATGATGACGGTGACGATGGGGATAACGATGACAGTGGGAACATTATGCAAGAACAAACAACGGATGAGAAGTCCAAAACTATGGACTCTGAGTCTAAATTTATAGGCGATTTTGATACTTCTTTTCTAGACCCAGACACACTCAAGAGGCCAGACGATAAGGCTCCAAAGCAGGGGCTGGGCATAATGCACACGAACGAACCTTCTTCAGTTGTCACGCAGACATTTTCAACCTCTCTGGGTCAAACTTCGATTATGTCAGGGCTCAATAGTGCAGCTTCAGCTATTTCAAGTACACCATATATGAGCTCACCGAATGTTGGACCAGGAGCTCGCACTAACGAGATTCAGAACTGGACGTACTGGATTCTTAGAGCTTCGCTAACGTGTACCCTTCCTACTAGTTTTTTGTCCAAGAACCCAACTATTCGTAAGGAAGACCTACCGCAGCTACTTCCTACGTTACAAGAACTGATTCTGTTTTCTGACTTACATACTGAAGCTGAATTCGCGCGAGACGAAGTAGAGGAAGCTGTTGATCTGAACCCTGGCCTCAACACCGTGCTACACAGCGTATTTCCCGGTGTAGAGAAGTGCAAGTTGTATGAGCTACTTGACACCGTCACGCCCCCTGAACGTTCTAAGCCGTTTCAGTGCTTTTTCAAGTGTGTACCTTCAATCATTGATGATATTGGGAAAAAAGCAGACAACGGTGACGACTATGCCCTTTCATATCATGTTCCATTTGGAGCCAACAACGATCTTAAATCCGTATTTGACGATCCGAGCTTTGCGACAACCTCTCCGCTGATGAACGTCAGCTCCGTGCCTGAGCTATCGGAGATAGCTCAGTCACAGGAAGGTGGCAAAGGTAATTTAAAGTCTAGTAGCGATATCAAAGCGATGAATATCCTAAAGAATGTGACTAGTGACTCTCTTTCTCGCTTACCAACGACAATGATGAATGTCAAGAGGCTCGACCAGCCGATGAAGATTAATGAGACAAGCTTGAACTTTTGGAATATTCTGAGCCTTGAGCCTGTATCCGGTATTAAGGATTTCTATGCGGTATTCATTACACCTAAACTTTTTGAGTACTACAACCATAAGGCAAACTCATTTTATGAGACTCTAGTTGATACTTACAGAAGCTCTCGTTTGGGTACCATCTCGAAGCTTTCGATAAAAAGTGAAGATTTTGCAGTGGACAATGGAATCTTAGAGGTTGAGGTGGACATGGTTGCAGACGAGCAGGGATTTTGGAGAGCTGTTATTCGTCAGTTGAAGCTGCTAGCAAAGGCTTTTCAGGCAAGGTACCTTAGTGCGGAAAGCGGTGGCATAGTGCTCGATAAACCTCTTCTGTTCTTTTTTGCAGTGCCTTTCTCTGGTCTTACAACGCTAATGAGCACTAGCCAGGCGGTTTTAGATTTCCAAAACGAGCTTAACACGATGGAGCAAGAGAAAACAGTAGTGGCTGAGGACAAGAAAAAGAAGCGTAAGACATCAACGAAGATCGAAACCAGTACGCTTTCTGTTCCGCTAAACTTGTTTTACAAGGCTGTACTTACCGACGCTATAATGGCAAAGAACGACAACATCCAGGTATTCTCTACAGCAAAATACGAGTCACTGGCAATTGGTCTGTACAACCTGTGCCCGGACAATTCTGATAGTAATAAGCAATACGATTTCACTTATAAAGACAGAAAACCGCTGGTGACTGTTTCGAAAGAAACTCCAAAGAAATTGTACTTTTCTTTGACTAAGCAGCCCATTGCAAAGACAATTGCCACAGAAGGGCTGTTTCTGCACGTCTGCTATGAGCGCTCGATCGATAAAAACTGGTGTGTTGCTTCTTGGGCGGACCAGTACGGCGCGCAGAGCTTTGTGAAGTCGTGGTATATTGATGAAACTTCCCCTAATGCAAAGACTTTTGAGGATGTTGCCAATCAGATCTACGATATAACTCTTGACTACGTTTCCAGTAGTTTGGGTAAAGCCTATGTGATTCTTACTAGGCTGAACAATATGGTCCCTGACGATGAGCTTACGGAATGGAAGAGATTGGCGATGAAAAACCAGAGGCTTTCGCTGATAGTGTTGACCATAGAATTGAATTCCTCGACCCTTCTTCTGCCAGGTGATTATGACTTGAGACCAGAGTCTGCTCCAGATCTTGTTTACGGATCTGCAGCCAATAAAAATACCGTGGGTTCGACCAATTCAATGCTGACACCCGGTCTGATGGGCAGCAAGATGGAGAGCCCCGAGCACAACATATCGACACCTTCTTATGATATGGCAGTCTCAGTTCCGTCTCCTGATGGAGTAGCCACATTATCCTCTGACGCGGTGCTTATCGATCTGTTCAATGAAGTGTATGCCATCATTTTGCAGATAGTTCAGCCGCTGACTAACCAGTCTATTCGCATGCCTGTTAAAACAGGTTTTCTTTACAATATGAATCAGAGGATCTTTGAGGTCAATTTGCTCAGTTGTCCCGCTGGTATCAATCCAGTCGAACTACTCAAAAGCATACTTCATCAGTACAAGGGACTGGCACAGATGAGCAACGTTTGGAGTATCAACAAAAAAGATAGATCGAAAAAAGAAACTGATGTCGGATCAGAAGATAGCGTAGAATCTGGTAGCTTACTAGTCCCATGGCACGCGCTAGCTGTGAGAAATATCCTGGAATGTTTAGTCCACATCAAGGTTACGTGAACCGAATCACTGCATTCAGACGATTTGGCTTGGGTATATAATGTACATAATGTAAAGCGGTGGATGCCACTAAAGCCGAACTATTTGAGCGCTTACTTTCCCCCAATTCAATCACATCGTATGTTGGTAGAACAAATTTATACGAGGAAGAGTTGGGCTGTTGTCTTCTTTGACCTGTAGAGAAACTTGCCTATTCACAGTACCTATGTTGACAGATTTTATCACCTCCTGGGTGGCTGCCCCATTCTTTCTAAAATTGTATAACCATGCCCAGTAGTTCGAAAGAACCTGAAGCTTCAAGGCCTGTTGATGATACTCCGCTGTTGATAGATCAAAGTCCGGTAGATCCTCCTCTATGATATTCTTCAAAACCTTTGAATACAGCGCCAAAAACGGCACATCTGACTTGATTCTGCGTTTTGGGCATAAAATACTGCAATACTCGTAGCTCAAAGGAAGCAGCAAATGAGCCTCTCTTTCTGCCTGTGTGTCATCATAGAACGAAAAAAACTCCAAGAACTCGTCATACGTCAATTTGGTCAATTTTAAAGCAACTTCCGTCACAAGTTTCTCCATGTTATTTTCCGCATTAGCGTCATGTGAACGCCTAATGCATTCAGCATTCATACATAAAAGAAACTTACGTAACTGGATGGAGTCAAGACCCAGACTCGAATCTGACTCTGAGTACACGTCAATAAACTGTGGCCTCAAGTAACCCGGTTTTAATTTCAGCTCGTTGTCAAAGATAGGCGTAGCTGGCGAGTCAGAATTAGTAAATGCAACAGCTATGAGCTCTATGGAAGCGTACTTCCAATCGTGTGGGTTCAGAAATTGTATATTACGATATATCAAAGAGCTAGTAGCATCTTCACGGTTGTACAAGTCCAGTAAAAGATACTTGGAAATCACCGTAACAATGCCCCTCCAAAGCTTCCAGCTTCTGTTATAGCTCAGATGAGATGGTTCAAACGCAGCGCATTTCAGCGCCCACCGAAAATAGTCCCAAAGAGACCGTTCCAGCCCATTGAGATGTTTGTGGTCGAGTATTCTGTCAGCATAGGCAGCGCTTTCATCATGTAATTGCTGATGGGCACTTTTTGCCTCTGGTGATTTGAGTACATGGTCGGGGTCGATGCGAAGAGACGGAGAATTTTCTCGGGAATCAGCCTGATTGTATTTGTTGGAAAGCTCTGACGAGCCGACAATTTCACTGTCAATTTGCTGCCCGGGCTGTCTTTCCTTGTTGTTCCTCCTGATGAGAATCTTTTCATGTTCTCCACTTGCAAAAGAGACATCTTTATCGTCCCCAAAATTTTTGTCTTCCTCATCCTCACACTCAATCTCGGAGTACACGTACCTTGCCTTGTCTCGCACACGCGGCACAGGCAACTCTTTAGGGTCAAAGAAGCTGAAAAGCGTAGCAAATTCGTCTTTCAAGGAATCAATTTCTGTCGAAAACAAATCAGCATCTTCGGCACTAAGAGAACTTTTCACTTCTTCTGGCTTCTCTACCAGATCTAGCAGCCTAAAGATCAGATCCAGGGCTCTCAGGTGGAGCGGTCGATTACTGGTGCCAAAAGAGGTATCAATCAATGCAATTCCATTACTATTCTCAGCTGCCAAAGTTGTCAGTGTGAGGCAGTAATTCAGGATCTGTGAGTTTGGGTAGTTGACTAGGGGAAGATCGCTTAGCAGCGTACTATTGATGTAGTCAATGAGGGTGCCAAAATTCGACATTTTCAGCAGGAGCCGATGTCGCTCAAACTGTTCTTGATGATGGCTAAGTATATCTTTGCGGTGCATGTGTGGAGGGAGCGGCAGCCTGTCGCTGTAGCTGGTGCACTTGTAGTTTAGCGGTATACAATATAGAGAGCTTGGTCTTATGACAACGTATAACATCTGTGCACCACTTAAAGCACACTGCTTTCTCATACGTTCGCATAACCCGTAGTTTGTACCGCATAGCGTCGATCGACTCGCGTAGTTATGTTTCACAAGGACACGCCTGAGACAACGAATCTCGTTTTGGAGCAAACGCGTCAGCACACCGGCTTCATAAGGCAAGTTATCTGTGCTGTAAGGTAACAAGAGAGCGTTTATTTACAATTGAGAGTGCATTTTCTTGCTGATTCAACATGGTTACCATTTCAGGGACCTCTGCGGCGGTAAGTATTCAAAGGAAGACAAGTGGTTCGGCCACTATCACTATAGATCGCAGTGTATGATATAACCCAATCGCCAAATGATCTACTAACACTAGCAGCTGAGAAAAAAGAAGAACCTGAAACGGTCTCTCAATTTCACCATGATGGTGATTGGCCAATCTGGCTCAGGCAGATCTACCTTCATAAACTCTCTGTGTGACCAGCTTATAGTTGAGCCCTCATCCACAGTCAACATATACTCACCGGAGGAGCTGCATATCCCAGAGAGAGACTTACAACTCCGCAAGTCGACTGTCGAGCTCGAGGACAACGAGGGTGTCAAAATCAATTTGAACCTGATAGACACCCCTGGATTTGGTGACTCTCTGGATAACGAAATGAGCTTCCAAATCATTAAAGACTACTTAAAGCACCAGTTCGACGAGATCTTGATTGAAGAGTCGAAGCTCAAGAGAAACCCACGTTTCAAGGATGGAAGAGTCCACGTATGTCTCTACTTTGTCAATGCTACCGGCCACGGTTTGAAAGAGCTTGATATTGAGACTATCCGTACCTTGGGTGAGTTGACCAACGTGATCCCTGTCATCAGCAAGGCAGATTCGCTTACCAAGGAAGAGCTCAGGCTTAACAAGAGGCTCATAACTGAGGACATTGAGCATTACCAGCTGCCTGTGTTTGACTTCAACAACGAATTCTTCAACGCCGAGGAGTACGTTGACGATGAGACCATTGAGACAAATAGGTACCTGCAAAAGACGATGCCCTTCGCTGTTATGGGTTCTAACGACACGATTGAAGAGTCAGAGTCTGGAGAGATTAAGCGTGTCAGAAGATACCCTTGGGGCACAATAGACATTATGGACAACGAGATCAGCGACTTCCTCACATTGAAAAACGTACTGCTTATCTCACACCTGAACGATTTTAAGGACTATACCCACGAGGTACTGTATGAGAACTACAGAACAAAGACGCTAGCGGAAAATGAGGACGAACTAGACAGCGAGCTGGTAGATCAAAGTCATCAGCTGTCAGACCCTTCGACTGCCAGGACACCAATGAGCCCTCAACCGTCATCGGCAACAAACTCTCCGGTGATTAGAAACCTGAGTCTGAAAGAAGAGCAGATCAGGTTAGAGGAAGAGAGGTTAAAGGCTTTTGAGGAGAGAGTTCAAAGAGACCTTATGCTCAAAAGAGAAGAAATTGAAGCTAGAGAAAGGGAGCTGGCGGAGATTGAGAAGCGGCTGGCGCAAGAGCATCTGGAGGATAGGAGCACCTCTGTTCATTAGTGTGTAGTGTGTAAAATGAACGATGAGACGTGACCAGTTGGCTGGTGAGCATTAATTTAGTAGAGCTGTGAAGATGTAATTCATGGTTGTCGTCGTAGTGTGGGCGCGTATGGCATTTGTTGATAGCAGCAAGTCGAAGAGCTTCCACACCATGAGCTAACATAACAAAAGACAGACAGCAATTTAAAATAGAGGTATATGAAGCCTCAATTAACTATTATGGCCCACTACTTGCTGTATACTATACACATGTAACTTTATATGCGATAATGTATCACATGCATTTAGAATGCATCGCCATATGCTCGGTATGCACATCTCCAATGTACCAAGACATATCCCAGGGGCACTACTGCTACTATTGCAAGTCATTGTAAGGCAGGGGTACTATGGCATTCAATACAATTGATAACATAATTTCACCACCCTTCGCTCGCTCTCACATGCACTTTTCATCCCAACAAATCTGACGCACCTTATGCATCAAATGTATAAATAATAGTCTAATCTCCGCATTCTGATTCACAACATGAAGCTGATAATCAGCTCAATTAAACACACCAATTGCAATGGATAAGGTACAGAATATTTACGAACAATTCCAGTCGTCTTATATCCAGCTGGCCTCTGAGATCGATATAACAAAACCGTCTCTTCACTGTAAGTTTGCTATTTTGCTTGCGAAGCCAAACTCCGATGGTAGCTATTGCAAATTTGGAATGCTAGCTTCATGGACTTTAACTCTACCGAATTCCTACTAACATCAAAGATGCTCTTGCTTCAATTGCCTTTAACCCCATATTTTGGAACACTGTAGCAAGGCTGGAACACAAGACACACATTCTTACAAAGCTGTCTCTCGGAAGCGCTAAGGTCGGATGCTACATTTTAGCTGCTACCATTTTCTCATTAGGTATTTTCAGAGACAGGCTATACCATGAAGCTTTGTCTGAGCAGGCAACATCTGACCTTTTGGTCTCGGACAACGTCAAGTGCGCAGGTGTTGCCTCGTTTGTTGTAGGCAATATCTTGGTGCTGAGCTCAATGTACAAGCTCGGTGTCACTGGCACTTACCTAGGTGACTATTTTGGTATTTTGATGGACAATAGGGTTACTGGGTTCCCCTTCAACGTCACCAATAACCCCATGTACCACGGGTCTACTCTTTGTTTTCTGGGCACTGCCTTATACTATGGCAAGCCAGCTGGGCTGTTGGCCACAGTGCTCGTCTACGTGATGTATGAAATTGCTTTGTTTTTCGAAGAGCCTTTTACCGCTGCTATTTACGCTGAGCGTGACAGGTCCAAGTCCTCTAAAAAGAAGCAATAAACTAGGGTTTTGGGAAATCTGGTGTGTAAAAAATTGTGTACAATTTGGTGTGTAAAATGCACCGGTAGCCTCTCTCCGGGTTGGATTTCACTGCTGTATGGGTATCAAAGCGTAATGTGTTATATGGCATTGAAGATTTTAATTTCCAGGCCTTTCTCCTGACAAGTGGTGGATTTAGTCCTCCGTTTATATAATTCAAAATATTCACTGCTTCTAATTGCTATATAGCTTACAAACTCACATTGCTAGCGTGATTTTAGCCTCCTTGGCCAAGTGGTAAGGCGCTTCACTCGTAATGAAGCGATCGCCGGTTCGATTCCGGCAGGTGGCAAAATCGCGAATTTTTGCTAATCTCTGTAGCCTGTCTCTATTTTTTTGGGGTTTGACGATGGCCGAAGTACGAAATTGCACACGTCTTTTCCCCCAAAAGTTGAATCTACTATTTCGGCATCAACCTACCAGCTACAGCCATACCCAGAAAGACTGCTGCCAAGCTAGTCGGATGTTATAAAATCATTTCATTATTACAAGCAGTTTATATACCTTTTATCTAAGCCGTAATTGTTCCCCAACTCATACGACCCAGTCTTTGCTTTTGATACTCTCTGATGTCCTTGGGCTCGCTTAGAAGTCGACGCCAATCACCATAGCCAGTAGTGCCATTCTTACAAAGAGACCGTACCTCATCTGTCTGAAGTATGCTGCACGCTGATCAAAGTCAACCTCCTCGCGGATCTCGTTGACTCTAGGCAATGGGTGCATCACACACATGTGTTGCTTTGCGTAAGAAAGAATTTTATTGTCGACAATGTACGAGTCCTTCAGTCTCTCATACTCCTCAACATCAGCAAATCTTTCCTGTTGTACTCTGGTGCAGTAAAGTACATCAGACTTGGCGATGATATCTTTGGTCAGCTTTGTTGACTCACCAACAAGCATGCCCGCATCGATAAGCTCCTGCTTCAGGTAATCAGGCAGCTGCAACTCCTTAGGAGAAACCAGCTGAATTCTGACCTGGTAATGACGCAGAAGTCTGCAAAGAGAGTGAACTGGTCTACCGTATTTCAAGTCACCCATAAAGGTGACAGTAATACCGTTTACAGTTCCCAGCTCCTCACGAATTGTGAACAGGTCCAAGAAGGCCTGTGTAGGGTGCTCTCTCGAGCCGTTACCACCATTGATGATAGGCACGGGAGAGTATTTAGCCGCAGTGTCAGCGCTTTCCTCTGAAGGGTGGCGCAAGACAATGGCATCTGAGTAGCACGCCATGGTTCTAATAGTGTCCTGCAAGGTCTCCCCCTTTTTGACGGAAGAGCCTTGTTCGGAAATAGGTACAACCTTACCTCCTAACCTCTGCATCGCAGCATTGAAGGAAGAAGATGTACGTGTAGATGGTTCGAAGAAGGCGGTAGTCAGCACTCTGCCCTTCAGGATGTCCAAGACACCCTCTCTCTCTACAGCAAGTCTAATTTCCTGAGCCACTGCGAACAGAGCGTGCAAGTGGTAACGAGAGAACTGGTTCACTGAGAGGATGGACTTGTGCAGGAAAGGATTGTCACCACGGATGTAAGTCATAATCGCGTTGGGAGGAGCAAGTTCACGAGGAGGCTTAGACACTAGTTCAGCACCCGTGTTGGTATCATCCTCAATAGCAGATGACTCCCTCAACGAATTAACGATCGAAGCACGAGACACGTGTGTGTCAAAGGAGAAGCGAGAAGTACGCCTTGCCAATGGAGATGGAGCCAAAGTGGCTTCTCCAACAACTGGGGTGGATGCATGGGTTAGAACACCGGCACCACTAGCGAACGATGAAGGATGTTGAACAAGCTTCGAGTTCTCGGTACCCAGTGCCTCGCTGACGACCAAGTCACCTTCCAAGGAGATTGTCTGGCCATTCAAGTGCACTCTCTCAACTGCACCTTTCAGGTTGGACTCGGCAAAAGGAGACCAAGCATTAGACTTGCTCTTGAGAGACGAAGCGGCGCGGTCGATATCAATCTCAATCAGAGCCTCCTGCTCTCTCAGCTCGAAAATGGCCATAGGGTTGGTGTGAAGACGCAGGACCACATCCTCAACCGTTAATCTTCCCTCAGTAACGGCAGAAAACAGCAGAGGAACCACGTCAGCAAAGCCCATACCAGCAGTGACTGGCTTATCAGTGAGCTGTGCCAGCTTGGTAGGCACATCTCCAACAGAGAAGCAGTCAATCTCCGCCAAGTTATCCCACAGAGCCTTCTGGTTTTCCTCGGAAGGAAGGAATTCAGCGCTAGGGTACTCCTTTTGCGACAGGAATAGAGCGTGAACAGCCACATCGCATGTAACCTTTAGACCCTTACCCTTAGCCATGGTAATCAAGGCAAGGTCTTCTCTACTGGTGACACCAGTGACATGTATCTTTCTGTTGTATAGCGACGCCAGCAGCAGGATAGAAGCCAAGTCAGTGTTCTTGGCGTCAGAAACAACCAATTTCGACTCAGGCCAGGCACCAAAGTGGGCAGAGGCCGCAGCGACCTTGTTGTTCTTGAACTCATCAGCGAAAATGTACAGGGAGTTGGTCACAGAGGACACGTGCTGAATCTGTGTAGCGTTGTCGTCCGTGGCACTGACCGAAAAGGTGTAATCGGTGTAGGCAGAGCCCTGGGTCACTTCGTTGGCAGCTGTCAATGTACGAGCATCCACAACGGTGGCACCGTCTATAGTCGAGGGCGAAATAGCAGTGATGGTAAAACCAGAGACAAGAGCGGCTTTGGTAACGTCCTCGAAAGCCACAGCTCCGGCCTCGCCAGTCAAAGAAGGCACAAACGAGCCAATAGACACTAATCCAGGCAACTCAACAGTGTTGTGGAATGATTGTGCGTCGATGTTCGTCACGTCCAGAGTGATGTTTCTGGCAATGGCCTCAATCAACAGCTTGGCACACTTCACATTGGTCACCAGAGGAACAGCGTAGTCAACGGCCATACGACGGGTCTGGTAGCCCTTAGATACGTAAGAGGCTGGACGTCTAAACCTGTTCGAAGAGGGCAAGTTGATGTACAGGTCAATGAGGTTATTGGCTAAATGCTGGGTCATAGAGTATTCGGCTTTTTGATCCTCTTCATCCTTACTCAAGAGCTCTAAATATTTCACAGGGATACCGTGCTCCTGAATAAAGTCAGCGGTACCGGCAGTAGCAAACAACGAGTATCCCAGTTGGTAAAGACGCTTGATAGAAGGCAACAGTTCCTGTTTCTCTTTGAAAGAACCAATAGACAAAAGGATGTTCTTCTTGGGCAGCTGGAAGCCTGTGGAAATGAGAGACTTCAAGTAAGCTTCGTACTTGTTTGGACCGAAACAGGCAACTTCACCAGTGGACGCCATCTCTACACCTAGGACTGGATCAGCACCAGACAAACGAGAAAAGGAGAACTGTGGAACCTTTACAGCGCAGTAGTCGTCTGGCAACTTGACACCAGGATAAGGAGTCAGGGGCAGATCCATGATCGCCTTAGTAGCCATCTCAATCATATCTGTTCCAACAACCTTGGAGTTGAAGGGGAAAGAACGCGAAGCACGGACGTTACATTCAATAACCTTGATCTCGTTGTTCTTAGCGATAAACTGGATGTTGTATGGACCAGTGACGTCCAAAGCTTGACCAATCTTAGCAGTGGCCTCTACAATACGTCTTACGGTCTCCTTGTCGAGGTCTTGAGGTGGCACAATCAGTGTAGCATCACCAGAGTGGACACCAGCATTCTCAACGTGCTCAGCAACAACATGCATCACGAGCTCACCATCCTTAGCCACGGCATCCATCTCAATCTCCTTGGCGTTCTCAATGTACTTCGTGATGACGACTGGATAATCTGGCGAGACCTCAACTGCCTGCGAAAGGTATGAGGCCAAGTCATCCCTGGAATAAACAGTGTTCATAGCAGCACCCGACAGCACATATGATGGCCTAACCAGCACAGGGTAGGACACCTTCTCAGCAAATGCCTCAGCTTCCTCAAAAGACGTTAGCTCCTTCCAGGCTGGCTGGTCAACGCCAATCTTGTCCAGCATACGAGAGAACTTGTATCTGTTCTCAGCCGAGTCAATCATCTCAGGCGAGGTACCCAAAATCTTGACATTCTGTCTATGTAAGGGCAGAGCAATGTTGTTCGAGGTTTGACCACCCATAGAGATAATGACACCAGAAGACTTCTCCAACTCGTAGATGTCGAGCACTCTCTCGAGGTTGATAGTCTCGAAGTATAACCTGTCAGCCTCGTCATAGTCGGTAGACACAGTCTCTGGGTTGTAGTTGACCATGATAGTCTTGAAACCCTCTTGGCGTAAAGTACGAACTGCACGAACGGCACACCAATCAAATTCAACAGATGAACCAATTCTGTACACACCAGAACCAAGAACCAAGACACCATTGTCGTTGAATTCCACATCATTTGAGTCTGCAGAATATGTGATGTAAAGGTAGTTGGTATAGGCTGGGAACTCTGCCGCGACAGTGTCAATTTGCTTCACAAATGGAATGATTCCGGCCTCCTTCCTCAGTCTACGAATAGCCACCTCGTTGGAGCCCAAAAACTTGGCAATCTGTCTGTCCTCAAAGCCCAGCTGCTTCGCCTGCTTGAGCACAGCTCTAGGTAGGTTCTCCTTGACGCCAAAAGTTTCGATGTATTTGCCAAACTCAACCAATCCGCTCAGCTTGTTCAGGAACCAACGGTCAATATTTGTCAATTCGTGAATCTTGTCGACAGTGTAGCCGTCCGTCATAGCATTAGCAATAGCAAACAGGCGCTGGTCAGAAGGCGTTTGCAACTCGGCGTCAATATCGATAGACATCAAAGCATCTGTTTTATTGAATCCAATGTTGTGGTAGTCAGTAGAACGAATCGCCTTTTGAATAGCCTCCTCGAAAGTACGACCAATCGACATCACTTCTCCAACAGACTTCATCGATGAGGACAGCAGACTGGATACTCTGGTGAACTTCTTCAAGTCCCATCTTGGAATCTTCACAACACAGTAGTCTAGCGATGGCTCAAAGCACGAGCAGGTCTCCTTGGTAACAGAATTCTTAATTTCGTTCAAAGGAATGTTCAGACCAAGCTTGGCAGCAGTATAAGCCAATGGATAACCAGTAGCCTTGGAGGCCAAAGCGGAAGAACGAGACAGTCTGGCGTTCACTTCGATAATGCAGTACTCCTTAGAGTGAGGGTTCAAAGCGTATTGGATATTACACTCACCTACTACACCGAGATGACGAATGACATTGACGGCTGTTGTTCTCAGCATGTTGTAATCCTCATCGGACAAAGTCTGAGAAGGAGCAACAACAATTGAGTCACCAGTGTGGATTCCCAATGGGTCAAAATTCTCCATATTACACACTGTGATACAGTTGTCAAAAGCGTCACGGACAACCTCATACTCCACTTCTTTCCAGCCCTTCATTGAGCGCTCAACAAGCACTTGAGGGGAAGCAGCAAATGCCTTGTTACACAGGTCAATAAGTTCATCCTCGTTATCGGCGAAACCAGATCCTAAACCACCAAGAGCGTAGGCAGCACGGACAATTACGGGGAAGCCAATAGTCTTGACGGCATCGAGGGCCTCTTCTACAGAGGAACAAGCAGCAGATTTGGCACACTTCTCATCAATCTCGTCCATAGAGTTGGCAAACAGCTCACGGTCTTCGGTCGTAATGATGGTGTCAATAGGGGTACCTAAGACCTTAACGCCAAGAGATTCAAACTCATCCTTCAGCTGGATACCGACGTTTAAAGCTGTCTGACCACCAAACGTGACATAGATGGAATCTGGTCTCTCGTGTTTGATCACTTTACGGACAAACTCGGGAGTAACAGGCAAGAAATACACCTTGTCTGCCAGACCATTAGACGTCTGGATCGTAGCAATGTTTGGGTTAATCAAGATGGTATAGATTCCCTCCTCTTTCAAAGCCTTGATAGCCTGAGAACCTGAGTAATCAAACTCACCAGCCTGACCGATAGAGAGTCCTCCAGAGCCGAGAACCAAAACCTTCTTGACATCCAGTTTGGGGTGGGCAGCTCTGTTTTCCTCGAGGGTTCCACCAGGAAATTGTACAGGCTTGTAGGCCTTCGTCTGTTTGAACTCCACAACGGCCTGGATGAATGTATCAAACAGAAACTCAGTGTCTCTGGGACCAGGAGTAGACTCAGGGTGGAACTGAACGGAAAAGAAAGGCTTCTCAGTGTGGTAAATACCTTCGTTCGATCCGTCATTGGCATTCACAAACAGTTCCTTCCAACCACCGGTCAAAGTGTTGACGTCAACAGCATACCCGTGGTTTTGCGAGGTGATGTAACATCTACCACTGACAGTAGAGGTACATGGGATGTTGTGACCTCTGTTACCGAACTTCAACTTCACGGTAGACGCACCCGAGGCTCTCGCAAGCAGCTGGTGACCAAGACAGATACCAAAAACGGGTGTCTTAGCTTCATCCAAGACCGTCTTAAGCTTTGCAACAACATCGGTCATCACCGAAGGGTCACCGGGACCGTTGGAAATAAACAAACCGTCGTACTCCTCAGTGGTGAAGTCATGGTGCCATGGAACAACTTTAAGCTCAACGCCACGGCTCACAAAGCAACGAATCTGGTTGTACTTCATACCAACATCGACTGCAACAATCTTGATAGTCTTGCCGTCAGGACCAAGCTTAGCAAGCTCTTTTGATGGCAGGTAAGTGACAGCCTTCTTTGTAGACACCTTAGCTACCAAGTTTTGCGCATTAGGGTCAACAAACTCAACATCCTCAAAACTCTCTCTGTAATATTCCAAAGAGAGAGCTTTGTCGGCGGCAACATCCTCTTTCTGGACGCGGATCTTACCGAGAGTCGAACCATTCTCTCTCAAGATCTTGGTCAAAGCTCTGGTATCAACACCGTAAATGGCTGGGATGCCCTCTTCCTTCAGCCATTGGCCAAGAGAGGAAGTGGCAAGGTAGTGCGAGTACTGCTCAGTGTAGTGAGCAACAACGACACCAGCCACGTGGATCCTGTTAGATTCGAAGTACTTGGGCAGGTCAAAAACGTCTTTCAAGTTACGATCTGGAACACCATAGTTACCGACAAGAGGGTAGGTAATAACAAGGATCTGGCCCTCGTAGGAAGGGTCGGTGATCGACTCGGGGTAGCCAACCATACCGGTTTGGAATACAAGCTCACCCGCGGCCGACTTGTTCGCACCAAAGGAGTAACCTTGCAACACCATGCCGTCCTTGGTCTCCAAGGACATCAAGGTGTCACCAGTGGCCTCCATAGGAGGGGCAATGGGGTTGGCAAACTTGGCTCCAGACATGGTTCCAGGAACGAGGTTCACACAATCAATATCAATAAGGGAAGGGGAAGACAAAGAAAGTGGGGAATCAATCTAGAAGGGGGTACCGTGTTAGTCGAAGGGTATAGCAAATTTACAACTACGAAGCGCACAGAGGTTACAAAAAAAGTGAAGGTGCTATCTCTCTTGCAGCATAACCCAATAGTGCAATGTACATATGAATTAAAAATGTGGTGGGTTTGCTGGACAAGAAAAAAACATCCTGACACTTTTTTAGTACGAGGAAGAAGTGATCGAGAGAGAGTGCCAGCTCGGAAGGCCAACCTCCAAACTAACGCCCCTCATTTCCTATCACTCCGTCTCCCGTCTCTCTCACTTCGCAGTCAGACTCGTTCAAACATACCTTTGTTGAATAATTAGAAGCAAAAAGTTGGATATACTTTTCAGCTTGAAATTAGAATGAAAATTTTGTATGGGACTAGCTTAGAGACTCTTGTGAATTTCCAAGTTTTTTTAACAGTTGAGACTAGAGCGATCAGAATCAGTTCAAAATCAGCACTATAGAATCACCTGTAATGTTCCAACACAAACGGTATTGATATCGATGAGTGAATCTTTCTGGAAGGAGAGAGAGAGAGAGGAAGGAAGGAGAAAGAAGATGTACTAGGGTGATAATGCTTTCTTGGGGAGATGAAAATAATTTATATAAAAGAAACAAGAAAAAAAATTAGATTCATGCACGAAAAAAAAAATTCAAAAGAAAATTTGGTATTACGCTTATTGTACGCGCTGTACCAATAAGCAAATTTTTGAGCGACGGCAGAATGCGAGTTTGAAGTCATCTCTTGTGCATATTTTTGGGGGCAAGTGCGGTTAGTGAGAAACGATATGAGGGAATGACTATGAGATCTATAGGAGGTGATATTGTCGGAGCCTTTGTTGACATGGCGAACGTAGCGTAGAGTCAAGTTTGAGTCACGCGCGACTAATCAATCTGTCGCGGGCTTGGAGAAGTCAAATTTGAGAGTTACACAATGCATAGTACGTCGTGCAAAGCCATGCAGGTTAGACGCGTGTAGGGTGAAATCATCGCGACAGTTTGAGTGTTGTAATTAGTCTTCATGGAGACACTTGTCAGGGCTCAAATGACAGAGTATGACTTCGACAAACTATATGTACAGTCTCCAATACGGGTCTGTCAATAAATTCAATGGACTGATTCAGCCTTCCCTAATTCGTAATATTCATTAAACTCACTTCCTTCATCACAAAAATTATTTTCTAAATTTTACACGTAAAGCGTTTATATGTTCCATAAAATCTAATATTAAATTTCAAACTACTCTACGTACAATGCATCTTCTTCCGTCTGTCCTTGTGTAGTACGTTGATTCCGTTCCGTTTGCATGGCTTGTTTCTTTGCCAACCCTTCCCTAATCTTCCGTGCTCTTCTCTCCTCCTTGCTCTCCACAACAACTTCTTTGGTGTTGACGAGCTCTTCAATAGCTTTATACAATAGTGCTAACTTCCGCATATTCTCCTTGAATCTGTCGTGAGACAGCTTTACCGCCACTTCTAAGTAGCTTTCCGAAACCAAAGCCCGCAGCAAGCCGTCTTCACTCAGATACCCTATGGGAATATCTAACCTTATGCTGGTTCGGATAGCTACCAGGTTATTTCCTCCTATACCCGATTCTCGGAATCCACAGCCCATCGCTGTATTGTATAACTTCTGAGCTGCGCTCAGATTACGGCACTTCACATGCAAAATCAGCGGCTCAAATTTGTACAAAATATAGCGTGTGTCGTCATGAGCAGCGAAATCGGCGTCATCCTCAAACACTATATGTTTGTCCTTCCACCAGTCATCGATCTCGTCATCTTCATGACTCACAAAAAGCCAGTGGCCACCATCGCCCTTAGCACCAATCTGCACCTCCTGTCCTTGCTTTTTGGCCTTTAGTCCTTCAACAAAAACACTCACTCTTCCTGAACAAGAGGACGTGGTGACCATATCTTCGTGAGCATTGATCAACCTTATTATGGGAACACAGTGTTCGTCAATACTTCCTTTGGGTGAAGCATCTAGCGCTATTTGGTCGAGAGTCTGTGTGATTTCTTCCACTATCTGCGTCTTCTTCAAATCAAATGGGTCTACCATTGCCGATACTGTGCTCTTTAACAATGTGCACCTACTGGCATGAAAAATAAATTTTCACTTTCCAAACTCTTGCAGATAAGGATAAAGATAGCGATAACGATAAGCTATATTATCCTACTATAGACAGTGTTATACACTGATACCAGTATATATGTCTGAAAGTGACAAAATCATCCCCGTGTTCACATCCATGGGTATGATGATCATTGACGAAATTCATTTTCAAAATTTTCCGGAAAAGACTCGTCAAAATGTTTTCGGAGGTGGGGGTTCGTACACCATACTGGGCTCACGTATGGTGCTCAAGCCAGAGCAGTCTAAACAGGCCGCATGGATAGTTGACGTGGGGAGTGATATGCCGTCAGAGATTTTGCAACAAATCAACTCTTGGAATACTGGAGCTATCTTCAGACATGATGATTCCAGACTATGCACGCGTGGATGGAATATGTATGGAGATGACGAGTTCAGGTCGTTCAAATATCTGACTCCCAAGCGCAGAATAACCGTCAATGACCTTAAGCAGTATCCGAATTTGTTACAGTCTCAGTCTTACCATCTATTATGTTCGCCTGACACTTGTACCTCTATTCTTGAGGACCTCAGCGAGAGCAGAAGTGACGACCCGTTCATTGTATACGAGCCAATGCCTGACGAGTGCGTTCCGGAGAACCTCGACCAATTTGTACGAATTTTAGACAGAATTGATGTACTTTCACCGAACTCAAGTGAGGCAGCATCTTTCTTTGGCCTCAATGAGCCGACCATCAGGAGTGAATGTGAAGAAATAGCTGTACGGTTAGCGCAGAATATGACGAAACAGAAAAGTGCAGTGGTGTTGCGGTGTGGAAAGATGGGATGTTTTGCTGTGAGTCGCAATGGGGATTTAAAGAAATGGTACCCTGCTTACCACAGACAGGAGAATGACGACTATCGCGTGGTAGATCCCACCGGTGCAGGAAATACTTTTATAGGTGGGTTCTGTACGGGGTATATCAAAAGTAGGGGCGACTGGAATGTTGCTTGTTTGTGTGGTATAGTGACGTCCGGAGCGGCAATTGAGCAATACGGGATGCCGGAGTTTGATGGGGTTGACAAGTGGAACGGCAGGTCGCTGCTTGAGCGCCTAAAACTGTATATGGAGAGAAACAGGCTGTCGGATTACGATAATGTATGTAGAGAACTTCAGTAACTCCAGTAGCCTCGGAACTGAACGAAAATTAATATACATCATAAATGGGTACAATCTGGTATTTACGCAATGTGCCACCAATCTCTAAATCAAATAATTAATTAACTGTATAAAAAATCAAATGGTTGGCAAACCCCTTATCTTAAGACATAACAGAGATTGCAAATCGACCAGTCGACTTGCCTATAATGCGAGTCGCCACTAAGCGTACTGAGCCGCAACTTCAGCCATCGTCTCTGAGAGGGCATTGACAATGAAGTCTGCGTCCTCCTTGGTGAGAATAAAGGCAGGAGCAACTGTCACGTGAGCACCGTGAACACCGTCAATTGTACCAGAGAGAGACATGCAAGTGATACCCTTCTTAGTAGCCAACTCGGAGATCTTGGTCTGGATGGACACCTCTGGCGCAAATGGCTCCTTAGTAGCCTTGTCCTTGACCACCTCAATGGACCAGAAAGTACCTGCACCTCTGATGTCACCAACAATCTTGCAGTCCTTGGTCTTCTCCTTCAGCTGATCAGCCATGTAGGTACCGTTGATTCTAGCGTTCTCAACGAGGTTGTCTCTAGCGATCTTCTTCTGGACGGCAAGGCCGACTCTGCAGTTGAAGTCGTGCGAGTGGTAGGTCTGGGCACCCAGCATCATACCAGAACCTGCTTCGTAAACATTCTTGATCTTGCTGCCAATCAGGATACCAGCTAAAGTGACAAATCCAGAACCGATGGTCTTACCAACGGTCTGGATGTGTGGACCGCCGGTGGTCATGAACTGCTCCCAACACATGTAAGTACCAGCTCTTCCTAAACCACACATGACTTCATCGAGCATGAAGATGACGCCGTACTTCTCGCACACGGCCTTGCAGCCGTCCAAGTATCCTGGCACAGGAGGCTGGGTACCGTAGGTAGATCCACCAAGAGTCTCCAGGACAACACCAGCGACCTTCTTAGGGTCATTGGCAATAATGGTGTCCTCAAGCTCCTTAACTAAAGAAGCAGAGTACTCCTCAATGGTCTGGCCCTCCTTCTGGAATCTGTAAGGGTACACCTGGGAGACCTTAGGGGTCTGGTCGTCGCTGAGAAGGATATCTTTGAAGGGAGTCTTTCTAGAGTTGTCACCGAGAGACAAAGCGCCAATGGTGTAACCGTGGTAGGACTGCTTTCTGGAAATAAATTTGTATCTCTCTGGCTCACCATTCTCAATGTGGTACTGCTTGATGATCTTCATAGCGTTCTCGTTAGCCTCGGAACCAGAACCGGTGAACAGGGTAGAAACAAAAGCGCCGTTAGATCTGTCGCAAATGAACTTTCCAAGCTCCTCGGCAGCGTAGTTGCAGTAGTAAGAACCAAAGGTGTAAACAGACTCCTCGGCGGCCTTCTTCATAGCCTCAATGATCTCAGGGTCACCATGTCCAACAGAGCACACGGCAGCGCCGGAGAGGGAGTCGAGCAAAGTAGTTCTCTGCTTGGTGACAGGGTCCTCAACAGTGAGCTTGAGGCCCTTACCGGCAACAGCCATAGTGGCCTTTGTGGCGATCTTGCTCTGGAAGACGTGGGATGTAGATTCGACAGTCATTGTTGGAAGATGTTGTGTATAGAGATATCGATGTTAGTGGATTTCGCTGTAAGTCGATAGTTCAATGGAGATGTTAGAACTACAAAGGTAAAAAGGAAATCACACTGATAACACCCGAGAACCCTTCAAACACTTTTCTGGCTCAAGTCAAATGCCTCTTTTATATACCGCTGATAAGTGATCGAGATTATCGATTTTGTTACACTATGGCAGCGGGACGCACATCCCGGATATTGCCCAAATAGGCAAGTAGCTGTGCGTCTAATCCTTCCTTTCCTCTTCAGCATACTTCCGTAGCGGGCTTGCGAATTGGGAAAGTGCTCAGGATTAAGGGTTTGCTTGCACGAAACCTTATTAACGGGATGTTCTTGAAGGTGAGTGGGCCTCTAGCAGCGTGCTACTGAAATTTGAGGGGCCATCTACTGATCCAAACAGGCAATTTAGAAGATGTTACGCTACTCAAGGCCGCGCGATAAGGAAAAGCTTGTCTCTTCACTAGGTTTTATTGCGGTTAGCATGTACCGGAGTGCTGCCGTTGAATATTTTGATGGAGATTGTGTCTGTAGGCACGCTTCTGACAGCCTCTTGCGCCTAATCGTTTTCATGATCGGGGCTTTCACACTCGATAAACGGTCACACTATCGTTTATCAGACGGCGTCGGACATTTGGCGCAGGAAGTATCCCGATCAGGAAATTTTCTGCGTTTTAGGCGCTAGCATGAATCTGGCAGTATCCGCAGGGGAGGCATCAACCAGTCCCAGTCGATCGTCTCATTTTCAGCTCACGATGCACGGGTGTCAGTGGTTTGGCGACGCGTCGTTATTCCTCTGCAGGAGGGGAACCCGTAGCACTTGTATTTCAGTTTTTTGTCAGTATCAGTTGGACAACGCAATGCTACTGTAGATGCTAACCAGCTCTTGTTCACTTGAGTTAAATTGGTCAGCTAACCACAGTTCCTCCTTCAACCAATCAGAATACGCTGGATGCTAAGCACAGCGTACTTTTCAGAACTGATGGTGCGCGATTGGCGGGCACACAGGGTAATTTTCAGACTCCGCGCGAGAGCTCTCTCAGTGCAAAGTCGTTCTTGAACAAATCTGAAAATTTTTTTTTAATGTTAATAAGCACAGTGTTGCGTGCACTAGGTACAAGTGAGAGACTTTCCCTGGCCGTTAGAGCACGTTTTTTTTCCCACCTTCTCTGCGTAGCACACATTGATCAAGTGGATTTCTGATCTTTATCATTAGATTGTACATATCCCACAACTTGCCATATAGAAACACACACAATGAGTCAGAAGAATACGCGTATTGCCATTGTCTCGGACGACAAGTGCAAGCCCAAGAAGTGCCGTCAGGAGTGTAGAAAGGGATGTCCTGTAGTCAAGACAGGTAAACTCTGTATTGAGGTGACACCTACGTCAAAGATCGCTTTCATATCTGAAACGCTCTGCATTGGTTGTGGTATTTGTGTCAAGAAATGCCCGTTTGGAGCCATCACCATCATCAACTTGCCCACTAATTTGGAGAAGGAGGTTACCCACAGATACTCTGCCAACTCTTTCAAGCTGCACAGGCTTCCTACACCTAGACCGGGACAGGTTCTTGGACTTGTGGGAACCAATGGTATTGGTAAGTCTACCGCTCTGAAGATCTTGGCCGGAAAAGAAAAGCCCAACTTGGGAAGGTTCGATGATCCTCCTGACTGGGAAGAGATTTTGAGATATTTCAGAGGTTCTGAATTGCAAAACTACTTCACTAAGATGCTTGAGGATAATATTAAGGCGATCATCAAGCCTCAGTATGTCGATAACATTCCAAGGGCCATCAAGGGTCCCATGAACAAAGTTGGTGAGTTGCTGAAGGCTAAGTTAGAGAGGACCTCAGCAGCCAAACAGATTGTCGATGTGCTGGAGCTGAAAAATGTGCTGAACAGAGACGTGAATAAGTTGTCCGGTGGAGAGTTGCAGAGATTTGCTATTGGAATGACATGCGTCCAGGAGGCCAATGTGTACATGTTCGACGAGCCTTCTTCATACTTAGATGTGAAACAGCGTTTGAATGCCGCTTTCATTATCCGTTCTCTTTTGCACGCTACTTGTTACATTATTGTCGTTGAGCACGATTTATCTGTGCTTGATTACCTGTCAGACTTTGTCTGTATCATCTACGGTGTGCCTTCCGTCTATGGTGTCGTTACACTGCCTTCTTCCGTAAGAGAGGGTATCAATATCTTTTTGGATGGTCACATCCCCACAGAAAACTTGCGTTTCAGAACTGAATCGTTGCAGTTTAGACTTGCCGATGCAACGGACACGATGCTGATTGAGCAGAACCAGGCTTTTGCTTATCCAGCCATGACCAAGACTCAGGGTGATTTCAAGTTGCACGTCGAGGCCGGTGAGTTCTCCGACTCTGAGATTATCGTGATGATGGGAGAGAATGGTACAGGAAAGACGACCCTTTGTAAGTTGCTTGCAGGTGCCATTGAGCCCGATGTTGGATCTAAGGCACCTACTCTCAACGTGTCTATGAAGCCCCAGAAAATTGCTCCCAAGTTTACAGGTACCGTGAGGCAGCTATTCCTCAAAAAGATTAGATCGTCGTTCTTACACCCTCAGTTCAATACCGATGTGATAAAGCCTTTGAAGATTGAAGACATTATTGACCAGGAAGTGCAGCATCTGTCTGGTGGTGAGTTACAGAGAGTCGCTATTGTTCTGGCTTTGGGTAAGCCGGCCGACATCTACCTGATTGACGAGCCCTCTGCTTACCTTGATTCCGAGCAGCGTATTATCTGTTCTAAGGTGATTAGAAGATTTATCATTCACTCTAAGAAGACAGCCTTCATTGTCGAGCACGATTTCATCATGGCCACTTACATGGCTGACAAGGTGATGGTATTTGAAGGTACTCCTTCGAAGGAGGCATATGCCAGAAAGTCCGAGTCGCTTCTCACTGGTTGTAACAGGTTCTTAAAGAACTTGAACGTTACTTTCAGAAGAGACCCTAACTCTTTCAGACCAAGAATCAACAAGCTGGACTCCCAGATGGATAAAGAACAGAAGGCCGCCGGTAATTACTTCTTTTTGGAGAATACTGGTATCTAATTGACATTATCGTCATCTATTTCTTTTTCCGCTTATTTTACTGCAAAGATTTTGCATCTATATTCCGGGGGTTTTCTTGTTCATAGGGTGTTAGTGTGGACCAGATCGTGTTTACTGTACCTTAGGCTACATCTGGCTACTCCGAGCACCCACTACTGCATTGTACAATTATCGCATATATTTATCATCAATAAATTAATTCCTACTCATTGTACAGAAACACGTCTTAGTGCCGAACAGCAAAATAGATGTTACACGTAGATTAGCATAGTAATTTCTACTCATAACTGCACAGTCACTAAAACCGAAGCCTGTGTCTCGTTTCCAAAACGTCCACAACATTTGGAGCGCCCCACGACAATTTCACTTTTATTTCCAGCGATTTTCTCAACTTTTTTCGCTCACTAATTTCGATTAACAGTCATGCTACATTACTCACAGTAACTACTCTCTTCAACTACTCAAGCGAATTACCACACCATGTCCGACGAAGTTACCGAGAAGGTCGCAAATTTGGCCGTCGAGAGTAATCAACCTGCTACCGAAGCACCAGCTGATGCACCCACCGAGGTAATCCTTGGAGAGGACGGCCAGCCTCTGTCTAAGAAAGCTCTTAAGAAACTGGAGAAGGAAAGAGAAAAGGAGAGAAAGAAGGCCGAAAAGGCAGCTCAAGTGGCAGAGCAAGAGGCAGAAAAAGCCGCTGCGGCAGCTGCTGATGATTTTGCCAAGGCAAACTACGGTAAGCTTCCCCTTATGCGCTCGGTAAATGGCTCCGAAACAGGCATCCCTCGTATTGACATTACCACTTTGACTCGGCAGGACGCTGGAAAGGAGGTCTGCTTTAGGGCTAGACTGCACACGTCACGTCAGCAGGGTGCTAACATGTGCTTCCTGGCCTTACGTCAGCAGTCTGACTTGATTCAGGGTCTAGTGAAAGCCAATGGCGAGTCTGTTTCAAAACCAATGGTGAAGTGGGTCGCTTCCATTAGCCTTGAGTCGATTGTGCTGGTACACGGAGTAGTCAGTGCTGCTCCAGAGCCCGTCAAGAGCGCTACTGTGCAAGACGTTGAGATCAACATTACCAAGATCTACACGATCTCCGAGACGCCGGCTAAACTTCCCCTTTTGATCGAAGATGCCTCTAGATCCGATGCCGATGCCGAGGCTTCTGGTCTGCCCGTTGTCAACTTGGACACAAGACTGGATGCACGCGTCATTGACCTTAGAACCGTCACCAACCAAGCTATTTTCAAGCTCCAAGCAGCGATTTGTTCTCTTTTCAGAGAGTTCTTGACTGACCGCAAGTTCACCGAGATCCACACTCCCAAGATCATTGGATCCCCCTCAGAGGGAGGTGCCAACGTATTTGAGGTCAGCTATTTCAAAGGTAAAGCCTACTTGGCTCAGTCGCCACAGCTATACAAGCAGCAGCTGATCGCCGCCGACTTTGAGCGTGTGTTTGAGATTGCGCCCGTGTTCAGAGCTGAGAACTCCAACACTCACCGTCACATGACCGAATTCGTTGGTCTTGACCTCGAGATGGCTGTCGAGGAGCACTACCACGAGGCTGTCGACATGCTGGGAGACATGTTTGTCTTCATCTTCAGTGAGTTAAAGAAGAGGTATGCCAAGGAGATTGCTACTGTGCGTCGTCAGTACCCCGTTGAGGAGTTCAAGCTGCCAGCCGATGGCAAGATGATCAAGTTGCACTACAAAGATGCTGTTAAACTGTTGCAGGACGCTGGCAAGGAGCAGGGCGACTATGAGGATCTGTCTACAGAGAACGAGAAGTTCCTGGGTAAGCTCGTCAGAGAGAAGTACGACACTGACTTCTACATCTTGGACAAATTCCCATTGGCTGTGAGACCATTCTACACCATGCCAGACCCTGAGGACCCCAACTACTCTAACTCTTACGATTTCTTCATGAGAGGTGAGGAGATTTTGTCTGGTGCTCAGCGTATCCACGATCCTGTGCTGCTGAGTGAACGTATGTCTGCCCACGGCGTCGACCCACAGGGACCTGGCCTGGTTGACTACGTCAATGCCTTCTCTTACGGCTGTGTTCCTCACGCTGGAGGAGGAATAGGTTTAGAGAGAGTGTTGATGTTCTTCTTGGACTTGAAGAATATCAGACGTGCCTCGTTGTTCCCTCGTGACCCTAGAAGGTTGAGACCATAGTCAGCGAGCGAGTGCGTTCGTGGTCTCCGTTAGTTCGTGAATTAGTAATTCTCGTTACCCCCCATGACCTTAATATTTACATAGTTAAATTGAAGACTATTCACCAATCTTATTATGCTGTGAGGTTGTGCTACAGTCCCAAACGGGCAGCGTTATCTATCTTATCTTGCATTGAACTCTCCGCGGTACATCAAACTCCGTGCCGCAAGCATTTTTTTATATATCGCGAATTTTGTACGTCGAGCCTATCCTTAATGGGACCTTTGCTTCCTTTGTCTTGGACCACTTGTTCTTCATTCTCCGTCACCTGTACCACTCCCAGTCATACAAGCATGCCTAAACCTACGCATTACGAATCCCTTAACATGAGCAACAGCTCGTCTGTGGGTACTAACCAGATCATCCACGACGACCGAAACATTCTTTCGGACAATACGAAGTCTCCCTTTCTCAGCGACTCCGAAGAAGAAGACGAGGCTAATAACACCAACGCAGTCAACGCCCACTACTCGTATACAGAGGACAAGATGCTGAAGGATCAAGATGCAAAGATGAAGGCTATTCATGCTATTTCAACCTCTCCTAAGATAAACCCTCGTTCTTCTTCTGTCACAAGGAGATCCTCCATGGCTGAGTTTATCAATCCTCCTCCTCCGCCAATCGTGGGGGCTCCCAAAATGTCCGTTGCTGGGGGCAGCACTCTCAGTTCTGCCAATGATACAACTGCAACCAACATGTCGAATGTGACCAGCTCTGTCTGCTCACTACCATCAGTGCATTCGCTCTCAGCCCTGCCTCGCTCTGCGTTGGATGGCCAATCACATGGTTCGCCTCAAAGCCAACCACCTATGCCCCATTCGCCTTCTGCGAAGTTCACTTACAACAGTACTACACATGAGATGGCCCCCATGAGCGAGGAGAACGAGCGTAAGAAACAGGAGAACTACCAGCATACTCAATTCAAGTTAGGCGACCTCATCTTTAGTGACCATAACGACACTAGCGAACCTCCATCTCCCGAGCTAATCCAAATATACAAGAGCATTGAGGCTGCCCTCAAGCTGAGGGAGAAGTACCAGTCTATCTCTTTGCAGCGTCCTCAAGACAACCCCAAAAACACTGAAAATTGGAAGATATATCCAGACCCTCCTCCACCTTTCTGGAAGAAAGGCGACAAGTTTGACATTCATCATGTGCCTGACGTAGGGGACCAAAAGGCAGAGAATTTCACGATGGACAAGTGTTTCATACCACATAAAGATGAAGAAGTAGACTTTGTTATGGACGACAGAGACGTTTTTCAGATTGTTGATGCTAAGACCCGCGATTTGTTGGTGGACATACCCACTATCCGTGACTACTACATAGATTTGGATGCTATTGTACAAGTTGCGTCCGATGGACCTACAAAATCTTTTGCTTTCAAGCGACTCGAGTATCTTGAAGCGAAGTGGAACATGTATTTTCTTTTGAACGAACACGAGGAGACATCTGAGTCAAAGACAAACCCACATAGAGATTTCTACAACGTAAGAAAGGTTGACACTCACGTTCATCACTCTGCCTGTATGAACCAAAAGCACTTGCTGCGCTTCATCAAACACAAGATGCGCCATTGTCCTGATGAAAGGGTCATCAAGAGAGATGGCAATGTGCTCACGTTGAAAGAAGTGTTTGAATCCCTTAATTTGACAGCGTATGACCTCAGTATAGACACGCTAGACATGCACGCACACAGAGATGCGTTCCACAGATTTGACAAATTCAACTTGAAGTACAACCCGATCGGCGAGTCCAGGCTTAGAGAGATTTTCCTCAAGACAGATAACTACATAGGGGGAAGGTACTTAGCTGAGATAACTAAAGAAGTGTTTGATGATCTCGAGTCCTCTAAGTACCAGATGGCCGAGTATAGGATTTCAGTTTACGGCAGAGATGAGGACGAATGGGACAAATTGGCCGCCTGGGTGATCGACAACAAGTTGTTCTCTCATAACGTGAGATGGCTGATTCAGGTGCCCCGTCTTTATGATATATACAAGAAAACGGGCATTGTGACAACATTTCAGGACGTCGTGCGCAACATCTTCAAGCCACTGTTTGAAGTAACGAAAGACCCTTCTTCACATCCAAAATTACATGTGTTCTTGCAAAGAGTTATTGGGTTTGACTCGGTAGATGATGAGTCCAAGGCTGACCGCAGGTTTCACAAGAAATACCCTACTCCCCGCTACTGGGACAGCTCCAACAATCCGCCTTACTCATATTACATTTATTATCTTTATGCTAATATTGCATCTCTGAACAATTGGAGAAGCAGAAGAGGCTTTAGCACATTTGTATTGAGACCCCATTCAGGCGAAGCCGGCGATCCAGAGCACCTTATCTCCGCATATCTGACAGCAGAGGGTATTTCGCATGGTATATTGCTGCGAAAGCTACCATATGTGCAGTACCTGTACTACTTATGCCAAATGGGAATAGCTATGTCTCCTCTTTCCAACAATGCACTTTTTTTGGCTTATGATAAGAACCCATTTCCCGCGTATTTCCACCGTGGTCTCAACGTTTCGCTCTCTACAGACGACCCTCTGCAATTTGCCTATACAAGAGAGCCTTTGATAGAAGAGTACTCGGTTGCCGCACAGATCTACAAGCTGTCTAACGTCGACATGTGCGAGCTGGCCAAAAATTCTGTTTATATGAGTGGGTTTGAGCACCAGCTGAAAAAGCACTGGATTGGGGTAGATTACAACAAGACAGGACTGGAGGGAAACGACGTGGGAAAGACAAACGTGCCCAATATTAGAGCTGCTTATAGAGCAGAGACTTTACGCGTTGAATGGGAACTGATCAAGCGGTATGCTCATTTAGACGATGATTGATTCCGCCCAGGAGTAAATATAACTCAGACATAAAGTTTATAGAATATAAATGATTTGCATTAGATTTGGTTAGTCCGAGTGACGAAATAACATGCAGTGTGAGTATTGATCAAGTTATTGTCAAGGAATGGCACCGGTGTGCTGCTGGAAGTTACTTTGCAATTTCCACTTGATCTGGCTCTAAGTTGACAGACCCAAAGACCTTTGCGTTACCATTGGCAATTTCCTCGTTGCAAAACCGCCTGAATTCAGTAGACACCATTGTTTCTTCAATGGCTAAGATGTCATCAAGTGTTTTGCATTCGTAAGAGAGCCTAAAGAGAAACTCATGCAGGTTTTCTTTCAGGCTCTTTCTATAGGGATGTACCGAGTACGGCACCCTTACTATCATACGTATTAAAGGCAACGTCGGATGCTTGACATTGAAGTAGGAGTCGTACTTTGACTCGGTTGTATTGAAGTAATGTTTCCGCTCAGAGTAATATCTTGAGCTGAAAGAAGCAAGGAGAGAACTAAATGGCCCACCCTTCAGCGCGTTCCATTTCGAGGTCAAATCTCTCGTTTTTCGCTTGTTCTTCATATCCTCAATGATGGACTCGCCATAGAAGACTGTGTTCAATATGGTGCCGAGGAGGTTTGTCAAAAAAATGATCCAGGCAACGGAAAGTATGTACATGATGATGAGTGCAGGGTGCAGTGTGCCGTTAAAGTCTTTAATCCGGGTTGCAAAGCAACACAGAGAGACGAATATGATGACGAACATGCACCAAAAACTAAACACAAACACTGCAAACTGTGGATAGTTACCCTGGCCAATGACGGTGCCAATCCACAGACACAGGTGATCAAAGCGCGGTACACACCTATCGACAAAGCTGGAGTGGTGCGATCTGAGCACTTTGATGGTGTTGCACTTAAAGCACCAGTCGGGAAGGCCCTGATAGTTACAGGGGAATATGCTAGGAGGGTTACAAAATTTGGCGGAATGCCCTTCGTTGTTATTTGGATCAGGTGGCCGTCCTGGCTTGCTTTCGTCAATCTCTTCCTTCTCTTTCACTCCAGGCTTGATGTCAACTTCGTTTTCTTCATTCCCATGCACAAGCCTATTACCAGCATGCACATGCTTTTCCAAATCATACGGGGGAACTGCCATAGGCAACTTTCCTCCAGCAGATTTTAGGCAGGACACCCAACTTGCCAGCATCACTATCAAAAATATGTTGAAAAGTGCAATCAAAGCTATGCCTGACCCACGGTGGTCCACTAGCTTGACGTAGCAGAACAAGTAGCAATAGGCATACTCTGCAAAGCCGAGAAATGCCACGACGACAGCAGGCCAAAAGTTACCAAGACGGGTCGGCGCCGCCATCGGTTTTCTAGCGTTTGTAGCTTTCGATATAGCTAAGAGGCGTAAGACCTGAGATTTATATAACTAATAGATGGCTTAGCCAGTATGCAGAATGCACTTCGCGCTAATGAAATTTATATTTGACAGAGCATAGAACGTTATCGCTTTGCTGGACCGCTCCACCAACCGCTCAATCGACTCGGCTATAGACTACATATTACAATCCCTTCAACTGTATGGCAGTGGATATAGTCCTAGTGAGTGCCTCTACATCGTTATCCATACCCACCAGCTTATAATTTTTTTTGAGTGCATCAAAATCCGTAAACCTACTGATATCAGCTTCTGCAAATGATACCAGGTCACCATCGACTACCTTCGCAAGTGCATTGACCACTTCGTTTTCATCTTTGCTGCTATCAACCACTTTTAATGCTATAAAACGGGTACATTCTGGACTTATACCAAAAACTTTCAAGCACTCCATTATGTTCTTCTGGGGTGAGAGATTGTAGATGATTTCTGTGTGCAGACTCTTGGACTTCATGCGATCAAACTTATGGTCCAAAAATGCCTTGTAAATGGCACTATATAGTTGTTCTAGCGCTACCACGTTATCACAGTTTATAAAAGCGTAGTCATATTCCGGGTCTGCGCTAATCAAACTGTCCCTAATAGCTTCTGAATTTTTCACGTTCTGGAAGAGAGATCCGATAGCTTTCAAGTCGTCGATTTGGGGAACTGTGAATACGTGAGTTCGATTCATTTCAAGGGACGTAAGCTGGAAAGGGGCAAGGTAATTGGACTGCCGTATCTCAGTTCCTTGTCTACTTGTTTTACTCTCTGCCTGAGTCTTGCAAACTAGTTGTAGTCAGACTTAAGGTGCACTGCCAAGAGTGACAGGTGCAAGGATGTAATATCAATAAATCTCTTGGAACATTGTATTCATGCACAAGTGCAGACAGGATACAAATACTTCTAGGGACTACACCAACTCCGAGCCGAAGTTTTTGCAAACTCAGACCAACTGAACAAATCGCCAGCACAGCCATGGAGGATGTGCTAGATGAGAATCCCTGGGTGACACCGGAGGTTCCAGTGTTAGCTGGCTCTGTAGAGAGTCCTGTCAATGACACTGGCTGGCCAGATGAAGAGTCTAGTGAGAGCAATAGGGAGGAGCTTGAGACCAACGATGAGCCGGAAGACAACAAGAGTGTGGATGGTGATAGTTATGGTGAATCGGATGAGGCCAGTGATAGTTTGAGCTTAAAAATGCCTATGGGAGAACAACCGCACATTGATCCTCTGCCATTGGACAACCCGTGGTCGGAGAGTGTGCCTTTGCCTGCCGATATAGTGCCGAAAGGCGAACTGTTTGACTCGTTAGATAGGGCAAGTGATGATTTGGATAGGCACGTCAATTATGATGCGGTGGCTCAGGCTAGAGTTGCCGTTACAGCTGATGAGATTGATAGAAGTGAAGCTACCAATAGGGCGAGCGATGGTTACAACGACGACGAGGACCACAATGATACGTCAGGTAACAAGAACAGCCAAGACAGCGATAGCGAAGATTTGGAATTTGGTTCATTTGACTCCGCTGAGGTGAGACACGTTGACATACCGCCGTTGGAATTTAGCAGAGATCTCACAGAATTGATGGCCCGCATAGTCCAGACAGGATTCAACCCTAACGTAGAGCCTACACGACCGGAAGCGTTGCTGGACCACAACAATTCAAGGAAGTACAACTACACTTTGACAAGCCGTAGCCGACAGTTCATGCCCTCTGGTGTTGCAAACAACGCAATAGCCGAGTTCCGCAATAAGAATTATTTGAGGAATAGTAATATACAGAAACATGCTGCAGAAATAGCAAAGAAATGGAGTCGAGCGGAGAAAGGCATAGAAAATGACGAAACAGCCAGCCTTAGGAATCAAGGTTCTCGTCTTTTCAATTGGACATCTTCATCGAATGTCAAAGAAACTAAGACCAACATAGAAAACCCCGTAAACAGGCAGGTGAATCAGAGGTTGTTGAAGACTGCAAGGAATCGCGCAAGGGCAACGATGGAGGAAAGGCTTGAAGTGGAGAAGAAAGAGAAGATGAGACTGTGGAAGGAGAACCAAGATAGAGAGAAAAGGCTGGAGGAAGCGAGACGCAGGAGAGAACAGGATACTAAGAAATACGAAGCACCAGAAGTGGTGACCAAAAAGAACACTTTCTTCACCAAAATATTTGGTAAAAAGAGCAAGATTGCAGCAGATAGTCTCTCACATAGCAAAATAGCGGGCAAGGATGACACGGCGGGTTCCGCAAATACACAGAAAGACACAGATTTCGACGTTGGTTCACTAAAATTCAAATCCGCGGATGACTTGCTGAAGGACGAAGAGGATGAGAATGACCGAGATGAATCCGACTCTGAGTTTGGTACATTTGAAGCTAATGGATATGGACAGATTGCTATGGATGAGATCAGTGATGCTGAAGGTGAAGCCGCCGACGTTTTTGACGATGATTTGTTTGACCGTAGCTCAACCAAAGATGGGAATGAATTGAAAGATGAAGGGGATGGACAACGGAAAAATCTTTCTGTTGAAGAGACAGCTAAGTTTGAGCATTTTTACGCAAGCAACGCTGAACGTGGATCTAATGAGCATAGTGAATCTAAGAGCGAATTAGGGGAGAAGCATAAGTCGCTTGCCGAAGAGACCAAAACAATCCAGCCAATTGATGCAAACAACAAGCAAACTTTGGGTAGCATAAGCAAACAGACGACAACTGACGAAGCCCTTGACGAGCTTGATGAGTTTGATGACTTTGTGTCTTCACCCCCGCCAGCGAGCCAGGAAAATGCGACTACCATCAGAATCAATGGCCCGGAAATTGCACCTGATAATTTTGTCGATCCAGCCGCTGCCCGTAAGACAGACAATGCTTTGGATTTTGACGCCTTGGTGCCGCCAATATCGTCGTTAGCCAACGAAAGGACGTTCCACGAGTTTAGCAACTCAAGACCCATATCACGAACAAATAGCACCAAAAAGCCCAACAGCATTAACCACTCATTAATAGACGTATAAACCTCACGTACTATAAACCATGCATTTATCAACTTATAGTCTGGCAGAAGTCTTCGTTCGCTATAAATATATATACCTATTAAAGACAACCGTCTTGCAATCATAGCGGTCTAGGAGGGTAAGGCGGGTTTGCATTGACATTAGAGTAGGTTGCACCAGCGGCCCCCGGATAAACGTTGGATGCTCTACCCAGCCTTTCTCGTCTCTCATGTCGTCTCTGGCGTCTCTCATACCGCCTATCAGGCAGCAAAGGCGGTGCCACAATTGGGTGAACAGGCTGTGCTGGGGGCTGCATTGAAGACTGCACTGGCTGCTGCCAGTAGTTAAACGCCGCTACACCAGGGGGTGGTGCTGAAGGTCTGGAGTATTGCTGACTGCCAACTGGTCGTCTCGCTGGCGGAGGACCTGGAGGTCTCTGGTATCGGTTCGTGTTCTGGGGCCTAGGCGGTAGAGATGGCCTGTCATTATTTTCTGCATTATCTCCGCCTGTCTGAGAATATTGTGGACGCATTACGTAAGGAGCGGCTTCTTCAGAGATCTCTGAGTAGTCAGGTGGGGGCTCATCATGTGAAGTTTCATTTAAAGATAGAGGATCAATGGCCTGGTCACCTGGGATGCTAATCTCTCCGGGAGAAGCTGTGGCGGTGTAGTTGGGGGAAGGTGGAAGACTGTTGATAAGCTCTTCGTTCGCCCGTTCGATTTGGTCTGGAGTCAGCAAGACATCATGAGAGGAGACCGGTTGAAGTGTGGCGTTTCCGATTGCAGACGATCCGGTTGTGTTGCTAGGCGACTCAGGAGGCTGATTTGACTGAACCAGAGAAGACTGAACTAGAAAAGGCTGGCTATGATCAAGGTTTGCGGTACTTGTGTCTATTTGAAGGGAGGGCTGACTCAATTGGGTGGACGACGACATGACGGAGTCAGCAAGAGTGTTGGCGAGTGAGTCGGTAGATAATAAAGGCGTTGTCACTGCCGGTGATTGAGAGATGGATAGGGAGGAAAGAGAACTGTTCATTTCAGCTTCAGGTGAATCTTGCGAAGCACCGCCTGACGGCACTGATGCTGACTGCTCAGACTCAGCCCTTGGGAGAGGGGCAGGCGGTCTGTCAAACGACAGCCTGGAGAAATTGCTTATCGGAGAGGAGAGCGACAAGTCCGAGTTAGATAACCGTGCAAGATCCGGTCTTGGGGGAAGTGGCGGTGCTGGTCTGCTAGGTGCTGCGCTCGCGTTTGGAGACGAAGACGGCACTGTGTTATCTTGGCTCTCTATAGGGACGGCCGAAGACGCCGTAGCACTTGGGTGGGCGCTCCCCTCTACAGCGACATTATCGGTAAGCGTGTCAGCTCTGTCTGTGATCATGGCAGCACTCATACCAGCGTTCGAATCATCGGACAGAGGGCTAGTAGAGTTAACCTGTGTACCTGCAGCATCACTGGAAACACCGACGCCCTCTTCGGTGGCAGGCCACTCCAATTCTGTCGGCTGTTGTATCGTGATAATTGGCGTGAATGGGCGTGTCTCAGGATTGCTTGTTCGCAAATCGCCATCTAAGCCTCCTTGACTTACATATTCGGAGCTAGTCCGTTGTCTATCATCACTGGTATTTTGGGCGTTTTGGGCCGCCGCAAACGGATTGTTTGCAGAGTATGTACGGCGGTGTGACATGGCCAGAGGTGACTTTGTTTAGTGCAGCAATATAGCTAGTTTTTATAAGGATCAATTTCCACTTACAGGTGTCTAAGCCACTATGGCTATGCCCTTTATAATCAGTGCTGTCATTTGTTCTCACCGTCTTCAGCTATAAAAGTAGTGAGCGGCCAAATCCACAAATCTTCGCGTAAAAAAAATCAGCCATAAATTGCAACTGGCTGAAAAATAGAGCCAAGTAGAGCTCTCTTTACTACAGCGAGAACCAATCAACAACGACATACATACACAATGTTGCCTGCCAGTATAAAAGCGCAGAGTGGTCTTTGCACCAAGAGCATTTCATCAACACTAAGAAACCCCGCACAACAGCAAGTCAGACTGAAAAGAACAAGGGCTGCAGTGAGCCCCTCTGCCCAAAAGACCATCAACTACCTGTCGGTGCTTTCAGCCGGCAGAAAACAGCCAAAGTTGCTCAAACTATGCTACGAGGATTACGTAAAACACCTCACAATCACAAGGGCTTGGTCACTAGTGCGCAAGGAAAAGAAGGCCAGCAACGAGCAACAGCTAAAACAGCAGTACGAGAGCATCAAGACCGCCAATGAGGACTTAAAAACCGTAAGCAAAGAGCTGTTCGAAGCCGCTAACGCCCACGAGCATGGAAAAAGGTTCCCTCTAGAGCTGAGAGTCCCAACAGAGTTTCCACCTACGAAAGTGTGGTTCTACGACTACGACCCCAAGGCGAAGAAGAACTGAAGATAGTAAGGATAGTGTGACATGTAAATATATAGACTAAAGTTATTGATGTGGAATTCGCTACAAGCACTAAAACCTGGTGAGCGCTCTATATCAAAGATCGTTAATGACGTTTGGATCTCACCAAACACGCTCGTAGAAATGCTTCACGATAGACCTGTCCGGGTTTGGCAGAATAATCCAGGTTAAAATCATTGCTGAGAAAAGGGCTATGAAAATGGGCAGAATCACATATGTACCGGCAAACTGTGAGATAAGACCCACCAAAAAGGGGAAGAGTGCACCTCCGGAAGAGCCAAAGGCAGTCATGATCGTCAACGAAACGACCTGGATCTTTCTAGGAAGCATCCGTACAGCCACTGTGATCATCAGAGGATAAATGGGACCGATGAACAGACCTGCAACTGACACAAATACCGACGAAGCTAGGAAATTCGGAGTGACCCACGTGAGAATAATAAAAACTTGAGAGAGAATTGCCGCAGCAAAGACGCCCCTCTTTCCGCCAACATGCTTGTGAAGTAAGCTAGTGAGAAACAACCTTCCAACAGTTAGTCCACCCCAGAAGCCTGAAGCTACATAACCTGTGGTTCTAATGCTGCCGTGTCTGTTATCCTCTAAAAATGTAACAATCCAGCCCCCCAAAGAAACTTCTCCTCCTTGATAAAACAACACGAAGAAAGAAAGCATCCAGGTACGCAGGTTTTTTAAAGCAAGATTGAACTCTCCCTTAGGGACTACAGGCTCTACAAGCTCCGCCTGAGAGGGTGAATGGTCTCTGCTATCCCGGTTCAGGGAGCGTAAGTCTTCGGAGTAGATTACGTTATTACCAACCAATGTGAGCTCTATCTCGTTGCTAGGGGTAGCAGGATTAGTAGAGGCTGCAGAGTTTGTCGCACTCGTGGAGGTCCTATTAGTATTATTTGCGTCCACTTTGGGATCGTGGGTGTCCCAAGGCTTCGACTCATCATCGTACCCTTTGAACGCAAACCAAGTGTTGACAGTGTTGACAACTGTACCTCCTACTAAAATCAAGTAGAAGAAGTGCCAAGACACGCCTCTATTGACCACCGACGTACAAATCAAAGGACCAATAAGGCCTCCGAGACCGTAACAGCCGTGGTAGTATCCCAAATACACCGACGATCTCTCAAAACGAGAAAGAAAGATGTTTTGTTGTGACAAAACGGAAGCTAAACCCAATCCGCCAAAGAAGAACGACATTGCTACTACCGGGAAGATAGTGCCCGTCGAAACCAGCACGTGCTGAATCAAGAGACAGAAGCAACCTACTGTCAACATCTGTCTCTTCGTCATGAGCTTCGACAGCTGATGGGACGACAGTGCTATGATGATAAACCCTATGGCGTTCGTTAGCCAAATCAAGGAGACAATCGAGTAGCTAATATGGTAGTATTCCTCAATACGAGGAAGCAAGGCACCGGGAGCAGCGTCAGACATACCGCTCACCAGTGAAAACATAACACAAGCAATAATTCTCCACCTGTTGCGGGGAAACGTTTGAACTTTATAGCCGTTTGCCAGCAATCTTTCCATCTCACCGTCCTTATTATTATTGTTATCGGGGTTGCTTATGTTGACTAAAGCGTCTACACGGATCTGCTGCTGTGGAGGCACGAACATGCTCGATTTTAATGAGCCTTGGTCAAAGTATGAGTTGGCATTAAGTTCATATCCCGGGGTAGTAGGAAGGGACTCTGGAATAGGAGGTGGGATCACTGCATTGTTTGACCTGGCGTGTGACAAAGGGGCCAGCGAATCAAATGTTCCTGACTCAAACAATGGAGTTGCGTGCGAAGCTGCGGAGAGCCTGCGGTACAGACTTGAACCTGGCACATTCTCTGAAACATTTTCGATGATGATTGAGTCGTCTTCCGAGCCTACGACTTCAGTGGCTCCGAACTTCACTGCTTTATGCTCCTCTACTCCGCTTCTCATGCCAGGAACTTCACTTTTCTCTTTGCCGCCAGAAAATGATGGCGATTCCCCACCACGTTGTGTCATTATAAGATATAGGCAAGAGTGCGTATGTGTATAACTGATACAACAATTGCGCTACACTAAATGTACTAAATGATTAATTGCTATTAATAAGATCCCTTTGTATTCTGAGGAAAACCTTCGAAAAAAATCTTAAGCGTTGTATGCGCGTGCGTGCGTTAACTTGGAACACCGAATTTGGGATTGTGGGAGATAAGCGATTAGATAATAAGAGTCCACTTGTTATAGGTACACAATCGCTGAAGGAGACTTCCCCAAACTTATAACATTGGCTGTACTAGAATCGGAGAAACAAAGATTTGTCAGCATAAACAAGAAGTTGAGAAAAGCAGGGGAACTCATGAAAGTTAAATTTCGACAGGTTTACCCCATACTTTTTCCGCTGCTCGATTTGGGTTTTAAGCCCGTCCCTATTTTGAGAGTGAGAAACTATATCTGGTAGGGATGTTATACATGGTGTAAGGATGAAGTAATAACGGTTGATGGGATCTGCAAACTGGGAGTTTCGCCATGCCTTCCAAGCAGATGCGACGATAATGAGGTGAAAAGGATCTCTCTCAGACTTTTAGACACCCGAATATGGCATGGCGGAAACATTGAACCATGTCGTAGTCTCAGATACCCTATTCAAATCAGTATCTCCACACATTCTGCTAGACGATCCCTCCTACAACGTGATTATATGCACGCATGCGCCGGCAGGTAGGCCAGCAGATGACAGCTTCCATTTACTTAACCGTTAGTAAAGAGCCTAAATATATACGCAAAAGAAGCAGATAAATTCCATGACTAGCCAAACATCAGCAGCGCCAACCGCACCTTGTCCTCAGCCATAATTCAATTCTTGTGAAGTGAATGAAAGCAAGGCAGTACTTCATGCATCATGCAGGATTTAACGGAAGCGTCAAAAAAAACACACATTTCAAAACTTTTCTCTGCGCTATTAAATGTTATTCCGAGAAAAAAGCAGACCCTGTATTTTTAGACAAATATACAGTGTTCCGGATTATATAATTGCACTGGAAACCGCAAAACCTTGTGATTCAAGGGAAACTCTTAACGCAGTCCTATAGATCTTTCAAAACGTAGATTCAGAAAGGTACCTGGATGTTTTAACATAAGACGTTGGCCTGTTTATGAAAGCCCAATTGGTACACCGAGCACAGCGCAGAAATGGCTAAGTGGCTCGCAGTTTTTTTTTACATCCGCGTAATTTAATGCAAATACTTTTTATAAAAGTTGAGGAATGCACTTGAAAATTCTAGGCTTTTTTTGGATTTTGGGGATAAACGGGATTGTAACTCCGATAGTTTTTGTCCCATTATGTAGTCTCAAGATCACTATTATGACCACACTGAAGCAACAGAAATCATTATCGTAACTCTTATCATGACACCTCGTACATCACTAGCACGACTTATGCAGAAGACTCACGTGATTCTTCGCGGAATTTGGCACCCCCAATTTGGCTCAGATGGGCTGCAAAGAATTAGCATATTCTAAGAGAAATCGAGACCTTCAGCTAGCAAAAACGAGAGCCAAAAAAGGGAAGATACTACTTAAATAAAGGCGTAAACATGGCACGCTTGTCCGGTTATTTGAAGTGCATACGCGGTGTCTAAGCAATTGCAAACACTAGCACCTCATGTAAAAGTACGACTATGCAGGATCCAAAATATGCCGCTTCCGTCGGGAAGATTCTGTCGTCCGCAATACTCCCGGACAGAATATTTTAGCTTTTCTCAATTAAATTACTCAGATGACTATAGCCTTGTCCCAAAATATAAATATCTACATATATATATGTAAGTGTACTTCTTTTAAGCTGATTTTCTTTTATCGTATCTTTGCTTCTTGTTTCTCTGAAACATATATCGTTATCATAAGCTATATTTTTTTGGCTACCGTACTAAGAAAGCCACCCAAATCTTTATCCCTGCAATATACAACAATAGCAATTAGAGCAGTTGCAAGCATTGTCACTGATAGAACTCAATTCGAATATAGAAAATAGCGCAACATCAATAATCAACTTAATCAATCAATAATGTCATTATCAGATCATTCATTACATTCCAATTTGGATGAGGATCCCGAACTCGGCATGAATGCCATTCATCCTTATGACCCTGAGGATGCTCGCTCCCAGCTCTCCTCAGATAATGGTGAGCTGCTGAGTGCCAACATATCCCATACCGATTCTCTGAGGATTACAAAAACAGAAACAGTTAAGTCGCTGAGAGAGAGAGGTCTGACCCCAACGATATCAGAGCTCGATGTAAATAGGCCGCAAAATGTTGAGAATCCTATCTTCCCAGAGGAGTATACCTTGGAAACCGAAACTGGTCTTGTGCCGGCTACCACATTACACGGTCTAGGAAGAGTGAAAACTTACAAGACCGTGGCAAGCGAACCGAGTAAACGTGAGGGCGAACCCCCAGAAGAAGGAAAGCAGAGGCCGCAAGATTCTCTCTCGTCTGAAGAAGATGTTGAAAAAGATGGTACCGGGGTAGCTCCTCCATTGCCCCAGATGGATGAGGACATTGAGTTTGTCACCTTTACCATTGGTGACCCTGAGAACCCACATAATTGGCCAGCTTGGAAACGTTGGTTGTATACACTGGTACTTACCTGTGTTGTTATATGTGTAGCCTTTGGTTCCTCTTTACCAACTGGTGCTTTATCACTGATCAACGACAAATATCACGTCTCGACAGAGGTGTCCACTCTTTCTTGTTCGCTTATGGTTTTAGGGTTCTCTTTCGGTCCCTTAATTTGGTCCCCATTGTCTGAGCAGATTGGAAGACGTCCAGTCTACTTCATTTCCTTTTTCCTCTACTTCATCTTCAACATCCCCTTGGCTGTCGCCCCTAACATTGGTACCATCCTTGTCTGCAGATTCCTTTGTGGTGTCTTTGCAGCTTCCGGATTAGCTAATGTTGGTGGTTCCCTTTCCGACATGTTCCCCACAGAGACTAGAGGTAAGGCCATTGCCTACTTCGCTGCTGCTCCTTATGGTGGCCCAGTGTTGGGTCCCTTAGTTGGAGGCTTCATAAAGGCTGGTTGTGGCCGTTTGGATGTCTTGTGGTGGACAAATTTTGGTTTTGTCGGGCTTATGTGGATCCTTTCTTCTCTCGTCCCAGAGACTTATGCCCCTGTCATCTTGAAGAAAAAGGCAAAGAGAATGAGAAAGCAAACCGGTAACCCCAAGATTATGACTGAGCAGGAGGCAGTGGGCTTGACTTTGAAAGAACTTGTCACTACATGTCTTTACCGTCCTCTAATGTTTGCTCTTACAGAGCCTGTCTTGGACTTGATGTGTTTCTACATTTGTCTGATTTACTCACTACTGTACGCCTTCTTCTTTGCATACCCAGCAGTGTTTGGAGAGTTATACGGATACGGAGACAACTACATTGGTATGATGTTGATTCCTATCCTGATTGGTGCATTTTTCGCTCTGGGCACTACTCCAATTCTGGAGAAACAATATCTCAAGATGACTAAAAGACGTAAACCTACACCTGAGGACAGGTTGGTCGGTGCCATGATTGGTTCGCCTTTCCCAGCCATTGCCTTATGGATTTTAGGTGCCACGTCATACAAGCACATTATTTGGGTCGGTCCAGCTTCGTCAGGATTAGCATTTGGTTACGGTATGGTGCTGATCTATTACTCTCTGAACAACTACATCATTGATACTTATGCGAAGTATGCGGCTTCCGCTTTGGCTACCAAGGTTTTCTTGAGATCTGCCGGTGGAGCCGCCTTTCCATTATTCACAACTCAGATGTATCATAAGCTAGGCCTGCAGTGGGCTTCTTGGCTTTTGGCTTTTATCTCCACGGCTATGATAGTTTTGCCTTTTGCCTTCTACAAATATGGTTTCTACTTGAGAGCAAAGCTGTGTAAGGAGAACTACAGCAACTTCTAGTTGACTGTTGCATACACTGGCACTGCAACTTGGTCCGCACGAACATCGATACTCGCATGCGCAATCGCACAGATAAGATTAACATACACACCCAGTATTGGAACCCTTTATTATCTAATTTGTTACTTTTTATACACTTAATCATTTAATCGCATAGATATGGCCGGTGCCCCTAGTAGCAGTGACAGGAATTGAAAATGTTCATTCCTGTCGATGAGTGTAAAGTCAATAAAATGCTGTTTTTCTTTCCAAGAAATGGTATCAAGTACTGCTTCGGCGAATTGTATTTCTTGCTCTTCTAAAGGGTCCTTTAAACTAGACCCTAGCGACTTACCCCTGATTTGTTTCAATACTTTATTGTAAAATGCAATGGTATTTGCTTTAGAAGGAAAGGCCGATTTAACTCCATCAACGATGTGAATTTGTCTGTGGTAAAGTAGCTTAGCTACGGTGAGTTTTGTCTCAAAATACGGCATATCAATAAGAGTGACAAACATCGGCGTCCATATTTTTTGGATGAATTGTTCGTTTTGGGCACACGTCTCAGGGAAGTGCTTGCGAAAGTAGTTGACTGTGGCAAGAGCATAATGCAATTGCATCTTTGAGTTGAAGTGAGAAACAAGAATCTCCAATGTTACGACGCTTGCAGATTTCTCACCTAGGTCGTTGATGTATTCGCATACTAAGTCTGTCTTTTCCAGCAATAAAAGGGCAGAGATAACGCCATTTTGGTATAAGGCACTTGGCCCATAAAGGGACAGACTGCCCTTAGTTTCAAAGGTCGAAAGTTCTTCCTCTATAAGTTTATTGACTTTCTGTCTTGAAAGCACTTGATCCTCGAGCCTCAAACAGCACAGTAGAGCTAAGTCAGACGTCACGTCTTTGAGCAACTTTGTAACGTCCACCTTGCAATCTCTCATCAGTCGCAGAATTTGCAGTCGCACAGGTAAGTCCGAGATGTTGCGGTAAAAAAGCAGCCAAAAATCTATGCTAGGATCAATTTCATGCTCTTCTGCAAGGCCTAGGACATAGTGTAAATGTTCATGTCGATTTTCTGGCGGCAATTCAAGTGTTCCCGCCAAAATAACACACATACTTTCATTGCTTGGTTTGATTCCCAACTTATAGCCCATTACAGTCACAATATCTCGCACTACGTCGTATTCCTTTGTACGCATAAAATGGCTGATTATAGAGTTGCAGCTCTTCACGGTCAGATATCGCCTGAAACGCTTTTGATTTATGAGCGATATGAGCACCTTAGAAACCACGTTACGAGCCTCTGAAGCGTCGCCATAATAGTTTTCTACTAGTAGCTTGACATAAGCCTGCAGATCGTTGGCACTTTTTATTTTGTCCTGGAACAACGGAGGCACATCTACTGAATACGAGCCTGCCCGGTCGAACCTGTCTATGAAAGAACTCCTATCCCTAGTGCTGGTCGGAGGCAGTCTTGTCTGCACAAGCTTATGAAATCTAAGATAAATGTCAATTTCCTTGTGGTGGTCTGTAAATCTCACGTTGTTCTTCTTCAACTTGAGTCTGGTTGTTTCTATCTCCGAGTTAATCCTTACTATCTGCTCATTCGGATGGAGTATCCCGTATTTCCCGCTGAGCTCTTTTTGCAGATCCCGTCTTTTGTCTACCAGTTTCAAAATGCCCTTGTCCAAAGCGTTCATTTCTTTCGACGACCTCTCCTGCCGGGTCGTGCCAGAGAAATGGTCCCATTCGACCACCCTCAGCATGTCATCCGTGGTTTTGCTGGTCACGTGCCTAATTGCAGTTGAGGCCGATATGCTGATATCAAATTTGCCATTTTGAAGGTAGAGATTGCTATGTCGTGGTGGATGAAGTTTGAAGCACCTACTGTGCTTGAACGCTTGTATCATTAGCCCTTCTTGCGCTGTGTTTTATGCCTAGCTTTGTAGTTCCCCCACAAAACGACCGAGGTCTGATAAGTAAAGAGGTGCACGGGTGCAAGTCGAAAGAACGCTCTTCACTGTGGCTGTCGCGCTCTCGCTACTCAAGGTCTAAAATTTTTCAATATAACTACACACATCATCTTTCTCCTTTCACTTACTACACATCCGTGTGTATATGTACATAGATATGTACTAAAGACTGACAGTCATAGCATTGAAAATCATTAACTCGAGATTGTATATAAATATCCTTTATATTCTTTCACCGGCCTCTTCGAAGATCCATATACCTTACTCTTCCGTGGTATATTGATTCAAAAGGAAGCCTAGATTAACTTTAAGCCAGTCATCCTCTGTTCCACAATTAGGAAAAACCGTAGGAGCAGAGAAAGATGCGTTTATTACGCATTGTTTAGTGTGGTATGGTACATCTAACCTAGTCTTTCCATTTGTGAAGTTCAGCAGGTGTTATGCAGCCAAAGCAGACCCTGGTAGTCCTCTTAGCCTAAGCTAACCGTGAAACTCCTATGTACAGTTAATCCACGAGTTTGGCATCCAATGCAGCCAGCTTTTTCATCAACGAGTCGCTAGGCGATACTGACTCAACAAAGTCTTTCAAACTCAGCGCCCGCAGCTCGATCTTGTCTTCGTTCGTAATCTTCTTACCTTCCTTCATGCTGTTTCTGATGTATTCTCGCGTGGAGTTTATCGCTGCATTACGACAGAGTTCTTTCAAGTCTGATCCACTTAAACCCTCGGTAAACTCAACCAGTTCATCCATCTCGAAGTCGATCTTGACACCCTTTAGCAACACCTCCAATATCTTGAGCCTCTGCTCTTTATTCGGCAACGAAACGGCAAACCGCTTGGGCATTCTGCGCATGAACGCAGAGTCTATATCATCTGGTCGATTTGTGGCTCCCAATACAAGGATTCTACCGCTCGATACGATACCGTCCCAAAGGGTCATGAACTCAGCCTTGAGCATAGCAGTAATCTCGTGATCCATAGCCTGTCTTTCCCTCAAGAAAGAGTCGATCTCGTCAATAAAAATGATACAAGGCTCAAGCTTGCCAGCCAATGAAAAAATTGCATCCACCAACTTGTTAGACTCGCCGTACCACTTGTCCATGATGCTGGACATCCGTATGGAGATGAAATTAGCCCCACTCTCTTTAGCCAGCGCCTTGGCCAGCATAGTCTTACCACAACCGGGTGGTCCATACAACAGTACACCTTTTGGTGCCTGCAATAAATCCGAGTATTGGTCAAATAGCTGTGGACAGGTCAAGGGATATAAAACGCTTTCTCTTAGGTCGTCTATGATCGGTTCAAGACCACCTATGTCTGAGAACTTGACGTTGATGTCTTCTGGTGTTATCACGTATCCCAGCACGATCTTCTCATACTCGTTAAGTTCAAGGTTTAGCTCCGGATTCAGTTGCTTCAGCCTTTGCAACGAAGCCTTTGCCTTCTTTTTAGCCTCTTTCGACTTTGCCGCAGGCCCTGCCGGGTCTCCAAGCATGTGCGTGAGTAGGTAATATATGGATAGACTTGCCCCCATAAAGAAGACTGCGTCGGTGATCAACTTCGGGTCGAACTTGTCTTTAGAAAACATGGTCAGAAAATGATGTTTTGAGTTAAATTCAGCTTCTATTATCCCACTGTCTTCTAGCGTGTTGCCGCTTTCCTATAAGCTCATATAGTCTAGCATTGCTAGGCTCTGATAGAAGCGTAAAGTTGGCAGATAACATCTCTACACCACAGTAGATATACATACATCTCAGCGTGCATGTGCAGAGCATAAAATTTTGATATATAGGCATGCATCAAGGACCGTGTAGAACACTTTATTCTCAACCCCTAACAGCTACGACCAGGCCGAAATGCCCAAGCAGAGGAACGTTCATGGTGTTAATATTCCTGGTGCTATCCTAGACCAAATACGGGACACAGAAAGCTACGAAGATGACGCTCGTTTCAAGTCTTTTTCAAAAAAGAGAGGTAAGCCTGCGTTAGGAAGAAAAGAGAGAAGAAAGGCGGAAAGAGCCCAGAAAAAACAGAGGACGGTAACACCGAAGGAAAAACCTCTTCCGAGAATCACTAAAACTGAAGAGCGTCAGGCCACAGCCACAATCCCAAAGCAAAAGCCAAAAAAGACGGTACAATTTTCACAATTCAATGAAGTCAAAGAGATAAGCCCGAATGAAACTGAAGATTCCTCAGATGAAAGAGAGTCGACGCCTGAAATTTTATCAGAAGAGGAGGAAATTTGGAAGGCATTGGCTGCCCTAAAGGGGAAGCGTACCAGTGCTAAAGAGGTACGAGTAGTTAAGGAGGACGAACTGAATGACGATGACATTTCTTCAGATGAAAACGACAGTGAGTCCCCTTCTGAGGAGGTTGATGGGGATGAGGAAGAGACAATGGCTGCTCTGGAGCAGCTGAAAAAAAAGAAGGACAAATCGAAAGGGCACGATGATGACCGAAAAACTTTGAATGCTTTGGACGACGAAGAAAAAACATGGAAGGCCCTACAGGCTTTGAAGAAGAAAGCAAATGGCTCATCTGAAGTGCGAATAGTTAAAGAGGACGAACTGGACGACGACAGTTTATCAGAGATGAGCTCAGATGATGTTGAAAGTGATCAGAGCGATCAAAGCGATGATGAAGGTCTCTCACAGCACAATAAAGGTAAACCCAGTCGAATCGCTCGTCCCCCATTTACACCTCAGGAGAAAGAGCTGTTGAAAAAAGACGAAGAAGATATAGATTACTATGCCACAAGGCTGGGATTGAAAAAGGGACAGAACCTTAAAAGGGCAGGCGACGATGATTTTATTGGCGGATTACTAGACGGCCTAGATATAGACGGTTTAGGTGACGACGTGTCTGCTGATGAAGAGCCAAACGTGGTTGAGGAAACGCCGAAAGCATCCAAAAAGAAAAGCTTTAAAGGCAAAGATGAACAGTACGCAAAAGCACCATTGACTGCCGCAGAGATAGAAGCCCAGAAGAGAGATCTTGATGACATGAATTATTATGCTAAGAAGCTAGGCTTAAAAAAAGGTCAGAGCCTCAAGAAGCAGGATGACGACGATGTTGTTGGTGGGCTGCTTGATGGGTTAGATGTGAATTTAGGGTCTGATGACGATGAACATGTAGGCGAAGACAGTGATTATGGTAGCGAGGCAGGGGAGACGAATGAATTTGAAGACGAGCTAAACTCCTCAGATTTCGATGGCGAGGAAGACAACCTAGACGAGGAACAGATAGCTTTGCTGAAAGAAATGGGCGAGATCGAGAGTGACAGTGAAGCCAGTGGCTTTGAAGGATCAGACGAAGAGCCAGGGGTGAAAGAGAACCCATATGTTGCTCCCGTTGCTGAAAATCTCGATGCTTCTACTGGCAAGTATGTTCCTCCTACAGTAAGGAGAAAGTTGATGCTAGAGCAGAGTTCAGGTGGTGTGTCTGATGCAGTATTGGCCATAACAAAGCAGATCAAAGGACCATTAAACAGACTTTCTGAGGCGAACATGACCAACGTCTTGAACGACATCAATGCCCTTTACAACGACAATGCAAGACAACTCGTGAGTGAGGCATTTGTTAAGACAATCTTTGACTCTGTTTTGAGCGTGGGTGCTCAGCTCGACAGTCTGCTAGTACTGTACGCTTCGCTAGTGGTAGCGCTTTATAAGTTACAGGGTGTTGAGTTTGGGGCTTATGCTCTTCAAACAATGGTTGAGACACTAGTGAAATATCTAGACAATGCCGATTCTGTCAAGGGAAAGGAGCCACTTAATTTGGTAGCCCTGATCGGATACTGTTACAACATGGGTCTCTTCGGCAGCAAGCTGATCTACGATATTGTAGCGCAAAAGCTCATCAGAAACACCTCTGAGCTAAAAACTGATATCCTCTTGAAGCTTCTCAGAGTAGCTGGATCCAAAATGAGATCAGATGACCCTTTGTCTTTAAAAGAGATTATCAGTGATTTGAACAAATCACTGCAATCAGAAGAGAACAGGACTGGCAAAAAGACTTCGGCTAGAACTAAATTCCTGGTGGATGCGATTACGAATTTGAAAAATAACAAACTCAAGTTTCATGAGAGTGAGAACACCTCGAGAATGTTCACCACCATAAAAAAACAGATTGGCCGCATCAATGCAGGCCAGCAATTTGATCCTATAAAAGTATCATTAAGCGACATTGAGCAGGTAGAGGGAAAGGGTAAATGGTGGTTGGTTGGTGCAGCATGGAAAGGAAAAAGCGACGAGGCTCATGGGTCATTGTCGCAGACTGAGCATGAAATTTCTGAACTGAAAGACTCGAATATCAGCGATATACTCGATAAAGCGGAGCCTAATTGGGTACAGTTGGCCCGCGAGCAGAGGATGAACACTGACGTAAGAAGGGCCATCTTTGTGAGCATCATGTCGGCAGAAGATTACATGGATGCATTTGTGAAATTCGAGAAGTTGAAACTCAAAAAGAGCCAACAGAAAGAGATCCCAACGATATTGTTGCACTGTACTTCTATGGAAGCTTTGTACAATCCATATTATGGGTTTCTCGCTAAAAAGCTTTGCGAGGAGCATGCTATGAGAAAGACGTTTCAATTCAATTTGTGGGATTTTTTCAAGGAATTGGAAGGTGATAACGAAGACCTGGATGATCTTAGATTGGACACTGGGGCAAGCAGAGATGAAGAGACGAAAATTAAAAGAGTTTTGAATCTGGGCCGTCTCTATGGGTTTGTTCTTGGTGAGGGGTCTTTGCCATTGAACATTTTACGCCCAGTGAATTTTCTGACGGCAGCTTCCGATACAAAGCTGTTCCTTGAAGTTCTTTTTATAACATTTTTCGACACCGTCGGTAAGAGCTCTGAAATCAAGGATTTTGGCAGTGGACTTCATGTCAAGACTAAGGTTCGTGACATGAAATTTGACGACCATATAATGACCGAGCGGCTCACTAAGTGCAAAGAGCAAGTATTGCTCCTCAAAGGAATGCAGTTTTTCTTGCACGATAAGCTGAAGACTAGCAGCTTATTGAAGGGAAAGAGACAGAAAGCGAGAGTTAATTGGGGTATCAACTCAATGAGGGACATCATAGACGGTATTTTGGAGGTCATTGAGTGAGACTGCATTATGTACATACTATTAATATCTAGACTAGGAATTTTTTGGCATATTATAATCGACAGGATCAAAGTAATTTTTCAGTCTTCTCTTAACTCTGTCAATCCAATGAGACGTAGCTTTTGCAGGCTGATGTTTGGGGTTAGTCTGTCGAGTTAATCTTAGACTCTGCTCTATGTTATTCAGATCTTCGTCGACGGGCGATGTGTCTAAATCTTCTAACCTAGAACGTTGAGTAAAGACACTCGGAGAAATAGGTGAATTTTCAAGACCAAAATTGTGCATTTTTAATGAGGACCCAGTTGCCTGGTAAAAGATGCTTACCCATTGAGGAGATATTTGACACCTGTTGAGGAAAAACTTATAGCAGGACTGCGACATGCTCCCAGAGGGTCTTTCTCCTTTGACAACCGTCTTCAGTTCATGGTCAACAGTACTCCCATTTGTGTAGTTTTCAGTCTGTGAGTACTCCGTTATCCATGAGTAGTATATTCGAACAATGCGCATACATTCAGAAAGAGAAGTTCCATTTCCACTCGTACCATAATTCTCATTTGTCAAACTAACGGCGTGCGCTATCATTGAAAAGTAAATGTCATTCAATGCAGAGTGTCGGTGATGCGTTGGTTCTTGAAGCACTAGCCATTCAAATACTTTGACATCACAAAACGTGGGATGATTCATAATAAGAAACATCGATTTAGTCAGGTTCTGGGCTGCTTGTTCCTGTTCAGCGGAGTTTGGGAGAGCTAGACAGAGATTAACACAGGTCCAAAGCCTTTCAAGCAAACAAAGTGTAAATTTGGAAATAATGTTTTCTTTTGATGTTGTAAAGCAAGAATAGATGACCTCTAAAAGCGTCAGTGCGGTATTAAGCTTGGTAAAGTCTGTCCCCACGATAAAAGTATCGAGTTGTGGTAATATGGTAATTTTGAATAGGGAGTCAATAGAATCCTCATCTAAACTTGAATGGATGCTGTTGTCGTTTGAATCGATCATTTCAGGCGTTTGTTTTTGATATAATATCCTTTATTATTTTAGCCTTATTATCAAATATAAGGTATCTGGCTGGACAACTCAGGGTCGTAACGGACGCTTGATATCAAGAAGTTCACTCACTAAACAATATAATTTGGGGGATTTTGTGCACTAAGTCACGTGATTCAGAAATCCGCGCATCAGAATATGTAGAACTTAAAATGGCCTTTCCTCTTTTTCCCCCAGTCACGTGATTTATACACAGGGCTGAACCCCTCGCGAAACGCTCTTCCAGTTAGCTCCTCACAATTTTCACCTGCCTGCCCAATGCAATTTTTCACGAAAAACTCTCAACAGTAATATAATCAACTATCCCTTCTCCTTCAGTATCCAGTGCCTTTAAACATCCTATCATCATCAAGACGAAATGGGAGGAACTAGAGAAAAGAAGGAAGAGTACTTCGCCAAATTAAGAACCTTAGTTGAGGAATACAAGTCTGTCTTCATCGTTGGTGTCGACAATGTTTCTTCTCAGCAGATGCACGAGGTCAGAAAGGCCTTGAGAGAGGATGCCGTTGTCCTTATGGGTAAGAACACCATGGTCAGAAGAGCTCTGCGTGGATTTATCACCGAGTTCCCTGACTACGAGAAGATCTTGCCTTTTGTCAAGGGTAACGTCGGTTTCATCTTCACCAACGCTGAGTTGAGCAAGGTTAGAGACGTTATTGTTGCCAACAAGGTTGCCGCTCCTGCCAGAGCTGGTGCCATTGCTCCAGCTGACGTGTGGGTGCCAGCCGGTAACACCGGTATGGAGCCAGGTAAGACCTCTTTTTTCCAGGCTCTCGGTGTCCCAACCAAGATTCAGAGAGGTTTTATTGAAATCACCTCTGATGTGAAGATCCTGGAGGCTGACCAGAAGGTCGGTCAGTCCGAGGCTTCGCTGCTGAACATGTTGAACATCTCTCCATTCACCTACGGTCTGACTATTGTCCAGGTCTACGATGACGGTCAGGTGTTCCCAGCTTCCATCCTCGACATCACCGACGATGAGCTGGTCAGCCACTTCACTGCTGCCATTGCCACCATCACCCAGATTTCTCTGGCTGCTGGCTACCCCACCTTGCCTTCTGTTGGTCACACCGTCATCAACCACTACAAGAACGTTTTGGCTTTGTCGATTGCTACCGACTACACCTTTGAGGGCTCTGAGGCTATCAAGGACAGAATTGCCAACCCTGAGGCTTACGCTGCTGCTGCTCCAGCTGCTGCTGCCGCTTCTTCTGGTGACGCTGCCCCAGCCGCTGCTGCCGAAGAGGACGAGGAGGAGTCTGACGACGACATGGGCTTCGACTTATTCGGTTAAGTTAGCTTAAGTTTAGTTTAACTCCCAACTCTTCTAAGACGACTTTTGTTCTTGTGTATATTTTTGTATTTTATATGAGAATTGAATGCGTTGCATGAATATCGAAGTGTGAGTGATATGTTTCACTTCTAACTGTGGCTAGCAAATTGTAGCTCAAAGAGCTCACAAGAAATACTAACATATTGAAAGCGCGGTAATACTTTTAGCTGAAGAGTGTAAATATTTGAATCTTTCAGGGCCACAATTAATATTAGTCGCATAGGGCACTGATCTTCGGTAAATTTGAGGGCTGCTGTTTTCATAGTATGACGGCAACATGTACATTTAAGCCTGCAATTTCTTTGGCCATAGCCGCATAGTAAAAGACGCTACAATATTACAGGACTACAGCCCTTCGCAATTCGAAATGTTCCAGTAGTTCATCTCTAAAGCGGACTAAACCGTGCTATATCAGGAGAAACTATTTTCTCTATCTATGCAGGTTGCTCTAACATAGCTTACTGTCGGTCATATTCCTAACTTCCGCATTTTTCTATTTCGTAACTGCCCTATCATTATGTACTTCCGTTTATATGACGTATTTTTACAGGGTATTAGTCCGATACCCCGTATCATCATCTTGCACAGACTGAATCAGGAAATTTAATAATAAAATGGCGAGCCCTCAATTTAAATTTCATTTGCCTGCGTGCTTCACCTGAAAATGCGAGAATCATATTTTAGGCATACCTGCATACGCTTATGCTTGCTCGCAAAGGGTCGGAGCTGAACGAATCAGAAGCTGGCCGTTGAAGGTAGCTGTATAAGTGGCAAAGCAACAGTAGATACATGCGAATGAGATAACGAGAAGAATACGAGGCATTGACAAATGCAGCACCACTCAGAAAACTTTGCCAAGAGACGATACGCTCGGTTCCTGAAGAAATTTCCGTAAGACACGGATATGCAAATAATTAGTCTCAAAGAGGAAATCAGCATGTTTACGCAACGCGCAGCTTACACCAGAAGAAATCATGTCATTACCGGATCAGGCAATTTAGAAGTTATAAAAATAGAATAGAGTTGGCCTCGACGTCGAGATCAAAGGGATATAAATTCGTAGCAAATTCCACAACCCTATATCGTTTCCAAGGGCATATTTTTTCATCCATCGATAGTTATATTACAACCTCATACACATAAAACAAAATGGCTTCTAACTCTTCTTCAGCTCTCTCCTTAGTCGGTACCGCCAACGTTGCCGGTAACTCTTCTGGCTCCACTTCATCCGCCTCCTCCAGCTCTTCTGGTGGTGCCATGGCCCTGAGCCCACCTGTCCACTACCAATCTAACTCCAAGGTGGCCGCTTTATTCGTTGGCTTGGTTGCCTCTGTTGCTGTCATTGGTGCATTGTAAGTGCAATCAGTTGGTAAAGCTGGTTCTATTACAAATGATGTATTTATAAGTGTACAACGTGTGGCGATTCACTGTTGAACGCCGTGTTGCATTTTGCATTTTTCTAAATAAAGCTGTGTATTAAACTTTTTTGAGATATATTGGCAGTTGCATTTGACATTTAGATTTAAACGTAGAATGTTGCCCCTCCCGAGTAACAGGTTACCTATGTATTTTTTGTCTTGCCAGGCTATTGACAACTTGTTTTTGGGTGCCGAAAAATTAGTCAAGCATGCCGAAGCCCTTGATGAAGCCGGAAAAACACGCGCTTTCTTTTGGAAGCGCGGCCTCTCATACTATGTCCCATACGCGTGCAGAGCTCAGGTCCAGGAAGTCAAAGCCTCTAATTTATTTACTTATTGCCTAATTAGGATATTTAATCACTTACATTATGCGGACTTGATCTACGGACCAGCCATTTTTCTTTGAAGACCAACTTGCTAGATCAGTGTCTGTCTAACACTTCAAGACGCGGTAACGTGTTTTTTGAACTCACATATCTATATATATACGACCCGCTGCCAAGATGTTTTAAAACGGAAGATTTAATGGAACTTATACCAAGGCATATACACTTCACCTACGATGTCTTTGCAAGTCCTCTCTAACGTTCCTGCACTAGCAGCTTTTACACTGGCGTCCTTATATATTGGAGCGACCAATGCCAGCCCCGTTCCAAGCAACGAATACGACGGCAACGGTTCACTAGACGATCCTTACCAGGAGGAGTCAAACGGCGACAGCTCAAAGAAGCCTGATAATAACGCCGCAGCAGAAACCGAAACAGCAAAAGCAACCGAGGCAGCTAAAACAGATATAACAACAAAAGAGACCGCGGCCGTGCAGGCTAATGGAGTCACAGCTACAGTTTTAGATGCGACAAATACCGCTAACGCACAGACCCCATCCGCCGAGGCTGTAGAGCCTACTGATCAAACAACTATTACTACTGCAAGCACAGGTACCGTCACTGGAACAACGGAAGCAACAGGGACAACCGTTTGGTGGACCCCTGAAACGAGTCTTTGGTGGACACCCTCTACATCCTTGGTAAGCTCCGAAGCTTCTTCGCTCTCGTCTGGGAGAAGCACTCAGTCTTCTGCTGATATCTCTGTTTCGACATTTACGACACAGCATGTTACCATATATTCAGATGCATCCACCACTTATCGTACAACAGAATCTTCCACCGGTGTCACTACTAAGGCCTACTCCACACTTCATAGCATTAAAAACAGCACGAACGCTGCACCCGCTAGAATCCATAGCGACAAGTCATTCAGCCAATGGAAGTCAAAACTTTTTTTGACTGCATTGATTGGTGGCAGCCTAGCCTTCATCAATCTTTAGCTTTGCATAGTTTTGGGAAGAAATAACAAATGTCTTCGCTTCACTTTTTTTCATGTTTATATATCTTTTGTATAGTAGAATGAGCATCTATTGGGAAACCCTTGTTTTGTATGAAGGTAGATCTTTGTAACTGGTAAAATTCAATGTGTCCTGCTATTGCTAGAGAGAACATGTCCTAGCAGCGAGAGGTATTATTGACAATGCGGCATTTGTATGCCTCTCCATGTTGAAAGAGCTGAATAAATGTGTTATTTTTTAAGTTACTTTGATTCGTCTCAACATATCGAAGAAAAGATACGACAAGGCTGCACTGCGTAGTTGGTAGACTAAAATCGAATTAGATGCGCACTGTCATAAATATTCGTTTCACCTTCTTTTCCAAAAAACGTCACAATTGAACACCATCTTTTATGCTCGCGATTATCACTTTACAAAGTTTTAACCGAGATCTTCTATCTACTTGAAAACGTAACCCTCACCCAACTAAGTTACCTCCAATCCAAGCGATCCAAATGAGCCGTAGAAAGGGAAAAGTAGATATTTTGGGCCACTTCACAGTCCACCCATGGATGCTAACTGAATATCAAAGAGAGTGCGAAAACGTCAGGGATGAAATAGCGAAATTCGAAAACCCAGACGTTATTTTATATCGGGACGTGGAGGACAAGAAAGAACAACTTGATATGGCTTGGCTTGACTATTCTAACTACCTCCGTGGGCTTCGCGTTGAAAATGAGCTTGCTTTAAAGGACCCAAGTCTAGTGAAGAAGTCAGCGTTTACAGCTCACGGTGGGAAACACGTCTTGATATCGATAGATATAGAGGCTCACGAGCTAAATCAAGATATAATCACCGAAATTGGGATCAGTATTTTCAACCCATTTATGCAGGGATTCGGTATTATGCCTCAAATTAGGCAAATACACCTGCTAGTTGACGAACATTTAGACCGCCATAACGGACTATACATCGCTGACAACAAGCTGAATTTTTTAGGCGGGCCTTCGATTGTCTTACCAGCAGTAAAATGTAGAGCTTTCCTCAATGGCCTATTTCAGTACTACGGCTCCGATTTTATTGACGAATGGGTGCACGCCGAAGGAGTGGCGCTCGTGGGCCATGATATACGTGGAGACTTGCTTTGGCTGAAACGCATGGGAGTGAAACTTCCTCAAGGGTACTGCTCATTGGACACTCAAAAAATCTTCCAGGCGACACACGGTGAGTCTGGGAGCTCCTTGGGCCGTATTCTAAGGTACATGAACATTCCTCACGCATATTTACACAACGCGGGCAACGATGCTTATTACACTTTAATTCTGCTTTTACAGTTGACGGATTTTCAAACACGCATGAATAAGATGATTGACGTATTTGACGAAAGACATGTTTTGAGAGACTTGCCCGCTCCGTCATTAAATGAATACGTTTTTTCGGGACCATTCTCCCTTAAGGATTACTCCATCGTGGATTATGTGTGTGCTTATACGGCTCACAACGCGGCGTTTATGAGTTTCAAAGGAAACGGTTACGCCGAAAAATTCGAGGGTTCTCGTCCTTACAACTAGACCACGACCACATAGATTTTTCTGTAGTTACCAAGGCGGTCAAGAAAGTGATGGAGCTGACTTTTTGGCAACCATTGATTCTTTGCGAAGCTCAGGGCAAAAGAAAGTGATTTCCAGTAAGTTCTGTTTCCTATCACAGTTCCACCAATTTCAATGTATACACATCTTTTGACGTAATTGCAGTTCCATGTTTACCTCTACTTACGTCTGTACAACCTATAGAAGAAACGCATGTTCTCTAGCTTCAAAATGTAGTCAAAATCCTCTCCCTTACCCACTCGGTACCACATACTATCACAGGAGTCGATCAATTCCCAGGCTCCGTCATTTTCTGTTGGTTTTCCACACAACACGGTATCTATAAGTAATGTCACTGGAAACTTTCTTGTGCCTATTTCAATGTGAGAATACGAGCCAGCACTCTCTATAATTAGCAAAAGACATCCTGTGGAACAATGGCTTAAAGACTGCAAAAACTTGACGGTACCCACCCTGTTCTCTGAAAACAGCTCGTTCGTAGTAAACATCGACGTTACCAAACCCGTGTTTGGCAAATCAAGCTCTTCAGGTGTCATTTGTAGCACGTCTTTGTTGCTGAACTCAACCTCGAACTCGTGACTGACCTCGTTGATGTTATTGGGCTTAATCCATTTCTCGTTAACGTAGTCAGCAGTTTCGGTGATTATATCATCCCAGTTGGCCAAGTCCACGGCATGAACCTTCAATTTCTGAACTTCCCGCTGTCTATGTGCCAGGTCTAGGGTCTCAAGGAACTTGGAAAACACAGATGCTAGTGCAACGACCTCTCCTGCTGCTCCTCCACCTATACATAGCACGTTCTTAGTACTGATCCTAGCGTCATAGAGCATCCGCTTGATATGGGGTTGCTCACCAAAAAAGCAACTATATGCCAAAGCACGAGAAGAACTCCATCTGACTACATAAGCTTCACGCTTCACTTCCTCGTCAAACGCTGCAATATAATCTCTGTTGTATAGGTCCGTCTTGATATCCTGCACCACCTCTAACAGGTACTCCGGAGCCTCATCGAAATGCTCAGCCCACACATTGAAAAAATCTAACATCTCATTGGGAGGTAGAGCATGCTTTGACTGAGTCGGAAGTGTCTTCGAATTTATCTTTTCTGGTCCTTTTCTCTTTCCTTTAATTTTTAGTGATAACTGTTCCATAGACTCGTTGAGTTCCTCTCTCTCTTCTTCCTCTTCTCTCTCCATCTCTTCGAGAGCCTCTCTCCTTGCAATGTAATTAGCTACTCTGCGTGACATTTTGATAAAAAGGAACGCTTCTAAGTGTACTTGTCACTAAAAATGTGGCGCTTAGCTTCTTTGCTCTACATAGTGAATGCTTCAATCACTAAGTAATACACTGCCTGAAAAATTAAGCTGCCTGTCCCTACCAATATTTTTTTTTCTCCTGCAAGAAAATTTTCCTCGCATATATAAAGACGGCAATTTTTCCCTCTCTCACTACACCCATTTCTAGAACCTCTCTTCTTCATCAATCTTCACCTTAGTTAAAGACTGGCCTGCTAGAGACCCACGTTGGTTTCTAGTGGGTTCGTGCTCTCTTCTAGAGGGCTACAGCTCTTGACTATGAGTGCACGTCGACGCGTTTAGCGAAGCTAGTACTTAATACTTCTGTCCACTCTTTTGTGTTTGATGGAATGATGTCCCAGCAATGGGGCTATTATACAAGATTGCTCCGTCGAGGGATTGTAGAGTAATTGTTTTCACTGGGCTTATATAAAGTCGGTTTGAATTCTCCCTGGAGCTGTCGCAATGTATTTGCTTCAGCGAAGGGGATTGAGTTCGACCGATGGGCCTGGGAGAGCAAGGCGATATATTCCTAATCTCTGCGAACTGTTCCTAGTGGACCATTATCGTTTGGGAAACAACCATATCGCATACATTTGTAAATAACTATATACTTAGCGAGCTGAGGCGAGCCACTAGCGTTGCAGAACGAGCTGAAGTGCACACTTGGGCCACAGCCTCCTAAGTTGCGATCTAGGGCACGTTCGCCACAATGTAATCCACTTTCTGCAATCTTCATGACACTGCAAGCATACTGTATTGTAGAACACTAGTAAGACAGACCTTAAACACTCAAAACGTGCAACACACATTATTTCTATCGCTCTCTTACTCCACTAATTCTACCTGCACTGACTTAACAACAAGAGGACTGCGTCGAAGAAGAAGAGTTCACGTTGACACCCTGGTCCTGTGTAGGACTTAACTCAGCACCTCCCTTTTCCAGGATCATCTGCGACAGGTTCTGGAACACTTCGTTAACATTATAACCCGTTTTAGCACTGGCCTCTAGGAAAGGAATGTTAAGTTCTTGGGCCAACAACTCGCCCTGTTTCGTGCTCACCTGTCTCTCCTCTTCGTCGTCAGCCTTATTACCAACGAGGAAAAGCTGCGCGTCGTCCTTGGCATGCTGAACCACGGTGTCATACCACTTCTTCACACTCTCAAACGAGTTCTCGTCACAAACGTCGTACACAATGATCACGCCCATAGCACCTCTGTAGTAGGCAGTAGTAATTGTTCTAAACTTCTCCTGACCGGCAGTGTCCCAGATCTGTAACTTGATCTTCGTTCCGTTCACGTCAATCGTCTTGATCTTGAAGTCAATGCCGATCGTGGCAATGAAGCTGGGCTTGAACTTGTCGTCACTGAAACGGAGTAAAAGACAGGACTTACCAACGGCGGAGTCGCCAACGAGTAACAGCTTCATGCTCTTGTCGTATTTCTTGGCTTGGTATTTGTTAGCTGACATTGTAAAATTGTGAGGGGAGTTGAACGATAATATTGATTTCCTTTCGCTGATTGTGCGTGACGCGATATGATCTAATTTGATTCTGTCGAATTCAATGCGATAAATCTCTTTGACTCAATGTTAAACGTATCGATGATCTGCTGATATTCAGTCACCTAAATAATTATGTGTCCGTGGAAATGTATGTGTAGAGAATCAGAATGTTAGCACGATATTGAGCAAGACAATACGAGAGTAATCTGTGGGTCTTGAAAGAGTAAGAGGAACGGATGTAAGAAATACCGAAAGGACTCGCAAGGGTTCGAACAGCTCTAGTTGTTTAGTAGCTACTAGTGATGGATTGAAGGACTCTGTTCTGTTAACAGGGGCTAGTAAATGTGGAAGAAAAGGGATGCAAGGGCGGATGCGCAATTAGTGAGCATGAAAGTGTATACATCCGTGCACCATCTACGCGGTGAATGACCGTATTACTCGCGGTACTCTTGTTCTGTTTCCGCGAAAGGTCTGCCGCGGCACAGCGTTAACTTTGTGTTTTTGTGTCTGATGCGGGTACCCTCGTTGAAGCGTTGCCTTTTCCCGCGGTTCTTGAATTCCATTCCGCACATTACCGCACCCTAACGATTCCCGCGTAACTGTGAGACCAGCTGACCTCAGCGTCTCACGCTTGAGAGACTTTTATGAGATTTTTCAGCATTACTCACTGCGTTAGCGAATTGAAACGAGATTTTACTACACTGCTCCCCAATCCCTTGTCTTATCTCTTGGCTGATATCCATCTTTTTTTGGCATAGATTTTCACTCTCCCTGATCCGATATGCCTACCATTCCCGTTGACAAACAAGATCTTTACGATCTTCTCGGCAGAGATTACACCAACGAGGAGTTTGACGAGCTGTGTTTCCAGTTCGGAATCGAGCTTGATGAAGACACTACCGAAGACGTTAAGGGGACGGACGAGAGACCTCAGTTGAAGATCGAGATCAGTGCCAACAGGTACGACATGCTGTGTATTGAAGGTATTGCTCAAGCTCTCAACGAGTACCTCGGCAGATCTGCCCAGCCAGACTTTAAGCTGAAGCCAGAGACTCCAGAGGTGACCCTCACTATAGATAAGTCGACCGAACAGATCAGGCCGTACGCCTGTGCGGCCATCCTCAGAGGTGTCAAGTTCACACAGAGGTCTTACGAGTCATTCATTGCCCTCCAGGACAAGCTGCACACGAACTTGTGCCGTAACAGAACACTTGTTGCCATGGGTACTCATGATCTGGACAAGCTTACTCCTCCATTCACTTATGCCGCTCTCAAGCCCGAGGACGTCAAGTTTGCTCCTCTTAACCAGACAAAGGTGATGAACGGACGCGAGATAATGGAGTTCTACGAGAAGGACAAGAACCTGGGGAAGTACTTACCGATCATCAGGGATTCTCCAGTCTACCCTGTTATCTTGGACGCTAACAACACTGTCGCCTCGATGCCTCCTATCATCAACAGCAACCACTCAAAGATCACTTTGGACACGAAAAATATTTTCCTTGACATCACTGCCACCGACAGGACCAAGGTGGAAATTGTTGTCAACCAACTAGTGGCCATGTTCTCAAAGTATTGTGAAGAGCCCTTCACCATAGAACCCGTCAGAATTATTTCCGAGCACAATGGGGAGTCTAGAGTTTGCCCCAACCTAGCGCAAAGAGAATTCTCTACCGAGATTTCTTACATCAACTCTTGTTTAGGTTTACAGCTCTCTGCCGAAGAGATTTGCGCTCTATTAAAGAAAATGTCTCTTTCTGGCACCCCTTCGAAGACCGACTCCAACATAATAGATGTCAAGGTGCCTATCACGAGACCCGATATTCTTCACCAGTGTGACATTATGGAGGACGCTGCGATTTCCTATGGCTACAACAACCTCAAGCGCACACTACCCCAAACTGCTGCCACTAACGCGCAACCTCTTCCCATCAATAAGATCGGTGACATTTTTAGACAGGCTTCTGCTCAGGCCGGCTGGCTTGAGGTGATGCCTCTGACGCTGTGCTCACACGACGAGAGTTTCAAGTTCTTAAACCAGGAGGATGATAACACCAAGGCTGTCAAGCTAGCTAACCCCAAGACAATTGAATACCAGGTTGTTAGAACGTCATTGGTGCCCGGTATCCTGAAGACTATCAAGGAAAACAGGGATCATGCTCTGCCTATCAAAGTTTTTGAGTGCGGAGATGTCGTCTTCAAGAATCCAGAGACGGAGCGTGGAGCTGTTAATCAGCGTAATTGGTGTGCTGCTTACGCCTCAAAGACTTCAGGGTTTGAGTTCATCCAGGGTCTCCTTGGCAAGTTGATGCAGACTTTCAGAACTCCCTGGTTGGAAAACCCCGCTTCTGGTGAAAAGGGTTACTGGATCAAAGAGAACAATGACAACAAAATGTTCTTCCCAGGTAGAGGTGCCAAGGTGTGCTACAGAGCCAAAAAGGGTGAGCCTGAACAGGAAATTGGTATCATTGGTGTTTTGCATCCGTCCGTGATAGCTGCATTTGATCTTGTGACAGCAACAAGTATTGTGGAAATCAATGCTGAGGTATTCCTTTAGTGGGCCACTACACGAAGCCGACAGGCGAATTTTACCGTTAGAAGTGACGACTAGTTAACTGATATGAAGTAATTAGCCAAATAGATATTAATGCCTAGTGCTATTCAATAGACTACTGGTCAGATAGTGTACTCACTTACAGTTCTAAATAACTTGTGTGACGCTTAGTCGTTAATGCTAAATATTGTACAAGTAGGTAACAAGTCGCATCTATTCAAACGTCATCTGCACCTCCTGCTCGTCCGTAGGAAACTCATATTCGTCCCCGTAGTCAATAACTGAGCTGGAGTCAATGTCATGAGAAAGCATATCTTCAACAGCAGGGAGAGAAAGATTGCCTTGCCCTTTATCCCTCCCTAAGTGCTGTTCTGTCATTGTATTATCTCTATCATCGTAGTTTTCGGTTTCATCGTATACCATCTCAACCTTCTCTGCCGGCGTGAACTCAAACGCATCATCGTAGTTTATACCAGAGTTATACGCGGAAGACTGTTCACTGGCGTCTCTATCTCTACCTAGATCATGAGAGAGTGCCTTATTGAATGCTAAACTCTTCTCTGGGCTCACAACCTTCAACTGTAGGCTTGGAGATCTATGTGTATTCGACGTTTGCGAACCAGAATTCAGTCTGAAAGGCTTGAACTCCGTATCTTGCTTCTTTTTTGGAGAAATGTCAACCACACTCAAGTTAAAAGACTTAGCAGAGCCCGAGTTGCGGTTTTTTCTGTAGTCTTGGTTGTGTTTCTCTGTTGACTTTGGCTCATACTCATTGGTGACGGTAGGAGGGATGACATTGTCGTTAGCATCAGAATCAGAGTGCGGTTCAATCCTTTCTCCGTCCAATTTACTCTCACTCTCAGTATGATTCATCTGGAGATTATGAAGTTTCTCAATCACATCAGCGTCGCGTGCTGACTCTTTTGTTGTCACATTCTCTTGCTCTCCTATTACAGAAGGCCCATTAAGCTTAAACTCCTTGAAGTCCACAACAGTCTCCTCAATATTCTGCACTTCCTTAGCCAATGCATCTATGTCGAAGAGCACATCATCTTCTTTAAGTTGGTTGGCGTCACCTTCTTTCTCTTGCTCTTCCTCATGCTTGGCTTCTTCGTACATCTCCCACCACTCTTTCTTTTTCGGCCTAATCCAGTTCATCCAAGACTTGCTCTTCTTCTTAGCCTTCTTTTCAGTCTCGACACCCTTTTCCTTCATCTTATCCCTCGCCTCTTCAAAATCGCTGATCAGCTTACGCTGTCTTTCAGTCTGTTCAGGGTCAGGCTCGTCAATCTCTATAAATTCCTCGTCCAACACCTCCCAACCAATCATCTTCAGCAACTTTGGCATCACTTTACGGTACTCCATATGACCAGTAACTAGATCAGAACAGTTGTAGTTTTCCACAATTGTGTCCTGGTCATCTAGTAAGCCGATGGGCGAAAGACCAGCCACGTTTCTCAGCCCACCAGACGTTGCTCTGAACAGATACCCTAAAATCCAATCCTTCTTGGAGTAACCATTCACAAATCTGCCGCTGACTACACTTCGAGCCAATGCTATCTGGTCAGATTGAACTGCAAAAGGACTGCCAAACAGAATTACGTTCTCCACAAGGCCACAGTCGCCTGTCTTTGCCAGATCCAATAAGCAGCTGTAAATCAAACGAGCGCCTAAGCTAAACCCAACTAAAGTGACAGGTCTAACACCCAATTTTCTCCTTTTGAGAGTATCGGAGAGAACCAACCCAGCATACGAGGCTCTGTCTAAGGACACATTCCATGGATTATCAAGCAAGTACCCGAGTTTTGACAGCATCATGGGCAGCTGAATCGCAGACATAAGCGCAACAAGGATAGTGCTACCCAAAATCTGCTGGATAGATTGTGTCAACACCTCGGTCGCCAATATACCAATAGTCTGGCCCATACTCGTAAGCAGCTCTGGCTCCCATAATACCGAGTACATGTCGCCCATGATAGGATCCACAGTGCTGAAAGGCAGCCTGACATCATCCATAGTTCCGCTCATCCAGCCACTCACGGTGACAATCAAGTTCACTCGGCCAGTGTTATGTATAGGCTTGAATTCAAATGTCTTTACAGAGCCAACTCTTTTGCTCATTCCCTTGTTTCCTATCTTCATACCAGAGAGAACACCCGTGCTGGTCACGATAGCCGTTCCTGCTGTTCCAGCTAGAAACGTAGAGGTACCTCCGATCCCTATGGTCGACAGTCCTGCAGCAATACCTGCACCTATAACTGGAGCCAAAACACCAGCACTTAGCCCTATCACTAAACCTCCACCAATAGTTGCCAATCCGATGGCAACCATACGTGTTCGCTTGGTCTTAGTCCTGTGTTCCCGCAATATGTCCTTTTCGTTCCATTCCTGGTTGCCCATCGTGTTGTTCAATAACGTGAGCGTCCCGTCGTCGTAATCATCCTCCAAGGAGTCGGTTATTCGCCTTTCAAACTGGTAGATATCAAGAGGGGACAATCCTAGGTAGCCGCCAAACTTGATCAACAGCGACCTAGACCTCGCATCATAAACCGAGGACACCAATAGGGTCAAGAACAAATCGCATATCAAGCTCCATCGCACATCTACCTCAAGAGACTTCTCATTTATCACGTCGCCAGCGTCGGACTCAATGATCTTGAGGTCTTTATGGTCTAGCAGGGGGTTCGCTACCGTTTTATTGAGATTGACATCCATCCAATTTACTAGATCACGAAGATCAACCCCATGGCAGCTCAGCTGCTCAATCATTTGTCTTTCGTTTGGGTCAGTTATACTCAAATGATCGTATACGTCGTTCATTATATCCATCTCCCATCTAGTGTATGACCTCTGTGCAGGAGCAAGCTTCTTCAAAATCTTTAAAGATCCTGACCCAATGTTCTTTGTGAGCTCTTCGTGCAACTGCACCATGGTTAACTTGACTAAAGCTGCATAAGCTATCTTCTGTGAGCCCGTTAGCAATGCCTGTGTGTTAGCTAGTCCACTAGCATGGCTAGTCTCCATTTCAGAGCCTTCGCCACTTTGTGTCGACATGTTCTTCCCTAGGCGTCCTTCCTCTAAGTTGTTGTGCAGCTTTTTCAGGTTGTTATTCTCGTTCTCGAACAAAAACTCAAACTGCTCGTTCATTTTATTATGTTTCGTGGCCTGCTCCTCGGCTGTAATCCTGGTGTACCCCAGCCTGGCGTCATCTTTCGACTTCAGATCGTCGACAGAGTCTACCTTCTTTTTACGCAATAGATTTTTCAACAAGTTCCCTGTAGACGTGCTCGGAGTCTCTCCTTTTACCCTGTTCTTTTCTGTAAAGCTCTCATTACTATGTACAAATGACTGTAGTTGTTCGCCCTTGTGGTCGTATATGTTTGCGTAGTTTAGCTGTGTATCCATCTCCTTCCATCCCTCGTCATCTGAACTTGCAGATTCGTCGTCATCGGCTGCGGACTGCGACCTCTCGTGGGAATCATTGGCCGCAGAATCGAACGGCTGTTCAAGGTGTTGAGGCGCAGCTAAGCTTCGCGTTAGCACCGTCAAAGTCTCACCTTTTGTCCTGTTTTGGGATAGCTGAAATTCAATGAACTCATCATCCAAGTTATCGCTGGGGCTCGGCTGTGAGGACAAATTGGTATGGTCTTCTTTGGGGACGTTTAAGCCAGAATCCAGCTGGGATATCAACGTCTTGGAATCGGTAAGGCTGTCCTTACTGTACAAATTTGGCAAAGAGGGCACAAGAATCATGTTGTCCTTATCTTCCTCGACGGCGGCCGGTGGTGTTTCCATTGCTAACTTAGCGACCCACTACGATAGTCCTGAAGAATAATCAAATCATAGCCACTGCCCTCCTTGGTTAGTCCATGCAAGAGGTGACAGGCTCTCGGCATGCATAATATGGTGGTGTAGGGATGCAATTGGGCATTCGTATTATGGGCAGAACAGTTAAGTAGAACTTAGTTAAAGTCAAAGAGCCAACAAACATTCAAGTTGGTGTCTAGTACAACGTGTGAGGTGTGTGCTGCAGGCAGTAATAATGGGCATATAATATTAAGCTGTCAACAAGCAGAACAGATGACCCTAGCATATTAATGCAGCGAATTACTCATATCTATACTTTTACGTTAACACAACAGGTCCAGAAAGCGCGTTACTATCTAATTATACATCCGATAGCAATATGATAAATGACAAACCAATTAAATGACACTGTTCTCTTCGGCTATGTGGCAAGAAGTTATGTAATTCAAAAATTAATAGTTTTTGGAAGGATTCCGTTGCAAGTAAAGATTGACTTACTCCTCGTCCTCGTCGTCGTCAGAAACGGCAACGGAGTAGAACTGCAGCTGGTACTGGTTCTTCTTGAGAGAGACAAATCTGATCCAGTCTCTGATCTGGTTCTTCTTCAAGTATCTCTTGGACAGGTACTTGAGGTACTTACCAGAAAACTTGGCGGTGGAGACAACAATAACCTTGTTACCCTCCTGGGAAACAGTGATGTCGTTACCGAGCTGACCAATGTGACCGTCGATCTTGATGTGCTCGACTAAGTACTTCACGTAAGCAGCTGGATCAAAGACACCGTTGTCGGTTGGGGCAGAGCAGTCAACAGTGAACTTCTTAGCGACTTTAGCGGACTTCTTGGTCTAGAAAGAGTTAGTAACCAAATCTTCATTAGTTCGATGGCATATACTCTACAATAACTTTGGTTACTCTGCTACATGCAATACTAGGAGGAGTTACGGAGATAGGTATTAACTTAGACTGACAGAATAAGTGAAAGGCTGCATTGCAAAGCAACCTTCCGTCTGTACTGTTCACAGATAATAGCCTACCGTACCTATTCCTGATATACATGAATCAGAAACAAAGAAATGATGAATATATCTATCTTTTGTTTGACGGCATAGCATTTTTGTACTTTTAGCCTGAAGAAAACTGCAACAGTCTTCCACAAGGCAGGGATTAAATTCGGTAGCCACCTTGGACTACCGCTATAACCCAATGCACCAATGTACTATTACCAACGATTGAATATCAGCTTATGAGCTACTTACAATTGGAGCCATTTTTATGATTTGAGTTGATGAGAGGAGTACTAGAAAGGAGTTCTCACAGGAAAAAAAATTCAACCTTTCACTTATACACTTTTGTGAAAAATATATTCGTTCGCGCACTTCAACCAAAATTTCAAAGGGTTACAACCCCTGATCTATATCACGTGACGTTTTGAAATAGCTTCAGGTATCATGTATACTATAGAATATATAAGCCTATAGAATATGTAGAAACGCCAACTAGGGCGCCATTAAAGTTTGCAGAGCAGAAGTTTTGTAAAGAGCTAGCAAATTCATGACATCATAAACCAAAGTGTCAAACTCTGGCAGCAAAACAGGGAATAAATAATGAGCGGCTTCAGCTAGTGAGCAGCGTAGAAAGACAAACGAACGTTAACAGAAGAACAACGGAATGACAGGACATATGTCCCATGTGAACATCCTATGAGTTCATAGCGTACCAATCGCTAAGGAAACAACAGTGAACCCCAACAGCAACATATTCAATTTTGAAAGAGAGCCCTCGTAGTAGTTATGAAAGTTGCTCACTCCAGCGTTGACGGAGTTGCTTGTTCTGACGGAGCTAGCATTTTCTGCGTCGTTACCTGTCACCTCATCTCCAGGGGGATCGAAAGAGGAGGTCTGGTAGTTGTAAGATGAATGCTTCTTGTAAGTTTTATGAGGAGCAGAGGATGAGCTTACTGCCAACTGACTGGGGGAAGACGTCGAATCCGTCATTATAGTGTCAGCCGGTAAGCTACTGCTGGAAGAGAAAAACAACGAGTCTAAAGAGTTTTGAACAGCTGCTTGTATGGTTCTTGATGAGCTTACTTCAAGCTCTGTTGCTCTTTGAAGACCCGTGTAAAAAGGGCCAGTAGTTGTAGTAGTCAGCGCATTGTCTCTGGCATGTAAAAAGCCAACAGCCACCATATTGTTGTTTTGTGAAGGGAATGATGGGCAAAGAGGACTGATGAAAAGAGTGTATAATAATGAAGGAATGTGTAATTTGGGCACCCTTATAAAGCCTTAGGCAGTAGAAATAACAAACAATTAGAACTCGGTTTGATCTATTTAAATTCGCAACACATTCCCAGCTCCTTCAGTCCCTAGGCGCTCGAGTTTTGCATCTAGTTTTTGGTTTTCGCACTGTTTTTTTCACGTTTAACGACTGTGTATTAAGCTTAATATGTGTACCTTACGTCATGAGATTACTGAAAAGGGAAATCGTTTCAGGGATGAATTTTAAGGTTTGTGTTCTCTGCTTCAAGGCGCGTTTGCGTGTTTTGAGTGTTTTGGTTGGTAGGTAGGTAGGGAAATAGGGGATGTGATTAGAGTGGTAATTTGCCTTTAAAAATTTGCCTACTTGGCTTATCTGCAAAGAGAGACTGTCGTTCACATATTCTACTGATGAAGACAGCTACAAGGCCGGCTAAACAATCATCCGCGAACACAGATGAGCTCTCCTTTCATGTAACATGCATTGGCCTATCTGATGTGCAGTTCTATATACAGTACGTGTTCTACTCTTTCCCTGTCAGTCGCGCATATAGAGTAGGCGCAGATCAGTTTCCGTTTGCGCCTCCTCCTCCCGGAGCTAATTTAAAAGATAGGATGTCGTTTTTGTTTATGTCTATCGTGTCTTCGAGAGAAACTTTTTTCCCGCCAACACCTTCTACAGCCGCTATCGTTATCTCGCCTATTATAATCCGCGCTACTGAACCTACAGTCGTTCCGCGCTTTATTAACGTGCAGTCTCTAAACACGTTTGAGCCGGAGTTACCCGTAAACGTCTGGATATTTCTTACCGTGTAAACAGGCACCAGATCCAACACGTTTGCCGCCTCTTGTAACACCTGCACAACACCCGTAGACCCAAACCTGTAAAGCACTAAATCTCTGATATTCTCTATGCGGTTGGCCAGTTTTTCGTCCAGAGGCTTGAGCCCACTATCGGCACCCAAATCGTCATACGTATCGACAAACTCAGTGCCTTCTTCGTACTTAATGTAACTCTGCTTTGCCATTTTGCGCAAAAACAACTCCGTTATCGCACTGCACAGCACGGCTTTCACCTTTGGATATTTGAGCATGATCTTCGAAACGTTCTTGTCTGCATCTGGGTGGTCGATCTTGTTGAGAGCTAGCACAGTAGGAAACTTAAACTTCATGAACGCTTTCACCACTTTCGTGATCCACTCATCGTCCCATTGCTCCAAGGGAGGCAGGCCCTCAATGTCGTCAACAGCCTTCGCTACGAGCTTCGCAGTGGACCCATAACCACCGAACTGGGTCTGCAAGGTATCCACTATGGAGCTCTTGGTCGCAGTGTGTCTTCTCACTATACTTCCCCATCGTTTCTTCAAGTTGTTTTCTATCCAAAGTCTGATCTCGTCCTGAAGCCACTCAATGTCATTTATGGGGTCGTAGCCTCTTGTGGCTTTACCCTCGGCATCTGTGGTTCCACTGACATCGACAACGTGAATCAGAGCGTCGGCATGCCTGAGATCATCCAGAAATTTGTTTCCCAGTCCTAGGCCCTGCGATGCTCCAGGAATTAGACCCGCCACATCGAGCAGCATGATAGGAACACTTCTTGTTCCATTTTCACACCATCCGTAATTGGGCTTGCATAAATCTTGCTTGTCGTATCTGCTACATGCACACTGCACTTTCAAATAGCCAGTAGCCTTATTAGGGTCGATAGTGGTGAACGGAAAGCTGCCTATTTTGGCGTTGGCATCCGTGAGTGAGTTCAAAGTGGTGGATTTTCCACTTGAAGGCTTTCCAACAATACCAATAAGAGGATCCCTGGGCATATCTTAGCAAATTTAGGTGACTGGCCTATGATGCCGGAGTGAGAAGTTGGTGGTTAAGCACTAGGTGAAAATAATGCTAGATAATGAGAGTGTAAATGTACCCTGTGAGCTGTTTTTTGTTCTCAGCTTATGAAATTCGGTAATATCTCGCAGAGACTAACCGTTTGGTCACTGCTTTAGAATGCTGAGACCCCAAATGGACACACTAATAACTCTTTTCCTTCTCTCTCTCAGTGGCTCACTAGGGAGATGCAATCTTGAAAAGTTGACACTCCTGCATAGGCAAGTGCAGATTGTGCGAGATTTGTGAGATTGTGAGAAAAGGCGAGAGTGCAGTTTAGTTTTAGTAAGCTTGAAACCTGGGGAAGTTACGCCTTTGTTTTACTGAATTGCCTGTGTAAGAATACATTATAGTCTGCTAGAAAGCAATAGATTGCGGATCGACTTTTTGTTTAGTCGCCTTCATTTACGATGACACAAACAGCTACGTTGCCACAAATAAAACTGGCTGTGCTAGGCAATGATAAGGAAAAGAGCAAGCTTATGAGCAGCGATGACGGACTAACCCAATTTAACAGCATAGTGGATAGTCTAGTAACTGAAACGGACCTTGTCCTACTTAAAGATGCTGCCCTCATTGTTCAGTCATTCAGTTACTCCAGTAACAATGTTGAATTCCTTATCAGACAAGGGCTGGTTCGGAAACTAATCATCAGCACCATCAGACACCCTGTAGCCCTAGCTGAAATCAACCTGAAAACAATTGTTGAGATCATCAGCCACACTTCACAGACGAGGCTGAATCTTGATGGGGTTGACCATGGCGACGAGTTTGTCGCTGTCCTGCACAAATTGCTCCTCTGCCCTAGCACCTCTTCCACTGCACTCTTCAATCTCTGCATTTTGATCCCATTTTTAAGGAGCAGCAAGCTCACCTTACTCTACAAGCTGCTGGTGAACCGGATTTCCAAAACCGCGGCTGTCTTATTCAAACAAGTGCTGCAACTAAACAACACAGCGGACGACATGTCCAGCTTCTCCTGCTGTCTGGAGTCCGTCAAGCCTCCCCTATCTCCTAACCCAGAGATGGTCAACTACCTGGAGAGCGAACTGTCTCCGTTGCTGTACGCGGCCTCGTACCTGGTAGAACTTTCCGGCAGCGATAACAATGGCAAGCAGGTCAACACTCCGAATTGTGTGCCGAAGCCATTCTATTACCTCCTAACTTGCCTCTTAAACGTTTCGAACTTGAACATCAAGCTGGCCGCACTCAATTTACTTATCAAGTACACAAAACACCATCTGCCAAAGCCCCTCTCCAACGTCAATTACCGCAAAGTCTTACCGGCTTTGATACAATTAATCGAGGCAACAAGAAGTTGGGCCTGTGATGCTGACTTCACGTTAAATTCGAACTACAAGCTCCACCCAAGTATGTCGCCGCTATATCTCTTGTCTGAACTGAGCGAGTGTGATGAGACCATTGATGACTATTTGGTAGGTGTTGATTTCGTAGAAAAAGTATGCGAGATCATTTCCGCCAATTTCAAGCCAGATAGGGACTTTATGAGCGAACCAGCTCTGTTCAGGATATCGGACTGCCTTTTGATCCTCAGCTGCGTTTGTTCCGCAAAAGATGAATACAGGCAGATCGTGATAAGCTACGACATTGGGCAGATCTTGACATTCTCGTTAATGCGCCATATCGAGATCTATAAGAATTTCAATTCTGATGACCCTAATGACGAAAAGATACTTGCACTTTCTAACAGAATTACACTATTCTCATGCTACTTAGTACGATCTTTATCCAGATCTGCTAATCTGCTGCGCACATATCTGGTAGAGCTGAATCTAAACACATTATTGGTGGATATTCTAAAGCTGGACGATAACATTATCTCTTGTTGCTCGGTCGAGGTTCAAGAAAAAGAAGTAATTCTCAAGGCAACGGTTCTTGGTATAATCTCCAATTTAATCGTGGACTTCTCAGCCGTGAAGAACGACTTCATGAACCTCAACGTTGCGGAAGTGTTGCAGGGATTTATCGACGACTCAAAGTATGAGCTGCTAGCGGGAAACGCCCTGCATGTAATCAGAAACTCTACGTTCGGGGGCGAAGGTTCAGATAAGCTCAACCTGCGCAAAGTGTTGCCCACGGAAAAGATGGTTGAATTATGCTTCAGCGAAAACGAGAACATACGATGTCAAATCTTGAACATAATAAGAAACCTAACAGCCAGCTCGACTGACTTCTGTGTCGAGTTCATAGAAACGTTTCCTTCCGCTGCTCACAGTGGTGGTCACAATGAAACGTCGTTTTTGGACTTTCTTAATAACATTTTGAACTCAACCAAGAATTCCGAGATCATCCTTGCTGTGAACTACATAATTGTTCATCTAGCAGCTTCTGGAAATCACGTGCGCAGTTTTATCATGTGTCACGATGAACTACTCAAAACTCTTATAAACTTACTAACGAGCGAAAGGCCACAGTCTTCTCAAGGTGCTGAAAGCAAGGGCAGTGCCGCCTTTGCCTACGATGATGATACCTACTGGCGGATAAATTTGACGTGCGTATGGATTATTATTAACTTGACTTGGAGGGATAGTACTTCTAGTGGAAGATACGCTGATGTTCTCGATGATGCTGCCTCGAATGATATGGACGATGATGATGATGAAGAGGAAGACGAGATGATGGCAGACGTCGATATTGAGCAACTTTCTCCCGACGAAAGATACTCAAAGTATTTATCACCAAGGAAAAGAGCTCTTCGATTAATCGATCTTGGATTCTACGATGTAATCAAGAATCTGAATGACGTTTGTACGATTTTAGATTTTAAAGAGCGTGCCAGGACTGCCATATTTCAGCTAGTACTCTATGATGAAACACAACCCAATTAGTTTGGTGGAAGATTTACAAGCAGGACTTTAGAATTGTCACACATGAGGCACTTGCATGATGCCTACATTGTTTGTATGTACGTACGGTATGATACTTAAGCGAGGCTAGCATCAGTAAGCGAAAGTTTCAGCAACTCTCGTCGCACATCAGTACTTTGTACACTCTTTTTGGCGAAATTTTGATTTCCTTATACGGCGCGCAATGGAATTTTTGTTGCATAGATTTTCTCAAAATATTATCCATCTTCGTTTTTTCCCCAAATGTATAGTTTTTACCCAACACTACCTTGTTTTATGAAGCATCTTTTGTTCTAGAAGATCATTACAATGCTGTATCATGAGAATTCAAAGCTTTGTTATTCTATGTCAGAGATGGTGTTTCAAATCATTGTTCCGACATAAACTGGGATTATGCTTGAAACAAAGGCTAGCCATCCAAGAGGACACTTAAATAGAAACGAATTTCGTCAACTTCACCTGTGTTTCGCAAATGCCTTGGTTTTTGCTATCCAGCTCCAAACTGAAACCTATGGCAATGAATTTACTTAACTCTCTATTGCACGCCTTTTTTCTGCTGTTGTGGGCAACGGCAGATGACTCCTACACCACGCTGACAACAACATCTTGTCTAAACAGGTTTGCCTGCGGAGAGCTCACCGCGTATGGTTCCATCACGACTAATACTTTTGTCTCTGATGGTAACACACATACATCAATTTCATATTCGTTGGTTAACTATGTTCCAACGCTGGTCACTTCAACAGTTAGTACAGCAGGGGAGTCTTACTTGACAACTTATTGGGGACAAGTCTCCTCTTTCACCACGGTTAATGAATACGGCAAGCCCACTGTTATTGTTACCTATTGCGACATTCCAAATACGAAAATTGTCACTCGTGACACGACGGTCGTTTCCAGCACTGACGTTTACAAAACAACAACCATTCACCGATCGACGTCTAGCTCTATTTTGACATCCCTGAGTTCTACCGAAACTACTACTTCCACTACGCCTCAGGCCCCAAGTTCAATCACATCAACTTCTTCATCTGTACATTTTTCTTCCAGTACGAGTTTTAGATCTAGCTCAGAGACGTCATCTAGCTCAGAGAGTTCATCTACGTCATCTATCACGTCTAGCCCTGTTGAGTCATCAAGCCCTACCCCTACATTCAGTTCAACAATATCCACTTCATCTTCAATTGTCTATTCGAGCACGCTCGTGACTGAGCCTTGCTCTTGCGAAGAAAGTTCAAGCTACTTGAGCTCTTCCATAAAAGTCAGCTCGTCCGTTACTAGCGCATCGGTGAACGTTGTTACATCATCTAGCCTTACGGTTCCATCGAGTTCAGTGGATACATCGAGTTCTTCAAGTTCAAGTCATGCTACTTCTTTCATTCCCTTTACCGAATTTTCTAGCTCTATTCCATCGTTGAGTACCACTGCCTCTTTATCAAGTTCCACGCTGCTTAGTTCTGCCTTGCTTTCTAGCTCCAGACATGTTCCATCGAGCTCTAGTTTAACTACGAGCTTCTCATTTTCATCCCCATTGATTGTTTCCTCAATATCGTCAACTGAACGAGCAGAAAGTTCAACTCCCTCTAGCTTTGGAACTGTTTCAAGCTCTTCTCCCAGTTCAGCAGTTGTCTCTAGCGGTTCAAGTCTATTAGCCTCAACACAAACTCCTTCGTCCTCTTCTTCTTCTGAGGTTACCACATTCATTGATTGTTTGATGCCATCAAGTCCATCTACCGCAACAATCTCAAGTATTGTGCCTTCGCAATCAGATAATCTCTCTTCAGGGTCAACTGGGTCTCTTCCAGATTGCCCTGTTGTTAGATTTGTAACAACTATTGTTACCTGCTCGTCTAGTGCTAAAAGTATTTGTACTCCAGGTGTGTTTTCCAGCTCAGGGACATACTACTCTATATCTTGTTCCTACCCCGGCTCTGTTACATCGGACAGTAGCTTTTTAGTGACATCTGATACAGTCACCTCAACGAACTCATTGGGCAGTTTGGAATCCGCCTTCGTCAGCTCAACAACGCAAGATGTGCCTTCGAAGACTGGACATGATTCTACGGCTGTCTTTACATCACCTCCGGCTAAAGAAACTAACACAGCGACCTCAACTACAACTTTAAGTGTAGCATGCACATTAGAGAGTTGTCACCCAACAGCCCCACCCGTCACCAGTACCGGCTCTCCTGAGTCGAGGACGAGTGCACATGGCAGCGATCATAGTGACACTACTGTACAATACAATGTTGAAGGCAACAGCAAAGACGCTTCATCTACCAATATATCTAGCGTTAGCAATTTATCAACGACATCATCAATCACCACTACTTACTTTCAAACAAAATCAACTACAGCTTCACTTCAATCAGAAGAAACCTATACTTCAGCTCCGACCCTTGCAATTGCCAATGACGCCAACCTTCAAGCCATATCAAGCCATGCGTTTAGAAACTCACTCTTCCTCTTAGGGTTAGGAGTTTTGTTAGCCTGAGGTAAGTGAAACAAAATAAAAAATTACACCTATCTAAAGAATAATAGTAACAATTCATTTATTTGTATAGAAGCCACTAGTAGAACTATTCAGAAATTCGTCTATCGTCACCTCTTCCTGACTCCCTTTTTAATCTCATTATTTCCTCGGCTTCTTCAACGCCTTTCTTTCTCACTAGTTTAGCATGAAACAACCCGCAGGCGTTGCACAATGTTCTAGCATCGTTAGGACCTCTTCTCCACTCAGGTGTATCGCTTGATCCGCACTGCTGGCATTTCGTCTTAGGCCTTGCACTCAGCTCCTGATGAAGCTTTCCTTGTTCGTGAACTAAATGACGATTCTTTTGGGTGATTATAAATGGTTTTGGTGGGTCTACTTTTAACAAAGCAAGCTCGCCGTAGCCAGCAGATATGTCTTTAAATTCGCTCTTGTTGATAGAGCTTTCCGATTTTGTCATTCGATGGGCTGACTTTGGCCTCTTTTCCAATGATTCAGGATCTCGGAGTCTTTGATCTAGTTCTGGTATACCCTGCAAACTATGCCTGTGTCCAGCAACAAGCAGTGAGCTCTCCTTTACAAAATGTTTCAATTCCTTCTCCTCACGTTGAATCTCTACCCAGTTTTGAAATACTTCCTTGCCCAACGTAAACGTATGGTCGTATAAAGCGGCTTCTTCTGCAGTCAAATGCGGAAGGTCGTCAGATACTGAAGCCATGGGAGATCTAGAAGTGGCTGATCTTCCCCAATGGGAAATTGCAGGAGCATCACTGAACGGACTAGTAGGCTCGGTTCTAACGGTGTCTACAGAAATATGGCTCAATTGGCCCAGTTTTCCTATCATTTGTTTCAGCAGCATTGACAGTTCCTGACTATCTTGGAGCAGCTTCACTTTGTTATTAGTTACTGATTTTGACCCTTGGATATCAAATCTACTGCCAAGTATTCGTTTCCTGTGAGTATGAGGCTTGAAGCTTTTATGAGAGAATCCTCTACTATTATCACCCCTATTCTGAGGTCCGTTTGTAGAAGAAAACCGCCTGGGAATTGAATCCAAGCCAGCGACCGTTTTTTGATCCTGCGGAAATTTGAAGGTTCGAAGGTTTTCGGAGGAGGGACAATCATAGTTCATGGTCGATGGAGATAGTTGAGCAGACAAACTTTGTGGTTGAATTGGGTCGGCTAATGCCATATAATCATGGACTTTCACCTGTCCTCTTGTTGCCTCAAGGTTTGCATTGTATGTTGGGGCAATTGGGGAGGAGGCTGTATTGGCCAATTTGGACTCATACACACCCCTTTGTGTTCCATTTTGTTCAAATACAATTTGGTCGGCATACAAATCTCGGCGATCAATTTTTGCATGTTGATTGAGCTGGGGGTTTGTAAAGCTCTTTGTGAGCTCACTGAAAGAAGGTAAACTTGGCATTTTAGTACTTGCAAAACAAATTGAATCAAAACAAAATAGACTTACCTAATATGATTGGGCCTTTGAGGTCTTCCCTCAATGTTATTTGACATATGCTTATCAATAACAAGCCCTCTCCTGTTGATCACTGACGCGCACATTCTGTTGTCGTATACTTTTTGAGAATTTTTTTCGCTCTTGTCATCCTTGTTTGTTGAAATTTGAAAAACCTGTTGTAGCGTGCAGGTATATATAGTGACGATTTCCACTGTTTCATACTACCAGACAGAGTGCAGACTTGGACGCAGCTAATCTAAGGTATTGTGTGAAAATGTTACTCGGCCTAACTATTTGGAAAGCTATGCAGCTTAATTCGGATAAGGAAGATCTATAGGGAAACTCCAGCGATTTTGACACATAATTAGGTAAACAGAGTCTAAGATTTGACAGAATCTAGAACAATAGGCATCATCGTGAGAACTAAAAGCAGTTTCGGTTGCTAATTGTGTACAAATGTTCGATTTTGTGCAGAATATATTATCCTAATGCGAAGAGATGCAGCACAAAGAGACTCCAATCGCTACATGTTGATCGAATGAGGTAATTATAGAAAAATCGCTGTGACATATCCAAAATTAAATTTTGCTTTTTGGGTCAAACTATATGAGGATCCCCCTCACCTATAAAAGCATTTCGTCGTAATTTCCATATTGAATTGCTTTTTCTGGGTGAAACATTGACTCTGTCAGCTTGGCTATGTCCCAATTAATAGGATTAGGGATTGGCAAATGAATGGGTTATATGCAGGGAAACGAACGATGTGTCCCACCAGGAAGACTCATGTACAGCCTGAGTAACTCGAAGTAGCTCAGGCTTGGTAATTAAAAGTACACGGACATATCTCAGTGTTCTACTAGATCAATACTTCCTTTTGGGCCATTAGTATGCATAGAACTCTTATGTAATCAATCTCAGATGCGACATGATGGTGTTAAAAATCGCGACAATTTTGACAGGCTTTTACGCGCGGACCCAGCAACTTGTATTTTCTCGTTCGCAGGGGGAGAGACATCATTTTATTGGAGGCTGCAGCAAAGAGTCCGGGGAAGTTTTTTTTAGCGCGGCAAATTAATGAGCCGAGCCAGACTCTATGCCTCACCGTATGATTCTGACAGCAAGGTACTGGAATGAATCTAGCAGAACAATACAACCGGCAAGCAATGTTGCTCTGTCAAGGCATTGTGCTCTCTATTTTGTTGTATAGTGACTTATACAACCGGGCATAGATTGTTAAACACTTGGTTTTAATTGGCTGACGCATACCTCGAGGAATCCGATTTTCTGCGTCGAGATCCCCACACTTAAAACTTGAATATATAGTGAAAGACTTTAAATTTCACTCCTCAGTGAATTAGAAGAGGACATTCCTAAATCATTATTTCACATGCTGAAGGGATCTTTGAAAAGTTTTAAGGTTGTAAAGCAGCGTGCTGGTTTGGCTAAGCTTGCTAAATCTGTTAAAGGAGCCCAAAATGACGCAGCAATAAGGTTAAGCGCAGTACGTTTCGCATCTACTGCTAAATCTTCGTCGACTCCCTCCTCTCCTGGAAAAGCATTGGCCATTGCGGCCCTTACCCTGACAGGTGCAGCCATTTTCCTCAATCAATCGGCTCCAACTATAGCCAATGAGGCGGCTGTACCTCACCTGAACAAAATTACTGTGGAGGAGCTTGAGAAGCATACCTCAGAGGATGATTGTTGGGTCGTGATCAGAGGAAACGTCTATAATATGACGGACTTTTTGTATAAGCATCCAGGTGGTCCTAAGATTATTGTTTCGAACTCTGGAAAAGACGTCACCAAGATTTTCGAGCCAATTCACCCTCCTGATGCTATCTCTGCCAACTTGCCACCAGAGGCCATGCTCGGAGAGATTGTTGGGCAGCCGCAAGTAGCCGAGGAGTTACCTGATGACGATGAGGAAGAAAGGTTGGAGAACATTGACAACAAGCCACCTCTGTCACAAATCATTAACATCCATGACTTTGAGAAGGTTGCTAAGAATATTCTTCCTAAGAACGCATGGGGTTATTATTCTTCCGGAGCAGATGATGAGGTCACTATGAGAGAGAACCACTATGCATACCAGCGGATCTACTTTAAACCCAGAGTGCTCGTAGATGTTAGTACTGTGGACTTGACAACGGAGATGCTGGGTGCTAAGTCGTCGGTACCTTTCTACATTAGTGCCACTGCTCTAGCCAAGTTGGGTCACCCAGATGGTGAGGTCGGTATAGCTAAGGCTGCTGGTAAGGAAGAGGTGATCCAAATGATTTCTACTTTGGCCAGTTGCTCGCTGGAGGAGACTGCAAATGCAGCCGTGCCCGGTCAGACCCAGTGGTTTCAGCTGTATGTGAACTCTGATAGAGAAAAGACTAAGAAGCTAGTTGCAAATGCCGAGAGACTTGGAATGAAGGGTATTTTTATCACGGTTGATGCCCCTTGTCTGGGTAACAGGGAAAAGGATAAGCGTACAAAGTTCAAAGACGACACGGATGTTGACTTAGGAGACAACTTGGATAGATCTCAAGGTGCTTCACGTGCGCTCAGCACTTTTATTGATACTAAGCTCACATGGGCTGATATTGGTACTATCCAAAAGAGCACCAAGCTGCCTATTGTTATCAAAGGTGTTCAGAGAGTAGAGGATGTTTTGCTGGCAGCTGAGAATGGATGCCAGGGTGTCGTTTTGTCAAATCATGGAGGAAGACAACTTGATTTTGCGCCTGCTCCTGTCCAGATATTGGCTGAGGTAATGCCTGTTTTGAGAGAACGCAAGTTGGATGACAAGTTCGAGGTGTACGTCGACGGAGGAGTTCGTAGAGGTACTGATATCTTGAAAGCTTTGTGTCTTGGAGCTAAGGGAGTTGGAATAGGCAGACCAGCGCTTTATTCTTTGAGTAGTTACGGTGAAAACGGTGTGCGTAAGGCCATACAGTTACTGAAAGACGAGTTGGAGATGGACATGCGTTTACTGGGAGCAAGTAGTATTAAAGATCTCAATGAAAGCTTTGTTGATACAAGGTTTTTGATAGGTAGAGATGCACCAGATATGCTGTACAACAATTTGTACAGCCCGCTACAGGCTGTAAAATTCAAGAATGAGTAACGACTTACGAGTAAACCGTTGTGAAGATCCATTTTCTAGAAGATGGAAAACACATAGAGATATTTGCTTCCCACTAGAGAAGTAGGGAAATCAAATAAGAGGAAACTACAACATATTCGCTAAGTAGTACATAAAAAAAGACTTCGTATGCACTACTATTACCATGAGCTTGCTATTTTGCATAATGCACTATGGAAGCATGTATTCACTCCACTATTAGGCCTGTCTTACGATTTTCCGGCGAGCGGAAGCACGGAAAAACTCTCGCGAAGAGCCTAAACGTATATTACTAATTTCGCGCGCCCGAACGTTAGCGGTTATATAGTGAAACCAAATGTGGGAAGTTTGCTCAAGAGTTAGCGAATTTATGTGCAATTGTTTTTCCGTGTGGCCGCCCCACGGAGAAATTACTCTTGCTGCATCCATGTGAAGAAGCGGAAATTGCGGGGCGGCGCTATGTTTTTACGAAGCAATCCTTAGTATTGGACACACATAAAGGTACATAGTGAAGCAGGTTATAGCGAACTTCTGTTGCTGCTCAGCCTGTATTTCTCCATAGTTTAAAGTTAATACTGTAATCCTGCATCCCTGCAGAAAAATAGTGTTTTAACCACATGTTATAAAAAAGCCAAAAATTTTCCGGATTTTTTCCGGTCATTCAATACTTCTTCCGGAATAATCTCAAACTCTCACTTGCCAAATCATCGACTTGTGACACTACAGCCGGGCACAGTCTTCTGTCGTTTGTTTGAGGGTTATAATCCGATATTACATTTCGACTGTACAGATAAAAAGTCGACTCATCCTAAAATAGTATCGGGAGTCCTACACGGAGCGTGCATATTCAGGAGCGGAAGGCTTTCCTTTTTCATCAAAATTTACAGGATATTAACGTGCAATCTCATAGGTTTTTTAATCACCAGAATTGCCCAACCTCCTCCTCCCTTACTTTTAACGCCCACCAATGTATAGCTACAAGACACACGACGTGAACCCTCCCGGGGAGTTCACGGAAAAGGCAAGGAAAGCGGTCTTGAGTAACCTCACTGTGACGAACACATCCAGGGAAAGCAGCTCAAGAGACTTAAACGGTTCCAGTGGCCCACAGGCACAAACACCAAAAGACTTCAAAAAGAAGTCCCACTTTTTAGCGCCGCTATTGGATGCGGACAGGAACAAAAGACCAAAACCTAGTGCTAATTTTTTGATGAAACAGAAGTCCGGCAGACGAAGATCAATGGATACTATGGCTTCCACTGCATCGGGGATTTCGCATGATTCTTCCAGTAATGGTAATGGCCCTTCAATCAATAGCAACAATGCCAGCAACATCAGCATACTACCTCCTTTAACTAAGACAACCACCAATGTGTCTAGTGCGTCATCTATTTTCTCTATGGGGTCCATACAAAGTCGGACATCCTCTATCTCAGACTACTCAATTCATTCATCCATATCCAACCTATCCAGACACGTTAGTGGCTTCAAGCGGCCTAGCCGTTCTACCCAAAGTGATTACTCCTCGCTGAAGCTCAACAAGGGGAACACAATAACTGTTCAACTTGCCACGGTATTGGACCTCATCAACACTCAACGTACGGAGGCAAACATTGGCAATGCAGTGTACACAGAACTGATAGCGATACTCCATAAGCACCAGGAGCATCTAGACGTTACCTGCAGCTCGCCCGAACGATTGATGGACTGGAAGCTAAACCTGATGAGGGTCTTAATTTTCGTGAACAACCAGGATCAAGGCGGCACTGAGATTCGCGTGTCTGTTGATGGAGATGGAGCCAATGGAGTCGTCGGGGAAGCTGCTCAAGGATCTATTGGTATGCTGACAAACTCCCCTAGTGGCATGACCAGCGAGTTAATTAAAGCTTATAAAAGTCATAACTGCGACTCTTTTCTGAAGCAGGTGATGAGCCCGGAGTGCTATGTTGCGTGCAGGCGGTCTAACGGGAATATCACAAGTGATTTGAAGATTGAAAACGTAGATGACAACCTGACGGACGAGCAGTTTCTGGCAGTACTGGTAAACAGTGAACTGTTCAAAGAGTTTCACATTGACTCAAATTTTAAAAGACTTGTAGGTGAGGTGTCAATCAACAGATCAAGAAACTTGCAGCAGCTATCGCATGGGTCAAATGGCCATTTACCATACTTGCTCAACGAATACAAGGCACTGGCTTTGCGCAATTACTTCCTCAACATGCTGGTGGCGAGCCAGACCCTTTTTGAGTTCCATTATAGCATCAACAAGTTTATGGAAGACTCCCAAAAACTGCAGAACTTTACAGAAAACGACAAAAAATGGCTCTGGGACAGCATCCGGGAGAGAAACTTCAACAAGATAAAGGTATTTGATATCTGAGCTAAGAGCAGCACAGACGTTCCCACGTCACTTTAATTCATAATTTATTTTCACGAGTATACGACTACTATTTATTTTTAATGATTTTCGATGGCATTAACAAATTAAGCACCAAGTTCTATCATGTTCAATAACCCCTCAGCTACTACGATAGACCTACGGCTTAATAACCTCTCTTCCACCACATTTATAACCTTCCCATGATCGTGCTCTAAAAACCTTTGCGCTTCTGTTGAACCTTCTTGTAGTGAGCTTTCCCTCCACTCATTTTTTTTGCCTGAATCTCACTGTACTTCCTCTTGAAATAGCGCTTCACGTTGTCATCCTTGAGGACCTCGTCTACCAATCCAGTACCTCTTTGCTTGCGGTTCAGTCTTGAGCTGTAATACTCACTCTTGTCTTCCACAATCGTACCCATATGGAAAGCCTCTGGGATCTTCCAGTTATCCTTTTTGTAAAATCGCTTTGGGTCCAGCGTCGCCCTGTTTTTTATCACTGTGAGATCCCTCTTGAGCTCGGGAGTCAGCTCTACTTTTGGCAAACCAGACCACTTTTCTGTGAGCTGCTTTTTGAGTTGTGTGCGGTCTATTGGCTTGTTTTTTAGGTCACTAACGCCTCCAGAGACGGGATCATTTATGTGCTGTATTTGACTACTTGTTGCCTGTTTCTTGCCACTGGAATCAGCCCCGACAAGCGTGTTGGTTATCGTAGGTATTCTGTTAACATCTTCCTTCAGTTTCTCAAGCCTATCCTGTGGAGTTTCCGTACGTAGCGTCACTGCGCTCTTAAGCTGTTCAAATATATCGTCCAATGCGGCGACATCTGCGTGGCTGCTCATGCTACTAATAAATAGTTAATGAATACTAATTAGTGCTTAACTAAGCTATCTTTACATACATAAATTTTTTTTGTATCAATTTTTTTCCACTTCTCGCTCCCACACCAATTCTACAACAATTTGTGCTGTTGTAGAATAGCGTTGAGAACCAGCTGGTTCTTGATCCACTTCGATCTCTTCAGTTTAAGCTGCCCCCGCAGATCCTTTGTCAAAATCTTATCTAGCTTGCCCAGATTGGCGTTGTAAATCTCTAACTGTGTTACGTAATCTTGGAGCTGGTCGTCGGGGAGGCTATCGATCTCACTGTCACTTCTCTGCCTCTTGGAGTGGCTCAGATACTGGTCATACGACACTTGCGACTGTTGTATTATGGCTTTCTTTACCCCTTCGTTGACGCTTTGCTCCTTCAACTCAAGCAGTTGCTCGACGGCCTTGTCTGTGCAGTTGTCAAGAAGTTGGTTGTACTTTTCGACCCACGTCATTTCATCTTCCAGAGAGATCAAAACTCCGTCAGTAAACCGGAAGTTATCCACAGACTCAAAGTCTTGCGCATGCTGACTTTGGCTCTGGGATCTAGACTTCTTAGGCGCAAGCTGATTGGCTGTTCTCTGGCCAGCAGATATCGCCGCTTTGCGAGGGCTTTTACCGTACTTGTTCAAGCTGTGTGCTTCGCTTCTGTCAGGGTACTTTGCCCTGATCATCTCTGTGAAGAGGAGGTCGAATTCGGAGTCGTTGGAATCATAAGAGTCGTCGGTATCGTTAGCTTTGTTATTTTCAGTGACATCAGTTGACTGGTTTGCCCCACTGCTCGGCGCGATGGTGGCCTCTTTCACCTCTTTCAGTTCCTTTGGTTCGCTCAAGATGCTCTTAGGGGACACTGTTACAGGTTCGCTTTTCACCTCGGGAACTTCTTCTGGCACCGAGGCATCATCTCTATTGTTAAGATCCGCAATGTTCATTTGATGGACGTGATACGGATGGCTGGTGATGGCTGCTACTGTCGTAGTGAAGTGTCGCTCTCTTCCTTCGCTCTCGAGTCCTTCTCACGCACTAACATACAATCACACCTCAAACCCCGTACCCGCACATTTTTCGTCAGCGACCAAACGGACTGAAAATGAGAATGAAAATCAAGACAAGGAAAAAGACAAGACAAGTAAATTACTCACCCTCGCTGTCTTGTTCCCCTTGGAGCTCATTCTCTTGTCACACCGTTGCTATTTCTTAGCGATTCTCTCTGTGACACTTTAGTAGCCGAATAGTACATACGGCATGTCTGACTTACAACACACAGTGCTCAAGGCACTCGATACCAACGGCTCGATTGCAGATTCGTCAGTAGAATTTCCTGATGTTTCATCCCAGTTATTGCAAGCAGCCCTCAACTCGCTAGCTGCTCGTTCCATGGTTGTCTACAAGGCCAAGGAAACTGAGGTATGGCAGCTGACTGATGAGGCGCGTGACATTGTTGCTCACGGATCGCACGAGTTTAGATTGTTAAACAAGGTGATAGAGTCTTTAGAGGGACTCAAGATCTCCGAGGTAAGTAGCATACTCGGTAAGGACGGCAAAGTTGGACAGGCACGTGCGTTTAAGAATGGATGGATTGGTAAGGATGGCGACAAGCTTGTGGCTAAAGTTGAAAGCTCTGATAGCGTGAGCGATGTCACTGCTGAGCAGTTGAAAACTATTGCTAAGACTGGTTCCTTAGACAACGCCAAGGACCTGGCAGAGCTGAAAAAGAGAAAACTGGTTACCATGAGAAAGGAGTTTTCTTTTTCTATCGAAAAAGGACCAGAGTTTGCTTTAGAGATCAAGCAGCTAGAGACCGACATTACGATGGATATGATTGCCTCTGGATCATGGAAGACCGCTTCATTCAAGCCTTATAACTTCAACTCCGAGGGATTGTACCCACCTTCTGGTGCTCTGCATCCCTTGAACAAAGTGAGAGAGGAGTTCCGCCAGATATTCTTCAGCATGGGCTTCACGGAGATGCCTTCCAACCAGTACGTTGAGAGCGGATTCTGGAACTTTGACACTTTATTTGTGCCTCAACAACATCCAGCCAGAGACTTACAGGATACTTTCTATCTGAAGGACCCTGCTACTGCAAAGCCCCCTCAGGACAAAGAGTACTGGAATAACGTTAAAAAGGTACACGAGGAAGGAGCCTACGGCTCTATTGGTTACAGATACCCTTGGAAAGCTGATGAGTCTCTGAGAACAGTATTGAGAACGCACACTACTGCTATCAGTTCGCTAATGCTGAAGAAGCTGGCGAAAGACCCTAAGCCTACAAGGCTGTTTTCCATTGATAGAGTTTTCAGAAATGAAGCCGTTGACGCTACCCACTTAGCTGAGTTCCACCAGGTGGAAGGTGTCTTTGCCGACTACAACCTGACATTGGGTGACCTAATTGGGTTCATGCAATCTTTCTTTGAAAAGATGGGTGTCCACGACCTTAGATTCAAGCCTACTTACAACCCATACACTGAGCCATCGCTCGAGATATATGCTTGGCACGAAGGACTAGGTAAGTGGGTTGAGATTGGTAACTCAGGTATGTTCAGACCGGAGATGCTGGAGTCGATGGGTCTGCCAAAGAACATGAGAGTGCTAGGTTGGGGATTGTCACTGGAAAGGCCTACGATGATCAAGTATGGTGTAAGTAACATCAGAGAGCTGTTGGGCCATAAGGTAGACTTGAGCTTCATTGAGTCGAATCCAGCGGCGAGATTGGATGAAGACATTTTTTAAGGGCTCTGCTGCGACACAAGAAGCGAGTGCTTTAATGTATGTCATGAGCTGAAGCTGATTCCATCTAATCACTCACTACTTAGCTACTCATCGGAAGATACTTTACAGTCATGGACGCTCAACTACATTAATGTTCACCGGGGTGATTGTGAATCTTGTATACCACTCATAGACGGGCGATTTACTAGTATATAAGTAATAGAACTTTTCAAGACTAGTGATCAAGTAAATAGAAGATATGGTTTAAGCATCTTTTAACTGTCGGTGCAAGGATGTGTCTAATTTACGCTATAGGAGCAAGAAGCCAGTAACGCTCACTATATCAGATTATACCGTTTGATTGCGGACAATTGACAATGAGTATGTCAGTAGACACGACAAACGATCTTTCTAACTACATTCCGACGATTGACGTGGATGTGCGACATGTATTACGTTCATTGGGTGAGCCAATCACTTTCTTTGGAGAAGATGCTGCTGATAGAAGAGAGCGTCTGATTAGTTTAGTCGCCAAAAGTGATGGACTTCGAGCGCAATTTGGCGAAATGGTAGAGAGCGGCGCGTTATATGACAGATCTGGAGCAGACGGTTTCGATGACCTTGAAGGATCTGAAGAAGATGACGAGTACGAGGAATTTTTCACTCCTGCAAGTGAAGAGGTTTTCCATGCCAGGGTAGATATGGCCAGATACTCCCTCCAGAAGGCTGGGGAGAGATTGAAAAGGCAGCGCAAAGAGGCCGAAAAATGTGTGACAGATGATGATTTTGCCGAAGTTCTTAAATTGAGGCGAGGAATGAATGCACGCCTGCAGCTATATGAGCCAATAGGGTCTCAGGTAGTGTCATCGCGCTGTACATCGATGGTACGTTATTCGAATGACTCTAGTTTGATAGCGGCGGGGTCGTGGGATGGACAAGCTTATGTATTGGATGCTGCAACTTTGGACTGTAGGCACGTCTTGCGAGGGCATGACGAGAAAGTGGGCGGCATCGATTGGTTACCTGGGGGTAATAATCAGAAACTTATAACGAGTGGTAACGATGGTGTAGTCTGCTTATTTACCTTGGATGATGGTTCTAAAGAGATCACTCCACTAAAAAAGTTTAGTGGACACACAGGTAGGGTCACAAGGGTTCAGTTCCACTCATCTGGGCGGTATTTTGCTTCTGCCTCATTTGATATGACTTGGAGACTATGGGATGTAGAGAAGACCGTAGAACTGTACTATCAGGAGGGCCATTCCAAGGAAGTCTTCAGCGTGGCGATGCATCCGGATGGCTCTCTTTTGGCGAGCGGAGGTCTAGACGCAATTGCAAGAGTATGGGACTTACGAACAGGCAAGTCGATTATCACGCTCGAGGATCACATAAAAGGGATATATGCCACCGAGTGGAGGAAAAATGGGTACGAGCTTTTAACTGGAGGAGCAGATAACAACTTGAAGGTCTGGGACATCAGAGCAAGTTCAAAGCCCAAGGAGAACATTATAGGCCATAAGAAGGTAATTAGTGATATCAGGGTAGCCGATGATGACACGTTTTTTGTGAGCAGTTCCTACGACGGAAACGTTAACATACACGCTTGTGACAGCTGGATTAAGCTGCATAGTTTCCTTGGGTCGGAGAAGCAGATGACATGCGATGTGAGCTTGGATGGAAATTGTATAGTGAGTGGGGGATGGGACAGAGGAGTAAAGCTGTACAGCAAAGTGTGATCTATATAATTTCTGTGGTATGATCATCAGCAAATTATTAGAATGTACTTATGTAGGAGCATCACCTACGCGCAAACCTATGTATATAGTGCTATGTTACAGGATTTACTACAGTACATATATTGGCATTTCGCTGGTAAACCCGTCAAATATCAGGACGTTGTTAATCGGTTGCTCTCTTTTACCTAGCATATTAATGACATTCTGAGCCAGAGCTCCACCTACGATAGATGAGGTGGGTGTGAATTCCGTGAATGCCTGATGCGCTATCTTCTCCACATATTCTTCGGTGACAATCGACTCAGGAAGCCCCAGTTGCCGGCACACATTAAGTGCATTGTCCTTCAGCTTCTGAGCGTTAATTTGCACACCATTAATGTCCTCATTTATGTGACTTGGCAACTCCAGTAGACCAAGAAGTATAGGCAGCGCCGGGCTGATTTTGCTCAGCTTCTTGGGCGTTGTGAAGAACTCAGGGATGTATTTCCCCGAGTAAATCGTGTCAAAGGGTCTAAAAGTGTTCCTAACAACGCAATTTTCTACAACGTTATCATTTTCCGTTGCTTCTTCGATGTGCACGTACTCCGAGACGCTGGTAATGGGCCCAACTTTGCGTGGTATGTTACCCTTCTCCGCCTTGATTGTCGACTCAAAGTCAATAAGGTCAACAAAGATATATCCATAGAGTCCGTGACACGAGGTGGTGTAGAGGGGGATGCCCAGTTGTCGTGTGATAGCACTTAGCTTCAAGATCTCCGCCTTGCTCAGTCCCGTCGCTACTACCACCTGGAAATGGGAAAACCAATCGCTAGGCTTGTGAGCCCAATCCGTAGTATCTGTGTTGAAGGCGACTCTTGGGTTCAACTCCTGGATCCGCTCTTTGCCAGCATCCACTTTGAATTGCCCTACTTGAGACGCATCAAAGAAAAAGTCCACATTGAGGTCTTGCTCTTTCACCTTGGACGAGTCTATGAGAGTGAGCGAGCCAACACCGCCCAAAACAAGGTTTTTAACAACCTCTGCTCCAACGCTTGTGAGGTTGATGACCAGAATGCACGAATTGCGCATTCTTGTCTGGGCCTCTAGTCCCCACAGTCTGATCTGGCGATCATACAGTGCGATTTCATCTATACTGTTAGTAAGAGCGGAGGGAAAAAGTTCAATAATAAAAAGGCTGACACACCTTTCGTAAGAGTTTCGCTAGATGGCGTTGCGTTCACTGGCGCAGGAGTCATAGTCACCTTATGGTTGTGATAGCTGTTCTCCATAAGCAAAGGGTGCTCACCTGCATTGAAAAATGCACCACAGCTCGCATTTGTTTCTCCCCTCGAAATTTATTTGATATATGCAACTTATTTAACGCTCTAGGTAACCATGACTTCTTCTTCCTAAATTCGACACCCACCATGGACCTTCTACGCATACTTGACACAAAGCCAGATATACCGGCGATAGACGAGTCGTACTTTGACATTGATTCGCAGTATCAAAGGTCAAATGACTACAAGCTGGCAACTCCCTTAGGCGACTTCCAAAAGGAACTTATGGACCAGATAGTTTCTCTACATTACAGTGACATTCTCAAGTTCTTTGAGCGGGTTAAGGATGAGGCCGAGGCAACAAAAAGTATCTTTTACGATGACAACAATGGGACCAAGTCGACATCTTCAGACACTCACAAGCGCAATCAGGAGCAAGTGATTGTTGATAGCTTGGATACACTATTAATAAACACTCAGCTAGTGGCCACCCACCCTTATCTTTTGATAGACCATTATTTTCCTCGCTCTTTGACAGCCAAGGAGATTCCCAGAAGGTTGATGGAGACTAGTGGCAAATTTGAGGTGTTGGGGCGTATTCTTACATTGTTGGAGAAGAACTACATTAGAGATGAGAGGGAATACAACGTGGGGATTATCGCCAGACCGGGTAAGACTATCGAACTGATTGATGCTTTGTGTCTTGGATTCAGGTGTAATGTAAAGAGGTATGTTGGTGTCAAGCTGAAGGATAATAGAGGGAAAGTGCTAGGGGTCAACGTCCACCTTTTTCCCTCTGATTTTAAGGACTTGCACGCTGACATGCCGCTTCCTTGCAATCTGGACTTCCTCATTTCGTTTGATATCAGCTGCAACACAGAGCATGAGGTGGTAAAGACACAGTTGCAACAGAAGTCTTCAAAAATTGTCAGGCTCGTGCCGATCAACACAATAGAGCACATTGTGCTCTATTATCGAACTCTCGTAAGCACGAGGAACTATGCCGAATACCTCAAACCTGTGACAGCTGCTTTGGTAGTTATGAGGGACAGAGTTGGGCAGATCCCTTCTGAGTGGCGTCCTATTTATGTGCAGCACTTAGAGATTCTTTCAAGCTGGTTATCCGACCCTGTGCACGGTAAATGGCCGCTCCCCGATTTGAGCGGCATTGCCAATTACAAGCCAAAGGACGTGGAAAAGTCGCTATTGACAGAGGTAAAATTCAACTTCCATAATGAGGGCAGAGTCGAAGAGCAGCAGGCTCCTATCAACTTTAACTCTGGAGGCAAAACGAAGATGATAGCACACATATTTCAGCCTCAGCACATGAAGACGAATAATCAGCGCAAGGACTTTTATGATGCTCGTAGGTTGGAAAAGAACTATCTGACAAATCCTACCAAGGCTGAAGACTATGAGCATTTGACTGGAATATCGAATAAGCAGGCGAACGAGACAGAAGAGGTACTTACCCACAAGCGGATGTACCTCTTCAAGATGAAGTTTAACCGACTGAAGATGCTGAACGACGAGCTGAGAACGTATGATCGCTACTACGCGAGTAGAGCGAGCAGTGTTGCGCAGATGGAGGAGACGTTTAGTGAGATTACGAATGAGTTGAACAAGACTGAGATAAAAGTGCACCTCAATGAAGCTAAGCTTATAGAGGTGAGAGAGCAAATGAGTAAGGATAAAGCCGACATCCAGGCGCTGGAAATGGCGAATAAAGAAATGATTGACGGAGCCACCAATCCTCAAGTCAAACAATGGATTGACAGACAGTTGAAGATCCTCGCTCTTAGCGAAGAGCTGGAGAAGTCTATAAAGAGGAATGAATCGGTACTAAATGAATTGAGTTATATGCAATCAGAGATTGAGCGAGCAGAGAAGTCGCAAGAAGATAGTAGCAAACAGATTGAGGAGCTACGTTCTGAGATTGCCGAGCTGGAAAAAACCAAGAGTACTATGTTCAGTGAGCCCAGGGACTCTTCTGGTGCTCAACAGGGGCTAAAACAGGCTAGAGACCACAATGAAGAGCTGTTGAGTCAGCTAAGCGAGACTCTGCGCAAGTTGAATGACTCCTCATCGCGTTCCCGCTACGTAAACTATTCGAGGAACGGTATCAATGCCAAGAGAGGGTCGTCTCCAGCGGTGAAATAAGACCTCAACCGAGGGAAGGCTATAAACACTTACACGCCTAGCGGTTGGTCAGTTTCTAGCAGCGACTAAGGTGAAAATTTAAGCTGACCGGTCATCATGCGATATTTGTAATTTTTGATAGATAGACTAATACTGAGTGACGATAGTTGCATCGAGCACTAGGACGTAACGTTTTTGCATTCAGCCCCCACTTAATTGGTAAATTGATGGCCACCTCTTTAGGCACCAAAACTCAGTTTACAACATAAACTTAATGAACTGCGTGTTACTACGTAACGGAATTAATAAATATATAATTTCCAAAGGAAAGCTGGGATCAACTCAGCAGTGTCCCTCAATTTATAAACCCAAAACGGCACCAGCAACCAGAGCAGCGGCTCCAACGGCAGCGAAAGAACCAGTCAGACCGTTAGCAGCACCCTCGAAAGTAGAGATGCTGTTGGTCTCGTTAGACTTCTTAGCGTATGGGCAGTTAGTCACGGTCTCAGCACAAGACAAGTCAGTGGAGGTGACGGTAGAAGCCTCAGAGACGGTAACAAAGACGGACTCGGCGTAAGCAGCGGAAGCAAAAGCAAGGATAGCGGCGGTAGAAAATTGCATTGTGATAATAAGTGAACGAATGTAAAAGTTGGTTAAAGAAGGAGAGAGGAAAGAAGGGTGGGAAAACCAGAGAGAAAAGTGCCCTTATTTATATCATTTTTCATGTCATGCGATCGGGGACACCAGCACAGACTGAAATATTTTCTGGTTTGTGTAAACATGGGATGTAAACATATCCAAGGCGCGTTATGCAGAGGGGTGCATGAAAACACGCATAAGAGCGCGTTTTGCAGCTTATATGCGAAGCTACCTTGGGAGACAGCGGTGCTTAGGCGACATCTTCTACCGCGGTAAATCTCATACCGCCGCGGTGAAAACTGGTTTTCGTACTGCGGCAATTTAGATAGATGCACGAGACAAAGCGGTACGAAGTTGTGCAATACTGCATACACCTGCACGCTGCTGCAAGCCGAGAAAGACGTTCCAAATTGAAACAGAAGTCATATCCACCGTTGGCGTCTCCAAAAGTGGCCCAGCTTGAGCACTGTGCTGTTCTGCCGATTACATATCAACAAGCCGTCATAGGGTCAGACCGGTCTGTTCTGCTCAACTGAACCGGTGACCGCTTTGCTTAGATCAAAGCTTGTGCATAAATCAACAAACCCGGTTCTACACAAACGGGACAAAACACGCTGATACTTTGACCAGAGGCACTCGCACGATGGTCTAGACCCTCATGTAGAGACAGAATGGTCGCATTATAGCAGTACTCAGATTTACCCTGCAGAGAGCATAAATATCAGTACGCATTTATCTTGCTATTCGCGTTTGCTGTCAACGTTGTCGTCTGCAGTAGATAATCATCATCATCAGGTGTAAGGGTGGCGTAACTCCACGTTGAGCTAAACAAAGGCCACAGTGTATATTCTTTTAGCTTGATTGAGCATAAAAGGCTGCATTTCTGGGACGATCTAGCCGCCTAAACAACGTGTCAAGAAAGTGGCTGACAGCGACAGTTCTAAGGCTCACGAGACCTGTGTGTTATCCATCACCGCGTAGAATAATTGTAGCCATCTTGCACTCGTATTGAGTACCCAGTGGACTCGCGTTCTTAATACCATCTTCATCGTCAGATCAGACTATTGTCAACCCTATTGTGTTAGTCACCTCTGCTGCTCCTTGCGCAGAGTCGTACGCGGTGTAAAATGGTCTAATATTTGCATACCAGCGGCATTAATGATATTGATGTAAACTTAAATTGCTTAGCAAGCTCGTCCCGGCTACTAAGACTAACAATAGGCTTAATAGTATGTTGTTTTGGATTCCTTTTTGTAGTGTCTTCTGACTAGTTAGCGTGCCTGAATGACTTAGGTGCTTTTACTACCAGACTTCCCGCATGTCTTGCCAAATTTAAAGGCTGCCATGGACTAACTTCAGGTTTTTAATTCCATTTCAATAGTACTAGTACAGGCTATGTAACCAAACTCGTTGGTGAGTAGTTAACGTATTAAACAACATACGCAGACGGCATCAGTACGAGCCCTTCTATCCTCTATGAGTGAGTCGCTGTCAACCACTGCTAGATCACTTAAGACTATTATCATGCTAGTTATTACACAGTCTACTTCTCAACAGTAGACTCTTTCTCCAAAAAGTCGGTCCACAACGACACAAAAGAGTCCTGTGTTTTTAGCGGGACATTCAACACACTTGAGCTTGAGCTCGTACTAGTGCTGTTGCTATTGAGTATCCCGGCGTGTCTCTTTTTACTATCGTCCCAATTCAAATAGTTTGAAATCAGCTTCAACACCTCAAACTTTTTGGTGTCGTTTCGTGGGATCTGCAAGAAACTTATGATCAAATTGCTCACCAGCTCCTTGTCCACCAGTTCAGTCTCAGACTCTTTCTTTATCAGCTTTAACGATTTAGTCAAATGCTCATTGAGCACAATTATTTCGTGTCGCAGTTTGCCAATCTGTAGTTGTTTCTCCTTCAGGCTCGCCTGTAACTGCTCATTGCTGCTGCTCAAGCTGTCGAGCTCCTTAAGCTTCTCTGTAGTCAGTGTTGCCTCTTCTTGTAGCTTCTCCAAGTCGTACTCTTTAGACTGCACCTGTTTCCGCGCAGAGTCGATCTCTTGCTCGAGTTCTTTTTTCTCTGCAACAAGCTGGTCCATTATCTGCTGCTGCTGCACCTTCCAGTCCTCTGTTCTCTGCTGCTGTTCCTTTAACTCGCTATCTCGCGTCTCAAGCTGGAACTTGAGCTCGTTTATCTCGTGAACGTAATTCTGCTTCACCAGCTTCTCCTCGTTTATCATTATTACGTACTCCTCGTTCTCGTTCTTGAGGCTCAGCAGCTCCTGTTGCAGCTTGCTTACTTTGGCCTCTAACTTCAAGGACTCGCCATTGTCTTTTGTCAACTTGTCGCATTCGTTGTTTAGGTTCGTTAGTTCTACCTTGAGCGTTTCGTTCTCACGCGCTAGTCGTTCGTTCACTAACTTTACCGTCTCCAGTTCCTCCTGTGCTTCCTTCATCTTTTGGAATACTGACTTCATAGATGATAATCTGCTCAACAGGGCCTGATAATTTGAGTAATGCTTATCGCTTTCTTCAGTTTTCTCTGCCAGTTCTTTCTGTAGCCGCTGTATCTCCGCATTTAGATCCTGCGTCGATTGAGAAACAGGGGGAGTGCTGACACTACTGGTAGCATTAGTCTCACTGGCGCCACTGACAGCTGCACTCGTTCCATTTGCAGACTCCTCAGTCTTACGGTCATGAGCTTCATCAACGGTTGCGGTCGCCAATCCAGCTTGTTCTATCACATGCCCATTCCCTCCGGTGGTTCCATTCATTTTCTCACTCTTTCCATTGCTCTGCTCTATCTGTGCCTCTTGGTGTTGAGTCTGGTCCTCTGCCTGATCATTTTGATGCTCCTGTTGTTCGGTTTGGTGTTCATCCTTTTTGGATTGGTGCTCATCCTGTCCCGCCTCATTGTCGGCCGAGGCCTCAGTGGCATCACCCCTTACCTCATCATTGGTCCTCTCTTCAGATGCCAACTTCTCTTGCACTTTCTTCTTGCTCTTTTTGCCCATTGGTGCGAACTAAGTATGCGCTTCTGCCAATCTCACCCTACTGTTCCCCCGGCTCACCAAAATACTAAACTTCTTTTCAGCTGTTGAATTCTCGAATTTACCCCGAAATTTCAAGGAAGAAAAATTAGAGCCACGAAGACCTGTAAACCGTTGTGCTTTTCAGTATCAGGAATATCTCTTTAACAAAGCGAACTCCGTCAACTCCTACAATCGATACCCAAATGCCTCGGTTCAACACTATTTTGGCAGCCGGGTTTATAGTGCGGGTGCTCACACCGACACTTCTGCCCAAACTAGGCATTATCCTCGACAAGTCGGTGCTCTTTTCCACTCCAATCAACTCCTACAGATCACTGCAAGAGGGCGTGTTCCTGCTGTACAATGGCCTAGACCCCTATAGCGGCACGATTATCCACCATCCGCCATTACTTCTATTGTTATTCACACTATTACAAAACGACTTTATCATTAATGTCTTCTTTGCGGCCATTGACACCCTTATTGCCTACCAGATTACCCAAGTCAACTACCGCTTAAACATCTCCCAACAGAATAAATTCAGCAGTTCAATTGTGGCAATTGGCTACTTGTTTAGCCCGTTATCACTGCTGTCAGCGTTTGCGAAATCGCCAGTACTGTTGACCAACCTGTTTTTTGTCTTGTCCCTTAACAATTGGCTCGCAGGCAGCTTTGAAGTGGCTATACTATCACTAGCAGTGGCTTCCTACTTGAACTACTACTCGTGGTACTTTATAGTGCCTCTGGCTTACTATATTCACAGACAAAAGGGGCTGAAGTCAAGCATCAAGGCTGTCATTTTGTTTTCAATTTCCATTGTGGCCCTCTTCATCCTCAGCTACCTGTTAACAGACTCGTGGAGTTTTCTTTCTCTCACCTATGGTAGCATCATTATGTTCAAAAAGATATCGCCCAACGTCGGACTATGGTGGTACTTTTTTACCGAGATCTTCGAGTTCTTCAGTGACTTTTATCTCTGCGTATTCAATCTCTTCTCTGCCAGCTTTACGGTACCCCTCACTGTCAGATTCAGGAAAAACCTATTCTTTGCATCATGGATCCTACTGGGCTTTGTCAACTTTAGTAAGGCGTACCCTGTGATTCCAGACCTGAACCTCTTCTACTCTCTGATATTAGTTTGGAAGCCGCTCTATCCCAAACTGAAATTCCATCCTTTCATCACAATCACCATTTTGTCGGTGCTGCTAGGGCTGTTGCCAGTATTTTACTACGTTTGGATGGGCCTGAACTCGGGTAACGCAAATTTCTTTTACGCTATAGGGCTGGCATTTGGCATAATACAAGTCATTGTCATGAACGATTTCATATGGTCCTATTTGCAATACGAATACTACGAGCAGAACAGTATAGACGAGAGCAAGGTAGTCAATTTGACTCAAATATAGGGTTTAGTTTATTGGTCTCGAAGATTTACGAAAGTGACGATTAATTCAGCTGTACTACTGGACAACACATTACAGGGCATCCGAATGACGACGTCGTAATCAACAGTCGAATCCACAGAGTAGGGCTCACCCCACAACTATGTACCTTGCATATTAACACCTCACACCTCTACCAATGTTCCGAGAACTTTTCAGCACTTCTCCGCTTAACGTCTATGGGCTTATCTTCTTAGTTCTACAAGCAACATGTTTAGATTCACAGTACCTGTCGCAAGACAGTGGGTAAGGTACAATTCGACCGCAGCCTATGATTCTATTATCAACACAATCAGATCGGACCTGAAGCTTAGTATTCGTATGAAGGCTGACCCCATTGAGTAAGTCTACTTTGATTTTGCATCCCCGTTTAACAGCCACTAACAACATAGAAAAAATGTCATCAGAGCTATTCTGACCGAGGTAAAGAACAACGAGGTATCCAATCATGACAAGACACATGATGAGTTCGCTCTTTATGGGCTTTTGTCCAAGATGATCAGCCAGAGAAAGGATTCAGCTCAGCATTACATGAAGGAGGGCGCCCCAGACCATTACCAACAGCTCGGCTACAATGAGTTGAGAGAGGTATCTTACATTCAAAACTACCTGAACAAGCTAAATGTTGCTTCTGACGAGTCTGTTGACGCCAAGGTGACAGAGATTGCAAAGGAGCTGAAGGAGGACGGAGAGCTTACTTCTGTCAAGTCACTGATGAGCAAGATCCCATGGAAGTATGTTCAAGAGGATTGGAACGCCTCTAGACCACAAGTCGTTGCAAGCGTTGAGCGTGTATTCGAGAAGATGAGTTAGTTATTTGAGCGCATGAGTTCGAATTTGCGAATTAGACATAGCGATTATTTATGTATACAGGTACTGTTCGTAGTGAAACTATGACTGTAGTATTGGCCTCAGGTTTCTGAGTACTCACTTTTCACCGTTGAGAAGCTGGCAGTTATGAGGCAGCAGATGAACACAATCAAGATATCAGCATTAGCTAATGGTTACTCTCCTGCCTTCTGCACCAGGTCGAGAAACTTCTCCTTGGAAATCTCCGTAATCAATTCCTTCTTCTTCGAGTCTCCTAGGATCTTGTCCTTTGATATCTCCTTCGTTATCTGTGTCTGTGTCATCAAAATAGCGTTGAAGAGCTTGATAACGCCTCGCTGGGCCGTCTTTTTAAACTTCTTTTCTCTCTGTAGCACTTCTCTAGCCGTAGCATCATCGGTGGGCAGCAGATTCTTCACTCTATTCCTTGTCAAGCGGGCTTTCTTCTCCGCCAGTATTGCTCTCTTGGCCTTCTGTTCTAGCTTCTCACTTTCTAGTTTCTTCATTTGGTTTTTTGACCTGGCAAGAATCGGATCGCTTCTATCGTAGGCTTTCAAACGTGTGTCTAAAAGGGCATTTACAGCAGATGCAAACTCCTCGGAACCGTCTTTCTTGTTTTTCTTCTTCTTAGGTACACTTGGGTACTCCGTCTCAGACTGTTCAGAGTGGTCAGATTGCTCCGAGTCGGAACCACTAACGTCAGACCCAGAATCGGTAGCATGTTGAGAGTCAGCCTCGGCCTCAGCTTCAGAACCGTCATCACTTTCAGCCTTGTCGCCCAAATCAAGCTCTTCTCCACTGCTACTTTCAGCTTCACTCTTGGCCTCGCTTTCGCTTTCTTCCTCTCTTTTACGTTTCAACAGTGGTTTTTGTATGCTCAACCTTCCCTTAGATCCATTAGACTTGCTAGAGCTACTAGAGCTGTTTGAGTTCTTAGTGTTGGCTGCCATTGGAACTCAATCAGAATTATACAATAAAAAAGAGAGACACTCTTCCCTTGATACACTCTGGTAGAATTAGCCAAAATTTTTTTTGCTGTGCATATTTCTTCTGCATGGTCTGCAGCGCGCACTGCCTGAATCAATCCACTGTTTATTTATCTTTTGGAGTTTCTTTGGAATGACAAGCTCAACAAAACTGCACTAGTAAGCAGCACTTCTACCGCAAAGTGATACATCACATTTGCCTCATTCAATAAACAGTACCACATTTCCACAATGCGTACACCCACAGACTCGCTGCCGAGACTCTCAGAGCATTCCAGGCGTATCTTGTCTGAGGTCTCCAACACCAAATTACCTGTTTTGGACGGTAAGAGGAGGAAGATAGGCGCCATGTCACAGCTGGAAACCCCTAAAGAGCTATTGAAGGCGGTCGCTGGCTCACGTAATATTGAGAAAAGAATTTTGTCTGACGAAAAGGTTCGCCTGAAAGACCAAATTGCTGAGAAGAACAGCGAATTGTACTCTATCAGAACTATGATACCCGAGCTCCAGTTGGAGCTGGAGAAGCTGAGTGGGAAGTTTCAGTTCTTAAACAGAATGTGCCAGGACAAGCAAAAAAAGTATCAAGATGTGGCGAAGCAGCTGGAAGCGAACATTTTGGGACTGAAATCGGACTTTGAGATTACTAAAGTAGAGAAAGAGATGAAACACAGGACAGAAATAGACGAAATGAGCACGTTATATGAATCCAAGATAGAGACTGTGTTGAACGAGGCACAGATGAGGATGAAAGAAACACATGACAGTTACAAGGAATCTCTTTCGAAGGTCAACGAACGATTAAAAGAGCTGGAAAGTGAGAATGTAGCAAAGAGAGAGAAATTGAAAAGTAATCACGCTGAGAGTATACGGCAGTTGGTGCAGCGGTATGAGAAAGAACTTGAAAGCGTGCACGCTGAAATTAGCAAGGCAGAGGAAGATACTAAGTTGCTGGGCAAGGAAGAGGTATCGGCAGCCTCTGCCCTAAGAACATCCAAAGAAAATCTTAGATTAGTGAAAGAGGAGTTTGAACACAAGCGAGAACGGTCCGATTTATACGAGAAGCACACAAAGGACGTGCGCATTAGCATTGAAGGAGTTGAGGCACAGCTGGAACAGGAACAACATCTACTTAGCAAGGCCAAAGAAAATGAGCATAATTATCGTCTTGAAACTCAGCTACTTAAACAGAAGATTATTGACGAGCAGAAGATGAGGCGGTATTTGCACAATACTCTACAAGAGAAGAAGGGAAACGTACGAGTGTTTTGTAGGGTAAGGCCTACTGACGGAGAGCATTTGTCTATCCAGAAACTCAGCTCCAGAGACACCCTCACCGACCCTCAGTTTGACGAGTCGAAGGAGTATATGGTAATAGTAGATCCTAGAGAAAAAGTCTCGGTCAGCACGCCTCACAGAAACAGCGGAGCTCAACCAAAGTCTTACACTTTTGGTTTTGACAAGACATTCGACGAGCATAGTGATAACCATACGATTTTTGAGGAGATCTCTCAGTTGGTTCAGAGTGCTCTGGATGGATACAATGTGTGTATCTTTGCCTACGGGCAAACAGGCTCCGGAAAGACATACACAATGAGCCACCCAGAAGACGGAATGATACCTCAATCTGTCAGTCTCATTTTTGAAGAGACAACCAGGCTGCGATCGTTGGGCTGGACATTCGAAGTATCGGGTCAGTTTTTAGAAATTCACAACGAGAAGATCAACGACTTACTTACCAGTAATTACGTGAAAGACCTCGATCAAAAAAGGCATGAGATCAAACACGATGAGGTGACGAAAACGACATCGGTGACGGGGCTGACCTCTGTTGTGTTTGATTCTCCTGATGACTTCAAAAAAGCATTCAACAGAGCTAATGGAAATAGACAGACAGCTTTTACACACTCTAACGAACGATCTTCACGCTCGCACTCAGTGTGTATTGTTCAGATAAAGGGGTCTGACTCAAGAACAGGCCAGACTATTGCCGGCCGACTGAACTTGGTGGATCTGGCTGGATCTGAGCGGGTCAACAAGTCGAAGGTTTCTGGCTCTCGCTTAAAAGAGACTCAATCGATAAACAAGTCGTTAAGTGCCCTTGGAGACGTTATTGTGACGCTGGCACAGACAAAAAAACCTGCACATGTGCCCTTCAGAAACTCGAGGCTTACATACCTTCTCCAGAACTCACTGGGAGGAGATTCGAAGACGCTGATGTTTGTCAACGTTTCTCCTAATGTGGAGCACATCAGCGAGACATTGAACTCTCTTAGGTTTGCTAGTAAGGTGAACAGCACAAAGCTGAAAAGATGAGAAGTAGTTTAAAGCTGAATGAGTACACTTCGTTACGTGTTCTATGAATAATTTATATGAGTCTATTTAAGAATTGCCTATAGCTATGAGCTCCTTAGGCGATTCCACTAGAGAGGGATAGTCATCATTCTCTTTGAGCTCACCGCTCTGTTTTAATTCCAGCCAGACCGGCTCGTTTACTATCAAAGCCACCCTCTCTATCTCTTTCCTAGCCTCGGGGAGTAGTGTCCAATTGTATGTGGTCTTAATAATTTCTCTGTCCATTCCTATTCCGCTCTGAATAGCCTCCGCCATGGACCCAATAGCATCGGCATACTGCTCAAAGTAGCAAGTACTTTTGATGAACTCAAGGTAAAGATTGCCAGTCAAAGGTATGTCGAACCTCGAAAGGTCGTTGAAAAAGTCTTGCAAATGGTGGATACTCGCAAATTTGAGAGACTTCAGCATAAAGTAGCAACTCTCTTCATTCAAGCCTCTGTGCTTTGGTAATGCAGCAGCCATATTAAAGGCATCTCTAACTTTGAAAACATTTTCTACATGGCAATAACCCTCCATCAAAGAGTTCAGTATGTTTATATCCAGATCAACCGCCAAATCCATCTTCAAGGCCAAGTGCAACTTAAATACACCCTCCTCGTATCCTAGGCGCCCGAAGTGTCTGAACAAATAACAGTACATCTCGCTCGTAGGTGGAGCGAGATTCTCTAGTTTTCCTTTCTCCTTCATGGTCGCAAATATGTACAGTGCTTCGTAAGGGTTCCCCAGTTCAATGAAAGTCTTAATCAAGGGAAAATAATGCTCGAAGGGAATGGTAAAGTGATCTTGAAGAAAAAGATAGGCGTCCCAGTTGATGGAATAGTGTTGTCTTTTAGTAATGCAATAGTCGTATAATACGTCGTAGATTCCTTTGTAGACTCCGTCATGAGGATGACGACTTCCAGGAATGAAGTCTATGCTGTCGGAAATGAAGAACTTAGAGGCATCACCGAGGTAGTCGCCACTGATGAAATACTTTGCTACGGATGTTAGAGCTTGTGCATCGAAAGTCAGTCCTTGATTCCGCACTTTGCGGACATAGTCAGCTTTCACTTCGTAGCTGTAAATTCCATCTTTGGTAGTCGGTTGTTCAAGATATTCGACAAGTAGTTTGAGTAAAATAGAGGAGTATAGCCTTCCGTCTGGATCGTTCCAGAACACCATTTCTTCTATCGACCTGTCAAACAAATCAAGGCACTCTATATAGTCGTGCTTTTTAAAAAAGTGTCTAATCAGGATATAGAAAGACTTGTTGTCTCTCTCCAGAGAGTACTTATCGCAGAATTTTTCAGTGATGGTCTCGATGAATTCAGGTGACTTATCAGAATAGCAGCACCCCTCTAGAATGACATTGTATACGGCAACAGAATCCAGATCGCTACCTGCATTGTCTATGATAGCAACAATTTCCTCAAAGGCAATGTCGACATCAGCGTTTTTGAAGGCACAGATTTGTAGAAGAGACAGCACTCTAGACTCAGAGTAGTCCGATTTCTCTTCTAACGCCATAACAGCCTCTGCACCCTCTGGGTATTTACAGAACAGACACGCAGATATTAGCACGCCTATCTCCTCGTCATCAAGATGCTGCAAAGCATCGAGGTCAGTGAGTTCGCCCGTTAGTTTGCGTATTTTATCCACTACCAAGACGACAGTGTCGTCCAGACTGGTTTCATGAGCAAAATGTAGTATGTTAATCAATGGTTCAAGGCTTCTTGGCTTTGCCGAAATGGTAGACACAATTTGCTGAAGCTGGGATTGTAGTAGGGCGGGATCTTCGAGGACTCTATCTGAGGAAACAGCAAACAGTGACTTAAGGAGGGTCGTAGCATCCTCCTCTGATGAGGAAATTCTGAAAAGCTCAACAATGAGTTCGACACTCAACTCACGGGTCTTGAAAGCATTCAATATGATAGAGACAACCTCATTGTAGAACTTTGTCATGTCTTGGCTCACTTCAGTGGTTTGCCCATCAGCTTTTTCTGTCCCTTTCGAGTAGTTTAGTTGTTCCTCCTCTAGAAATCCCTTTAATATAGCGAGCACATTGGACATCTTTTGCTCTTTATTGAGTAGCACGTAGTTAACAAATATCTCAAACAGTCTCAACCTCACATTCTGGTCCTCTTTGTAAATAGTCGACTTTCTCAACGAGTTGTAGAACCTGGGGAAGAAACTCAGTTGCACGACATCCTCCATCTGCATAATACCCAGCACGGCTGCTAGCAGATCCAGCTGCTGCTCGTAGGGAAACACAGCCACAGGATCGTCTCCTTGGTCAACGTAATTAATGACTTCGTTGAAGAGGGGTAAAAATGCCCTATCCAATTTCTGATTGTTTGGAATTGACTTAAGAACATAGACCAAGTGCGGGAGTGCCTCTTTTAGCTTCTTTGTCTTTGCATTCGCAGTATACTGCTGGTTGAACAGAATGTTTCGCAGCTTGATGGTCTCCAAATTAAGTGCATCAGCCAGTTCTGTTCGTTGAGTCGTTAACTTAGAAAAACCATTAGATTTGTTCGAAGAAATGGAATGGCTAAAAGTCCTAGATCCCTGAAAGCCAGTCAATCGCACCCCTCCGTAACTTCTCCATCGTAAAATTACCCCACATTTTAGGGGCCAACTCCGTAAAAGCCTCATGGAAGCGGCAAAGCTGTTTGTCGGTGACCGTGAAAACGACAAGTGGCACGTTTGAGTTGAAAAACGAAACCAGCTTAGCTTCAGACCTTTTATCAGCTCTGAGCTTCTTTCCGCTTTTTGTACTAACTCGCCAACCCTCACTCTCCTCCACTATACCTATTTTTTTCACCATGAGCTCCAAGGTCTCAGGTGTGACATACTTCTCTATCTACTGTAGCATTTACTACATCCTATGTACAGTTGAATCTAGTTTTGATGAAAGCCTACGCTTTGCTGGCATCCTACTTTTCCTCATTTTCTTCGTTCTTCACCACCTCATGCCCATGAATGTCGTATTGCTTCACCTTTTTCTGGTACTCCTTAATCGCCCAGTTTTTCCCTAAAAACTTGATATCTGGATCGCTCTTTCCCTTTGAGTCAGTGTAGCGTTTCCAAAAGGCTGGGTCCGGCAAGCGTGGGTCTTCAGGTGGAAAGCCAGACTCTATCCTTAGCTCAGCAACCTTTTCCCTAAGAAATGCACAAACCCGTTTCCTCAAATCTTGTGCCTCCTTGCCAAATTTCAGTTCGAAGGAAAGGTCGTTAGGATTCAATTTATCGTATAGTTTATTGCACAGACTCTTCCATTCGTCTCTAAATGAGCCAATTACATCATCATCAAGGGCCTTACCAATGCGGACATGGATCTCTGCTCCGATATTATTAGGCAGCAGTGAGCCAAACAGGTCTTCTGTGTCTTCTTCGGGCATGACCTTCTCAAACCCGTGCGTAAACATCGGCACCACTACGGGCTGCACTGTGGGCTCCAAAATGAGTCTTGCTGTTCCCCAGCGGAAGTACCGCATGGAGTTTGCGTGAGGGGAATGTAACTGACAAACAAATCCTTCAGGGAAAACATGGACCCAGGATGTTTTGTTGCGGAGGATCGGACACTTGTAGTCTTCCGTGTACAGTTTCTTCACTTCGGGAAGCGCATCGTTTTGGTGTATGAAAGGTAGCAGCTTAGTAAGCTTGTTTTCCTTGGGTGTCGGAGGCTCCCATTGGTAATCCAGCGTGTCATCTGGGCTGAGAATTCTAATACATGCATCTAAACCGTCCTGGAAGGGGCCTCTTCCAAAGCGCTCGCAAGGGAAGATCTTGCCTAAAGTGAAAACAGTAGATGCCAATTTATTGGTGAAGCAGATGTTTGATGCCGCCAGTCCCCAGCGAATGTCGTCGAGATGGGTAAAGTATCGCCATGGCATACATCCCCATATAAAAGGATCGTCTACCACCGACATGTGGTTCATCAAAGTGATGATGCTTCGGTTTTGAGACCGTGCCTTGTGTAAAGCCAAGTCCAGGTTTTCGATTCCGTGTACGTATGGGTTGTAGAACGTATTCAGAATCACCTTGGACCCAGCCACAACAGCCAAGCAGGTAGCTTGCGATATGTAGTTCCAAAGCTTAGAGCGCCTTGGTCGGGTCTCCAGCAGGTAATCGTCGCCTCTTTTGAGCACATCGTAGAACGACATTCTGAGGAACTAGAATGTGGAATATATTGGGACTACTCTAATGTATGGAAAGGAGGCTTTTAGTATGATGATTACGCAAGAAGAGAAGCTTAGCGTGAGTACTGAGGGTTAATATAATTTTTCATGCATGTAAGCGCGACCGAGATACTGTAGAGGAAAGCCTGTCTAGATCCTCGGAGTTGGTACAGGCCCGTTGAATGAGGTAGTGATGGGGCAGTGCTTGTTTACAATGATGGTTGACTCACATACAAGGTTACCTTTAGACTCATCACATGGTTCATCACGCTCATAAAATAAATATTATACGTAGTTAGATGTTAGCAGCGCTAGCTATGCTATATAACCTGGAAAAGGTAGTCGTTGGCAGGAGAGGATTCTTTATTAGTGTCACTTCGGCAGAGCGCATGTAGCAAGAGTGGCAAAGGCAGTTAAGCTGTTAAGCTAGTTAAGCATATCAGAGAGCATGCAGCAAAACAGAGTACTCCGCCAAGTTCAACAACTAATGCAATAACTGGTTATCTGCTGATACATGCTAACAGGCTAATACATCGTGCTCACTAGCTATACTGTCGGCTTTTTCTTTGGCTTCTTTTCCTCTACAATTTCTACCTTAACGCCCAACAACTTTTTGTCCTCCAGCATTTTCACCAATATCTCTTCGACTTCCTCTCCGACATCGCCCTGAATCACAATCTCCTCCTTCTTTTCTACATTCTTCGTCACAGAGGCACCGGTGGCAAACTTTGACGCGAAAGACTTTGCCAGCTTCTTAAAGTCAGGTTCTAGTATCTCAAGCCCAGAGATGGAAATGATGTTTTTGTGCTTAGTTCTAGGGATTCTCTTGATCAGGATCTTGGACTTTTTCAGCTCCTCCAGCTCTCTCTCCTGTTTCCTTTCCTCTTTCAGCTGCATCTTCGCCAAGTCTTTTGCGATCTTCTCCTCCCTGTCAGACGACAGCGATGACTCCTTTTTTGCTGAGTCTGAATACAGCCTCTCATACTCTTCAGGATAAGCTTCTAAGAGCCATGCCTTGCACTTCTTCAAACTTTTGCCAAACTCGCAGTACTCGATCGGAAACGAACATACAGCGCAATATATCACCTGCACGGGTTCTAAAGGCATGATAGTGTGGGATGCTGGCAAGTACCAAAGAAGTGATAGGGTGATATAAGATTTTGTAGGCCTGCTACTAAATGAGACTGAAAATTACAGTGAATGAAAAATGAAAAGTTTTGCGCGCGTGCACAGTTTCCTTGCTTCATTCGCGAAAAGTCAACAGAGCGTATAGTATCTCTCGCTCTGACTTGTCCACAGTGACAGCACAACCACTACATTGTGTCTATATCCCCTGCTCAACACCCACCCACACAACCAATCAATCCAAACTTCTGCACCCAATGAGCTCATACGCCTCGCAGACCGTGTCGCAGCTGAAAGATGTGCTGAAAAACAAAGGTCTATCCACTGCCGGAGTCAAGGCTGACCTGGTAGCCAGATTAGAAGAGGCCGACAAGATTGGCAGTGAACTGGACGATTCGACTGCAGCTGCATCCACGGACTACGATGAATCCCTGAAGACTGCAAACTTGGCCTCTTCTTCGGCTCCTGCCACCGCCAATGTATCTAACGTGCTGCCAGAAGCCTCTACTGAGTCAGCTGCTGGTAACGAGAAGGAGAATGAGAGCAAGGCTTCGACTGCTCAAGACGGCAAGCCAGTAGCTGGAAAAGCTGAAGCCGGTGCCACAGATCAAGCAACGCCCGCGTCTCCTCCCCCCAAGCAGGTCTCTCCTGAAGAATTGAAGGCCGCAGCTAAGCAGTTGCTCACCACCAAGATTGCTAGAGCTCAAAAGTTTGGTAATGACGAAGAGGTCAAGAACCTGGAGACAAAAATAAACAGGATTGAGAAGTTTGGCATTTCGCTGGACTCGCCAATTGCTGTTGAGCTTGGACTTGCTCCCGCCAAAAAGCCTTTGGCCGAGAAGAAGTTCCACAAGAACCGTGGTTTCAAGAATGGTAAACGTCAAGGTGGCAGGCATTGAATTCTGTTGTTGGAATGATCAATACTGAGGCTTGGAAGTGGATTTGCGTGCAAAGAGTACGACAGACTGGGAAGGTGTTGTGTAGGTGTTGCTAGTCGCTCTTGAGTCTATCTGGTGCGAGCATTGCTCCAGGAAGAATAGTCCTCTACACAACTGCCTAGCAACATTTACTAGTATTAAAAAGATTCCCCCTCGATTGTTGAACCTCTTGTGCTCCTCATTCTTTTCCCTCACGCCGTCTATATGAAAATTGTATATTATATAAACAAGTAGATCAACCTCTGGGTAGAACATGTACTCCCATGAGAGCCGCATTTAAATAGTAATGGACGACCATCCGCACGAAAACCGTTCACACTACTGGCCTATGCGGTTAGTGTTCTTTATTAGAATCACCATGTCATTAAATGGCACATTAGCCAACGATACTCCCCACTTCCCTCTCTAGTTTTCTCTTTCCAAACGCTAACTGAAATCTTAAATCTCAAATCTTAAATGCCGAAAATCGCTGCATCTTTCCTGCCCGCATTTGCTGCCCCTTGCTACGTCAAATAAACAGCGTGCGGCTTATTTACAACAGACCCCTTGATCTTTCGCAGTTGGAGCACACTTGATATAAACCCTGCGGGTTTTACACTGCCGTAGCAATACTTCCCTAGGAACGTCCCTTCTTTTCATAGCCCAATACTTCATTGCCCATTGCCCATTGCTCTCTCACAACTTCACACACTTTACCCCAACTTATTGCATCTGAGATACGAACCAGATCAGAGGAAGACAACCGTCTACTGAGCTACTACCAGTGCAGAAAGGCTACTAGTTCACAGCATACGCCGATAAGCTCAACTGGTCCAGCCGGTACCCTCTGTGCCTCCAATTGCGTACCCCAGATCATCCACTGAATTGGCTGCATCCTTCCGCATTTGACTGCATAATTAGACCCCCAGTTTCTCGCCCACCGATAAGATGGGCCCGCAGTCCCACATAAGGAATTCTTCCCAACGTAATAGATACAATAACAAAAGGGAGACCCAAAATGATGAGCCATCCCTTTCCCAACTTCCCCATTCCCCAGTCCAAATAGACAACCCTGCGTCGTCTCTTGATTCACCCCTCGGCTCGGCATCTACTTCCTTCTCATCTTCGCTAGATCACTCAGAGCCGTCAACTTCATTTTCCAACTCACCCAAGAAACATTACAATCTCAATCACTACAAGAGCTCCGACTATAACAAGATAAAACCGTTCTCTTTGGCGCAAACTGTACCTCAGGCTATGCCAATATCGGGATCTTTTGCTTCATTTCCTCCTATTCCTCAAACACGGTATAACATACCCGTAACTCAGCAGTACGCCCCACAATATCAGTATCCGATGTCCGCAATATCTAGCATCTCCAGCTTGCCCTACGCAGGGCCGTTCCTTCCGTACACCTCAGCTGAAATACCTATCTTGCCCCACCTTGTGCAAGGTCCTGCGCCAAGGTCATTTTCGCCAATAATGTCTGCATTTCCCGTCTCTCCTCCGCCAATGTTTGACCCAGAGGTACACCCAGTCACAACGGGCTACTCTTTTAATCTCTACAATCTTCCAGCAGAGAACGTTTCGGAAACGAATGTCACACAATTGCTGGAAGAGGTAGAAATATTTGATGCAGACACGCTAAACATCGTCCTACACAGACCTGTCTCCCCTGAGGTCAAGTTTAGCTTTGCTACCGTTACTTTGCAAGATTTTCAAAAGACACAATCGGCCATAACTGCTTTGAACAGCTACCCGTACAATAACGTTCTTCTCTCTGCATCTCAGGCATACTTTGCTCCTTATTCCGCCATACCAGGCAATAGCACAGTTTCTCGTAGTGAAAACTGGGGCTCTAAACATCCTAACGTCCAGAACATATCGCCTGAACAACCGTCTACGGTTGCTTCGCTTCCACCAATACCGCAAGCAAGTCCGGTAAGGGCACCTTACAAAAATAGGAAATTCCCAAACCAACAACAGTTCTCTTCACCATTGCATTCTCAGCCTGGGTCGCATACAAGGTCTCAATCCATGGTCAACATGCCCAGCTTAATGTATGGATTTCAGTACAACAGTTACCCAAGCATCGCAGGTTACCAACCTTTTTCGCATCAGCATGTTCATCATAGCCCTCACTCGCTGAAGGCTAAAAGCAACCAAAGGAGAGTTTATAATTACAGCGACATGTCGGAGGTTCTAGGTGCAGCGAGCAGTAATTTGAATGTGGACCTCGTCGAACTCGAGGCCGATGACACTGTATTTTCCAATGAGCGGCATGTTAACGATAGAAGATTGTTTGTTGGCAATGTGCCCTTTCTATCCAACGATGAAGACCTCTATTTCTACATGTCTGAGGGCGGCAGTACTAGCACTATAGAGAGTTTAAAGGTCCAGAGATTGTTTGATGGTACTTCCAAGGGATACGCGATTATTGAAGCAGCTTCTAGAAACGCAGCGGTCGAACTTATCGGAAAGTTCAACAAAGCTGAGTTTCAAGGAAGAGCTCTGACAGTTAGATTTGATAAGCTGCCTAAGTTAGTGGCCCAGAATCATCAGTTATACAACCAGCGCCATCAACGTAGTGATATGGACGAGACTGACACTAATCAATTAGACACTGAAAAGAAGTCACCCATATCAAGAGACTCATGTAGTTTAGGCGAGTCTCTGTCTCCTAGGGGGGACAACTACCAGATTAAAGAAGACCAAAATTCTTCGCAAAGTATGAGCCCAACAAATGTGAAGAGTGCATCGAATACCGTTGCTGATATAGAGAAGCAAGAGGCGGAGATAGCTAGGGAATTGGTGAGCGTGATCAGCAATCTAAAGGCTAGTTAGAAACGCTTACGGGGCTCGTCGGTAACACACTGGATGAGTCAAAAATTTAATGCGTTCAATAGTATTTATATGACTCTAGTAATTTGAAGAACGTCGAAAATCAAAGAATAGTCCATTGGTTTGCATGATGTGTCTCTTGCATCTTCTTTAGTGCAATAAGATTATCGTAGTCATATGTTACAAAAGAGGCTGGAACCTCGACGTTTTCGATTCTGGTCCTTCTGACTGTGATGCCGTTGACGTCACTGGCTGCATATACATATGTCCACTCGGAGCAAGCAAGCCAGATATGGAGGGCTCGTTGGCAGAAGGCTTAATATTTTGGAGTGCGTTAAGAGAGGAACTGGAATCGGTAGAAAGAGGAAAGTGGAAGGATTGAGTCGATTTGATTGTATTAGCGTCAACAAGGCTGCCGCTATCTGGGTAAAACAGCTCCAGATCCACGACCTTGTCTTGAGTCTTCGACTTCAGTAGAAACAACTTCTCAAGCTCAAAGTCCGAATCAATTATTTGCCAGTTCTCTCTATTTCTAAGCTTGAGAATACGGTTGTTGTTTGGCATTATTCGGAAGGCAGATCTGCCATTGGTAATCAACTCCATAAGTGTAGGCGGAGCGCATGACTGAGAGGAATAAAAGAAAGTGAGCTGATTGTTGTTGAAGCGGAGCAAAACTTTAGTAAGAGAATTAGATGAATCTTTATTATTGTCCCTGTTAGTGACAGTATGACCCAGTGGCAGAAGCAAGGGCGTCACAGAGGAGGAGGATGCGGGTGAGTTTTGATGGGAGTTATGCGAATGGTATGAGTGCGGAAGTACTGATTGTAACGGCAAAAAGTTGGGTGCAGAGTGGTATTGGATGCTATTGTCATTGGCGTGGGAATTCATGTTAGAGTTGCTAGATAGCTGAGCGTTCGACACAGTCATCGTTGAGTCTATTACGCTCTTCAGGCTCTCGAAGTTATCGGGATTGTTTGATTTGAGAGATGTTAGGGCGCTGTTGGACAGTAAGGAAGTCATAGATGGCAAATCTTCCTTCTTTGTTTTGGTGGTCATCACCTTGTTTGTGATAAGAGGGTATTCCTTCATGATATAGTAACGGAAGATGTCACACAACGGGTACATAATGTTGTTAAAACCGAAGTCCTTTGTACAAGCACCTATCAATTTTTTCAATAATTGCGTGGCAACGTACTCACTAAGCCTGTTCACTTCTAATGCCGCCTTGTCCAAACTTTTCAGTATAGAACTGAGGATGGTATGACCTTTAAGTTTCATCTGAATGTAGCTCGAAGAAGCAGGGGAAAGGTCTTCAAACCAGCGCTCAAGTGTCATGCAGATGGACGCCTGAAGACAAGCGTTACCAAGCTGTTCTATACCTTCAAAGCTGTCAAAACGCACCACCTCTGAACCCGAAATCTCTGCTGAGTGTTTAAATTTAAAGCAAGTCTTGGACTTCTTGATCATCGTAAGGACCTGCTGAGTTGCCGTAAGAAACTCTGAGTATAGTTCGTCATAATCTCGCAAGTTCAACTGCGATATCGATGGCAACTCGTTTGCACAACCCAGCTTGCTCAGTTTTGGCAGTTTGCGGTGTTTGTGACCCGGGAAGCGGCTAGGAAAATTGAAGGCCATGCCAGGGGAATTCGTTGACGAGTGAGACGATTGCGACGAGTTGATTAGCGAGCTCATTGCCATAGACGCCGCATATTCGGGTGTTTCAGCAAGATCTATTGAACGTGAGTAAGATTTTTTCTCGTCCTCTTCCAGCAAGCTGATTTCGGAAAGGAATTTGAGTCTGTCGGAGCTATCAGAAGCTGCCGAGACAACCCCATTACCACGTCTGTTCTTACTCGCACGGGAAATACCAGACTCTTCTCCATCAATATCCATGCCATCGCTGTTCACCTTTACGTCTCCCATGGTATCCACTACCATAAACTTACCTTTATTCCTGCGGAAGTCATCGACACCTTCAGCACCAGGAGACAAACTATCATGCTCACTTCGCTCAAGAGCTTTACTAGCAAGACGCTTTTCTGAACGCCTCTTATTCCTGCGAACACTTTGAATAGCTAGGCGTACGAGTTTGTCAAAGTCAGCCAACGCACTTTCAGGAAACTGGAACTCTTCCAACAGCGTAACAGCGCACACTTTTATCTCCTCGTCCTGCTCAGACGCCTTCTTCGTGCTTAATGCCAACTGATCAACAAGCTGAAGCCGCCGAGACGAAAACTTCTTCCAGAGAACTTCGTCGTTGAAGCCAAGTCGCTGCCGTATAACGCTAGTGGCTCCTCCGTGACGGTCACCAGAGAAATGACTGGCGGCGGTGGTTGTATTGTTGAGGTTGTTCAAGTTGGTCAGACTGTTCGAATTACTTCTAGCGTTTATACTATGCTCACTTTTTGTATCCATGGGCGACCCTGAGCCTGAGCCTGAGCGAGAGTGGAGAGCAGAGGCAGGTCCCGAGTTCAGATTGGGACTGGGAATAAAATCATGCGCCGAGTGGGACTCAGACACCACAGAATTGAACGAATCCAGTCGCATCACTTGCGGCGCCATTGCACTCACCTCTGAGACCATTGTGAACTTTGAGCAAGGCCTTAGCGAATATGCTACTCCGAGGAAAGGTGTTGTAAACTATTGATGCATTTATCTTACGGTTAAAAAAAGTGAGACAAGGCCGAGAAATGATTCAAATCTTAGAAGAGGAGAAGCGTCGATGATGCCGAGTGACTCAGGGTATACTAAGAGGTGCGAGGCGGTGATTCCAGACAAGGAGAGGGGCTTAAGGTGTAGCCGTGGAGCCTATAGGGAAAATTCTGTGGTGCAATGGTGTTTTTATACGACTTTGTTTCTGTTTACAAACTTCCTAATTTGGAAACTTAATTACCACTATAATGAACCGAGATTTGAAAAGTTAGTGTCTCTTGGAGTAGGAGTTGATGGGTAAAAGCTAGTGCTAAGAACTTCTGTGTGTGCAGTCACTGATCTACCTTACTAGAAGCTAGGGGCAGTTGTCTGTTGTTCACCAGTAATCTCGCCATGGTCGGTATAGATCGCGAATATTCGCACGTTCCACAGCTGCGAGCTCCTTCTTCCACCAGTTTTCATTTTACATCGGCAGTCCCAGGGGGACAGTCATGTCATTCTTCAACTGCAGTCAATAGTGAGGTAGAAGTCTTAAGACAGAGGCTTTTTTCTGCGTCTTTGACCAATAAGGTTCTGGGTGAATTTGATGAGAGATACCAACAGGTTAAAAGCGAATCAAATGGTTTACTGAGTGCACCGGTAAACAGGAAAAGCCCTACGCGCTACAGTACGGCTCACCGTGGTAGGTTTACTAAAATGGAATCTATCAATTCTCATTACGCTGCAAGGCGAAGAGCTCAAAATGCACAAAATGCACAAAGTAACGAGAAAAGCCGTGTTGTAATTGAAGGTAACGAAGATGAGGGCATTGAGAATGCCGACTCAAAATCTTCAACTACACCACGAAGGGAAGTAAAAGATGCAAAAGAGTATAAAAGAATAGCAGCAAAAAGCTTGGGAAGCTCAAATAAAAGACTCCGCAAATTAGATGGAGACTTCAAGGAGGTGTACGAAAGTCCCACAAAGCAAACTTCTCAGCTACAAAAGTCTCCAGGCACGCTGAACCTGTCCAAATCTCTGCTCTGTGACACAGCCGCTTACAAAACAGAAATAACTGAAGAAACCAATGTGTATAAGATACCGCCACCTCCGCAGCTCCTTTTTCAACTAAAGACTTCGAGGCCTCAGCACACTACTGAACGCAATAGTGAAACCAAGATTCCCCAAAAAAGTCACTCGAGAGTATCTTCATACTTAGCGCCGACCGCATCTTCGCTGAAAAAGTCTTCAACAGCAAAATCACTGTCTATGAAGGAAAGTAATGTTCCGGCTCTGAAGCCTTCCTTCAGTAGTAGGCTGGTAAAATCATCTACAATGCAAGACATCTCTCCCACCAGGCTCAATTCCATGAACAACAGACCTAGACAGGTTGACGCGGCCAAAAAAATCGGAAACGGATTATTATCGCATACATCCGCCTCAAATATCCCAAGGCTAATACATCATCATTCTAATCAACTCCCACAAAAGAGTAATCACCAAAGAACAGACCAGGCTAGACCTGTTTGGAGGTAAGCATATTATCTATCTAATTACGTAAGCTTACTATAAATTAATGTCGGGTGCACGGATGTATAATCCGTATAACAGCTGAATACTAGGAGCTTAATGTGAGGTGCATTCCACCACGTCTCTCAAGAACTATGGGAGACGGACTTCATCACGCAGATTACACAAGTTTTGCGAGCAGCAATAAGCAGGAGACTTTAGAAACACTTCTAGTTTCTTATGAGGCACTGACTGCGGACCAAGATAACTGGGTCTGCAATTTGTCAAATGCTTCCTCACTCATTTGGCATGCTTACCATTCATTGGGTGTGCCTGTCAATTGGGCCGGGTTTTACCTTCTGGATCAAAAGGATGTTTCTAGTTTGATTCTTGGTCCCTTTCAGGGGAAAGTAGCATGTCAAACCATACAAATTGGTAAAGGCGTTTGTGGAACTGCGGCTTCAAGCTTAAAGACTCAGATTGTTCCTAATGTCGAGGAGTTTCCAGGCCACATTGCCTGTGATGGGGAGACCAAGAGCGAAATTGTGGTTCCTATAACCAATAATGGTAAAATAGTTGGAGTATTGGACATTGACTCCTTAAAATTGGACTCTTTTGATGAACTCGACAGAGAGCTGTTGGAAAAGTTATGCATCAAAATCTCCGAGACTTGTGCATGGTGATTACGTTCGAAATCGAGCTGATGATAATGGTATATTGCCATGACAACAGAGCGAAGCAATACATGTTCATAACGTCATTAATATTCAAAGTCTATCAGTGCATTAATTAGTGTAAATCTATAAAAGAGAACCAGAGTAGTCGTTTGCAAGCGTATGCTACTCGGTCCAAGCGTACTGGCTTCTCTTGCGGAGAGTCTCACCATATCTATAAAAGAAAAACCCAGCGGGGGATATTGCCAATGCCAAGAACGCCAACAGCATGGTCGCCCAATGTACTCCAAGTTTCTCGTACATTTGGAGCCCAAAGAGAGGAAATATACCGGCCATTGTACACCTAGTGAAAGTATTAGCGGCTACGGCTGACGCCGCATACAATCTGTAGGCATCTGCAGTGTAAGTGAAAATTCCTGTTACCACTAGGGCTGTTGCTAAACCATAAATACCTGAAGCCACTATAGTCCCTATAGGATTCAAGTATGGGAAAGACGTCCAAGACATAATAAAGAGTGAAATGGGTGCCATGACACCTCCAATCATCAGTGAAGAGAACCTATACTCCGGTTTCGGAGCACCATTTCTTTCAGATAGTTTTAAATACAACCTGCTGAATAATGGAGAGATTAGGCATGAAATAATCATCCCAATTGCCATGCCGACAAATGCCAATCCCTGTTGAGCAATGTTGTATCCGTACACGGTCTTGAAAGTGTATGGGATGGAGATAAAAAACAGGTAGACAATTGCCAGTATCAAACCCGAATAGAAACACAGTATTGTCATCATGGGGTCTTTCACCAAGATAAGGAGTGGTCTACGGCAGCATAATACCATCGACTCAAAAAGGGTGAGCTCAACTGTCTCTAAGCTAGCATATAATTTTTCGTTACCTGTTTTCTGGCGTAATTCCCTTGCCTTCCATACCAGAAGCAACGGACAATAAGTTTCAGGCACAACTATAATCAACATAACCAATAAAAACCCACTTGCTATGAGTAAAGAATAAAAGGTCCATCTGTAGTCTACTTGGGCATGATTAATGAATCCAGCCACCAGGGGACCCAAACTTGGGCCAAGGAATGGTGACAGGCTGTAGATTGTGAGGGGAACACCGATTTCTGTCTTGGTAAAAATATCAGAAATAGTACCTGGTGCCACACTCAAGAAGCATGATCCAAAAAAACCTGCCATGAACCTTCCAAAAAGCATTCCACCAATGTTATGCGAGAAGGCGGTCACAATCTGGAACACGATCGACCCGGAAATGCCGAATATATAAGTTTTCTTTCTTCCATAATACTCGGATATAGGACTTAGAAATAGAGGACCTATACCCATTGCAATGATAAAGAGAGATATTCCAAGAACGGCAACTTCATGGCTAATCCCAAATTCTTTCCGCAAATGATCAGTTGTCATGGACCACGACGAGGATAACATACATATAACACATCCAAGGCTAGCCAAAACACCGGTGATCAGCCATTTCCTCCACAACGGAAGGCGCTTCATGTCATATTTGTCGTTGACATCAAGCTTTACCTCGTTAGGATCTTCTTCGTCGGGACTTACTTCCGACCGCTTGCTAGCGGATCTGGACAAATCTTCCAATTTAACCTGGTCAGGGTATTGTGAATAAGGCTCATGAGGTTTCAAAGTTGAGCTACCAGCCCGATTTCTTGGCTCTGGCAAGTTCATATTGTCCTGTAGAGCGTGAAGATCATATGAGTCCTCTGAGCTTTTGGAACTCAGGGAGCTCGATCTCGAGTCTTGTGTAGATAAACGCATCGAATCAGTTTTTTCCATTATCGTATAAGAAGTGAAAATTTCAATCTCATCTTGGAACAATCACCTTAAAAACCCATCTTCAAAACTAGTGAAACTTATTTATATCCGGACTACATCAAAATAAAAGCTTAAAAGTTTCTTTTCATATCAGTTGATAAAGCTGAAAAAGTCTCTTGATTTTAGCCGGATGTAAGCTTCCGATATGCACAACGTGCATATGCAGTGCTATTTGAGGCAAATGAGTTTTTCCGGACTAATGACGTCAAACTTGCCTACTCTCTCGTATAGTGCGGAAGTATCATCGCCGTGCAACCGAGTCAGCCCTTCTATCGAGTTATCTGACATGAAAGTAAGTGTATTGATCTGAGTTTGGGATAAGCCAAGAGCACTCATGCACGAAAGTCCCCCAGATCTACTTGCTTGTGCAGAAGCATGCAAAAGTTAATCTGAGGCCACGACTTTTAAGCCGCGCTATCCGTCATTTGACTACAGTACATTATACTATTTAACAATATAAATAAAGGTCTATTGGGACGAATGGGCTCCTTCAATTAGAACGTTCAGAGATAATAATTTTTGGAACGTAGAGTCAGTGATAACCAAAGTAATATTAAAAGGAACAACGGTAAAAAGCACCGACAGAAAGTAGACTTGACAGAATATAAGTACCATCGACTAGTGCTAGTAAAAAAGATTGACATGACTGTTTGAGCTGCTGTGGTGACTAGCGCTAGCTCTTAACGTGTCTGAAATCTGCACATTTACCGATGACAGGTAGCTTCACTCGTTGGCCTTATCTGCTAGCTCCCTATTCCTCGTCCTGAGAAGCTTGCGCTCTCCTCTTTAGCTCCCTGTCAACGTAGTTGAACAGTAACTTCTTAGCGATCTCCACGTTCCTTCCCGAACCGGTGAGGGTAAAAATTCTCTCATTGTCCTTGTCCTCAGGTTCAATGGTGATAATACATCCGGAGCTCTGTCTGATCTCCTGAATTCTAGATCCCCTTTTACCAATGATAGCACCCACAATGTCAGAAGCAAACGAAAGAGACTCAGTGGTGTCCTGGTCACTTCTGGTAGTGTTTGCAAAGCCGGAACCGCCGTTGTTGTTGAATCTCGACGAAGAGGAACGTGCACTAGAGTTGTAAGGTCCAGGAACATAGAACACAGTTGTTGTGGCACCATGATAGTCGTTCAAAAGGCACTTGGAGACCATAGTTAAAGCCGCATGCAGATTCGCGTAGGAACCTTGGATTTCCACGACTCTCTCGGTGGAGTTCTTGAGATAATCCTTGGATGCGACCATCTTGACGTTGAACTGCTCTTGAATTGCTTTTATTCTAATTCCACCCTTACCAATCAGAGTACCTGTTTGCGAATGGGGAATAAGCAGTCTTAAAGAAAGAGTGAGGGAGAAGTTGGGGTCTGCTGGAGAAGGGTGAGGGCACAGATACTTCAAAGGAAAAAAGTTGTACGAGACAGAAGGAATGGGAGTACCGTTAGACTCAGCAACGCTAATGGCCTGTGTGTTGGCATCAGTGATGGCCTTGGCAAAGGCAACGAGAGCAGTCGAGACATTTTCAACAACACCTGTCACAGTGAGTATACGGTCCACACAACCGTCAATTAACTTGGAAACGCCAGCCTTGACGTTGTTTTCGTCTCTAATCGCAGAGATGCAGTCACCGTTCTTGCCAATTATGATACCGGCTTCTCTCTTAGAGACAAGCACCCTGTAAGTAATGTAAGCCTTATCGAGGTTGGGGTCTGATGGAAACACGTCAGCGTGATCAGTAGTATAGTCGGCATTGTACTCAGAGGGTTGGTCCTGTTGGTGTTGGTGTTGCTGCTGTTGCTGCTCCTCAGCGGGTGAGGAAAGCTCGTTTATCTCAGCCTTGGCATTCTGGGCAAAGTTGGTGTCAAATAGTGATTCTGAAGCTGACATGGCGTGGAAGTTCGAGTGTAGCAACTAGTGTAACGACAATTGGTGGCCAATTGTAATACGTGAGTGTTTAGTAATTTGTTGGCAAATCGAACTGGCACGACCTATTGGAACTGAGTGTTATTTTTGTGATAGTGATCGAAAGGCTGACTGGTGGTTGCGGCTATCTCACAGTGTGGTACAGTGTGATACAATGAGATAGTGAGGGATAGTAAGCAGGTGAGAAAAGGAGGATGTGAGAGTTTTGTTGATGTTTGATGGAGTTTCTGGAGTTGGTATGTCTGTGTCAACGATCGAATGCGATGTCTACGGTCTCTATTGGTGAAGGTTAAAATAAAAATGAAAGACGGGCGTTCGGTAATTGTGTGAGACAAATTACTGGGCGTTTTAGAAATGGCACTGGTGTCAATTTTGTATTTTCGGTTTCCTCGCTGAACACGTAGTTTGTCGCGAAGTACAACTTTAGTGTTGTGATGGTCGATGCGGAGTTGTGACTTTTGAGTGCGGGGTCCGGACTTGATGATCCACTGTGCTGCCAATGAGCACTTCGTAGAAGCAAAGGAGGTAAAATTTTAGTCACTCTCTCAAGGAACTTGAAAACCTCATTTAGTCTCACTTCGTTTACTCACTCTTAGTAAAATACAACGTTATGTAAAGCTAGTCATAACAGCAGTAGAGGTCCTCTGAGAACCATTAAATCATTCTCTATCTGGCATTCGTTTCTCTCTATAGATGCTCAAAAATTGTGTTCATTTTCCACCCTAGTGGACTGTTGTCTATGTACTCTTTCAGACCAGGATCGGTATTCAACTTGGCATTTCGTCTCCTTTCTCTGGCAAGGGCCAGTTGGTCCTCCTCCCTCTTCTTGATAACCGTAGCATACTTTATCGTACGCGTTATTTCCTCATTCTTGTCGTTGAATCTACAAAAAAACTTCTGATTGTAGTGATCCACCTCTATATCTTCAGTATTATCGTCTCCGTGGATAGAAACGGTCTTAACTGACTGGACTGACTCGTCCTCGTCGATATTATTCAGGTGCGTGAGAAGAGCGTGCTCAGTCAGCGATGTTGATGGCGCAACTGTGGGAGAAAGGGCACTTGGAGGGAGAGGGGATGAATTAAAAACAGTGGTTCCCCCCAACAAACCGCCCGAGCCCATGCTCGCAATCCCTATGGCACTATGATAATGCGGCAATGGCTCGTAGCCAACAGAACTGCTTCGGCGTCGTCTTTCCATTAGCGATGATCGCCTTCTAATAGTCTTTGCAAAGCTACCTACTTTTTTGACGCCGGTGTCCGGCACATCAAACCCCAAACCCTCGTTCAGTGCTTTATTAACATTCTTTAGCAAAACGTTGACGACGTTTTCAGGCGTAGGCTCCTGATTATCTACAGACCAAAACATAAATGGCGGCTCATCCCATGGCTGCGGTGACGAACTGTTGTCACTGCTAGGTAAACGGTCTGCGCTGGTAAATGCACTTTCACTCACGTCGTATGCATTTATATCTATATAGCAAATGGTAAAGCCAGACTTGATGTACAACCCGGCCTCCTCCATTATGATGTCAATCTCTAAGGTTTTGTCTTCTTCAGTCGCATCTTCCCTGTGCTTCAACTTGAAATTGCCTATATCCAACAGAACTAGCTTTTCATGAGGGACCAGATCGTTGATATTCATTGGCGGGAAAAACCTGAGCAGCTCTTCGCCTGTTTTATGGTCAGATACTTGGAACTTCATACTCCCTAACCCCATAGCGTTCTGCACTATCAGGCCACAAGAAAGATTGTACACCCCCGGGGCCAGCTTGATACTCTTGTGGTATTTTACCAAGTAAGTCTTGTTTACGTATAACATGTTGCCAAACATAAATGAATCTGGTTGATCAATCTCATAATCTGAGTATTCGGCAAACAGCCTACGGTTCCGTACCAAACTGTACACCAATTTCCAGGAATCCTTTACAAACTTGCAATTAAGGACATCGCTAGGGGGCAGCAGTCTTCGCATAGCAATATTTTCCTCATAATCTTGCAGCTCGTAGTAATTAGCAATCATCTCTCGCTCAATGAGCCTCCAGTAGTCAAACGACTTGATATATTTAACGATGTAAGGTAAGGCGTGAACTGAAAGTGTGAATAGAACGTCAGATCCCATCTCATGGACCAGACGCTGAAAATACAGCTCATTATATTGCACATAAAACCATTTGCAGGTGAGTTTGAGTTCGTTTGGTACTAACTTGAATATCTCAACCGTAATTTCAGCTGGCAAATCAGTGAGGCTGTGCGGTACAAGAGGTTCTGTAACATTTGATCCATTGACGGCACGAGTGCGGCTCTTTGCGAAAGGGTCCCTTCGGAAATGAGAAAAATTGAGGTTCATTCTTGCCGTTGGAAGGCTCGTTGCTGGGGAAAAGGGGCATTCGGCTGCAATACTTGCTGAGGCTCTTTTGACGTGAAAAATACATGTGATGTGGGGAATTCGAGCGAAGCTATTTTTATGCTGCATCAGCAATATGACGTCAAGGGAACTATGCTCATGGAGTTAGCGAGATACAAATTTACTGTTCCTGCATTATGCTTCCGGAGCACTACTATGTAGATAAACAGACACACAGTGCGTTTCTTTACTTTATATTTAATGTACTTATTGAGGGAGATATGGAGTTGGGCAGAACATGGCTATGTTCAGCAACCCTCCTTAGCAGCATAAGCCAAATTAGCCATTCGCTGACACTACTGTTACATATATGCCGCTGTAGCGCTGCGCTACCGTATGTTAACATCTCGCCTCTTTTAGCATGGTTGCCAAAACTGGTTTCAATTGCTCTACACGCTTAAGCTTCAATCAATGGAACCTCCTCGGCATCGTCTTCCTTCGTTCTCTCCCTGTCGTAAAACTCGTTCAAAATCTTAGGAGAAATTCTGTTCAACATCTCCTTAGGGTAGATTCTCAACAAGCTCCAAGCCTGATCCAAAGACTCAAAAATAGTTCTATTTTCGTAAGCACCCTGTGAGATGAAGGTCTTTTCAAATTTCTCCAAAAATTCCAGCGACAGCTTGTCCTCAGTAGACAGAGCCTCCTCACCGACGACGGCTTTCATAGCGGCAGCATCTCTACCAATAGCGTACTTGGCGTAGAGTTGGTTGGATACGTCACCGTGATCCTTTCTCGTCATACCTTCACCAATAGCACTCTTCATCAGTCTCGACAGAGAGGGAAGCACGTTGATTGGTGGGTAGATACCTCTGTTGGACAGTTGACGATCAACCGAAATCTGGCCCTCGGTAATATAACCGGTCAAATCTGGAATAGGATGGGTGATGTCATCGTTTGGCATAGTCAAAATAGGGATCTGCGTAATCGAACCGTTTCTACCCTCGACTCTACCAGCACGCTCGTAAATGGTCGACAAGTCAGTGTACATGTAACCGGGGTAACCTCTTCTACCAGGAACCTCTTCTCTAGCGGCAGAAACTTCTCTCAGGGCGTCGGCATATGAGGACATGTCTGTCAAAATTGTCAACACGTGACGCTCAGTCTGGTACGCAAGGTACTCCGCCGTGGTCAGGGCCAGTCTAGGTGTAATAATTCTTTCAATAGTGGGGTCATTGGCCAGGTTAAGGAACAAAGAAGTCCTCTCCAGCGAACCGTTCTCCTCAAAGTCCTGCTTGAAAAACCTAGAAGTTTCCAAGTTCACACCCATTGCGGCGAATACAATAGAAAAGTTCTCTTCATGTCCATCGTGCACATCCTTTGTCGGTCTCACAAGACCCGCCTGACGACAAATCTGGGCGGCAATTTCGTTATGAGGTAGACCAGAGGCACTGAAGATGGGGATCTTCTGACCTCTAGCGATGGAATTCATGGTGTCAATGGCAGAGATACCAGTGGAGATCATCTCTTCTGGGTAAATACGTGCAAATGGGTTGATAGGAGATCCGTTGATGTCAAGATAGTCTTCCGCAAACACCTTTGGACCGTTGTCAATGGGTCTACCAGATCCGTCGAAGATTCTACCAAGCATATCTTCTGAAACTGGGATCTTCAGGTTGTCTCCGGTGAACTCAACACGAGTCTTCTTCACATCAATACCTGAAGTACCTTCAAACACCTGAACAACAGCTCTATCGCCTCTGACCTCTAGTACTTGGCCGGCGCGCACAGAGCCATCTGGCAGGGTTAAGTTGACAATCTCGTTGTAACGGGGGAACTTTACATTCTCAAGGACAACCAGAGGACCATTGACTCCACCAACAGTGTTATAATTAATCCTTGGTTTAACCTTGAAGCCCTCTGTAACGGCCTTCTTGTTGAGCTCGTACAACTCTTTATCAGATAACATGGCTTATATTATAGGAGTGACAGGGCCTGTTGAAGTGGGCGTTTATGGCTGACTGTGATGGCAATCAATAACTGTCAGCTGGAACAGTACAATGTTGTTGGTTGTACTCAGGTGATACGCCCACTGGTAGAATTGAGTGGAGATAAATGAACACAGTGATTGTGAGATGAGGGCTGGCTGAGTTGCGGAATTGAGCTTAGGAGCTGCGAGGCACCGAGAAGTGAGCAGCTGCTCCTGGAATTCGCGGGCAGGGTAACCGCCTGCGACACAACAGGTGTGGTTCTCCATGCTACAGCAATATGTTTAGAGATTATATCCGTATAGTCATCATCATCGTTATTTGAAGAGCTAAATAGCTAGCCTATTATATCACCTCCCAGTGATCGTCGTACTTCTCTCGTTCCCTCAACCTCTCTTGAACAGTTCTTCTGCTGCGATAACTACCACGATTGGCGCGCATCGTCCCTCGAGCGCCACGATTACGCGCACTGCTCGGCTCTGTCACGTGACTTGAGTTGTTCTTTCGAAAGTTCTCCCTGGGTGACGATGGTTCCCTGGACGTATCCCACGTTGGCTCTCTCAGTGGGCCAGCCAACACAAACGATGTATTCAATGCAGTAGAAGACAATGCCATCGATTTGCGTGTCTTAAGCGGTACATAATGTCCCTTCCGCTTGCCATTTCTGCTGTTCTCACTGAGAAGCTCAAGACCCGACGTGGTCACGTGATCCATAGCTATTCCATCGGATTTACCTCTGGCTCTATTAGCGTCGGTTCCCTCACCTGCCTCGTTGAATTCCGACACTATAGTCATTTGCGAAGGTCCAAAACTTTCCAAGCTTTCGGTCTGGCAAAGCAGTTCGCATTCAAGGTATTCTTGTATCTTCTTATCAACAGCAGCCACGTCAAATAGCTCATCCTCACTGAATCGATATCCCAAAATACGGGAACGACTTACCGTACCACTAACATTACTGGCAATACTTCCACCACCTGTCGCTGGGCCTACTATTTTGCTACGATTTACGCTCACAATGTCAAACTTTTCGAGCTTCGACTGTGTCAAGGACAAGCTCCAACTCATTTTAAGTTTTTGTATGTCCACCTTTTGCTGGCTAAGCAATTCTGCGTAATAACTAAAATCAAATTGGGTTACAGGATTGAACGACTTAACGCTGTGCTTTTCCTCACTACTGGTGATCTTAGTCGACTTTGTAGAACTCTGCTTCCTCCAAAAACGGAGCAGCTGCAAAAAGTATGACTGCCTGCATTGGTTTTCAACAATTGCAGAAGCAGGTTTGGAAGAGCCTATGGCGAGCGCAGATGCTGAGTCAGAAGCTGAGGCGGTAGAGTCCTTTTCTTCTCTAGAATCTCCGGAGAGCCTTTGAATAGGCAAGAATTTTGAGATAATGCGCTCTAGTAGCGTATCCACGCGCATTAGCGACTCCAATGTCACAGTTTTCAGCTCTAAGCCTACACCTTTCATAACAAACAGAACATCCACAACTAGTAGGGCGCTAATCCTGGCCAGCTGACGCAATTTTGAGGAAGGCAGATCATACAACGTCATCTCAGGTTTGTCAAGATTGTCGATTAGCAACTGTACCTTGCCACCTGCTCTCTCCACAATAAACGACTCATCGCCAAAACTTACAATGTCATGCGGCAGCTTGATTTCTAAATAGTCTGCTACCAACTCCAGAACCCGTGCTGTGACCATTATCGAGCTATTAATTAGTGACATTGTGTAATAAACGTACTGCGACACGGGAACAACGGGTACTAATTGTATCACCAGCACGTCTGACCAACTTCTCTCGGTCTTCTGGCTCTTGAAGTTGCGTAACACATTTTCATTAAGCCTATTGAGGTCTGCGTCACCTGTCTGAGGACGCGAGAGATACTTCGGTGACGCTTCTGTGAGGTTGAGTGTGCGCACGTTCATGAAAGTGAGCAACTGTTGCAGTAACCCGGAACGGAAATTGTGTAATTGTCTATCAATGTTGTCGATCTTAGCCGATTGGAGGTCAGTAATTGATAGTTCTGCCTCGTGTCTCACTTTCTGAGTCTTCTGGTTGAACTCCAGCTTCTTTCCTTCGAAAGCAGCCCGCTTGTTTCTTACTTTCGCTCGCAATCGTACCAGTTTATCTCTATTCGACTCTACTATCCTCCTTGTTCCGGCCATCCTCTGTGTAATAAACTTGAAATTGCTTTTGTGTTCTGCAATCTCTACGTTCAGCAACATATGCGCTAGTCTAGAAACTGATCCCACAGATGGCCGTGGTATTCCTTCAATTAACACGGCCTCAGAGGTATTGACAAACGGCACTTCGTCCCTCTGCGGATCCTTCACATACTCTGAAAGAAGTACGAAAGCCTTGTTTCCCATGCATTTGTCAAGAATTGCACTAATCTCATGCCTTGCAGTAGCATTGACACACTCGAGGTCAAGCAGCTCGAGTTGCCTTTGTAAGATCTTGAGGTTGGTGCAAGACGCACAGTTCAAGTTGCTGACTTTGTCCTGTTCGCTGTATTTCTTGTGACATATTCCACATTGCACTGGTATTCGAATGCCTGTGCCATTGTCATTGCGGCTAATCATTTATTTGTGGGGCCTCCAACAGGTGTAAGTGTATCTGTCTGCTCTATCACATTGATTGCATTATCTATGCATGCAGGCAGATGTGGAGAAGCGTCGATCGACGTATTAGACTTCGGTGGTTGAGAGTGATTAGCTACAGCCGGCGTATACGAGATAAGGAAGAGAAGGAGCAGAGGCATGAAAGTGAAGTAGATACAACAGTTGCCACAGATATCATAGCCATACATACCCCTGTATTCATCAGTTCATAGCTACGCGCATTTACAAACTTAACACATTATGTAGTAATGCCTCAGATCTTTAGTGACGGCGAAGGAACAGGCAGCTATAGGCATGGTAGGACGGTAACCCTGAGTGAACAGGCAAATACTAAATATCATAGCCTCAAATCACTTACCCTCATCTTCATCCATGTGCTCATTGTGGAAATTTTTGGTCTCTCTCATTAGCTCGTACAATTGCGCAACCTGCTCGTCGTTCATCTTCTCCAGGTCCTGCGGTTTTAGCTGGTACTTTCTCCAGTCTTCTTCTGAGTTTTTGCTCACCATGCTAAGATATTCTTGCCAGGATGTTAAAAACCCAACAATATGCAGAGGATTGTCAATTTTTTGGTGAGCTCTGAATTCCGACTTGACATATGGATCACCTAGAGCTCTTTGCTCTACTGGTAAATTTCTGTGGGCTCTAAGAATCTCCCTGTAGAGTTTCATGGGAGGCAGTAAGGGCTGTGCATTTGGCGGATCCTTGCGTCTTGGGCGCACAAGCAATCTAAGGGTCGGTCTCATTGGGCGTGGGCGTGTTGGCTTTGTGTGTCGGTTCTACAGGTTCAAGGTGACTGTCATTGGTGCATATACATAAATTTCGAGGAATTTTTCAGGCCGAGTCGCATGCGTGCGTCTGGTGTAAAGGACTGTGATACGTTTCGACCAGTACGACGTCTTCTACAGTCTCAGACACCGTTAAACGCTAGCTAGGCTTCTCAGACTGTCGCATTTAACATTTCAAATGTGATAGTACGAATGGTCGTCATCTCTCAAAGATATTCGAGCTCACTATAGCTCACAATTGCCCACAGCAGGTCGCTTGCATACTTATTTACATAACTACTTCTGTACAAGAGCAATAGCTGCAGACACTCGGCCAGCAAAAACAGACCGACGCATAGGCATACCATAACTGCTCAGGCTGCTAGGATGCTACACTTCGCTTGGTTTTGCTCAGCTGGCATGTAATATTTTTTTGGGCTTTTTTGATATGATGAAAAATATTTTATAACGTGAGTCACGATGGTAACAGATTAGATACACATCGTTAGGATCAGAATTGATCACCTGGCTCGGTAAAGTTGACGATCTGATGGCAAGGGTTTATGCATAGGACAAAGAGAAAATCAAAAATTAGAGATTAGCGTGCAAGTGACTGAATATTTTGACTGCTGTAGCTGAGACGAGCTTTGGCTGGTCGCTCAAGTACACCTTGAGTGGGAAGTTGTAGCTGGAACATAAAAAGGTAAGAAGATGCGTTTCTTCCGAAATTGCAAACCGCTGTTGCGGTATAGTTGTAGACCCAAAATCTTTTAGTCTCCCGTTTCTGAAGACCATCAGATCGGAGAATCTTTGAAAATCAATCCAAACTAACCGACACGGATTCTTACAGCCAAACCTCGTATCACACACTCAGTAGCTCAGTCATTGGTCCTCGTTTTGCTCAGCTTTTGGCTCAGTCTGTTCAGCCTCAGCTGCTTGCTCTGTCACAACGACAGGCGAGCGAAGGTCTTTACCGCCCTCAACTCTCTGTTCAACAGGGAACACCCAATTAGCGGGGTTCACTTTAGCTCTCAGCTTGTACTTCTTGGTGCCGTCTTCCTGCTCCAAGAATCCATACTCCAAGTTCTGGCAGCGGCTGAGACTATCAACCACCAGGGAAATGTCACCACCACTGATAGCACTGACTCTGAAGAAGCCAGCAATGATCTCAAGAGGCAAAAATCCGTCATCATTCATATTTTTACGCAGAAAGATGTCCTTCAAGAGGTTCTCAACAGAGAAATAGTAGTCAATCTGGGCAGCTAAGTTGTCAACAACAGTAGGAATGACACCGGGGGCACCCGATGCTGCACCAGCAGCCAAATGTGCTGGCACAAAGTTAGCAGCGGGGGAGCCACCAAAGCCAGGATACATGTTAGGACCGCCTATGGGCACAGAGGGGTAGCCAGGCTGAGCTCCATAAGGAATGTAAGGCACATAGTAAGGCTGTTGGGGAATAAAGCCACCGTAAGGGTTGAATCCCCCAGTGGAGTTATTCCTGTGGTTGTTGTAGTGTTTGTGCTGGAAGTGTGGTCTGACGCTCATGTTGGGCACGAACTGGCCACCGTTGCTGCCGGCCTTGCCATTATTACTATATCTTCTTCCTTGTTGTTGTTGGTTGTTGTTGTTGTGAAAGGTTCTAGGCTGGTGCGACCCTGCAGGTTTGAAGTGTTTGCCGTTGTTGTTGTTATTGAGCGAAAACTTAAGGTTGGGTTGATTGGCGCTAGGATGGGACTGGAACTTTTCTATATTGTGGGAGGCGGCTTGCGAGTTGTGGGTAAATTGACCGTTGTCTGTTTGCTCAGAACCAGTGGCATTCGATGCGGGAGATGTAGCAGCTGCTGAAGCCTCGGTTGTCTCCGAAGTAGCATCAGCGGGCGAAATAGTAGAAGTAGAAGTTGATGAAGCTGATAGTCCCAGTTCAGTGGACTCGGCTGGCATGTCTGGCTCAAACTCGCCCTCGGCGCCATCTTTCCTCTTCTCCTTCTTTTGCTGTGTGGGCCTACGCTCGTCGTTGTGGCCCTTCTTCTTGTTCTTCTTTTTGTTGGCTGGGTTGGCGTTCTTACCGGCAGGTCTCGAAGAGGCAATCGTCACAGACGCGTTGAATGGAACCCACTTGTCCTTACCACCAGATGCTTTGATCACATTGTTGGTTGAGTTTTCTCTTGAATTTTGTATTATTTCCTCGATGGCAATCGCGCTGGTGGCTGGTTGAGCAACAACCGCTGCACCCCAGGCGTTAGTTGAGGGTAGAGGTGCTGGGGCAAGCTTCACAGGCTTAGGCTGCTCGGCTTTCTCTGCAGAAGCCTGCTTCTTCTTCCCCTTATCGGTGTTTTCGGATTCTTCAGACTCCTCAGTCTTGGCTTTGGAATCAGTTTTCTCTGACTTCTCAACCTTTGCGTCGGTTTTGGAGTCGGCTCTGGACTCGACCTTAGCATCATCGTTGGATTCAGCTCTGTCAGTTTTGGTGTCGACCTTGGGCTCAGAGGACCCGTTGGAATTGGCACTGCCGTTGGCAGCACCGGCAACCGGCTCGGCTCCGGCAGCATGTGCGTATGAGAAAGTGGCTGACATCTTACTATTTATCGTCTCTGTGATGTAAAGGAATCAATCACTTGGTTTATAGGCAATTGATGGAAATTATGTGAAGTTAAAATCAAATGAGGGCCTGATTGCTTGGAGGACTCTCGGATCAGCTTGCTGTACAAAAAAGAAGCAAGCTTGGTTATTGGATAATGGTTTTGAAATATAACCTGACGACAAAAATTGCGTGTCGGTTTCGATGTTTTTGACTATAGGCCTAAATAGGATGGAGGCACTGGATCAAGCTTGCCTTGGGTCTCTAGTTCTCTGACTATATTGATTGATGGAAAAGACACGCACAGAATCGTACTCTATACAACTCTGTTATCTCAGCTCCGGTGTTCAAGCTGCAATTGGCCACTTCTTTTGACTAAACTCAGGACGTGAAGAAAGAATCACAGAAGAAAATCAGACCTAAGTTTTTTGTCCATTTTCCAATTTTTCTTTCCCACTTTTTCACTTTTTCACTTTTTTCTCTTCTAACATTTTTCCCTACGCACTGCTTTTTTTGGCCAAACTTTTCAGCTTGAGCTTTGCGAGGGTTTCTGCGCAGTATGCGGGTGCTGGTCCCCGGTGTAGGTATTCTTCGGCGGAAAGCCTAGTCTGAATTAGTAGGTGCTAGGTGTTAATGATCTACAGAGTGGGGCAGAGACATTCACAGCAGCGGAGGTTACGGGGGAGTAAAGGGTGTGGGGCGGTTAAAGGGAAGGGAAAGAAACGTAGTGCATTGCGTGAAGTGTTTTTACCGTGCATCAATTGTAGCTGTAACATCTGTTACATTTATTTGCAAATTCAGAACTCTCCTCCAAATTTCTAGTTTATAAAATTCAAAGATTATGTCCGGAACCACAGTTAGCCGGCCTAAGTGAAATATGAATATATTATATGCCTATGGGTCCATATATCTGCCTCATTAAAAGTGAGACTGTTGAATTGCCAGCCCAGATATATCACTAATTTGTGAAAACAGCCCTTCGGCATGAAAGGACCTTATCATTTACCCGGCTGAATTCTAGTTTCGATCTAAAGCACACCTACGTAAAGCAAATCAACCAATTGAAGTCCTCTGGAATCAAAAGCCAGTCCAAATGCATCGCCGGCTCGCCTAGTAAGTCAAAGAGAATAGCCTGGTTAGAGATTGAGACTTTCAAGGTAGCTCGCTTCAAATCGTATCTACGCCAACTCTCTAAAATAATCTCCCATACCCTGGCGACATTGGAGACCTCATACTGGCTTTTCAAAGCTACGTACTTGGCACTAAGCTCATTTCTTTGTACCTCTGTAATGCACAGCAGGCCAGCAACTAGCAATGGAAACCCGAGAGAGCTCTGTAGCTTTGATCCGATCAGGACCTCAAACCGCTTGACCAGCTCACTATGAATCAGTTGCAGTTGCTCGTCATCGAAACTTTCTGTTTGCACAGATATCTTGATGAAAATCACCAAGGCGATCTGATACAGTTCAAATGAAATCAGGTGTAGCTCCTCATTATTATCACCAGCAATGCTCTTTAGCTGCATCGCGTTCACCTGGCAGTTTAATGTCTTCTCGTACAACTCGTCAGCATAAGTTTTCTTCAGTTGCTTGTAAGATTTGCTGAGTACTGAAAGTTCTTTCTCAAGCCTTTCGCTCTCTTCCTCGAGATCTTCCTGCTGGCTACTCAGCTTTTCAGTCTTATTGTCCTCCGCATTTGCGGCATCGCAAGCTGATTTAAGATCCAAAATCCGACCTCTAAGTTCCAGCAGCTCAGCTCTCTTGTTTGCAGTCTCTCCAAACACAATGAAAAGCGTGTGAATGCACCCTTGCAGTGGATCCAAACCGTAGTCGTCCAACTCTAGCAGTCTGTCCTCTACAAATATCTTTTGGTATGTCGCCATGTCAATGAATGTGCCTTCGTTGAATGCAACAGTGTTCATAATGTCATGATGCAACATGTACGACATTAACCACTTGGCATTGTTGTTGGCCTTGTTCTTCAAGTAAAATTTGTACAATCCGCCGTACTTTTCGAATACTCCGAAGAACTCCTTCAGCATTATAAACCAGTAGCTTACGCCTCCAGTGGAAACATCCGCACTAATCGCAATAGCGTAGAAAGATAAGATGGTTAGGTAATCATCGTCGCTTAGCTCTTTGGAACCAAACCTGGCGTTCATCTGATCCAACGCCTGGTGGAAGTACTTCTTGGTTATGTCTTTATCTTGTCCCACGAGGAACATTGCACCCCAGCCAATGAGGCCATTGAGTATAAAGTCAGCCGTATTCGCAAGCTTAATGAGGTAATGTAAAAAAAAGTTCGACTCTCCATCAATCAGCGAAATGGTTTGGGTGACATAGGTAATGTAGTGACTCAGAAACAGTTTTGAAACATCGTCAAGATTCTGGGTCATTTCCTTGGGAAGTTCAATGCTTTTACTGAAAAGCAAATGGAATGCAGGCTTGACATACTTGCTAAGACTTCTGCTTTTTAAAGACTTTAACGTCAGTTCGAGAAGCTCTGCATCTGTGTACTCCTGGTTTTCCACCATCTGCGATTCGTCCATTACTAAATAAGAATTCTCGTCATCATCTTCATAGTCATCGTCGTCATCCCCTTCGTTGATCCTTTCCCATTTTTTCTTTTCTTTGTTAAGCGGGTTTGTCAGATTTGCGGTAGATTTTGGTTGTTGATTCCCCGTAGACGAATTATCTTTCAGAATTATTGAGAGCAAAGAGTCGGCGTTAGACTTTGTGCTAGCGTCTTTCGGCAACTTGATGTAGTCTACAATCTCGTGAGCTAAGTTTTCCAGCTGAGGATCAAGGTCATCTAGCTCGTATCCCAAAAAGGCCGATGGCGTGAGAGCCGCATTTAGAACTGGGCTTTTGAAATTCAAGAACTGGCCAGGCGAAAAGGAATCTGAAGAAAATGTTGGCTCTCTTACTCCATCTGTTTGGGCTGATTGTGTGTTTTGCTGTAATTGCTGCGACAGCAAGGGCATTTCCTGTTGGGATCTGCTGTCCAGCAGCACATTAGCTAAAGCGGAAACAGCATCAACATCAGACTTTATCTCTGGGCTTCTTAAAATCTCATGGAATACATCAGTGAATGGAGAATTCAATCCGGCTAAGTCTGCTCGTTTATTGACAGCTGACCGGTCAGCGGGAAAAGTCTCAACAGGATCCAGAAGTGGACGCTTTACACCACCAGTAGTGTCATTGGTCACGCTGCTCCCGCTGCTCATGCTAGTCATGCTACTCAAGCTGTTGGAGTTCTCCATTTGATGGCCATCCTTCTCTATTGTCTCTGGTTGATTCGCAGCCTTGAACATCTGCACCTGCGATCGATGTAGCTGTTGCAACATACGCTTCTTACTGTTTTCCCCAGGAGCTGGTGCTACGTAAACACATTCAAGCCCCTTTTTCTTGCAGTAGGTACAGATCGGCCGAGTCTCATCACACTTTCTCTTCTTCTTCTTGCATGAGACACAGCCAGAGCTTGACCTGGAGAACAGGCCTACAAACGAAGCATTCGTCACTTTTGGCCGCTTACTGGTGGGCTGTGATATGTGTGCACTGTCTGTTGCCACCTTTTTAGTGAAGCTCTTCACTTTTAGTTTCCCAGCTTGGTTACCTTTATCTGCCTGCATCTTATCGTAGAAATTTTGTTTCAGGTTTTAAGCCAGAGTAGTTCAAAACAGCAAACAGCTGTGAAATGCGTAAATGCGAGCCTTTCTAATGAACAATTCGTGCACTTCCCAATGATTTTTCCCACCTTTCAGCTAAATGAAAGAGATAGTCAAGCTAGCCTGTTAGTAATTTCACGCTTTGATAATCAGTAAAGCCCTCATGCAAGATTACCGTTTTGGGCCTATCGCACAATAGAGAACTCTAAGCGGTATTTTTCATGCAGATTTCGGCATGCAAACTATGAGACAGATCCACGAGTTAACTGCTTTGATTAATAAGAGCAAGGTCCAACTATGAGCCAAACCAAGCGGAGGGGCAATATGACGGTATTTCATCATTGACAGTGGTTTCATGACTAGCTGGATCCAATTCCTGGGAGTAGTGCAAAAAATGGTTATCATGGAGCAAGCAGTAGTCGATGAAAGCATTGAGACTTGATGCCAACGGTAATGATTGTAAAATCTTTTAGATGAAGTCAGGACGGTTCTTTTGTAGGGCACAAGAAAGGTGGTTTTGAAGAGCTGTGGCTTTTCCATCTGAAACCATTCTCATCCAAGCAAGGCTCTTGCCTCCTCTTAAGTAATTGACGAAAAACGTCAATGACTAACGATGATGATAGTATGTGCAATTGAAGGTATTCAACAAGTTGAGTGATTGACGACAACAACATTTTGCTTTCGTACAAATATGTCATTCTTTTTTTGCGACCTTATGACTTAAATCACTCAAATTCCACGACAATTGCAATGTCGTAATACTTTTCTTTCAAGTCTGCGCCTGCGAGATATAAAAAAATTTTAACATAGTACATATGCACTGCATAGTTCACCTTTCGACAAAGTTCAGTCTATTGCTATCAACAAATACACTATGTCTGCTGCCCAAGAACTGTAAGTGCTGATTCTTTCAGTCCCGCTCCTGAGCTGACCTTTGCCTACCTCTCCAGAATACTAACATTCCTCAGCAAACCTGTGACTGTTGAAAAGCCTATACCGGTAAATTACGACTTGGGTAATCTTGCCGTTTTTGATCCCAATCCACTGGACTCCACAAAGATTTCCAACGATGACGCAAGGAACCAATACTTGAAAGACGTTACTAGGGACAATGTACAGCTGTTGATAAACCAGGTTTTATCGCTTCCTATCAAACAGACAGTAGACAACTCGAATGGAGGAAGCTCAACGATGACACTCATTTCTCTGCCACAGCCATTGACTCCTTTGCCTAGAGAGAAGGAGGTGCCCAAGGCCAAGGAGCCTACTAAGTGGGAGCTTTTTGCTGCCAAGAAGGGTATTCAGAAGAAAGGAAAGGTTGCTAAGAAAGTGTTTGATGAGGCCACTGGAGAGTGGGTGGACAAGTGGGGTCACAAGGGAAACAACAAGAAGCTGGATGACCAGTGGCTTGTGGAAGTGGACGATGAGGTCAAGGATACCTCAAAGGAGCTTGTAGATCCTAGAAAACTGAGCAGAGACGAAAGGAAGAAGTTGGTGAAGAAGAACATGCTGCAGCAGAAAAGAAACAGAGACAAATAAGCGGGACATATAGAGTAAATAGGCAAGTGTATTTATAATGGATTACGTGAACGTTTGGTTTTCGCCTGAGAGCATGGCTGTAGGACGGAATGACTGCTTCAATTCCATTTATATAGTAGCATAGTCTTTGATTTACTCTATTTTCCTACACCATAAATTTCATGCTCTCTGCCTGAAAAAAATAAATCAGTAAAGTGTGAGGAAAAAAGCTAACTGGAAAAGACAAGTGTACCACATCAACACATTTTGCCTGAGAAAAACGAAAGATGGCGTTCGATCCAGTTAACTACAGACCGACGATAGATGCTATCTTAAATGTCTCAGATGTGGAACAAGTGTCTGTGAAAAGAGTGCGAGGAGCGCTAGAGGCACTCTTCAATGAGGACCTGTCAAGCGACAAGGATAGGAAGAAGGAGATAAACGATCTTATACTCGAACGATATTATGCTATGGTCGACGCAAATAAGAAAAATGGGACAGATGGGCTTAGTTTAAAGGAGCGAGTGAAGAAACTTGAGCAAGAAAATAAGGTTCTCGCAGCCAGGCTAAACACATCTATTGACGCAAAGGCGGATATAAAGCAGTTCAAAAGCAAGACTGTGTCTAAGAGTCCCAAGGTCAAGGTAAAGATAGAGAAAAAACGCTCGACTCGCAAGCCAGGAAGTCATTCGCATCTGTTGAAGCCATGCCTGACCAGTCCTAAACTGGCAGCTTTTCTGGGGCACTCAAACCCCATTCCGCGGCCGCACATCGTCAAGGCAATATGGGATTATATCAAAGAACATGATCTACAGAATCCCAAGGACAGGAGAGAGATTATCTGTGATGATAAACTACGACCCGTACTGGGTAACAAATGTACAATGTTTCAGATGAATAAAATTCTTGCTGACAAGCATGTGATGGCTGCTGACGAGGAGGATATACGCAAGTACGAGAAAGCCCAGCTGAACAATGAAGAGAAAACTGGTGGCAGCGATGACGACGATGGCGATGAGGGAGACGAAAATAATCAGACTTCTGAGGAGGAGGATTGATATTGTAAGCAGAATTACAATGCGGTTTTCATTTCAGCCGGGCATGGATGGGCTATAGTGATTGAGTGGGACCAACCACTGTATCTGGTGAGGACAGCTAGCGCAGCTCGACTAGACCATAACAATATTACCTCTAATGAGTAGATGAATTATATGTAGCTTATGTAACTTCTAGATGTACCATACTGGCAACTCTATTCTATACTAGGCGACCTGAAGAGGCTCGCATTTTTATCACAAGGGCTTGCATACTCCGGCCATGGTTCATATTAACTATTAGTCCCACCGCGAAAAAGTACTTGAACCAGAAATGTCTAAATATATAACGTAAGCTCAGACACAGTTCTTGTGAGCACAAGCAGTACCATGGGGGGTTATGGAACCGTTTTGATGGGCCCAGATGGTGCGATTGCAAGCTTTCTGAAGGTACAGCTTGCCACAGACGAGTCCGTGCACTTAACCACCGTTGGTAAAATACCCGGAGTTCCCTCTGTGCCCCAAAATGTATCGCATAAAAAGACACACAGTCTTATAGACCGAGATCTGGAGGTTTACAAAGATGCATTAAAGAAGATAGATAGAAATGAAGGGCCTAAGGAACTGAAAAGCTCGGCAATTGAGGAATTCCTGAGGTCGAATGCGGACTTTAAATATTTTAAGCACCTGTCCAGCCAACAAGTGGTCTTAAAATTTCAAGAAACCATACGTGGAGATTTAGCACGTGACCCAGCCAATTATTATCTAGAGACGGTCAGGTTTGTGGATTTACTTTTGGGTTGCAAGAGCACGAGTTCTCAGAGAGAGGCACTTAGCTTTTATAGATCAAGGCTTCTCAACACTACATTTCTTACAGCACCCGTTATAGAGGACAAGTTGGTCAAAACGATTGTGCGAAACTTTCAAGTTGCTGAAACAGAGGTCAGAGAAACAGCAAAGCGATTAGCAGGACAATACACGAAATTAGACCTCTACAATGAGCTTCTATCCTTTGACCCGTTATCTAATATGTATCGCAGACACCAATTTCCTGACGAGAATGCCTACGCAGCATGGGTAAATGAGGTTAAACGAAAGAGGGAGACACTTTTTAAACTTGCTGACCTTGGAAGATCTTATGGGCAAACTGGTAGTAAGAACATAACTCCTAAAAACAGTGAGCATGTACTCCAAGAGCTCGTCACTATAATTTTTAGGGAGAGGTTTACGGACCTGCAGTTCATGGCATATGCTATACGATGTGTAGACGTGTGGCAACTTGACCCTTTCAGAGTTTACTTCCTGTGTTTGGACAGGATATTGGGAAGCGGGTCTCTCCAAACTGATGGAGTGTTCAATTTTGAGTACGCAAACAAAGCACTTACACTTGCCCAATCACTCAGCTCGACTGAACTGCCATTTGAGCAGTGGCCTCTTCCACGATATAGAGATATCGGAGGCCTTCTGTCACAAATAATGTCTCGCTGTGAGGCTCAAGTGATGGGTAAGTTTGTGCTGTTTATGACTGCCGATCAGAGAGAGTTTGATGATGCTCTGGGATTCATCTCAATGCTTAGTATTAGGAACCCTAAGTTGTCAGATGCTCTACGCGCTACTCTAAGCCAGATAGTTCAGCAAAAACTGAAAACATATGAGCTGGAGAATGCAACAAATTACGCAGAATATTGTCGTGCAATAGACACGTTCTTAGTGGACTTGGATTGGCTTCACAACTGGCGCATACATAATAAGAAGACTGACAAAAAGTGGCAAGTGGCTCGTACTTTTTTGGACTTTTTGGTACCCACTTTCTGGAGCATATTCAATAAGCGCATAAGGGCACCAAGGAAGCAGCCCGACACATCATTTTTGATTGATTTTTTAACTAGTGTTGCCAAGGTAGAAGATCATCCTGAAGTCCAAGGATATAATCTTGATTACAGCTATACGGGACTTATTTATCGAGACATTCGCCAACTTGTGGAGGTAGAATGGCGAAAAGAGCTGAAGGAAAGATGTAAAAGTGCAATAGAAAAGGACGATTTCAAAAGGCTCGAAGGCGTCAGTTTTACGCGTAGTGTGCAAAGTATCATTGAACTTTGCACATCGTATACTACCGTGCTCTCAGAGATGAAAATGGATTCGGTGTACGAGAGTGCATGCCTGTATGCCTCTTTGGCACAGAATATCAACGATTGTATGGTTTATTATGCAGAAACAATGATTTCCAGGATGAAGCGATCATTGAGCAGCAAAGCTATTGCATTTGCTGAGTATAAACCTTTTTCAGACGAGTTCAGCAGTGAAGTTGTTACATTCACATACCTCAACAACATCTACAAAATTTTGACCTATTTGAAAGAGATAGATACGTCTGGCTTTGAGGAGTTTTCCAAGGCTTTGGACGAGAAAAAGAATGCTACTCAGATCCCAACCATGCTTGTGTCTGTGAAAGTTAGTAGCGCTGAAAATGTAGAGGATAAAGATGGTAAACCTTGTACTTTGTCTGTGAACCTGAGAGGAGAAGTTCAGGGTAAGACTAAAGCAGTCTATAAGGACCACAATCCTTTGTGGGACGAGGATTTCAGGACTTTAACAAAGCCTACAAAGGCAAACTTCGTGTTTGATATTGTCCACGAAGACGGTATGGCTTTATATCAAAGCGTGAAATACAATGTAAACATTACGAAAAAGCCTATGCAAAGGAAGGTGCGCATCAGCTTGGAGCCTAAGCCTGGTGTACTGAATATAGAATTGAGCACCGAGCAGGAAATTTTTGACCCCGTTTATTACTTGGGTAAAGCCATCGTACAGGTGTCACGAATAAGAGATGCGGCAACAAGGCTGCTAGTCTTACTTTTTACCCGAAAGATTAAAGACATTTTCACGGTCGAAAATCTGAGCAAAAGTTTACTGTCTAGACCTGTAAGAGACGATCAGCAAAGTGCAGATAGCGCTGCAGATGAAATTGTAGAGCAGAACATAACCTATCTGAAACTCGAAGTGCTTCCCAATCTTTACATGAACCTCGAAGATGACATTTTTGTTGAGATTTGTACTCAGATATGGTACAGCATCATATCCTGTGGTGAGAACCTGATTTTGCCTCGTCTATCTGCCGTATACAACAACATCACTGCCAACCTCAACAGGTCGAAAAGAATTTCTGTTAACAAACTATTTGCAACAAAACGAAAGACTCATGTGAGGACTTCCGATGATGTCAGGCGCACCTATCAGTGGATTGAGCGTTACTATCAGCAGCTAGTTAGAACCGATGACGAATACATGAATGCTTTTTACAGTTTGAGGGAAAACACGTTAGTCACTTCCTATAGAAGCTTCAAGGAAGCTGAAACACTTTTTGAGTTGCAAGAACTTGATTTGAAGAAGTTATATTACGAGTTTTGGGAGGTCTATAATGACGTGGTTGTGAGCAGGATGTCACGCAAGCTCGGGCTAAGCACAATTATGGTTCAAGGGACAGCAAAAGCAAGAAGCAAGCAGCTAGAAGATGGTGAAAAGCACAAAGAAGACGAGAGAGTGCTAGAGAGAAGGGACTTGATTTTGCGAGTGATTTTATCGAAGTCGGGCCCCAATAGCGAGCGGTTTGTAAGGCATGCGTTAGAAAAGCAGGAGCGTTATCAGCGAGCACTAGATACAGAGTTTGATTTAGCTGCCTTACTCAAGAGATTGTAAAGAGAGAAATTATAGGACAGCCAGATTCTTGTCAAGACCGAAGTTGATGCTTTCGCCATTACGCGTTACCCTCTTATCGATTCTGTAGATAATATAGCTGTGTAGACACTAATAGCGAAGTACTTAAGGTAATTATCATAACTATGGCCAAAAAATAGGGTAACGAAATTGTCGCATGTTACATAATTTCGCTATGCATTATCGATTTTATCTGTGCGGGACGTATGACTTGGTAGGCCAATACGTGAAACAGGTGAAAGCAATTGTCTTGTCTGGAGTGTGGCTGTCAGATTTGTTCCTGTAGTTGCATAGGACTATTTGAATTGACCCACTGTTCCAGTCTTGAGATAATTAAGCTGTTTTTAATAGCAGAAAATTGCCCCGCAATTTGAGACCCAAAAATGGGCTCTTATAGCAATAGTGGCAAGGTCCCGAATAGCGGTGTAGGCAGTAGCCTCGATGCTTTGATTGATGACCATGTCTCAGACTCCCATCTACTGGATAACAGTTCCAGAGCCAATGGGAAACAATTGGCTGGCGAGGATGGGCAAAGGGATGACTTCTCAAGCAAGGCTCGCCCTGTAGTTGATGGTGACAATGAACGAGATGATAACGACTCTCAAGATGAGCAAAGGTCTTTAGAGACAGTCAATCTAGGCAATATGGAGTTGAATAGGTCAATGGTTCCTGATTGGCCCAATAATTCGCCTCCTGTCTTGGAGTTCAACGACCAGAATGAAAACCTCATTGGAGCTGAAACTAAATCGGATGCAGAGAATATTGAAAAAGATCCAGAAACTGCTCAGAAAGACATCGGTTCACCCGCAAAGTCTAATGACTTACTTTCCTCCAACCAATTTATTCCCAATGAGTCTTCCCCACTTACTGCTCTTCCACCTTCTAAAGTGAATACAGAGCTCCTAAGCCCTAATGACAATGTTGATCCATCGTCAAACGATGACACCTCGTTGAATTTTCTTATCAGAAGTAGCTCCCCCGCTCCCATTGCAGCAATGAGATTTCCTGAAAGGCAGGACGCTACAACAGACTCCAAGCTGTCCTCTTCTGTGAGCTCCAATCAATCAGGGGCCTCTAATCTTACCGCTGTCGAGTTCAAGTCGAACCCTGCAAATCCAGAAACAACAAAAACTGATATACATTCGTCGTCATTTTCCTCTAATTTGGATGATGATGATATCAGCAACAGAAGCAACCGCAGTAACAAAACCAGCGGCAGCAATCGCAGTGATGAAAATGACAGAAGCGATACTAACTCGACAATGAGTGTGCGTGAGTCTCTCGAGGCTTTCAAGCCGATGGTCTCCAAGTCCGCAGGCACTGACAAGTTCAACTATGGTTCAAATAGCCCTACAGACTCAGTGAAGACAGAAAATGTAGGCACCATCAATACAGATACGATTTCTTCTGTGATCACTAACGCATCTAACTCTGGCACAGCTATCTCCGGCGCCTCAGGTGCTGCTCCCATGACCCCTACCAATACATTTTACAATACTTTTCGCTCCGTGGCTTCCAGCTTCACTTCCAGTAGAGGGAGTACGCCTCACCAACGCTCCTTCTCTGACGCCGCACTTGAATCCTCTAGCACTGCCAACACATCTATGGCTTCGACCAGCTCGAATCTATCCGATAACTCAATAGCAACAGAGGCGGCCAACCAAGAGGGTCAGTTAAAGGAGTCTGTTGGTAGCGATGGGACTCCCAATATGTTGAGCTACCGGCGTTCCCGGCGTTCGAAGCGGGCGTCATCTGCATCGTCTACCCTTAGTGCTTTGAACACCGCAAATTCGCCTATTTCTCCCTCGGTTAACGATGACCGGGTTCCTATAACATCGCCAACCGCCTCAAAATCGGCTTCAACGCTTGACCGCACTCTATACATTGACGAAAAATACCTTGATACACAGTACCATTTTGCTTCCTTAAAACGTAATATGGACTTTCATGAGCTGTTTAAGGCGGTGCCTCAAGAGGATCGTTTAATTGACGACTTCAGCTGCGCTTTGAGCAGGGAGTTTTTGCACCAGGGAAGACTTTATGTTTCTGAACACTACGTTTGCTTCCACTCGAACCTGTTTGGGTGGGTCACAACATTAGTGATCTCTCACGACGATATTGTGGACTTTAAGAAGAGACCTACGGCAAAGTTCTTTAACAATGGTATCATTATCGAAACAAAAGATGCAACTCACCATTTTGCTAGCTTTATGGCAAGAGATGATACGTTTAACTTTCTTGAGATTATCTGGAGTAGATCGACAGCTCTCAGTGAGGCTTTTCATGAGCCCAAGCGGCAAACGGAACTGTTCATGGTGTCGGGAGTGTCAGGAATAGCTCACGGACTAAAAGACCTGAATTCTGTATCTCCAATGATTTCGGGAATGGATTCTGGATCCAGCTCCAACGTACACAAGCTTACAGAGGCGGATATTTTTACTATTGATGAAGATGGGCCTGAGTCTCCTCAACAAAACTCTGGACGTATCTCGCCCGATATGGATGCTTCCTCGTCAAGAGCCAAGACTGTCGGCTATGTTAATGAAGGGCCAATGGCCCATGAGCCAACGACTCCTATAACTTTCAAACCCATTCACGAAGGAGAGTCTTTGCTTTTAGACACTGTGTTTGACGCTCCATTAGGGCTTGTATTTAACGTCCTGTTTGGCCCCAACGTAGAATTCCAGCAAAGTCTTATGAGTCTGAAGGGCGGTTTTGACTTTTCAGATTACAGCGCTTTCACTGAAAAAGAAGGCGAGCTTTCTCGTTCTTTCGAGTATCAGCGTAACTTGGGATACTCGATAGGCCCAAAATCTACTACCGTGAAGTGCACTGAAATTATTGAAAAGAAAGATTTCAACGATCAAGTCCAAGTAATCACTATTTCAAAGACGCCAGATGTGCCTAGCGGAGGCACTTTTTCAGTCAATACTCGCTATATTTTTGCTTGGGATCAGGACAACAAAACTCGTCTTCAGCTTTCATACAAAGTGAACTGGACAGGCCGCAGTTGGATCAAGGGCATGATTGAGAAGAGTACCGCTCAAGGTCAGACTGATATGGCCCAAACACTTGAAACTGAGTTGCGGAAATTGCTTCCTTCCCTCACAGATCATCCTGAAACTATTGAACTGCAGTCTAGTCCCATAGAGAAGTCAGTGGTGGATTTCGTCTCTCATGAAGCCAGTGCAGTCGCAAAGACTAACATGGGTATGACTAGTAGTTTCAGTTTGCAAAGCTTTGGGGACTATGTCATGTCGCTTGACCTGAAGACAGCGCTACTAGCTCTGGTAATTGTTGTGCAAATAATTTCAATTTTGCATATGAGAGCCAACAACAAGTTTTTAAAGGAGCTGATATTGGCACAGCAGCGAGAGGACAATCAGTGTTTGGCACTTCTGGAAAAACTCATCGGAGGCCGTAGTGATGATAAGAACTTATTAAGCACGTTAGACAATTGGGAACGAGAGCTTTGAGGACGTAATTATGACCGTTACGATAGCTTAAATGGAATGATTGATGAATATGTAGTCATATGTAAGACTAGTACGCATTTACTGTGTAGATCTCTGGGTATAATGCTGACGTTAATGCACTATCCACGAAAGCAAATATATGTAGCTACATTTGTATACTTGATCTATATTGTTCTAGCAGTTCCCTGCGCTGCTCCGTCGACAGATATATACAGCAACTTGTTCCAATAAAAAAACTATACTAGGAAAACACATTGTTCATGCAATTAATCTAGTTATACTATTATACAATGTCTGAAATATTACGTTTGTCCATTGAGTTGTCTGAATTTGAAGTTCGGTTAGGAAATATAGGCAGCTTAGGTAATGGAGGTAGCATGTCCTTCTTACTCTTGCGCCTTTTCAAATGTTGCGAATACTCTCGATGGTCGACAAAGTCAGATGTCTTAGCGTGTTCAACGTGTCTTGACAACTTTTTCTCCTTCGCTTTCTTCTCCTTCTCCCGTTTTTTCTTCTCCTGATTCTTATAAGCACGGTCCACCATCATTCGCATCAGCAGCTTCTTGTAGTAAACATAGCTAGCAACTAAGGAGTTCCGCATGATAACTATTAGCAACCCTACAGAGAAAGGTACGGCTATCTTCCAATAGTAGGATACATTTTCTTTCAGATCCCCAAACTTTTCAAAGTTCATACCGTAGTAGCCGGTCCAGAATGATAAAGGTAAGAAGATAACAGTGATGAGTGAAAGCTGCTGCATTGAGTAGTTCGTTTCTACAGAAATCGTGTTAAAGATAAGGTTGATGAGATTCTCAATGGTATTGCGCATAGAGTCAATGTCATCGTTGAAAGAGATGGTGTGGTCAACGACATCCGCCAAATAGATCTCGGCAGTCTCCGAGATGAAAAGCCTTGCAAGCGCTTTGGGGTTGTGCACTTTTGAGGTTAAATCTCCGAATGCTCCACCTTGTGATCTGGCCATTTCCCTCAATTGATTGACCATTGCTGTCAATGGAGTAAGCCTTCCTTTTAACAAACTGAGTTCGCCTATCATAAGGTGAAGTTCTTTAGTGTGTACCATTGTTGGGCTAAACAATATGTCTGACTCGAACTCAGTTAATCTGCGTTCGTACGCAGTGATTATCGGGTATAATAGGTCAACCACGGCGTCTAGAATTGCTTGGAACAAAACAGATGCATCGCATGAATCTCGCAAGATAGTCTGCCTAGAGCTCAAGCGAGACAGTATAGATTGTTCTAGCTCGTGACCAGAGTGTTCAAAGAAAGATATCACAGTGTTAGAGTCCGTGAGGAACATTGAGGTTTGTTCGCAGCCAACGCTGAGACCACGATAATTCAAAGGCCGATGGCTTTCCAATAGACTAGCCTTGTGCTTTGTCATTCTGATCGTAGCGTCTGTTAGTTTGGCCATGTGTGACGTCGCTATCTGAGCAGAAAGAGATTTTGCTTTGGGCTTTTCGAAAACAGACGATACACTGCTGACGTCACTTTTTTGGTCAGAAACTTGAGACGAACTGCTCTTGCCGGCATCACTGGTGTCGGTTTTGTTCCCTTTGCTATTGGTATTGGCATCAATCTCTGTATCAGGTTCATCGTCATGTCTACGCCGAGAATTGTCTCGCCAAAACAAAAGCGACTTATACCAGCTTAGGCTCTCCATCTCCCTATCCACTTTGATCAATTTTAGCAAAGGAAAGACGGTGAACAAATGAGTCGAATAAACGTCGACTTTTGTACGTTGTGGGATATCGATCATGTCCTCAATAGCCAGTCTATGGAGCTTATATTTTTCTGCTATCAATGTTATAGCCTCCCACGACAACCCGTTCACATTCACCCATCGCACTTTTGCCCAAGAGGGTCGGTAGTTGAGAGCCTGTTGTACCGCCTCACGTGACTGGAAAACGTTGTTCATATATGCAGAGATGGCCTCTTTAGCTTCCAACAAATCCGTAGAATCGTTTTCGTCCTCATTAGATAAGTGTGGAGCCATCTCTGAGGGCAGTTCAAAATGTTCGACCCGGTATCTCGCCTCAGAATAATCGGTAATTGTAATAGCCGAGCCCGGCGAGGAGAGTAACACACTGGTCGTGGCGATATCGATACCAGGCTCCCAATCCGCACGTTGACGTGCAGCGGATGCCGAGGACTTTGACTCTAAGTAACGTCTTGTTGACTTCTTTTTGGTTTTTTTGTGCGGTGATCCAGAGCGATGCTGTAAGAATTGATGGGCCGTCGAAGGATCAGGTAAATTGTCATTGGCTTCTGTGTCCATGCCGCTAGTTGTATTTGTGGTTCCAGGGCCACTCAATTTGTCAGCGTAGCCGTCATTCTGGGAAGTAGTATGTTTCTGGTTCGCAGCAAGGTCCCCACCCTCAAAATAACTGAAGTATTTTTTGTGCTTCCTCCTCTTCTTGTGTTTAGTCTTGGTGCCAGACTTCGAAATGTTAGCGTCCGTGCGCTCTCCTTCATTGCGTCTTCCAGTCTGTTCGTTAGTGGAGATCGGAGCAGCGTAACTCTGAGGTGTTTCTTCAATTGCCTCAGAGTCGCTGCTGCTATGGTCAGAGAAATTGTATTGATCGTAGTCGGACCAGTCGATCTCATTGCTTTCAGGCAAACTGGGCAGGTTCGGGTCTTCCGAGTCGAACACAACTTTTCTGCTCATGGGGATACTTGAAAGACCGATCTGAAAATCAGTATCAGCCTTCTCAAGTTGAGCTGGTCTATTCCAAAAATTGAGCTCAGTTGATATGGCTCGGCTTCAATATCTCACCTGCTACCGACGCATAAAAACGCTGGATCTGCAGGTAAGCTTGTGGAGCTTAGCTGTGTATGCAGGTGAAAGCAAAAGAATTCGCGCCTCTGCCGTTCTGCTTAAGTATGGACAATGTACAACCTGCAGTGATAGGAAATTTTATAACCAGGTTGACTAGTAGCAATCTCAGCTATCACTGGTGCACACCATTTCACAGCCTTCAATTATCCGGTTTTCTCCAATCTAAGGACCTTTTACTCCACAGCTTTTTCTGCCGACAAATGAAGAGGCTTAAAGATGCCTTGGGATTAGTTCCCGTACGAGTCTTTCCGGCAACTGCAAGAGTATTTAGCCGTTCCCAGCAGTTGTTTCACCTCACTTACCTCGTCGCGTGTACGCAAGTGTCAAATCGGCAATTACGTGTGCTTGATGTACCTGTGCTAGCCGATGAGCGTGGGTCTACTGCGCCCAGTACTGCTTTCGTTCGCATGCTTGTTGAGCAGAGAAATGGAAGTCTCGTGCAAGCGCAACGTCCCGCCAGCTTTATCCGCCGTGCACGCCCACTTACTCGTATAGAGTCATCTGATAATAATTCTAAGCCAAACCCACCAAAACAGAAAAATCCCAAACACTCAGAGAGAAAGGCAAACCTAGGATCAATGATCACAATGCTACAGGAGAAGGTACCTGATCTTTTGCAACATACTCTTCCCTCAGAGAGCCTCTCATCAGAAGTACTGCTGCGTCTTTTCCCCCGCCGGTTCCCGCACTGGCCAGTGTTCAAAGGATCCATTGTCTATATGACCACTTGCAAGACAATTCAGCTGCTGTTGACCTCGCTGTATCTGAATCCTGATACAAAGCTGCACGTGACCAGCATCCGCGTGATCGAGCCCGTTGATAGCGATACATTGACTGATGAAGAGCTACGTGCTCTTCGATTTGCCAATACCATAGTAGAGAGGAGTATTGACACAAATGGTGACTGCTTTGACCACTATGGAGGAGTGTCTCGGTATTCGACCAAAATCATCTTCAAGTTTCGCACTTGTCTCGAGGACTGTGGCCACATAAATGAGCAAAAGTCGCCTCCTCCTCTCACTTCTCGTGCCAAACTGGGCGTCTTCAAGTCCTCTTCTCTCAACTCGATTATCAACCCACTTAATTTGTTGCATTCTCTCAACTCGTTAACCCCAGCAATGCTCAAAAACAAGGTAGAATTGAGCTCCTCTCCGGAGCATTTGGAACGCATCGTCAGCGGAGTCTTTGTCTTTGAGCTTAACGAGATGAATGACAAAATTGTTGCGCACACAATTGACGACGTCGAAGTCATTGAGAACAGCCAACTCAGCCGCCGACCTAGCGGAGGCGATCAAGCCTTTGCTGCATAGTGTTTGTTGGAGAAAAGTTTCTCCCATAACTATCGCTCCTGTATATATCCAAGTATTATATCTGTACGTTCGTATGCACACTCAAAACAAAACATTATTCTATCTTATGATTTCTATATGTTTAAATGCTATAGGTATGTATCTTGCATCAAGCAAGAGTATGCGAATCGTCAATAAAAGCAACAAATTCAACCAAAGCCAAAAATCCAAATACCTGAAAACTATGTTCAACCAACCAAATGCCAAATAACCCAAACCAAACCAATCGCATGCGATCTTCAAACACCAGGCCTGAAAATATAATGAAAACCAGAACTATCTTTCGGCTACCAACTATCAGCGGACAATGGTACCTAAAGGAAAGGCAGCTGGCTGACGGAGTGGTTCGCGGACAGATGAATCTCATCATCTACAATAACAACATCCTCAGAGTTGCGCATTCCCTTGGAGGGAGCTTGCCAAATCGTCAGGCCATTCGCATCTTTGAACTGAGGTACGTAGAAGGCACTGTTCTGGTTGCCAAACTGAGGAAAGTACAAATTCGACCTGTGTAGTGAATAGGAGTCCGCAGTCGTACTGATAGAGTGCACGAGTGAAGGAGGCATAGAACCATACTCCTCATTCATGCTATTCAGCGACATAAAAGAGCCGGAAATCTCAATTGGCTTGACAAGTGAATTGTCTGTAGAGTGGTTGCAGTTCATGTCAAGAGCTGCGTCATTAGTGACAGTCTTTTCCTCGTAGTCCTCAGCCTGCTCCAACTGATCAACTTGCTCGACCTCAAACATAAAGTCATTGAAAAACTCAATGTCTTTGGACTCTGCAGGTACGTAAGTAAGCTTCGATTGCTCAAACTCGTACTTGAACTCCTGATCCAAGTTGAGACCTTTGTGGAAGTTAAGCTGCAGGCCTGTCACGCACCTATCCATGTTTCTCTGAACAGGCTTCAGGCATAGTAAGTTTTCAACGATAGCATCGTAACTGGTGAAAGACAGGTCATGGTAGTAATCGTAAAAAAAGCTCTTCGACTTTAAATAGTTCGAGAAGTTAGCGTCATCATAGCTCGCTTTACGGAAGGCGCACTTGCCAAAAAGAGTAAACAGAAGAGTGATGCCTAAAGACCAGCAATCGGCAAGCTTGGCATCATAACTCTCAGCATTGCCAAGGTGATAGTGCTTCATGAGGGCCTCCGGTGCCATGTACTTCTCCGTTCCAACATTGAACTCTCTACAATCGTTCGAGTATGTAGAGAGTCCCCAATCACATAGCTTAACATCACCAGTCTCGGTAAGCAAAACGTTTTCAGGCTTGATATCCCTATGGTAGACGCTTTTGTTTTGCGAAAAGTTGATGACATCAGCAAGCTGGGTCACCATCTTGGTAAAAGCAGCCGGGTCGTTCTGCAACAACAGACCCAGTTGAGTTTGGTTGTGAATAGCATCATAAAGGTCACCCTGTGCAACATACTCTAGCACTAACACAATATATTTCTTGGTTTCGTAGGTATCGATTAGCTGGCATATGTGCTTGTGATATCCCAGTCTGCGCATCACGGATATCTCATGCCTAGCCATGTTAACCGTGCCTGGGATGCTTTTCTTCAGGGACTTGACAGCAACCTTGCAGTTGGTGAGAACGTCAGTTGCTAATGTGACCTTACCAAAGCTACCGTTCTGGATGTTTGAAACAAGCTTGTAGCGGTCCTTTAAAAGGGACCCTTTCTCATATGAGAGGTATTCGTCTCTGGCAGAGACATAGTCCCTGTTCAGTGACCTGAGGTGTGCATTGTAATCTTTAGTGTGATCCTTGGACAGCTCCGAGTCCTTAGTAACAGCTGCGGACGCCATGTGGAATGATTCTAATGAAAAGTGGTATTACTAGTCACTTTCAATGATTAGTGCTAATAATAAAATGGGGTCGCGCACCTGCCAAAATTGCAGATTTCCAAAAAGGGAAACGTGCAAACACCGATAAGATAAGAAACAGTGGATCGATTAATAGAGGGCGAGACGACAGAACAAGAGGGCCAACAAACGACTGTGCTTGGCTAGCTCAAGAAACCTGCGTTATCGAGACAACAATATTGGGAGGCGTGAATGGAAATGCAAATGCAATAATGCTAATTTGGGCCTTGCCGTGCTACCTGACACAGACTTAGCCACGATGGCAGAGAGTTAAGTATGGTCAACTGAGGCTGAGTAGTTCAAGGGACAGTGGTGTTTAAAGTGAGCAAAAATGCCGTCAAATGCAATCAGAAGCACTAACAGCACAGATAAACGCTTGCAAACACCGGAAAACACTACCAAAATGACAAATATATGGGTTAACAGGAAGAACCCAACAAAGCTAACACACTCAAGTCTTTGGCCAAATTTAAATAATGCGTAGAAGTGCGAATTGCGATTCCACACTAAATTAGGAGACAAAAAGCCAATGCCCCAAACGGATTGTGTCATTTTTTCGAATCATTTCGCTAGAATTCCGCCGGTTAGTCATTTTCTCGGATTCTCAGAAATTATCCGGTCGACTTTTTGCACTGCGGTGGGGTGGGGAAGCCACCGCGGGGAAGCTGGAATGTTCGCAAATTTACGCCTCTGTTTACGTGTCAATCCCCCGCGGTAAATAAGATACTAGATTAGGAATTTGCGAAAAGTCACGTGCAAGTAGCTGCTTGATGAAGTGACGGACCCATATGCCATTTGTGTCTTATCTTCATTAGCGAGGAGTGACGGCTGCATGGGTAATTTCATATGCATGAATAGAGAAGATAGTGGACAGATTGGGTAAGCAAAGAGTAATGATATGTAGATAGCTGGATGGCCCGCAGATATGTGCATGCTAGATAAACAGCTTACTCAGTACATAGATTAGATAGTCCGTTATCTCGAGCCACGATGATTGCTTTATGGCTTATCGCAATGGAGGCAAAACTATCGCTTTACTATCTCTACACCTCCTCGTTTTTACCCATTTAACTTAAGTCTTACCATGTAACTATAAACTCGTGCAATATCAATCTACAACCTGTAAATTCAATATCCCATTAAGCGCGGTCACCCAAGTAACCAATCGCAGACAGAAAGAACGCCACTCCGGAAATGGCACTTGCAACTCCGTAATTCTTCTTCAAACGCTTCAAGTCGGCCTCAGCGTTGCTTCTGGTCAATGCCAACTGTGCCTCACCAAGGTTCTCCTCAACCTCAACAAGCTCCTCAACCTCAACCTCCACGTCTTCTTCTTCAGAAGAGTGTCTGCCCAGGTCGTTGTAGACAGAGCCATCGAGCTCAGACTTCTCCTCGGGCTTCTTTCTCTTGACTGTCTTCTTTACAATAGTGGGCTTTTTAATCTTGGTGCTTGTGACCTCACCGCTCAATTTATCGCCGGCATCTAAGAGTTTCTGCTCATAAGTAAAAACTGACACGGCGTAGTATGCCAAAGTCAAAGGAAACCCTAAAGCAGCGTAGATGAGGTATGGATGTTTGCCCCTAGGTGGAGAGCTTTTGTAAGCAGCGGTAAACATGTAAGAGGCCAATCCACCTAGCGTCAGTAGCGCAGCTCTGCTCGAGTACACTAGTCTTGTCACATATTGCTTGATGCGATCAAGTTTATAACTGGAGCTGAGGTAGTCAATCAAAAAAGAGGTTCCACTCAAAGATCCATAGCCGAGGACCCCGGTAGTGATCCCCAACGATCCTACTCCAATCAACTTCACAATTGTTAAACACCTGCTCATTTCGATAGTGTCAACAAGCTGAGAATGTGACGTTTGTGTATTTAGCTCAAAACAAAGAGATATAGGTGTATATCTTTCGTTTGCCTTGCGCCCGCTGAAATGATCCTTAGTTATGCCCTCCCCTCACACAGTAGCGCCATTTTTTTTTTTTGAATTGCTCGCTCAGACAGAGAGTAAAATGGCGTTTATCGCACTTGAGAAGAAATGGAGGGAATCTATCGCGCATGCCGCGGTGCATCACCTTTTAAGGGCTGGTCAACTTTTCGGGGAGCTTGATAACTTTGGTAACTTCACCCTGATGGAGCATTGCAATCTCTCTTGACATATATTCAGTGTGCTTAAATTGCTCCGCAGATGCTTCCATGGAATCGGCATTTCATGTTACTATAACAAAGTATTTTACTCCCTAGCAGCAAAATCTCTGTTACGTCACTTCTGAATACATTCTTTGTGTAGTAAGTATATCTCGATTATTTGATTATCGCGTCAACCCCAGAATTTTTGCAGGCTTTGTGATTTTCAATAGCTTAATGAACAAAACCTGCTCCTTTGACTAAGAACGTCAACATCACGTATTGAAACACTTAACTCGCGTTAAAGACATCGTCGGAAAGGGGTAAGTCGCAATTACCGGATTGGGAAATTTTACAGATTAGAGATAGATAAGGAATTTCAGAGTAGAATTAAGGAGTGGACTTGCTTGTGCGGCAACTCGCAGTAGCTCAGCTTCAATTGTACCAAAATATTCAAAGTTTACTATTTGATCAGTTTGTGAACTATGAGGTCGGTAAATACAGGAATATACAAAATTGCCGTTGACGAGGTCCCCTAGTTTGTCCAGACTAACAATGGTATCCCATGTTAGACCAAGTTGAGCCTAACTATTGGCATACGTATTAGTTCTTTAGCAATTGTTTAAATGCCTACCAAAGAATGATGTTGTAGAAATCAAATTGGTCAAAACATTCTCTCCTCTTCCTAACATGATAAGAAAATTAATTTATCTTCTTTACTATCCCTTATTATCTCTTATTTTTCTGTCCCGCATACTGAAAAAAGTCAAATCCCCAAATATTTCCCAGCTTGTACGACTCATAGCAGTATATACCTAATTTTCTATCTTAGTTCAAGTTTGCTGATTTTTCGGTTTTCAATTCTTAGCGGCAAAAATGACTATCGGAGAACCCCTCCTCATTGGTGTAGATGTTGGTGGAACCAACACTGACTCCGTCCTGATCGACCCATTGAGTCTCACCTGCGAGAACAGAGATGTTTTGGCTTTCAATAAATCAGCCACCGCCAGTGACGTCTCCGAAGGTATCCAGAGCGCTATAAGCAAGCTGTTTGAAAATTCGGCCGTTGCTAAAAAAGAGCAAGTTGTTTCTGTTACTATTGGGACTACGCATTTCATCAATGCCGCAATTGAACAAGATAGTGCTAAGTCAGAGAAAGTAGCTCATTAGATTGAGTACCGGTTACTCTAAGTATAGCCCGCCTTTTTCAGACTTTCCTAGCGGTTTAAGGTCAGTATTGGAAGGTTATGCTGTTATTTTAGACGGTGGAAATCGCATTGATGGTGAGGAGATTCGCCCTATACCTGAAGAAGACATCCGAAAACATGCAGAAGTCATTCAGAAGCTCGGAATCAACTCTATTGTTATCAACGGACAGTTTTCGCCAATGTACAAATTGCATGAGCTGCGTGCTGCAGATATCATCAAGGCGGTATTACATAATTCCAACATCGTTTTGTCTCATACTATTTCTTCTTTGGGCTTCATCGAAAGAGAGGACGCTTCGATCTTAAACGCTGCCATTATGTCCTTTGCCAAAAAAATCATTGTCTCCTTCAACTATGCCATTAGAAAGCTTGGTTTATCATGTCCTGTCTTGTTAACCCAAAATGATGGCACTGTTGTTCCTACCGAGGAGGCAATGGAAACACCCGTACGAACCTTCTCTTCTGGAGCCACCAATTCCATGAGAGGAGCGGCCATTTTGTGTTCCAAAGAGGAAGCTATCAAAGGCAAATCTGTCATTGTTGCAGATATTGGAGGAACAACGACTGATGTCGGTTTGCTGCTCCCATCTGGTTTCCCAAGACAATCTTCAGCATATTCTTACATTTCAGGCGTACGAACAAATTTCTCTATGCCCCAAGATGAATCTATTGGCCTGGGTGGTGGTTCTAAAGTTAAAATTGACGCAAATAACAATCTGACCATTGGACCTGATTCAGTTGGTTCCAAGACTTTGTCGGAAGCCTTGGTTTTTATCGGGAAAGAAATTACCACTACAGATGTTACAGTTGCTATCGGACATGAAACTGATGCTATCATTGACAAATCTATCTATGATGTAGGAAGCCCATATTTAGTTTCTGGCAAATTCAATCTTGAAGTCAAGAAAGCCTTTTCAAAAAAGCTGAAAAGTATGATGGAGGCTGTCATTGACCGGCTGAAGACATCTGCAGACTTGATACCTGTTTTGCTAGTTGGTGGAGGATCCTTTATTGCGCCAGAAAAGCTAGAAGGAGCCAGCTACGTCTTCCGGCCGCCATTTTATGGGGTCGTCAATGCTATTGGAGCTGCTGTTGGCAAGATCAGCGCTACTTCTCAGGCAATCAAGAAGATGGACTCGCATGAAGATAAAACTGTTATCATCAAGAACCTAAAAAAGGAGGCAATGGACAAAGCCGTCGAAAAAGGTGCCATTAGAGAGACATTGGTGATTGACAACATCGTTGTCAATCCCATTCCATATGTGCCCAACACTATTGAATTTTTTGTCAAGGTTATTGGAGATGTAGATTACCACTCAATGAAGCAAGCACGAGTTGTATCCGACACTAGCTTGGAAGGTCTGGTAGGGCTTACTGGTGGCAGTGTTGGCAAGCATTCTGCTGTTGGAGAGAGCAAGAACGTTGAAGCTGAAATTGAATTTGATGCTGCCACTTATATTCCTCACATTAACGAAGACAGGGAATGGATTCTATCAGAGGTTGATGTGAGTTTTTACGTATTGGTGTCTATATTTTGGGATGTGGTGGGGGTGGTACTCCTTACCATCATTACTTGGCCATCCGTCATGTTGTACGGGAGGGCAAAGAGGTGAAGGTCATCAATCCCATTGACTTTCCCAAGTATCAAAAGGATGATGGTACTTTGATAGGTATGGGATACGCTGGTTCCCCTACCGTTGCCTTAGAGCAGCTAGCAGGTGATGAAGCTCTCCATGCCTATGGGCTTTTGACGAAATACACAGGTCGAGCACCAGAAGCAACTTTCCCTTGGGAAATTGGAGGAGGCAACGGACTAACAGGTCTCAAATTGGCAGCAGAACTTGGTGTTCCTTGTGTCGATGCTGATCTGATGGGCAGGGCTTATCCTACGTTGTGGCAGATGATTCCACCTGCAACCCTGAATGTTCCCTTTTTGCCTCCCGCTACTATGAGTGACGGAGTAGGCAGTACCATTTTGATGTCCGAAGCTGTGAGCGACATTGTGCTTGAAAAGGTATTCAGAGCTTCTCTCTCTGAGATAGGAGCACATTGTGCCTTTGTTGCCTACATGACAGACGACGATCTACAACATCGTTCTATCTGGAACTCACTCTCTCTGGCGTGGAAGATTGGAAGAGCTGTTCACATTTCCAGACAGTGCTCGGGGATTGAACAACTGCCTGAGGTGGTAATTGATGCTTTTGGTGGACCCAGCTCTGCTAAGAACATCTTCTATGGCAAAATCATAGGAGTGGAAAGAACCCTTTTTAAGGGCCATGTTTACGGAGAGGTTGACATCAAAGACGATAATACCGGTGACGTGCTGACGATTCCGTTTAAAAATGAGAACATCTACGCTACTCTTAACAAGGATGCAGAAAACAAAATTATTGCATCCGTCCCTGACCTCATTTCAGTTCTTGAGAAAGATACCGGGGAGGCCTTAGGAACACAAGATTATAGATATGGATTGCTGGTGTTTGTAATTGCTTGTGCCCCATCGGATAGGTGGACTGGGACTGAGAAGGCACTTGCCTACAGTGGGCCAAAAGGATTTGGATACGATGATATGGAGTACAAACCTGTTGGAAAGTACACTACACCAACCAGTGTGATTGATGAGTATAGTAAGTCGAACAGAATGTATAGAAGTTGCTTGGTATGTGCTGTCTTACATAAAATTTTGATAGAGCTACTTATCCTTTTTCCAACTAACTTTAAAGGTCAGCTACATCTGGTGTGCCGCACAATATGAGGATACCCCACTTCCCAGCCGCGCGATAGCATAGTTCAACTACGAAAAAGTGAAATTTCATAATTCGAGGAATGGGTGATATCAGCAGAAGTTCGGTCGATAAGCGAGGAAGACAAACGTAAACTGTAGAAGCTTTTTAATTAGATCAAAATGTCATTTTCAAGAACATTTACGCTAACTCGTACACAGGATAAGATTCCTGCCATTGGTAAGTCGAAGAGGTGACAAGAGCACTGTGTAATTCACATATTTGTTTCTTATGCATATTACTAATACTCATAGCTTTTGGTAGTGGGACCAAGTGGCAGTGGAAAAAGAAAGGCAGAAGCAAGGATCACGAGGGAACGTTAGATGAGGACCTAGTTGAGGTTGTTGGTAATGCATTAAAGGCCGGTTTCAGACACCTGGATACAGCTGAGGTCTACACCACTAGGCACGAGATAGGCGAAGCTGTCAAGCGGTCTGGGATTGCTCGTAAAGACCTTTGGGTTACCGATAAGTACAACCCTGGGTGGAAGGTAAACGGCAATCTCCATCGGTCGCAGTCCAATGGTCCATATGCATCGTTGACGAAAGGATTAAAGGACACTGGGCTCGGCTATGTTGATTTGTTCTTAATCCATTCTCCATTTTTTGGGCCAGACACCTCTGGCATTACTTTGGAAGAGGCATGGCAGCAAATGGAACAACTAGTTGATGAAGGTCATGCAAAAAACATTGGCGTGTCGAACTTTGCTATCGAGGACCTCGAAAAGATCTCCAAAGTCGCCAAGTACCAGCCTCAGGTCAATCAGATTGAGTACCATGCATACTTGCAAAATCAATCCAAGGATATAGTAAAGTATTGCAAAGAGCACGAGATATTGGTGGAGGCATTTGCCCCATTAACGCCTATCCTCAAAAACAAAGTGGAGAGTGGACCATTGGACCCTGTCGTCAAGGAATTGACAGAGAAGTTCCAAATTACAGATACCCAATTGCTACTGCGATGGGTTTACGAGACAGGAGTTTTGCCTGTGACAACCACTTCAAACTCCAAGAGAATGGAGGAGATTGTCAAGATTTTTGATGTAGGCAAAATTGACACGGACGACATTGAGAGAATCAGCAGTGTTGGCAACACGTTTTTCCACAGAGGCTTTTTCAAGGACTACTATGAGGCCTACGACAAGGAATCAGGGCATGTATGATGACGTACAATCTTCATTAGGCTATATAGGATGCACGTACTTGTCACATTTATGTGAATTTTCTTAATTAACGAGATCAACGCCCTTAGCGTGTGCTGAGAATGTTACACATTTCTTGGAATGTCGAATCTAGACCTCCCTTCGTATTGTGGGCAAGATTGTCTGAGCAATTGAAGATATCTTAAATCCAAATCTTAACTGTATCTTCCCTTGGCCCCAGCCCGTACTCAATGCCACTTCACTTACGTAACACGCTGTCCTTCAATTATTTTGCTGGCGGCATATATAGCCTGATACTTATTTTTCAAAGGGGTCGGAAATTTACTAAAGTTTATGCAATGCATATCTTTTGTATGCGTGTGTTGCATCCCTTCATCGTGCATCAACTAATCTAGAGAAAAGAGAGCTACATCTTCTGTTGTTCTAGGTTGCTTTCACCGCTGATCACTGTAATTACTCAATAAAGCGTAATATCAGCTCGTTTCTGTTAGCATACTGAGAGACAGCAGCAGAGCAAGGCCAATGGCCTTGTTCTTAAAATCCAAATAGGCAATAAAATTATTCCTTAATCAGGAGGTCGACGCACGATAGAGCATAGCTACATGTAGTGCTCTGAATATTCATGTTTTTCGTTACGAAGTAAACAGGTCGGGTGTATCGAGCAAGTCGAACTCAAACGGCCGTAGCAAAAATAAATCGTCAAATTTCGATTTGGTCTACTGGCCAGCTAACTGTCTCAGCTTTGTTCTCTTTTTAGCTTGTGCTTCATTCTGTCACCAAACCCTCATAGATTCTTTTTGCAGGAACAATAGAGACCACATTCCGTTGGCTAAGGCAAATACAAAACCAATTAAGCAAATTTGTTCGCTGTTCATGAGTATGCGCGTTTTTCTCTTTAGAAATACTTCAAAGGCACTATTGTTGTCAAAGATTCATTATCGCACCGTATCAAACTACGGATTCGGAAACTCGGCATATCAGATTCCGGACGTAACAATAAAACGGGTAATGCACAATGCACTATCTTCAAATTCTAGTTCCGGCTGATTCAAGATATCACTAAGAATATAGGAATGTTGATATTTTGTAGGATAACTAACTCCTTCAATTTTGTTTTGTGTGTGAGTTTGAACCAGTTGCACTTTCTGGGCAACGCATTGGCCTTGAAAGTTATCGAATTGTCACTTGAAATAAATAGTGTCTATATCGATCGTGATCTTGGGCGAGGCTTCATGCACCTTTCAAAATAATATATGAAATAGTATATGAATTTTATGCAACCTGAACAGCGACAGGCATTTTTGGGTTACTGCGTCAGTTTCATAAATTCCGTAAACATAAACTTACGTTGCCAAAAAGGCCTAGTAGGCATGGCTTATCTCAATAGCTTTTGTTCTTGAAGTTGAACCTAAACTGATCATTGGATTTCCAGTGGCCACGTAGAGGTCCAATGAGTCTCATTACCATTGGCTGTTATGGGGGGTACTAAGTTATCCCAATCAACGCACGCTATTAACACGTAAATATAATTGCGTTATGCAAGTTTATGCATGTCATGGCTACATGAGAGAATTTATGGTAAATCAATATCGCACAAAGTATTATGGCATTTGAACAGGACCCACGCGTTATAATGACCCCGATTCTGTTTGCCGGGGACATTTCTTCCTTTTGAATGTTTGTGTATATATAATACAGTGATTGTGCTGGGATATTTTCCAATTTCTTTACTCTCTTTGTCTTGTTTGCCAATAACTTTGACTGTTTCAAATAAACTTGTCGTAGATCAACATGAAGTTATTGAACGCAATTGCTCTAGGCTTGTTGGCCACTTCCGTTTCAGCAGCAGCCGTATCCCAAGATGAGGAACAAAGCAGCAACACTGTAGATGAGGCCGCCTTTCACCACAAGCCACACTGGCCTCACAAGCCACATAAACCTCACAAGCCCCACAGACCCCACAGAACTCACAAGACCCACACTAAACACAAGACTACTGGAGTCACATCCACCCCTGCGAGCCAGACGTATCCCACATCTACGCCTTACTACTGGTCTAACTCGACTATTCCCTCGGCCTCAATTACCTCCTTTGAGTCTTCCTCTGTCTTGGCATCTAGCAGCGCAGTGCCAACTACTTCCGTTCCTCCAAGCAATGATGTTTACATTCCATTGTGGGGAATGTGTTACAAAGAGGGCAAACATTTGGGAACTTGTATTCCAGGAGCCCACTGTCAGGTTGACGACTACTGGTACGGTCAGTGTTTGTTAGATAGACCAGAACCAGGTGAGGTTCATATTTACGGCCAGTGTGGTGGTATTGGTTACCACGGCCCTACCGACTGCGCTTCAGGCTTAGACTGCTCGGAGTTGGGAGAATGGTATTACCAATGTAACATTCCAAGCACCTACTCTTACACATACTTTTGAGTGCAACCTGGCTTTAGACTGAATGTCATATGTTGACAAAATTTTCGACTGCTGGACTGTTTTAGTATGATTTGTCACTTGTTCTGTTTGATACCCTAAATAAATTTGAGCGGGCCCTCTTTTCGTTGGTGAACTTCACTGCTTGCTATTTTCTTTAGCTCTGACTTTCTAATTTAGCCTTTGTAGTAATTCGTGTAAAGCTTAAATGTCACCAATGAATTCATTTGGTCGACAATATATATAGAACGAAATTTGGCAGTTTGATTTTGAAATTTACTTTTGAAAAGCGCCAGTGTTTCTAATAGCCCTATTGTAGAAAAATGCTTATGCTCATCAGGCACCCGTTGTATAATTGTTCTTCATGCTATGATAGAAACAATTAGATGCAGATTCAATTGGCGAACCCTGTCTCTTTTCTTGCCTATGTAACATGTTAAAAGCACCGTACTCAATTTGAGTCAACTGGTAAAACAACTGTCCTGCAAAAGCAAAAGAATAAAGGTCGATCGACTTCATAAAAGGCTACGGTCGATCGACTTGTTATCATTTTTTGTTTCTGCAGACACGGGCTTTCGCTTGTAACCGCATGAGCCTTGCGAAAAGAAAGCTGTTGCACTCAAATGTGCCATAACAGTGGGATTGTTCTACAATTCAACGAAACCATGCTGATAGCACTATGTGTTTAATATCAATTCAATTAAAGAACTTAGAACTTTTTTGAATAGCTGTAATAACATCTAGTGGCTGTAAACAGGCTGCAGTAGTTACTCTGTGGTTTGAAACACATAGGAGGCTAGCTACCAATAACAATCAAACATCTTTTCAAGTCTCAAGTATCTTAAAACTCTTAAAAAAATTCTGATTTAGCCCAAAGTCATATAACTCGCAAGCGTATTTCGGTGTTTCCAGCGGGTAATTGAGCTGCCCGATTAAATTAAAAGGGGGTGAAAAACGAGCGAAGAAATCTAAAAAGTTATCTGAAATGATCCATGGAGGGGTCAGCGAGGGGCGACTGCATAATTTAAGAAGGAATCATCTGCGGTTGATCGAGGGTGCGACCCATAAATAAAACAGAAAATAATTTATTGTTGGATATAACTATTCGATTGCCCATACATCATCTAGCAATCCTCGTAAGGATTTTTGATCCTCAAAGCTGAGAATTAGTATCGCTGGTGCTCACGGGAAATGACAACCTCGGACAAAATTGCAATCTCGGCTTATTGTACGTGTTCTGATTGGTTAATTTTTTCATGCATTGCCTAAACGCCAGCCGTTAAAGTGCGTTTTTCGCACCCCCTGTTTCCCTAAATTATTTCTCCGTCGCCAATTCGCTAACAGGGCATCAAACTTGAGAAAAGCGCTAGTTGTTGACAAGGGATCTAGACGATTGATCCAACTCTTGAAGTGCAGCAATATATAAGTTAACTATTTTTCGTAATTTATACCAGATTCCGTAGATCTCTCTTGTACCACGTAGGGAAAAAAATCTTATACCCTGAACTAAAGCCTTTCCGTTCTCAAACCCTCAACAACAAAATTTTTCATTTATTTTCTCCGATTACAAGTGCGAGGACCTATATTTTTTTCACAATTTGCTTCTCTTCTTTAAATACCTTCACTAATCCTTCACGAGCATTTTGCGTTGAAAAAATTGGATATACTCTTCAGGGGAACATAACAGCACTTTTTTCTCATCTTAGTAGCTAGTGTTTCTTTGAGTTTATAATACTTCCCGTTTGAACATCATGTCCTCCCAGCTATCCAGACGTGCTCTTGTTTCTTCAAGAAGATCTTTCACTACTTCTGCCTTGAGAGCTTCTAAACATGAGAAGACGGTGTTACAAAAGTTGTTTAAGATCCCCTTGGATGCTGGAGCCATAGGTACCGTACTGGCTACCACCTGGCTTGGTGCCTCCATTATTAAGGAGTCTACTCCAACTGCCCAGAAGCGCCAGACTCCCAACACCGTCGCCGGCGCCGAGAAAAAGGAGTTAGTGATCCTCGGTTCCGGTTGGGGTTCTGCCTCCATGCTGAAGGACTTGGACACATCTTTGTATAAGGTCACAGTTGTCTCTCCTAGAAACTACTTTCTCTTTACACCTCTGCTGCCATCTGCCCCTACTGGTACCATTGAGTTGAGGTCCATTGTTGAGCCTATCAGAGCCATTGCCAAAAGGACTCCTGCTGAGGTTTCCTACTTGGAGGCCGATGCTACTGATATTGACGTTACCACTAACACAATTACCGTGAAGGAGGCTAGTGATGCATCTCAAGTTAGTAATGCTAAGGCTGTCATTAAGCAGCTGAAATACGATTACCTCGTTGTTGGTGTCGGTGCCCAGCCAACTACATTTGGTATTCCAGGTGTGGAGGAGCATGGTTTGTTTTTGAAAGAACTGCCTGACTCTCAGAAGGTGAGAAGAAAAGTCCTAGACTGTATTGAGAAGGCTTCTCTTTTGCCAAAGGACGACCCTGAGAGAAAGAGATTGCTCCACTTTGTAGTTGTCGGTGGTGGCCCAACAGGTGTGGAGTTCGCTGGTGAACTGCAGGACTATGTTGACGAAGACCTGCAACGATGGATGCCCGAAGTCGCCAAAGATATTAAGATCACCTTGGTTGAGGCTCTGCCTAACGTCTTGAACGCCTTTTCAAAGAAGCTGTGGAGCTATGCCCACAAGGTTTTTGGCGAGACTAACATTGATCTCGAGCTCAACACTGCAGTCAAGAATGTGACTCCAGACACCGTCTACGCTCAGAAGAAGCTTGCTGATGGCACTACCGAGGACCTTGTTATTCCCTACGGTATGCTTGTTTGGGCTACTGGTAATGCTCCAAGAGACTTCACCAAACTGATGTTCAACAAAATTGAGGAGCAGAAGACTGCTCGTCGTGGTTTGCTCGTTGATGAAAATCTGAAGGTTAATGGTACGAAGAACGTTTTCGCTATTGGTGATTGTGCATTTACCGGGCATCCACCAACGGGTCAAGTCGCTCACCAAGAGGGACACTACCTAGCAAAGCAGTTTGCAGTCAAGGCTGCCATTGATGACCTCAAACACGAGCTGGTGAAGTCGTCTAATGCTGACGAAAAGGATAAGGCCGAGACTAGGCTGAAGGCAGTCGAGTCCAAGTTGGCTCCATTTAAGTACGAGCATTTGGGTGCTCTGTCCTATGTTGGAGCCGATAAGGCTGTTGCAGACTTGGTATGGGGTAAGTTTTCTTCCACTTCAACGGGCGGTGCTTTTACATACTTGATCTGGAGATCCTGCTATATTGCCATGTGTATCTCCGCCAGAATGAAGACCAACATTGCCTTCGACTGGCTCAAGGTCACCCTTTTTGGAAGAGACATTTCCAAGGACTAAAAACCCTGTTTGCATCTTGTATCTCTGTCACCCACACATATTCCTGTATAGATCTTTTTATCTGTTTGTAGCTCCACGAGCATCATCACACTAGTATGACTGAAGCGCTAATTTTATAAAGCTTACATACACAAATTTTATAAACAGACTATTGTATCTAACAACTTTGTATTGGCCGAACCAGTCGTCTATACATCACGTTGCCTACTAGTAGTCGCCGTCACTCTCCTCGTCGTAGTATCCCCACTCGTACTCTGCTTTATTATTTTGCAGCTCCTCTTTCAGCTCTTCTCGGTCGTCACCACGAGCAGAACGTTCTACAATTTCGTAAAACCTATCGAACATCCCGCGTGATCGGTCCGTTATCTGGTATGATACTTTGTTGTAAGGCACGTAATCACTGGGCAACGTATCAACAGCAATGTTTGCTGGCAGGTTTGATTCGTAGTGACGCAAATTACTAAGAGGAGTCCCTTCACTGGCCAATTTAGAAAAGTTTTGTTCAACCTCTTTAGTGAGGCCACCCCTTGTGATTGCAGCCTCTGAAAAAATGTGAGTGAGTTGCTGCACTTTCTTGGACTTCGTTTTATACAGCGAGCTATCTCCAAGTCCTAGCACTACTTCGCTGTTTTTCATAGTCACTTGGTCAATGAGCTTGCGATTGCTGACGCCGTTTTGAAAACCGGAGATAAAATGTTCCATTAACCTACCAGATTCAGTGAACAAAGAGTTTACAAACTCAAAAGCACCGAACTGCGTAGAAGACAGCTCCCAAAGACTATCGCTACTTACCCATTGAGGAAGGTTTCTCGGTATATTAGCTATCGGCACAAACATAGACGAGCACACCAATAATTCACATACCGTTTTGGCCCTTGATAACTGACGTGCAGGCTCACGGTAGTCAATATTGTTATTGGTGATACCCCAAGTGATGATTGGGATCTTAGCGCAATATTCGTCTTTCAATTCGGTTAGCAGTTTAGCAGAGAAGCCACCCCAGGCTGAATCGACCTCTGTGGCTAAGTTGACACCGCTCAACGAGTCACAATTTTCTAATTGACGCCTGAAGACATCATCCAGGGCGTCGTACCCATGCTCTTCTTGCCATACATTTACCCCAATGTCAAATCCCTCAAATTTACGTTCTGGATGTAGTCTGAGGCTGCCGCTATTGGTTTCGGTATTGTACTCCCAATTAGCCAAAGCCAAAATTGAACTTGGACTATGCAGAACACGAGAAAAGTCAGACCAATAGCGAACATTTTCCCTGGACAACAATCCTTTTGTCTCCTCTACATTATCGAGTGCTTGTTGAAAAGCATGCTTAGCAGGTTTAGTTCTAGCAAAGCCCAGCTTTTCCAACTGATTGTCTATTTTCATACCAGCTGCCGTCGAGTCTGTTGACTCAAACTTTGAGAGCCCGCCTACTCCACCAGAGTAATCCCATATTATAGACCTTGGCTCGTAAATTATGTTGTTGGCAGCCTTCTTTGCCGTAAAATGGACTTCAGCATCCAGCTGGTATTGACGCTGCTTCTGTCGTAGGGCATTCTCGTAAATGAAGGCATCTTGCTGGTTGTAGAAATGGGTTACAATATTGTTAGCATGTGGGGACAATGACAGTGTGATTATTTCGTGCATCTTTGTTCTTTTAAGTGTAATTGACAAGACTTTGTCCGTCTATCCATTGCATACAATCTTCTCTAAGATTGCCATAGGCGCTAGTGTGAATATTTTTTGAGCCGCATATAATTTGAAAAAAAAAATTTTAAGCAGTTCAAGTAATTTACAGCTTGAAGCGACTTTGCCCTTTGTAGCCAAAAGAGAGAACTATACAGACGAAAATGATGAATTCCTTGGAGGTAAGTACATAGTGCAATACTTTGAAAACTAACAAGAGTACTAACGACGCTTAGGAACGTCTGAAAGCGCATTCGAACGCATTTGACGGCTTGCTGTCTCTGATTCCCGCTAAGTACTACTATGATGACGATACACAGACCCAGTGGCAGAAAAAGAAGCAACCTAAGGAGGAAGCCAAAAACAACAAAAGAAAGAAGCTTGACCCAACTTTAGCTAAAGAGGCTACTGCCAAGCAAGTGTTAGACTCGCGAGCCAAAGAAGCAAAGCCTGTTACTGTGCCCAAATATGAGGCCAAGCAACTGACAGAAGACGAGGACATGAGTGAAGCCTCTGACCACAGTGATGAAATGGAGCAAGATCTGAGCGACAACAATGCAGTTGAGCTGGAAGCTATAAAAGAAAAGGAAAATGATCAGAGTGACCAAGAAGACCTTATAGCACCAGCCGGAACAATAGTGTTCGACGACAACGGAGACGTGATTGAGAACGACCAGAAAGATTTTCAGCAGGCCCACAAAGAGCAGCAAAAAAAGACGAATAAGAAGATCAGAGTAATGAGCCCTGAAGAGCGTGAAGAGAAAGAGAAGAAGATGGCCTTGCTAAAGGAAAAGCTGGCCAGCAAGATTAGCAGCTTGAAGGCTAAGAGGAGGGCCCCAGGAACGGCCATGCCCGGTGCAGCTACTTCCAGGCAACAGATTTTGGAAGAGAGGAGAAAGAAGATGGAGCTCAAAAAGAAGAGAAAAGAGGAGGCTGCTGAGACGAACGACGATGAATCGAGTAGCGATGACGATGACGAGGATAACGACAACGACAACGACATTGACATTGACATTGGCAATAAGAAAATTGGATCGGCAGATGTCTTGTTCGGTAATATCGAGTTCGGTGACGGCGAAAGAGTCACATCCGACCTGAAAAGCCTGCGTAAGGTGGGCAAAAAGAAAGGGCCTGCGAACAACGACATCAAGGCTCACCTGCGGAACATAGAGAAGGAGAAAAGCAAGCTAGCAGATATGGACGACGAGGCTAAAGAGAAGCTGCTGGAGAAGTCGAAGTGGAACAGGGCACTAAGCAACGTGCAAGGAATCAAGGTAAAGGATGACGAAAAGCTGCTGAAGAAGGCGCTCAGACGTAAAGAGGCCAAGAAGCGTAAGAGCGAAAGAGAGTGGGGAGACAGGAAGCAGATGGTGGCAGATACGATAAGGAAGAAACAGGAAAGAAGAGAAGAGAACCTGCGTATCAGGAGAGAAAACAAGGGCAAGTCCAAGAACCAACAGCAGAAGTACATCAGGGCATTCAAAGGCGTGGTGAAGCCTAAGAGAGCAGGTTTTGAAGGCAAAATCAAGTCTGGTAAGAGCAAGGATCGCAAATGAAAAACAGTCAGTGTGTAATAGGTGATACTCGTATAATAACACTACCGCGTAGTGAGTGAAACTTAGTTTCTATAAGAGGGGTGTTTGCACCTCTGCATCGCTTGGTGAGAGAAATTCAATATAGCCCCGAATAGGAAATATGTAAATTTAGAACAAACGCAAGGGCGCACGCAGTTCCAGAAAAATTGGCGTCACAAAAAATACTGATGATTGCAACGTGTATATGTTCAGCGGGAAAGTTTGTGCTACGGAGTTTCGACGTGAATCAACTGTTTGTAACAGAGAACCCGATTGGCTGATTTGTTTCGTTTTAGTGTGCTGACTTTGTTTGGTGGTTCGTTGCGATTGGGCGATTATTGCATTGAATCGGCCTGACTATTAGATCTGAGTCTAAATATAAACCGTCCGTCAGTCATTGCATATAACAGATTGGTATAATGTGGTACGTGTGATTAAAATCAAGCATGATGAGCGGCGTGTATGACAGCAGCAAGTGTTTGTTTGTTGTCTTGCCATTATTTGCAGAAATCCTATACTAACAACTCCAGTGGAATTTTTGGATACGCCAATTTCAACTGTGAGAAGTCACGCGGTGAGATCATCGACACATTAGTTGATGGACTTGAAAAGCTGGAATACAGAGGTTACGATTCCGCTGGTCTTGCCGTGGATGGCGAATCTTTTGTCGACGAGAGCAGTTACCTGAGAAAGCCATCTGTGTACCGTCAAGTTGGTAAAGTCGCCAAGTTGAAGGAAGAAATTGCCAAACACAAGCCCAATACCGATGAAATTTTGGAGAACCACGTGGGAATCGCACACACTCGTTGGGCTACCCACGGTAATGTCACGCAGGGGAACTGTCACCCCCACTCTTCGGACCCAGAGAAGCAGTTTCTTGTGGTACACAACGGAATCATCACTAACGCAGCGGCATGGAGAACGCTGCTACAAAATGACGGATACGTTTTCGAGTCTGCCACAGATACAGAGGTGATTGCGAAGCTCTTCAAATACTGCTATGAGGAGGGAATTGAGTTTTACCAGTTGACTAAGAAGGTGCTGAAAAGATTGGAGGGCTCCTATGGACTGCTCGCGAAGTCTACCTTGTATCCAAATGAAATGATCGCTACCAGGAAGGGGTCTCCCCTCTTGATTGGTGTCAAGTCGAAACAAAAACTGAAGGTCGACTTTGTCGACGTGGAGTTCGTGAGCGAAGTTGGCCAAGGGTCTCAGACTGCTGCTAATGGTTCGGCCACGCAAGCAAATGGCTCGCCCCTCTCGACACTTACTACTCCTGCGGTCAGAAGAAACAACATCCGTAAGAGCGAGTCGCGTGCCATCTTGCCCGACTTCCATGAGGCAATCGAATTTTTCATATCTTCCGATGCTGCGTCGATCGTTGAGCATACCAAGAAGGTGCTTTTCCTTGAGGACGATGACATTGCACACATTGATTCTGGTGAACTGCACATCCACAGAGCCAACCACACGTCTGGAATGGCCACTACTCGTCCAGTTGAGACTTTGGAGATTGAGATGGCTGCCATCATGAAGGGGGGACACAAGCATTTCATGCTGAAAGAGATCCTGGAACAGCCAGAGTCCACGTTCAACTCAATGAGAGGAAGAGTCGATTTTAAGAATTTAAACATCACCCTTGGTGGTATCAAGGAATACCTGACTAGTATCAGAAGGTCAAGAAGGTTTCAAATGATTGCCTGTGGTACCTCGTATCATTCCTGTTTGGCGATTCGCTCGCTGTTAGAAGAGCTCACACAGGTTCCCGTTTCTGTTGACTTGGCCTCTGACTTCATGGATAGGGCCCCACCCATTTTTAGAGATGACACATGTATTTTTGTGTCTCAAAGTGGAGAGACTGCAGACAGCTTGCTGGCTCTGAAATATTGTAGAGCTGCAGGTGCCTTGACTGTTGGTGTTGTTAACAGTGTCGGGTCGAGCATCTCGAGGGAGACTGATTGTGGTGTGCATATCAATGCTGGGCCAGAAATCGGAGTTGCCTCCACTAAGGCATACACCTCGCAGTACATTGCTCTTGTCATGTTCTGCCTGCAGGTGTCGAATCACGTCATCACCACGGCTGAAAGGCAGCAAGAGATCATTAAGGCTTTAGAGAAGATCCCCAAGAAAATCCAGGAGGTGGTTGACAGGCGTGAGGAAATAAAGGAAGTGGCTGAGAAATATCTCCATGGCAAAAAGTCGTTGCTAGTTGTTGGTAGAGGCTACGACTATGCGTCGGCGTTAGAAGGTGCTTTGAAAATCAAAGAAATTTCGTACATACACGCTGAGGGAGTCCAGGCCGGAGAGTTGAAGCACGGAACGTTAGCTCTGATTGAGGAAGACTTACCAGTTATTGCTTTCGCCTCGTGTGACAAGTTTGCCCCATTGGTTAACTCTGCTATTGAACAGATTACAGCAAGAGATGGAAAACCTATAATTATCAGGACAGAGGGCGACTCTCATCCTATAGACACCAAAGCTAGCAGTGTGTTGCATGTTCCTAAGACTGTGGATTGTTTGCAAGGGTTGGTGAATATTGTACCCTTGCAGCTGATGAGTTACTACCTTTCGGTGGCTGCTGGTTTGGATCCTGATAGACCTAGAAACCTGGCCAAATCCGTTACGGTGATGTAAGAGAGTGTGTGAGAGGCAGTGGATATGGCACGTGTCACTACGAGAGTAGAAGTAGATACGTGATAATATTTAGATAGTCGTGGCTTTCAATCAGTATAAACTATAGTGTAATCGGTTGATACGGTAGCGGCCAGTATGCATTGTGTACGAATTATGCTAGCTAGCCTACTTCTCGTGGTTTAGTTACCATACTAGTCTACATGTACGTACTAGTGTACAAAAGGATAAAATTATAGTAAGCACCGTCATCTTGGTGCAAATCGCTGGATGGCAGAGTACTTTTGAATTATCATCTGTTTGCATGCTCAAAGGGTCCATCCTTGGCTCTGCTACGGAGTACAGAGTGATAGGCAACAAATAAATCAACGATAGCAACATCCGGCAAATCATCATCTAAATGATGTTCCGTTTTTCTAACAACATTCTGCTGCGGACTAACATGTATCACCTGGTACCCCTTTTTATCCACATTGTTAGCGTTTCTGCTTCTTGAATCGATCTGAGTTCTCCTCCCAGAAAGCGCCTCTTTCTGAGCTCAATACCGGCTCCCATACATCAGATGTCTCCTGTGTTATGTCCGGCACAGAAGACATCTCGATGCATTCGCTGGACTCTAGAGGCCGAAATTCGCTGGAGTCACTAAACAAATGAATTTCGGAGTTTGCTTTGAAGTGAGTGATGCCATTGCTTACAAAGTCCTTTTCACTCATACCAATGGGTTGATCATCACTCTGCAGAATATCAGTACTTGTCAAAGCAATATTATCTGCCTCTTCCACAATCTCGTTGCTTCCAAACAACATGTAATCAATGTCGCCTGCACTAAGAAATGAGTTTTGGGAAAATTTGTTGGGAAGAACAGCACATTCTTTCCAATTCAGAATTGATGTGTCAACTCCGTTTTCAGACAATGTTCTACTAGCTGCCTTTTTACTGCTAAACAATTGTACAATTGTCATATTTTATACACTATATGTGGCATCAACGCGGAATACTGTTCTATGAACAAGGTCTCTTGTCTTGTTTTAATATATTTTGTTAATTTCTCGCATTCTCGCAGGTTTCCCTTTTCATTTCCCCGGATTTCAAATCCCATACTTTCTCAATTCGTCAATATATTTTTCTGCCAAGTCACGTGAAATCTCTACATCGCTGCCTGTCAAGTTAGCATTAGCATTCAAGCTGTGCTGTTGTGCTAGTGAAAAAAATGCGAGTCCAATAGCTCTGCCCTGCTCTGTGCATGCTCGGACTTTTCGTTTCGGTAACTAGTCGCCTTCTGCTTGCTATTTGCTCTGCTCCGCCGATATTTCTGCACTGACTATAGCTGGACCTCACACTCTACTCCCATACAGCTATTGTATTATTATGGCTGGCGCAATGAAGAACGCAGGAGGATGCGTCAAACGATTGCCCAAAGTCTTTAGCGCGGGCCCTCAAAGTTACCAGGGTGCCTACAACTTCGGCCGTTCTACGTCCTTTCTCAATCGCCCCATCTCTACTTCAACATCCGTTGCTACTCCTTCTCCCACCAGGCCCACAAATGCCATTAACTCGGCCATTCATAAGAAACCAACGCCATCCAATCCTCCTATGTCGTTCCCCTGTCTTGATAGGCTACAGAGCAGGACGCAGGATTTGGTAGATAACGGTCCTGAGCCAGCATACGCCAGAATCACAGAAAAGAACGTTGAAATCTACCAGAGCAACGAGCCTTTGTTCCTAGACTACGGAGGCTACTTGCCCTCTTTTCAAATAGCCTATGAGAGCTGGGGTGAGTTAAACGCTGATTGCTCGAATGCCATTCTCTTGCACACAGGACTCAGTGCTTCGTCACATGCACACTCGACAGCTAAAAACCCTTCCAAGGGTTGGTGGGAAAACATGATCGGTCCTGGCAAGTATTTGGATACAGACAAGTTTTTTGTCATCTGTACGAACGTAGTAGGCGGCTGCTACGGTTCCACGGGTCCTTCGTCTATTGATCCTAGTGACGGCAGTCGCTATGCCACTCGTTTCCCCATTTTATCCATCAATGACATGATCAGAGCTCAACACAGGCTCATCAAAGAGCACTTCAAGCTAGGCAAGTTACACGCTTCTGTAGGCTCGTCTATGGGAGGCATGCAATGTTTGGCCTACGCTTCAGAGTTCCCCGATGAAGTTGACCGGATCGTGTCGATCTCAGGTTGTGCTAAATCTCATCCTTACTCCATAGCTATGAGACACTGTCAGAGGCAGGTGTTGATGGCCGATCCTCATTGGAATAGGGGGTTTTACTATGGTAGTATTCCCCCTCATACAGGTATGAAGCTGGCGAGAGAAATAGCAACCATTACTTACAGGTCAGGTCCAGAGTGGGAGGTGAGATTCGGGGTTGAGAGAGCTGATCCAGCGAAGAGGCCGGCTTTGTGTCCAGACTTCCTAATCGAAACATACCTTGACCATGCCGGAGAAAAATGGTGCTTGGAATACGACCCTAACTCTTTGCTCTATGTCTCCAAGGCGATGGACCTTTTCGATATGGGTATTTCGAGCAAGAGACAACAAAGATTGGGCAGGTCGCAGGCTGAAAAGTTATATGAGGGAGAGCATATTCCCGTTGAGAAGCTTGCGTTCAAGCCTACGGGCTCAGACAACTGTGCTCTTCCAAACGAGCCTATCAAAGAAAACAAGAGGTCAAGAAGGCTTACCAGTGCCGAAGCGAAAGACGATTTACTCGAAGGCCTAAAAGACATAAGTCACAAAAAAGTGCTTGTGATAGGTGTTGAGTCAGACATATTGTTTCCTGTGTGGCAGCAGCGTGAACTGTCCGAACTACTGAAGAAAGGAGCGATGGAAAGAACGGGTGATGACTCGAATATCAAGCACTTTGAGCTCGGTGAGGATGTCAGTATGTATGGACACGATACGTTTTTGCTGAGCTATGATCACATGGGCCCCCCTATCAGAGATTTTCTCAGCTAGGGATTAAAATCTACTCTGTCATTATGAACTTTATTTTTTGATCTAATCATATTGTCTCATCTTTCAGGAAGGATCCTCGTCTGCAAAAGTTGCTAGCATTCCTTAACCTCTAATACCCTCTCTCTTACAGCTTAAGCTACATATTTACATGAACATATCTACAATTTGACGTTGCTCTGCTGCCTCAGTGCTTTCTTGAACGCGTGCTTCTCAGCTCTCTTCTTTCTAGTAGCCTCCTCATTCGAGGCCTTACTCACCTTCAAAATCTGCCTATCAGGCCACACTTTGAACTCGTCCAGATACTTGTAGTCCATGTTGAACTCCATGTGGACCACCTCATCCGTGAGGCCCAGCTTTTCAATGGTCCAGAAATACTTCTTGGGCTGGTCTCTTTTGAGATATCTCAAGGTTCTCTGCCTCTGTTGCACCAGCATCCTACACTTTCTGATATGCACCAGATCCTGAGGGTGTTTCTTGATATGCGCCATCAGCTCATGTATCTTTATAGTCATAACCGCAGCCTGCACTTCACTAGACCCTGTATCCCCTTCAAACCTTTGAAACTCCTCTACTGCTAGCTTCATTTTAAGTTTCTTGCTCTCCTGGGCGTGAGCATTGCGCATATTCAGAATTCGCAAAACAATTTCTCTCTTCTCACTCTCTGCCGCTTCCATTTTGGCTAACTCCTTCTCGTTCATACCGAACTTTGCCTGTGTTTCGAGTAGCTTATGCTGCTTGGCTCCGTAGAGAAGTCTGTCTACTTCGTCCAGCTTGAAGCTCTTGGCCAGTGTATTAGGCTCCTCGACCTCAGATTCAACTCGGCTTAAGAAAATGTTGTTGCTCCTTCCCAAAACAGGGTCCACTTTGTCAATGGCTTCGGCTCTTTGAATCTGGAAACTCTGATTCTTTGTCTTCTTAGCCTCCGACTGAGCTTTGCGCTCCTTCCTACTCTTAAGAGGGGCAGATGCAAGTGGGTAGGCACTCGTCTGAAAGAATCTTGCCGTTGGCTTCAAGACAGACCTGATTGTGAGCATTTTGGCTGCTTACAAGGCGACTTCCGGTTACGTATTACTTGTGCTGTAGTTCTGTAGCATCGGCTCATACTGCAATCTGTGAAAAAATCCAGTAGTCCACTTGTTACCCTGTTTTAGTGTCAAATAATCGCGAAAGTCGATGAGGTAGGCGTCGATCGACGAAAGTGCCGGAATGCTACAAACGCACCTCGTCGGCATAACATTTTCATGTTCGCGTAGGTATGCGGGTCCCCATACGCATCCAGCACTTGTTGCATAATTCCAAATAATTCGCCCTGTGCCCGGCATTTGAAATTTGGGCTGTTAAAGGTCGTGCGATGTGCTAGTTGCAGATTTTAGTGCGAGAAAGGCTGAAAGAAGTACAGCTGGGCTTGTTTTAGACTGTTATTTAAGCAGACCTGAAATTACGAGTTGCATCAGTCGGCATTAGATCCGGCTAGTTGATCTTGCTTGTTGTATAATTCTGGGGATCAATAATTGTCACTTTCTTTGAAACGTCTTGATTATACCCAAGAGAATCTGGTACATCATTTTTTCAACACTGTAGATCATGTGGCAGTCTCGCAGTATGAGATGGACACCGGATACTTGTGACTCCTCAAGGTCAGACGACATGAGATTCAAGCGAGCGTCGGCATGCTGATACCTGCAGCATTCGAGGTTTCAGAAACACTTTTTATTTTTTAATTCGTCACTTATTTCTCCGACCCTGGATAAATCTAAAGTTATTTAGCCTTACTAAAAATTATGTCGACAGGTTTTGCAGGTACGGCTTTATGGCGATGAGTATGCAACGGTTGCTACCTTCAATTATTTTATGCCCCTGATTGATTGACATGCAGAAACGTCTAAAATTTCATAATAACCTTTTGTGTCTTGATTCAATAGATTGCTTTTCCCCTGCAAGAGAATTATATTTTAAAAAATACTGCATGAATAAACACAAAGGATGGGGACATTAAAGTGACAGAATTTGCTTACTCGTAAATAGCGGTAAAAACCTCTGACTCGGACTACACAATTTTTATGTTGCAATAGTACCATAACCGCACGGTCTGTTGAACAAGTTTCAAAATGGGCTAGCTCTTCACAGCTGTTGCAACATATCGAGATGCCAACTGCAATCCCAGTCTTGCAATTATAGTTTACATATGCCCGATTGTTTTGAGACTTGCATCACAGTTTGCCTGATCTCTATAGAGGCCTGTGATTTTGAGTAGTTCTTTATTGTTCGGCGGAATATTTATGTATTGTCATATACCCAAAAAAAAAAGAAATTTCAACTTACATTGTACTTTGGTTTTCGAGTGGCACACTGCTAATATTAGTAAATATCTTGAAATTTGGTGAGTCAAATGCACACTACGTTACATTTTTCACTGAATTCTAGACTGATATAGGAGAGAATCATATAGGTGCTAATCATGTGCAGTATTATGTTTGTACTCCGTAGGAACATACACCCGTTGCAAATATGGTGATGTTTATTAATTTTCGATGATATTTTTAAGCGTTAAGATCACATTTGTATTTATTTTTCCTATGCAACTAGCTCAAATTTCAGTACAATTCTTGCCCCTTAGTTTCTTTCTTATCTGGTTTTCCCTTTTTTCAAGATTTGGGTCTCATGTTTAGCTAATTGCTGGCTACGCCATTGTTGACGATGAACAATAAACTCGATCTATGCGATCCCAATTTTGACTCTAGTGGCCCGGAAACTAGAGGGACTACCAACACCCGATTTCTTTCCCAACAGCAGATTATTACGAAAAACACAAGAGAGCTTGGCTCCTCCTTTCCGAGTGCATCTAACTGGAATAACTCTGCCACTCAAGCATCTGCGATAGTGAGTTATGCTGAAGGTAATGTCCTTCCAACTGATGTACCTGATATTTCAAGCACAAGTCCCCTGGTCGATGTTGGTATTTCCATTTCAAATTCTATAATAAAATTCGATACCCTTTTGCCTTTACATGAGCCTTCACAATTTGATTCCTCCTTAACGGCTACAAGCCAGTGCCATGGTTATCTTAACTCAAAATTGCCTTCACCATCCACTCTGACCAAAACAAATGTAGACAATGAGCATGATGATTTGAGTCAAGGCGACATACTAAGTGTTGCGTCACGAAATGATTCAATGAGTTTAGAAGACATTGCCAAAAAATATCAACTAGTTTCTCCAACAAAGGATTTGACACAAGCTGAAAAAGAAAGAAGCAAGATGATTTTTTGTGTCTGCTGCCTCAAGAGAATTGTCGAACTTGACAATAAAGTAACTACTCCACGCTCTCATATTTATGCCGCCTATCACCATATTTCTGAGGCAATTAAAGTTGAGCCCTTCGGTCCATCTATTGCAGGGAAATTGTTTAAAATTGCTTTCCCGAAAGTTACAACTAAAAGGCTGGGAGTCAAGGGAATAAAGGGTAAGACAAAATATCATTATGTTGGGTTCAAACTGCGGGACGACTTACAGAAAATGATAGACACTATTAGTACAGGCAAAATTGATAGATTGCTTAGGACTACTTATTCTTCGGCAGAATCATTTCTAGAGCCTGAGAACGAATCAAAAAACGTCAATCTACGCAAGCAAAAGCTGACTTTTGAAGATGTGCTCAAGCTGTCAAACCAAAAAGACCTTCCAATTTGTTACTCATTTCAAACAGAGCTATTCAAGAACTCAATAGAGTATGCAATCAAACTTGTTCTCCTAAACGCTCAGCTGGATCGCTGTATTTACACTTCAACTTTGAATCTGCTCCTCATGCTATCTTTTGGTATACTTCCGCAATCATTTTTAATGCGACTAGAATATATCACTAAAAATTACGTTTCTCTCGTCAAGAACGAGATAGAGTCAGGTCACTATAAATATGTTGCAGAAGCAATTACAAATGCAACTGGATTTGTGAAAGTGCTAAGGAAGTTTATTGGCTACACCAAACTGGCTGAAAATATGAGTTACATACTTGATAGCGAGTCCATACGAACGGCAATGATCAGAGATCTGAATAACGTCAATGTGACCAGCCTCATTGAGAACGAGAGTTGTCTCGGCAAGTATCAGCAGGAGGTCAACAACTGCCTAACTCTCGAGGTCGATAATTTTTTCAAGTACTTCAAGCTGATGGCATTTGGAGAGCTAAGCAACTTTGCGGGTTCCTCACACTTCGTCCCTGAACACACCATGTCGCCCTCAATGGCAAGACTAATGTCATTTTTGGATACGCTTTTCCCAAAGTTCAATGCTGTTCCAATTGACAATATTTATATCTTCACCAGTCTAGTTCTTTCGCTTATCTTACGGACGATGATGGCCATACCGAATGAAACATTCCAGTCCTGGTGGCTGCTAAAGTGTTACACAGAAGAGTATCTAAGCTTCAAAGTAGAGCTATACAAATACGCGTCCTTGAAATGAGCTGTGAGTATGGGGAACAAGACAGCCCAATTACGTACGAGCACCGATGTATATTAATGAACCTGCATTTTATTAATTAATAGCTACATATGCACTTGTCTTCGGATGAACGTAGAAGGCAAATGGCAGCAACAGCCCACAAAGAAGACCCATTACCTTTTCGAAGGCCGTGTGGAAGAATATTGCAGTAATACCAAACAAGAAGGTGTAAGCTGCCTCTAAGACAAGAGATGCAACCACAACCACTCTACCCATCTTATTTGGAGTGTCATTTTGGCGCAGAACCGTAACAAGTTGCCTCGTTTCGTAGAACAAGCACATACTGAGGCAGCTTAGAATGAGAGAATGGCCACTTATTTTTATGCCACCTTCCCAAACACCGCCACTAGGGTAGCATTTGCTGTACTTGAGTTTTGACCCAAAGAGAGGAGATGATTTCGGCAGCTCACAATGTCCGCCGGTGCCAAAGAGAATGCGGTCATAAATTGAATCACCAAAACACCAGATGATCAAAATTGTCAGCCAGGAGAAAATGATAACCAGCTTCAGTAACTGGTTCAGTAAGATTCGTTTCTTGTTGATTGGGGTAGCAGGTAAATCGTTGGAAGTGAGAGGCAGCAGTCTAGGGGCACTGTTGTTGAAGTCGTATCGAGCGCCAGGCTTAATCACAAGTAGCAGCAATCCTGATATTATAAAATACACCATTGTGAACAAATCAAATGAATGACCAGCAAATGTCTGATTTAACACATTAGATGGGTCTAACAGGTAGGACGATCGTGGCTGTGGGATAGTGGAAAATGTGTAGAGTAATAGCCGCACTACCAAACCGCAGGCTAGTATGATAGGGTAGACGGCTAGTACTACTTTTTTGTCAACGCTAAACAAAGGAAGCTTGATTATGGCGTCCATCTCCACTTACGGGATGACTCTCAGAGCTCAATAGTGGGAGTGTGGTTTGAGAACGAAAGACGCAACCGTGTGGTTTTTAATCAATTATTTTATTTCACTCTGTAGTTATGTTTTGAACCGCGCTTTTTTTGAGAAGGGTACTTCCGCGCTTTTGTTGGTGTGAGGAAGAAGCGGCAGTGGACCGTGTCACCTGGTGACACTTATGTTGTGGGCAACCAGCCATGTTGGTGGGACTGCTTCTATACTCTAATACCCCTTTGTACAGAACAAACCTCCGTGCATAAGTCGCTAATACCACCCACACTGCTGGAGCACATCTAGTATGTTTTCCTCTAAGTATCGTAGGTCGCCCTTGAAGAGAAACTCAAGCTTCTTTCGTGTTTCTGATGTCAGCACGTAACTAGCAGCCAATGGCGTAATAACTACACTTGTGACAGCATCCAGTGCCACAAACAGCAGCACTTCAACCTCATTCCTAATCTCTATACGTATCTTTCTGTAATCAAGGTCGTTAGTCAATCTGATCCCAGGTGGCAGCTTTTGTCGTACCCGGCTGAAGGCAACACGCTTGCTGCTCACCATAATAAGATGACGCCTGACCTCCGAAGCAAACCGCCTCAGGTTCGTGTTTAAGTGCTCTCTCGCCAGCTCTCGCAACGGCACATACTTGGGAATGGTGCTCTTGAATATCCCCCAATTGCCGTTCTTGGGGTCCTTCTTGAGGATAACGTAATGCGGCGTCACAAACACGCAGTCTAGGGGATCGAAAGTGTCAAACCTGAGACCCAAAAACGATTCTGATTGGCCATTGGGATCGTTCACGGGGAACGCAGTCATCCCTGCTAGCCTGTATATATTATCCATGTGTATTTTCGGGACAAGCGAATCTTTCACTTGTTTGAAGTTCGCCGTGTTCTCTTCCTGTTTTGCCTTTGTCTTCGTTCTGCGCCTCTTAACAGGGTTGTTTTCCTCCTCATCTATAAACTGGACGCTCTCTTGCATTATCTGGTTGATGAGCTCGTCAAAAAACTGGTGGTGAGCAACATCAGGGATAATCGTCTCGCCTTCTTCTCGCTCTTTGGCTGAATTGCTTGTTGTGTTTCTCCTCATTGGACTGCCTATCTCTGCCAAAGAAACATGATTATTACTGCCTCTTGGTCTCCTTGTTTCATCTTCTGGTGGCTCCCCATGTTGCTCTAATTGCGCCTGCAGTTCCGCATATCGCGTCTTGAGGGCCTCAATCTCTGCTTTCAAAGCGCGAAAGTCTGTCATATCTAAATCTATTGACGACACAATGGCGTGTATCTTGTTAATATTCAACTCTTAAGCCTATACAAACAGACATGCATGAAAGATCTCGTGTAACACCCTTGCACCATTGTTCCCATATAACCTTTTTCACACTACCGTACAAGCTGGTCTGTGGCATTCATTCCCAACGCCCTGTCACTCTTTCAACGCTCTCCAACATGACTAACGATGACCCTTTACTGGTTCATTTCAACTATATGAAACGCGCCATTTGTACTGCTGAGGAGGCCCTTGCAAATAATGAGGTACCGGTAGCTTGTATCTATGTCTACAGAGATCAAGTAATAGCCCAAGGGTACAACCAGACAAATGTTACGCTGAACGGAACCAGACATGCAGAGTTTGAGGGTATGATGGCCATACGGCAAAAGTATCCTAAAAACTACCGAGACATCCTGAGGGAAACTGACCTTTACGTCACTGTGGAACCTTGCATTATGTGTGGAGCCATGCTTCGACAAATGGAGATACGACGGTGCTTTTTTGGTTGTGCTAACGAAAGATTTGGAGGAAACGGTTCAGTTTTCAAAGTGAATAGTGATGTACCCCATAAGTGTGGAAAACATGCATATCCACGAAGTTACCCTTCGTTCCCAGGCATTATGAATAAAGAAGCAGTTCTTTTATTGAGGCGATTTTACCTTATGGAGAATAAGACGGCTCCGTCGTCTAGAGACAAGAAACAGAGGCGTTTGGAGCTAGATGTATTTCCTACGATTAAATACAGCGACTTTGTGACAAAAGAGGAGTTTTTAGAAATTTATGGCCAGCAACGAGCTTCGCTGTACGAAACAAATCAATTTATAGAAACACCGGGAGTAAAACATCGCATTACTGAGGCAGCTGAAGCTGAGAATGACGGAAACGCTGAGAAATTTGACTTCTTAGATACGCTTGAAGCCGAGAACATTATACCAGAAACAAAAAAACCCAAGACAAATTAACCCAAACTCCATATACCACGGATAGGTGAGTATATATAATAGTCATAATAAAACAGTACATCGTAACAGTAGAGCTTATTGCTCAAAGCTAAGAATTTTGCAGCTTTTTGATGTTCTCGTTCAGTTGTTCATTGTTCACCAGCACCTCGTTATCCATGAGGAAGTGGTCGTCGTCGTTCAGCTTATTTTGTAGAGCATCCTCAGATCCTACAGAAGCTGCATTGACATCCTCGACGACATGATACTTCTGCCAATCATTAACCACGTTTGTGTAGTACTCGAGGTAGGAGTCATTCAAGTTTCTCAGCGACAGATTAATCTCTTCTGTCTTCATTTTATCGAAAAACTCATACTCTTTTAAGATATCAGCCTCGTACTTCTGAAACACCTCGAGCGCAGTTTGCTTCTCGGCCTCCAGCATTTTTATTCTGTTATTCAGCTTTTCAATCCTCTCGTTTGCCAAATTGGCTGAGCGGTGGTCATGATTACCAAACGGCGAAAGGCTTTGTAATTTCGTAGAAAAATAGTTCATCGTGCCTTCTGTGGTGGAGGTTATAGATCCGCCGTTCATGAGGTGTTGTCTCTCCTGCTTTGCCTTCTCAAGGTAGTTTGATAGCATCTCATAGTCGAGTGCTTTGGCATCTTTTACTTTGATCAGGTTTTTCAATTGGTGGATATAATGTTCCAGATCCTTCAACGAAGTGATGTAGTCGTAGTCAATTGTGTGAGTTAAAATGTGCGTCCGGTCTGAAACGGTCTTGACTATGGACGAAAAGGCTGAAACCTCCGAGGTAATTTTCAAAGAGGATCTACTGCTTTCTTCAGTATTTTTCCCATTGAGATCATTGTTCAACAGCACGTTTAGCTTGAAAAACTCGCTAGAGAAACGAGCAAAATCGTTGGCTATCTCGTTTTGAGTCTTTAGTACTTTTGAGTAAATTGTATCGATCTTCATAAGGTTACTTTCCAGCTTCGCAGACCTATCCAGGATGTCCTGAAATTCTTTCGAATTTTTTGATTCAATGGATGGCTTTTTAAAAGCGTTCATAATGTAATCGGACACCGTTTCAAGCCCCTGGGGGCTGCCCGTCTCTTCTGCTAGTGTCCCAGGAGATATCTGGAGATTTTGTCTGTAGGTGTTCCAGTAGTCTGAGTCCTCAAGGAACGTATGAAACAAAGCAGAAGTCTTTAGAACCGGATGCTTAGATATTCTCGATAGGAAAGTGTTTAAAGACCTTGCTCTTTTCGTAGTAAACTCTTCCGTGAATCTACTACCCTTAATGTATTCTAACCGCTGTTTGTTAGGCAAAGGGGGCACTATCAAAGTAGGATAGTCATTGAACAGACACTCATATAAAAAGTCAAAATCCGAGTATCTCCGTCTCACCTTAAGAGACTTAAGCTTCAACTTTGGGTGATTAGAGACAGTCTCTATAAGGTAAGAGGTGAATGGGTTCTGGCCTTCATACTCTGTCATTGGAGATGATACTGTTGTTCTTATGAAATAGTCTTCTTTGGTGGTGTGGCTTGCATTCGGAGACGTTATTGAATTAGTGTTGTTTTGCTGCTCAGTCGCCGGCTCCGCTGCTATCTGTGCGTCAAAGCCAGCTATCAAATCGGAAGGTTCTTCATCCGAGTTGGCGCTTTGACTTGTCATTTGGTTGTCCTGCAAAGTAGTGGCCTTCAACTTGTCAGCCACACTACTGGATGCATCATCATTTAACAAATCAGGCTCAATTGGGGCCAACAAGCCTGACTGGGACGTTTCCTCCACATCTGTGAGATTGTTCTTGTCTTTGTCCGGTAAGTCTGTGGTGTGAACGTCAGCTGGCTCTGTTATTTCGTCGTCATTTCTGTCCCACTGGACAGACGTGAATTGGTCTGCCATTGTGAGATCACCAATGAAATGAGGTGTATTGAATTGGGAGCTCTTTGATACGACTTGTAGCTAAGGTCTGACTTCCTGTGAGTTTGCTGTAGGAAATAAGTGACGGGGCAAAAGTAAGGCGGATTTAACAAGGGGAAATCGCGAAGGTATCGACGCGTCGAACATGTCACATAGTGTTGATTCATTTTTCCTAATGGTAGTATAGGGAAGGATGGGTTCAGCCTGGGTGATAACGTTAAACTCACGTCTTGGATTATACGGAAGATGAGGATCCGCAAGGGAATCCTATTAGGTAAATAACTTTTTTTGCCAAGAAACCGCATGCAATTGCTAACACTCACCAGTTTTCAGTCTAACGGCAGTGCTGTCACTGTATCTAGGACTAGCGAATATATCACTCCCAAATGATAAGGCGATTCATTTTATCATGTTTTTCCTCATGAGTGGGTTTTTCTACTGGATTCTTGACACAAACTCGCTGAAGATCCTGAGGCTCGTCACTTTTGTCATATGTACCATCGTAGGAGGAGTGGGCAGCGAGTTTGTGCAGCACAGGATCTCCCCGTCTCGAGATTTTGATCCGTATGATATAGTAGCCAATGTGCTTGGGTCTTTAACGGCCATTATTGTGTCCAATCTATACCATTCACTCGTGATAAAGAGTAAAATGGAGCAGAGAAAAAGAAGGCGCGAGCGCGTGTTCGATCTGGAGCGACAGGTGCTAAGGCTTGAAGAGGAGACCGGAGAAGACGATGATAGAAACCAGAGCGGGACTGAGCCACAAGACTCATGGAGAGAAGATGTTCCACTAAGGACAGTTGAGCCAGCATCAGTTATGCGTGATGTAAATGGCACGAAAGAAGACAGTGTGGGCGCTAATGATGTAATTAATGTTGATGAGGTTGACTAACTGCTGAGCAGTTGTTCGTAATAACATATGTTCTATATGGTAATGAAGTATTCAAGATTTGCACGCGAGCGGAATCAGAATTGCAGGAAGTCTGATTTGAGGCTAGATATACTTTGTTCAGTTGATAGATGTGTCTGATTGGTTAAGTTAAGGTTGATAGGACGACGGTTGAGAATCAACTATTTTTTAGGCATAAATGACTTGGCCAGTATGGTAGCTCGTCCCTATTTGAACACAGATGCTTCAAAAAATCCATATCAGTTATTCAAATCGGAGAATACTAGTGCGTACTCTACGCAATTTTTAAAAGCCTGATGAATTATATATTAGCGCCAAGAGCAGCTTCTAAAAATCGATTATAGATGTAAGAAACCCTATGGTAATCTAGTGCATGTAATTGCCCGATACACCCAGCACTGTCATCGCATTTATTAGTGGCTAAAAGCATAAGGGCAGCTGGTATAATCATTGTTACGAAACATAGCCTTCATGAAAAAATTACCTATCCGACTGATTAGCAGCTAACAGCATTCAGAGGCTTCAGTGTGGTGGTTGTATGTATCAGATATGACAGACGAAGAACAAGTGGATGGGTAAATGACAATCAAAGGTTGCACTATGTAATCAGGGCAAGGGCCAAAACTGGATTTTACTACAGGCTGCGATATTCCAGCTAATAGCTGAATTTGTTTGTAAAATACAACCATACCCATAGCAATATTTTCTATTTTGCATGGCCATATGCTGTTCGTTATCTTCATGTTTACCCTAGAAATGTAAGTGCATAAATGATATCTCTTAGAGACATATTCGACAAATGTAAGTTGGGAAATCCTCCTTCAAAATTACAGTAAAATAGCTTGAACAGAGTACAAAAGTTTGTATTACTTTGATTTTCGGGCCCTGGCGATATGCATTGAGCTCAGTCTCCTGATAACCAACACTACTGGCATAAAACCTCATGGACCGTATGTTCTAACTACTGACTACAACTTTTTCAGGGTTTGCCCTTCGTCAAAATGAGCGGACTATTGTCTTGTTCTAAATATTCAATATGAGCTAGTAAATTAGTGATAGATACATAAGCGAGTAAAAAATATAAATTTAAAGGAACCATCATTGGGAAAGTACCCAGAGGGACCTATTTTAAAGAAACTGTCTCCAAAGTCTCTTATATATTGTAGTCAAACAATTAAAGAAGCTAAAAACAATTTACAAAATCTGTAAGTATTAAAATACTAGCATCTATTAGGAAGGAACACCACTAACTCAATAGTTTAACATTTATACAGATGTATGGTAAACACGAAAGGCCCAAGAGGACAATTTTAATGAGTTAGTGTTTTTTGGGTGATGCCCTACTCTGTTATACTGAACAAGATCATTACATTGAATGGCTTTGGAAACAACGATTGGCCAAGTTATTTCCTTCTCTCGGGAAATGGGTTAGGCGTTTAGTCGTTCAAGATCCAAACTTTGTATATTTGAAGTCAGTTACCAAAGCAGTGCTTGGCATTTCTCTTGGATACTAGTAAACATGGCATATTCATATTCTGGAACTCTTTGTCTTTCTAGGTCGGTAAATTTCCTTGTTTACAGCATTCATAAAAACTGAAGACAGGAGTACCATTGTTTCCCGCAAGCAATAGGTTCGTGGGTATACCTGTTTATTGGTTTTTATTATCGTTAGCCCGAGGCTTAAGCTTTTGTTTATTCTCCAGTGGCGAAGTATTCGCCCAGATTGTCTGAGGAATAACTTGGCATTTTAGAAGTGCAACCCCTGGGTTACTGGAAGCAAGATGTGTTGAAACCAGAACGCTCGATAACAAATAAGGTATATATAACAAAAACAATCCACAAAACCTCAGTTAATTATACAAGTAATTTATAAAAAGGTGAGACGCACTATTTCATAATATAAGGCATCTCTTAGCATCAATTTATGAGCGAGCAAACGGAAGAAACACGCGTCGACGAGAGTAAGGCAATGAGGGGAAGTACGGAAATCTTCAAATTAGAGTAAGCAGAAACTGATCTATCTGTCCTTTTTAAAACATGCAAAAATTTAACTTAAGATCATTGACAACTGCAATGAAATGAAGCCTAAGAGACCCGGCATATCAAAATAATAAAACCAGATTCAACATCACAAAACAGTAAACCCATTATTCCATTCTGAAGAATGAGAGCATCAAAATCGCCTTCAACAGCAAACCTGATTCAGGTCATGACGAACTTACGGCATAAAGACTAGTAACATGGTAACCAGTGAAGTCTGCAAGCGCTCAAGCAAATCCAATAAGCCCTCATTGACTACCCTCGCATTCTCCTTTAGTGCTTTAAAATCTACCTCTACCACCTCTGGATCCACCTCTGCTGAATCCACCTCTACCACCGCCTCTGCTAAAGCCCCCTCTACTGCCACCTCTGCTGAAGCCGCCTCTGGCTCCACCTCTGCTAAATCCGCCTCTGGCTCCACCTCTGGGTCCGCCACGGCCAAAACCGGCTCCGCCTCTTGCAGCGCCAGCTCCTCCTCTACCACCCTTCTTTCTAGGGGGCTTAGGAGCATAAGACTTGGGCTTGGGCAAAAATCTCTCCAAAGGTAACAGCTTTTCTCCATCGATGTAGAACTTGTCACCATCTTTGAACGAGTCTGCTACCACTCCCTCGGATACTTTTATGGTGAAGAAGACCTCATTCAGAGGTCCTAAAATCTCATCCACTTTTCCAACCTGCGTCTTGTTCTCTAAGTATATGGGAGCGTTGAAATAAGGGATCTTTTCGTTAATTGACCTGCACACAATGTCACCCTCACATGAATGAAGGAAAGATCCCATCTCGAAAACTCTATCAGGGGGACCTTGTGGTGCAGAGCTGAATCCACCTCTGCCACCACCACGGCCACCTCTGAATCCGCCTCTTCCTCTGTTCATTTTGATGTTAGTGTCTGGAATATATGGAGGCTGTAGCAGGCTTGATTAACAGACCATGTCTGAGCTGGTGAGTTTTACACTGTGTAAAATTCGCTACGCATTTTTTCACTTAGGAAAATTAAAAAAAAATTTTAAATAGTGTGTGAAACTCAATCCGCTTATATAGGGAGGCTTTATATAGTCAAGCATGCATTTGACAGTTCTGAGGAGATAACAATATTGGAAATAGAGAAAGTGCTTGGCCTATTGTTATGCAAAGCAATCAATTGTCGTCACTCCTTTGCGATGACGTGCCCCTCTATGTATTTCTCCAGCTCAGGAGTGTCTTTGACGCAAATCAAAATAGCGAAGCTATTTCTCAGTATCTTGCAAATGTGGTGAAAGACATCAACATGTTCAGTGAGTATTGGCATTCGTTGGTGATATTGTTGTCATGCAAGCCAACTAGAGACGTCATACTCCCGCATGTGCGATCTGTCCGTCTCTTAGATTCTCTCTATTATGCCATTGATGCTATCGGAGCTCCTCAGAGCCAAGAGATACCTTACACCACTAGACAGCAAGTGGAGCTTCGATATTTGCACTACCTACTTGAGTACAGCCATGAGAAGACAGCTGCGGAGCTGAAACAGGAGCAGGTACTGAAACTAGAATTATACCACAGGCTCTTTTATCAACATAGCCAATCTGTGTCCCAGGTATTGACTTTACATTTGGAGGATAAAGCAGCTAAAGCTCTACTTTTTAGTGAGCTGGCATCGCTTTCGTCTAGCTCAGTTGGTGCAATTGTAAATCATTTCAGTGTTGATGTCCAGGCGAACGATGATTTTGCCAAGACCTCTCTGTGGCTGGAAATGTGTGACTTTTCTGTACTCTTTGAGCTGCCTCACGCAGGACTATCCGCCGTTGACAGTAAAATACCGACGCAGACGTTCCTGTCTACCGCTCATCTTGTTCACACGACGTCTTATAACCTTCAAATAGATCTTCTGAGGGATTTGACTAAAGCGGTGATTGCCACACCTTCTGGTAAACGGACTTACAGTACATTTGGACCAATACCTTCTTGCTCGACGGAGTTTTTTGCACTGATAGCATCGAAACCGCAAATCGTAAGGCCTACATTAACAAAAAATAGGAAGCACAAAGTGCAACTGGAAGTATCTATACCGCGTGTGCACGAAATGGCGTGGAAGTCTAGCTCTGGATCGAGCGTCTATCTCTTGCTTCAAGGTAAGAATATTCAGAGGGAGGTTTATCAGGGTGAACTATTGAGCTGTAAGCTTAACAGTACGAAAGACGTGTATGAGGTAGAAATTTACAGTTATCTCGATCACTTTGAAAATTTGATAGGTGTATACCGTTTGACACAAATACAGCAAAGGCTTCGCAATACTATACAGTGTGTTAACGAACTTTATGCAAAAACGGACAATATACCTCAACATATTTTATCCCAGGACAAGTTATTTCATGGCGACACCTGTGTGAAGTTGGGTCCTTTGGTACACGGGATTGACCAGTTGAAAGAGTTCACGCTGCCCATACCACAACATTCTACGAAAAAGCTGAGAAATGCAAAGGGAGATGCTTCCTCTACCACTGAGCCGCCATATATCGTGACGCTCAGTCCAGATTGCGAGTCAATTGTCCATTTGGACACGTATTTTGATATTTCGAGGTCTCAGAGCACGTCGTCTTTGGCGGCTAGTCAAGTCAAGGCTTGTATGAAATGCTTGGTGAGCAAAGTCAATTTTATAGATATTTCGAACGCGGCAGGCCTTGAGATGGTAGCGAATGCCATGGCTCTCGTGCTCAGAAACTTTGATCACACTATACTACTTATAACTCGTTCCAGCTCCACTAAACAAATATTATTGTCCATTGTAGAGTCCTTGGGACTTAACTCAGTTTTTGTGGATAAGGGATCAAATTTGACAGACAAAAAGGAGCACGGTGCAGTATTCAAGAAAATTGAGAAAGTCATCAAAGTTTTGGGCTTCGAGCAATACTATAAACCAGACTCACAATCTATTCTTTTCTTGTTCAAGAACAAGATAGCGCCTTTGTGGTCCGAACTTGTCAACGACCTGAAGATAGCGAAAGACGTGACCAAATTGCGGACCTCTAATTTTGGTCATCTCTTTAAAGTAAAGGCTACGCAAAAAGAGAGCTTCGATGATATCTTTCCACAATTTGTTAAGAAATATTGGGAATTGGTTGAATTATTTGCCCAAGTGGAAAATATGCAGAACTCAAATGCACGACTAATAGCGATTACAGTCGATGAGCTAGAGGAGCTTGTTGCTTCCGGAAGAAGGCTCAATTGTTCCTCATTATTTTTGGTAGAAGCAGAAAAGGTCTCGTACACGAATCTTCTGGTTATGGCTCACGTGTGTGGCACTCTTGACTTTAGAAGCATTGTACTAGCGGGGACTAGCAATGCTGCAAAACCTGATTCTATTATAAAGTTAATGTCACTAGATGGGCTCGAAGCTGAGGATTCTGGAACTGGTTGCAATTCAACTCCTCAAGAGAAACCATTTGAACGAATAAATCCAGGCGTACTTCATCTGTCACAAGCTATTGTCCTGACCAATGAAGAGCAGATAGCTCAACAAAGCATAGAGTACGCCGTCAACCTCTTCATGTACCTACGTTTGCTAGACTATCCCCCAAAAATTTTGATTGTGGCTGCAAATGAGAAAGACAAGGAACAAATCGAAACTCTCCTAAATCAGAGATGCTCTGAGAAGACCATCTTCGGCGCCCTTCCGCCTGTCGTAGTCGCTGGGTTCAAGGAGCTGCCAAATCATGAATATTTTATAGTTAGTCTTGGGACGAGAGACAAAAATCCAGATTTGCCCAATCTGACTGGGAAAAAAGGTGTTTACGTTATTGGAGACAAGGATGCGTTTGAAGTTGATTATTTGAAAGAAATATATACCAATTCCGCTAGGTACAATGGTAAACTCCAGCTGGTCGGTAAAGAAATGTACGATCCAAAGGAGCACGTTAGACAAAGGGACGCTCCGGTGTACCAGATGGAGAATTTACAGCATTTCAAAAGCTATGTTGATCAAATGACGGAGACCAGACGTAATTACTCAAAATGAATAGGCTAGCGCCACTCGATGAGAATGATGTACATATATATACGGCATATCTCTATAATCGACATAATCAACCTGTATAATGTATATGGTGCAAGGATGTAACTTTGGAACAATTTTCGTTTACCTTGCGCAGCTTGAGTCTGTCAATGCGACCATAAGATGTGGGTTGAGAGCTTACTTGAACCAGATATACCACAAAACAAGTTTTTGATTGCATCAATAGCCAATTTCAGGACAGAATATTATGGGTATGTTGCTATATTTGCCTATTGTGGTTGTTACAACGAACAATCGCTTGACTATAAGCGGGTCTGCGAGAGGAAAGAAATGGGGACAATTAATCTGATGTAGGAGTGAGGAAAGCATTGTATGTTTGGCTTCGCTTTGATTCATCTTGTTATTCTGCAAAGTTATGTTTGCCCATGACAGTTTTGTTGCCTCCTATTTGATGACACATCGGTGATTTCTTTCTTCCCACCCTTAGCTTCTTCACTTATCACTACTAATACACCTAGCTTCCAAGAAAAAAATGAGTCTTAGCGAGTTCATTGCTGACGAGTCACTCGGCTCGTGGGCTGATGACGACATAGACCTCGACATGCTTGGTGAGCCCCTAGCAGGGACGAGTGTGGGCGTTGATGATGCACTCCGAAATCGCAAGCCTCTTCGTAACGACGGTCGTTTTGGCGCTTCCCAGGACGGTTATGGAGGGGGTGGCTACAGCGGTGGCAGCTATGGTGGCGGTGGATATGGGAATGCACCACCAGTGAGATCAGGCCCGCCTTATATTGTTAAGTTTGCTAATCTACCGGAGATCACAACGAGGGAAGTGATGGCCGATTTGTTCAAATCTCGGTTCATGTCGTTTGATAAGTGCAAGGTATTGCTAGACCCCAACCCTCCTCCAACGAAAATTAACTCGCCATTGCACCAGCAGCAGAAGAAGTGTGCCTTTGTACAGGTAGAGTCCTCTCAGGCAATGAACAAAGTGCTAAAATGGACAGATATATTTATTCATAGGCTCAGGGTCCACATATCACCTGCTGACCACCTGGATTTTGAGGAGATCGTCCGTTGGAACGAAAGCAAGGGTTACAACGAAGAGGAGGAAGAAAAGAGGATACATTCTTTGCCAGAGGAAAGCAGAAATATTCCTCCATCTGCTGCTCTCGCCTCTGTTTCTTCCCACGTTCGTCCCATTGGTACCGCAGTTAATCGTTCTTTAGCTCATCCTGTACCATCACATCAGCAGGCTCCTCCACTTCCACAGGCTCCCACTAAACCGAAACTCAATCCTTTTGGTAACGCTAAGCCAGTCAACATTCCACCTGAGACCTTTCTTACTACGCCTGCCCATTCTGGACACCCCAAATCTGCTCCTTTGCAACCAAGCTCAGCGCATTCATCTGTCGAACTGGCTTCTGCTGCTCCGTCTGCACCTGTCAAGCCTAAAACTAATCCTTTTGGCAATGCAAAACCTGTAGACATCCTTGCTCGGCAGTTGGAACTTGAGAAGCAGTTTCCTGAGCTAAAGATCAACGAGACTACCTTTAGGACACTGGCCTCCCTAGAGAAAGAGAAGCATGAGAAGGAGAAAGAAAAAGAACAGAGGGCAGTATCAAAGCCCAAGGTAAAAACCGGTAAAGTTACTGTTTCTGGCTCTGCCTCTTCTACTCCAAGTGCTCCAAAGTCGCCAACACTTTCGAAGCCTTCTACGCCTGTTAATCCATGGAATATTCCTCACTCTCCCTCTCCGACAAGAGAACTTGTGACGAAAGAGTCACAAGTTTCAGAGAAAGAAGACTATCATACAAGACAACGCATACTTCGAAACACTGATAAGCCGACTGTTGACCGTTTTCACAGAGATACAAAACCTAGAGCTCAAAGGGCCGAAAACTACGAAAATAAATACGCAAAGGAAACGAAAGAGGAAACACAATCAAAAGAGGCCAATGATATTACTAAAGCAGAGGTTGTGAAAATTTTGAACGCACCAAAAGAACCCAAACAATTCAAGGATTCTGAACGTAATGAAACAAAAGTATCCAGTGCCTCTCAAAACGCTAGAGAGCCAGCAGAAGCTGAGATATTCCACGAACCGAAGGAAGCTTTTCATGTTAGTCAACGCACAGATGATAATCTCTCTAAAGCTGATGAAGTTGTTGTTTCATCTCCACTCAAAGAAAATAATGAAGATAAGGTACCCAAGGCACCTCGAAACCAAGAGAAATCACATGGTGAGACGCCTTTGGTTTCTGACCCTGCTGATGGCGATAAGTCGCAGCTTAGAGGCAGAATCTGGCAGTCTGAGCGTCCTCCTCGCCGTAAATCAAGGAATTCAGGCCGCACGTCTCACCGGAGGCCTGATTCTGAGCATGATTCAACCATCCACAAACATGAAGTTAGGACTGAAAAGCCTAACAGAAGTATCGGCATCAAGACTGAAATGAGATCTGAAACTGAACAGAGAGGAGAAAATAAAAAAAATGAAAGTTTTACTCCAGCTGCGAAGTTTGAAAGAGATCTGAAGAGAGGGCCTCGGGGAAAACCTGGTAAGTTTGAAAGGCGCAGAGGGCCTGAGAAGTATAAGATGGCCGAAAGGGGTGAAAATGACAAGACTGAAAGGCACGAAACTAGCGGACGAGCTGAAAGGCCGGAGGAAGGTAACGATGCTTCGGCTGCTAAGTTCGACGAAAAAAATACAAGGGTCTCATATAGGGAACCCGAAGTCACTCGTAAACGTGAGAGGCGGAAGCAAAAGGCACCATTGCGCGAACCTGGGTATACAGCGAACAGTCCAAGTGAAAGCTTGAGCAAGGTTCACAGTTCAAAAAATTACACCCCATTTGATCAAAAGAATGAATCCGAAGGAATGGGGAAGTCGAAGGTCAACCATGAAAATGTTACTGCTCCTGAATCTGGCAGTGCTACAAATGCGACTAACGGGGGCCCTGCTGAAGCAAATTCGGCAAACGAGGTAATAGGAAATAGCGAGCGTAGGAGGTCTTCACGTGGTGGAAGAGGGCGTAGGAAAGAAAGAAAGGATCGTTTTACGGACAAGCCCAGATCAAGAGATGGACCTATAGACGCCTCTAAAACAAGCGAGAGCGCTAAGGAAACGAAAGAATGCGTTACATCAACAAAAGAAAGCACTTAGTTAGGGCAAATAGGAACGTCGGCCTGTTACAGCGTAGAAGGCACATTGTACAATAGATTATTCGTGTGTATCTTAGGCAGGTTAAAATAATCTCGAGAAAAGATGTCAACCATAGGAATGAGTTTGTCCTTTTATATCAGCAAAACAGGCAACCGTGTAAGAGCATAGAAAAGTTAGTACAGCGCAAAACTTCACTTACGCTAAATGTCTTCCCTGTCAAGGGCTTCTAGTGAACAAAAATACTTGAAATTCCAAAAATCAAATTACCACAATGATCGGTATCGAGTTTTCCACTCTGTGGAATCCACGCATTGCACTCAACAACTGAGACAGCTGTCCCAGTCAACCATCCGCGAAGCCTCCCATAATGCCCACAGTAAACAAGCTACCATGGGCATTTGATTTCTGATGGCGACGCCCAGCGCTTACGCGCCCAGGGTAAAACTTTCTCTCAAGAGAATCCTGTTGCAGTGGATGGAGTAAACCACCGAATTTCCCACTCGCTGTTTTGAAGAACTCCGAAAAGTATTTCTTCCGTGTGAAGGCGAGTACGCGCGGACTGAGGCAATTTGATTTTATCCCTAAACCAGTAAAATTCCACTGGGCTACGGGGGCCTTGAAGCAGAATTTTTCGCGGGTTTAGATTTATGCTGCCGAGCTATGCAACCAGGTTTTCAGGTGCGAGTTTCTGATGAGTGGAAGTGTTGCGCTCTTCCCTTGTTTCCCTACCTGATGAAATTCTGCTTGAGGTGAATGCTCTCACTTTCTTTCTGGTTGTTAAGTGCCCATATCCCCCACTATAACTCAGTCTCACAATTTAGGCATAGCACTCGGTCGCGCTATGCTTTCATTTTTGTGCATATGATTTGGGGAAGATATTCGGATTCAGTAGCCGAAAGACACAAGAGGTATCTTTTTCTCTAGTATTAAGGAAAAATGCTCTCTCTTACAAACAGTTTCTTCAAAAGTAAAAGCCAAGTCACTTCTGCAAATGTGAACTCGCCAAATCCTTTTTCTACTTCGTTTGAGTCCCTCCCTCGGAGACTTCCGAATGTCAGCTTCATGCACAAATTTAAAGTCTTTTTAAAGAAATTATTAGGACCCAAAAAGAGTGCAACTGCTTCAAACTTCTTTCCTTTGGATTCCATGCCACTCAAAATCTCAGAATATCCAAAAAAGATTCTCAATATTGGGGAGATATCCGCTTTGCGGAGAGCTGAAATGGAAAAATCAACGCAAAGCTATCTCAAGCCAAGCTGCGCATATAGAAAGTTTAAAATAGAGGAAATCAGATTTCTTAATCATGAGAGCTCAACGACAGAACTAAAGAAACAAAGCTCAATTTTACAAAGAAGCCACGGTGAGAGTGATACTTGCATGCCTTTTCCACCAATGTTTCGATCTGCTGCAAAGAGATTTCAAAGAATAAATCAGAGACCCCTACAAGTCAATAATATTACGGTTAGTACCGATACGTTTAAAATCAAAAAGGAAGAGATTTTTGACATGGTTTATCTGGTGGGGCTTATTAGGAAGGGAAATTTGGCCACTAAAGGCTTGTCACGTGTAGCCCAGTTATTGGGCTCAACTAGATATCCAAAGTTTGCAAAAATCTTTGGTTTCAGCGGCGGTACAATAGCCTTAGTGCATTATTTGCAACAGCTACACGTGACTACTACCAAAACCTCGCAAGAGCACAAAAAGGAATTTTTATTGCTGACTTGTCTGAATCATTTAATATTTTATCACCAAAAAAATGGACTCTATGATCAATTGCTCCCTGAACTCTTCTCTGTACTGGTTTCGTCACTGTCGTCAACTGAAATTGCAACAATAGAACTCTCTACGAGAGTTCTGCGATGGTTATTGGTACGTGACTTACCCCAGTACTCGGCGTTGCTGGCAGAGCATCTCAGCCACTTGCCTGATTCGGTAGCTGTCAACTTTTACCTCTCTTTAATTTCCAACGCAGAAACAGTTATACAAGAGTTTCAAACGCTGTCTACCTGTCATGTACAAGTAAATGAAGCCGTGGAATATACGTTGTACACAGCGGTTATATTCTTCTCACTAGCAAGTAAACCTAAATTTCCTTGGCTCCGCCTTGAACAGATAAATCTTATGTTCGAAGCTGGTCGTCACAATTACTTCACTAATGGCAGAAAATTGCTTAGCCCAACTATCAACGATGTCATTAACACATTTCATCAAGACTGGATTGCAGATGGAGAACAACATCAGTATATCAACCAAGAAAGAGAGAACAACAAAATGGATGCTCTTGTTAAGGGCATTGTTAACAGTGTGCCTACCAGCACTCACGGCCACGAAATAATGAACATTCTCAGTTGCCTGCAGCATATAGTGAAAAGAGATTACTCAATAGAGATTGCCGAAGTCCTAGGCTCGGTTCTCAACCAATTGACCTTACTAGTGCCAAGAGGAAATTCCAGCGGAGTTGTGGCCATTCCAGACCAGAGTCTTTGTAATTATAATTCTCAGCACTTTAGGCTTGCAAGTAGGCAAAATCCTGAATGTCGAGGAGGATTTCGTCCGAACTTGTTCTCTGGTAATGTGGTTGGAAAATTAACGAATGAGGCGTCCTCAGAGAGCAGTAGTTTTAATCGAAATATTTCGGAACAGCGGCACAAAGATATGCTTCGTGGTGTTGAGAGGGACCGATCAGAAAGTCTACCGACATTGTTCATGCAGGATGCCCCTTACAACGCAATGTTTGGCTTGATAGGTTCAATACCGCTTGTCCCTTCTACTGCTTGAACTGTAAAGTACTTACTTAATCTACTGCTCAATAATAATTTTTCCTATTACTTTAATAGACACTTTAGACTGTTGAATGTTCCCGTGATCGTACCTCAAAATTTCGGTATCTTCTTTCATCGTGAACGTTTTTTGCCAAAAACACAAAGCGATCTCATTCTAGTGCAAAACATTATTTGATGCTGAAGCTAATCTGAGCTCCATAAATTCAAACTAAAAAATCAGATGATGGTATAATCTAAAACGGCCTCAATCATGCAAACCGAGAGAGCTGCTGACGACTATCCTACTTGTTCCAGTAAAATTCAACTCCTTACCAGCTAAGCTACACAGGTAGTTCAGTGGTGTAAAGATGTTAACGATGGCCTTGATGTACAACATACCTCCCATCGCACTGCAACACACGGACACTCCTGCTTATATCCTAGCCATACTCTACAGCTGAGATGGCTTGGTCATACGAGCCACGAGGGGCACGTAATAACGAAAGTTTTGGGACCTCGCTATTGCAAAGCATAAGAAGAGGGCTTTCTCCGTCCCCAGTAAGAAAATTTGGTATCAAACAGCCAGCCAACAGTGAATTCCAAGGGGCACAGGAAGGCAGTATGGGCAACGTAAACAACGGTAACGACGGAAGCAATGGGAACTCTATTAATCATGGCGTGCCATTATTATCTTCAACATCACTAGTCAACTTGCTGCCATCGTTTTACAGCCTGGGAGTCACTGCCAATCACTCGATGCCTACGCTTAGTAGAAGCAATAGTGAGGGTAATCTCCCGATAGGTGTTTCTGATGAGCTTGCCCGAGAGAGTGACGTCATAGTGTCAACAAATGTGACATCACAGGCTGAATACAAAGGATTTGCAGCTTATGTCGTTAGCGGAATAGTATTGATTATATGGCTGGGCTGGGCATTGGTTCCCGATACAGTCATGAACCGATTGGGCATATACTACTACCCATCACGTTGGTGGGCACTTGCCATTCCCAGCTGGATTCTGATGCTTATGGTTTACATATACGTGGCATTAGCTCTGTACAATGTGGACTACAAAACGGTGAAGCTAGACGACTACCGGACTATCGTAGATGACTCTGCAGTGAACATCAGAGAGCTAAATGATTACAATGAGAGGCCATTGAACATGTACCTTTTTCAGTCCACCAGCGGGGTTTGGGATCTGCCATTGGCTGACGTTAATGAGGTGCTATATAGAGATGGGCGTCGCTGTTCGAGGTGAGGCGGCACAGTGGAGCTCCGACCTCTAGATTGGGGAAGTGATACTCAGCCTGGTTCCTGTTGTCGAACCTGTAGAAGGGCAGTAATCTTTTCAGAATCAGGTGCCACTCTATTCACTAATACTAGTCATAGCCCCTTTCACACAAAAACTGTATATCCTAAGCGCATGGGTACATCTACCTCCCTAGCATATTCTGGCTACATTTAAAGTTCAGTTCAATTACTCAGCACACATCATAACATCACCTACACATATCGTTATCAGCATAGAATTATTTAGGAAAAACACACTAAGACCTTCGAATTATACCATGAAATATACCCCATACTTACGCAACCTAAGTAAAGTCCTCTTCCAGTTCCTCGGGCGCTTCTTGCAAATCCGACTTGATCCTATTTAGCAGTCTAATCTTCAGCGCATCCAGACGCTGAAACTTATCGTAATCACGTGAAGCGTTTGCAATATCATCGGGACTACCGCTGCGCACTGCCTCGACCAGCTTTTGTGCAAATTCGTAGTCTCTCGTGGTCTCAAAAGAGGGATCCCATGACAGGAATCGCTGTAGCAGGGCGTTACCGCTCGCATAGTCATTCTTGTTTGCAAGTCGGCAAAGAATAGCCTTCAGGAAATATTCCTTCAATGACCATTTCGCCAGGTTGCTGTTCAAAGATTCTTTAGCAACCTTCTCATAGACTCCAGCAGCCTTAACATAATCTCCCACACTGTCATCGCAGTACAAATCAGCAGCCTTTAGAGCAAACTTGTTGGCCAATGAGCTCGCAGAGTCTCCACGGTACCACTCAGACGCCTCCTCATACGATGTAATTGCCTTTTGTACATTCGCAAGTTCATTTTCATAAAGCTCGCCCAAATCACTCTTAAAATTGGCACTCCGTCTAAACTGGCCCTTTAGTACAAAAAACTGGATTGCCTGCTCCAAGCAGCGAGCTGCTTCAATGGGCACTTCTACCTTATAGGCCTTGTAGGCCTCGACCAATGTGTTTGCCGCTTCGTCCTTAGAGTCGGCCTTTATCTGGCATTGGGCTGCTTTCTCGAATGTCTGACCAGCATGGGCATTCTTCCTTTGTAATTTGTATAGATTGGCAGCCTGAATGTACAAATCTGCTGCCTCTTCGTAACGAGATGCCGAAGAGCCCGATAAAAATGAAAAAACACCCGAAGAAGGCTTAGCCTTTTTGTCAGCCTGGTGATATAGTTAGTCCTTCTGCACTAAGATAGGGTATTCTGTTGTATGAGAATACTGGACAGGGGTTGGGAGCTCAGTGTAAACAATAAACATGCTTCCTACTTCTAACTTACCTCAGCTATAATCGATTCTGGGTTTGACATGGTGTTGTGTTGGTCGCCTCCACTATTACGCCAGAATAAACAGCTGTCGTTGGCAATGGCGAACGCCTATTGCTCTAGCTGTCGCAAATCGAGTGAATCCCTGGAGGGTAAATTGTGGTGCACAGATGTAACTCAAATACGGAGAAAATAAAAAAAGAGAGTCCCAGGCCGGGTTTGAACCGGCGACCAACGGATTTGCAATCCGCTACTCTACCACTGAGCTACTGAGACAAACTTACGATAACCTTGCTTATCTGGGATGATACTCATCTCCAACATCTGAGAGTTGTGTGGCAATGACATGTGACCTGGTATTGATTCAAAGGGCTACTAAAGTTAGATCTATCATGTCCACACCCTATTTTATCAATCTCTAGAATTTTTAAGACCCGAAAATCATTTCAAACCTTTGTGTTGCACAGGAGACAGGCACAGTGGGGCAGAAATGTGTATTGCATATGAAGCCCGAACCTGGACGCTGGCACCACAGGTTGAAAGACCACTACCGTCAACACTCTAGCTAAGAAAGCATACTATTGATCTACCTTCTTGATGTTTCAATTACCAGTTCCTTATTGCCTGATAGGTGTTAATCGGCATATACCATAGATAGGATAGCCCAAGATTTCCTAGCAGAACTATCCGGTTTCACATATTGAGACTGAAAAGTATGTATTACTTATGTTTAAACGGGAACGGTATGTGTTTTACTCCTTCCTGTTCGTTCTTGATCGCACCAAATCAATCTTGTACCGCATCCAAAAAAAAAGAGTCCCAGGCCGGGTTTGAACCGGCGACCAACGGATTTGCAATCCGCTACTCTACCACTGAGCTACTGAGACAATTTTTGTCTTAATTCGGAAAGACGATCCACCATGAGTGTATCTCCTGAATTTTTCACAGGCAAAAAGACAGAACTGAAATGAAACGGGCCTGATTGACACAAGAAAGGCGATTCACCATTCCGAGCAAAACCGAAAACCACCGCCATCTTCTTGGTACGCGCATAGATTGTGAGGGGCAAAAATAGTTTTGTAGCCAAAGTCTTTACCCTCCTGATGTCTTCAAGAAATGGATTAAACAGAGCGGTTTTTCTATATATTATTCCTCTACGTAGTGTTCGTTAGAATATCGTATCCGTGGCAGTAATACCATGCATTTTTATGTTATTACAGAAGTCCCTTAATTTGCAAGAGTCTCAAATGAATGCAGTAAATAAAAGTTGTTGATCTCAAAAGACTCAAACTGGACATAATAATTTGTAGCGATGTTGAAGTCGTATGGACCTCTAGGCTCCATTTCCAATCCTTTGACAATTCTATAGTAGATCTTCACTTCATCACATGAAGATTTCAAAACTCCAGACGTAGTTGATTCTGGGCTTGTGGGCAAATTAGCGCTCTGGGAGTGAAGCTTATGCAGAGTACCTTCATATCGTACAAGTATCTCAAAATGCAAGCGTATACTCTTACTCTCTTCGTCTAGAATAACATGCAAATCATTGTTCTCGAGGACATTCGAGTCTATCTCTACACCCCTACTGTCACTCAGTGGATCGTCTACTCGTTTTAGCTTACCTAGCTGTACGGTGGTGGTGAAGTTATGCATCGAGGCTGTTGTTTGGTATAATGGGCCAGAGACTCCCTGTTTTGAAGTATCTAGTTTTTTTATGGCGCCGTTGATAACTGAGTTTGTGTGCTCATCTGACGTGAGTTTTTCTGTCAACTCTGCGGAGCTATATCCTGTCGTCACGCGCTTGGTCTCAAATAACTCTTTTCTTCTGTTAGCATTTTGCGGCGAGTACACGCTGATGTACAAGCTGGGAGCTGTGCTGTTGTCTCGGGCTAAATCTGCCTCAAGAAGTCTGGCTACCTTTTCATTAAGCACATAGAGGGAAGCTGTTCTCATGCATTTATCGATCTTTGCCAGTGACAAGAGACTGCTTGCGGACAATTGCTTCAACAGTTCAAGTTTCAATTCAAGAGGAAAGTCATACAACGTTGTCATGATATTCACAGTTTATTAGCTAAAAGAAGATGAGAGGGTAAAAGAAACATAGCAAGACATCAAGTCTTGTCTTTTGAATAGTCAGTGTGATTTGGACAAAAAAAGAAAGGAAACTTAGCTTCATGCACAAAGGAAAACATCGGATAATTTAAGCTTTTTTGGCGGAAAAACAGGCGCTTTTTTGAGACAAGCGTACGATCCAAGCAATTCTAGACGACTATGCGGACTCTTTCGAAAATGTAATTTTCTTTGAGCGAGCATCCATCCCGGATAACTATAACACTATCTACATAGCTCGCATTGGTATTATATATCTACACAGAGCCTAGCCTTGTGTATAGTTCTGCAGAGTTAGAGCGCCATGGAGAAAGTCGGATAATTTTTCAGATGATTCATTTCCAAACGTGCATAACGTTCTCGATATGTGCGTCGCAGTGCGCCGTCTTGCATTTCCATTCATTTCTCAGGAATCATTTTCAAATAGCGAAGTTGAGCACTCTCTCATCACGTTATTTTTTCCTTTCCGAGATAATGTACCGATCATCAACAACTTTCATGTTGAAAATGCATCGTATCACCCAGTCCCATTCTACTATTCTAAACTTTTGTCCTCCCACCAACTTTTTGAATGTTGAGATCAGAGCCTTCTGATCTTTTGACGCTAGTAAATAATGTATACCACTACCGGAGTCAGGTAATGACGATGCATTTTCGTCAATAACATTGCACATCAAGCATGAAAATGTGCTCAGTATATCACAGACCACTTCTGGAGTTCCAGGTATGTCGGCAGCCACGTTGAAAGTAATATTCTGAAACAATTTTCCTTTCAGCTCTTGCGACTTCTGTATTAAATTTGATAGATTATGGGCTCCACTTTTTGGTTTGTTATCTTCAAACAGGTCTCGTATCTTTGGCTCTTTATTCCAATTCATCACGTTTCCCAAACTATATTTCGATAACTGGGGCTTGAAAGCTAAAAAATCGTTAATTTTGTTGTTGTAAATGTCCAAGGTTCCTAAAACGTCAGTCAAAAATAAAGGTGTTATAATATACTCCGGTCCCCTGCTCAAGGACTTGAGAAATTTTGCTGTTCTCAAGACACTGGGAGCAATAATGCAATTCATATCTGGAGATGGTTGCTCCAAGACTTTTATGCCTACCTTGCTCAGTTGTTTCAGATCATTAGCAGAAAAATCGGCGTCGCAACCTGTAAGCACTGCTCTGATATTATATGGTTTGCTCGTTTTAGACTTTTTGTCAGCTGGCACAGCATCTGCCCCAGTAAACTCTTCCAGAAGTCTTTTGTTCTCCCTTGGATCGTCTTTAGGGGTGCTCCTTTCAGCACTAATCTTTCGCGTGGAACCTCTAAAATCTAGCAGATTCTTTCCGATCGCAAGATTCATATCATTTTCGTTCAAATCAGGGAAATCCCCATATTTCGGATTATTATCATGAATGTCGGTACCTCTGCAAGCACTTATATAAACATCTTCCACCCACAATGAATTAACGCATTTGACACCCCACTCACGTGCAGCATCATACTTCTTACCGCTGGCTTTGAACACTACTAAATGAGAGTTTGTCTGTTTTAGTGTCCTGGTGAACGTACCTCCCATCAACTCGACTAGCTTTCGTATGTATTCCCTAGCCAACCCCCTGAAGTTTGTCTCTGCTATAATGAGGCCAGACATCTTTTTGGAGGTGAAGACAGATCTCGGTACAGGATAATACAAAAGATGCGTCTTAAAATCAGTTGTTCCATTCACAATCGCCGCAAAGAACCAATCCATGTTTCGTAGATTTGGCTCTAAGGTCTCTGTCTCCTGACGGATTATATAATCTGGAGTTTCGTTAGAGAAAACACAGCAATATTTCTTGCATAGTAGGGACAAGAAGTGATGTTCAAATTGTATTTGCCAGTCAATAACTTTACCGCCAAAAGCGTCAAGTTTACTGAATTCAAACTTGCAATCTGGGTCGAACTCTTCCGTAAACAACTCGTATTCACGCACTGCTATGCTCTCCCGTGATAAAAAGCATGCAAACAGCCACTCAAGGCTTACTATTTTGATCTTTCTGGTCATACGCTCGTTGTACTGCTCTATCAAGCCGTATTTTGGATCGCCGTCTACCTTGCTGTCTTTGGAAGTAATATAGTGAGTAGTAGACTGTAACAATTTGTCTGCAAACTGTCCGCCAGCGGCACTCACTGCAACTTCCACTATTTGGCGTTCATCTGGTGTCAGTTCTGTAGAGCAGCTAACCACAGCATGCTTCAAAAAATACTTTCTGTCCGTGACGTATTGATTAACAGGAAGAAGTTTTCTAGCCTCAATACAGTCGTACACCCACTTTTCTGTCACAACTGGCTTCATGAGTCTTTCACATGTGTCATACTCCTCAAAGTCCTCGTCCAGCGCTATCACATGCGTGTAAGAGTTGAGTTTGTAGTCTTGAACACGAGAGTCAATGGGTTTTTTTATTGAGATATTATCTTCTTTGCCTCCATTTTGTATAAGGGTTTGTAGCAAGGTTTGCGTCCTTGCTTCACTGACCTCGTCCTTTTGAATAATCAAAACATAGCAGCACTCAAACAGATCCGACATTGACGGTGAATGGCCATGTAGTTAAGGTTTATCTTGCATCGTGAAGCCTATCTACTCCGCGTCAGACGCGCTTATTATATACGCGTTGCCTGAAAAATGATGCAGGAGCAATAAGTATGACATTTTGATTGTTGTGGTACACTACTGAATCTCCCGAATGATCTTTATTCGTGTTGCAAATAGCTCCATTAGGTTTTAAGTTAGTTGATTTCTTTTGAAATACCTATTGCTTGTTCACTGGAATTTTACTAAGAGATTCCAATGGAGAATGAAAGAATGCATTTTGCACGAAATATAATTTTGCAATACAAGAATGCTTACAGGATTTTTTTGAAAGCTGAATTAACCTTAAGACATTAGATACTGGAAGCCATTATCGAAATCGCCGCATAATGACCTTGCATTCAACCTCAGGGTGAAGTATTTTGCAATGGCTTGAACCTAAGTTCACCATAAACTCTTTTGAAAGAAACGACGTCTCGAAGACAAGTAGTACATATTTTAGGCTTCCAGAATAATATCTTTTCGACAGTCAAAGTGACTGGTTGCGATTGTTGTCTGTATTTTGCTCAAACAAATCATGTTTAAGGACAATAAAGAGTTAGGCGCTAAAGAACTAATGAATCACCTTTTTGCCCCCTCAAGTCCTTAACGTATTCTCAACTCTACAGTCTGTCTACAAGCACATTGTTGCAGAACCGTACGTGTAGCTCACCGCCTAAAGTTGCATATGCAACCTTCATTCCCTTATCGTGCTCTCAACCTACTATTCGAAAAGGAAGGTGGTTTGAAAAAGAAAACAGGTCGTTGTCATCCCAAACAAGACAATCAATGCTTGAAGGAGACTGAGAATTCCTGCAGTTAATTTTGATGGAAAAAAAATTGTTGTCGATTTGCTCTCACTCAGATTTGAACTGAGGATCTCGACATTACTAGTGTCGCGCCTTACCAACTTGGCCATAAGAGCTGATCTTATTAAGATTTATTGCTAAACGAATATATTGTGGCAATCAAATTGCTATGGTTATTGCTGGTCATTTAGAATGAAGGACGCTATTCAACTCGAGGCTAAGGTTGCAAAAAGATATACTGAGTGGCTTAAAGAATAAATTATGTCTACTCAAGACCCAGGACCCACTCCGAGATTTGCAAGAGTATATCTTCTCTTACAATTTTCCATTACCCAAAACGAAAAATAAAAAAAATTCAGTGTGAGCAAATGCAAGTAGGTAGATTTCAAATCATTTACTACTTCCTGTTTTGAGGCCAATCTAACAGCTCATACTTTACAGCATTCTAAGATGTCAGTTGCCGTCTCCCAGAAGAGACGAAAGCAGCAGGCTCTTGGTCTAACTGTTGGCCAAAAGGTCTTTGTCAGGTCGAGAAATGGAAGCGCCACTAAGGTAGTGAGAGAGCACTATCTTAGAGACGACATCCCTTGTATGTCTAAGGCATGCAAAGTATGCGACGACTTCTATAAGCCAAATGCACAGGGTGAGGTGCCGTATCCAATATTAGCGGCGGATCCTTTGAAGCTGAAATATAATAACATTGGAGCGCATTATATTGTCCTAGACACCAACATTGTGCTTAGGGCTATGGATCTGCTGGAGAACAGTGCTGCGTTTTACGACGTTATGATCCCGCAAACAGTGTTGGAAGAGGTCAGAAACAAGAGTCACCCCATTTATATGAGACTGAGGACTCTCTGTAAGAACGAGGAAAAGCGCTTCATTGTGTTTCACAACGAGTTCATGGCTGCCACGTATTTGAGCAGGCAAAAGGGCGAAGTAATCAATGATTATAATGACAGACTTATTAGACAGACTGCAAAGTGGTACTCTGAGCACTTGAAGCCCACGGGTATCTCTATAGTGCTGCTGACAGACGACCGGGACAGCGTTGGCAAGTCCAAGACAGCCAATCTGAATGTCCTGACGCTAGAGCAGTATGTGGCAGTGCTTCCTAATGCCAGCGAATTGCTTGACCTGGTCCCCTCTGGCCAAGATTTCTCAAAGGATGCTGTTGAAATTAAGTATCCAGAATATTATTCAACGGCTAGAATCATGGGAGGCCTGAAAAATGGTACTCTTTTCCAGGGCACTATTGAACTATCTTCTTTTAATTTCCTGGAGGGAAAAGTATCCGTACCTTCTTTGCCCAAACCGCTGTTGATCTTGGGTCGAGAGAACTTGAACAGAGCATTTAATAGTGACTCTGTGGTTGTTGAGCTTCTGCCGAAGGATGAGTGGCGAAAGCCTTCAAATGAAATTATTGACGAAGAGGCCATTGACAAGAACGAAGTGGGAGAGACTGAAGATAATGAACTGATTATGACTGATCGGGAAAGAAAACTACTTGCACAGGAAGCCGCAAGGGCACAGAACGTGCAGGAAGAAGAGAAAAGAGTTTATCCCACGGCCAAAGTGGTTGGTATTGTAAAGAGAAGCTGGAGGCCATATGTCGGCCAACTTGCGGCCAGTTCTTCGAACAAGAACCAGGTGGGAAACGCTGCCAAGAGTTGCTTTGTGGTGCTTATGGACAGGTCGCGTCCTAAAGTAAGAATTAGGACTAGAAGAGCCAACGAGCTTGCTGGAAAGAGAATAGTGGTCAGTGTTGACTCGTGGCCCTCGCGCTCTAAGTACCCAGAAGGCCATTTTGTGCGTTGTTTGGGTGAAATTGAAGACAAAGACGCTGAACAGGAGGCTTTGTTACTTGAGCACGACGTGGAGTACAGACCGTTTTCAAAAAACGTACTGGAATGTTTGCCTAAAGAGGGCCACGACTGGAAAGTACCCGAAGATTTGAACAATGGGGATGAGAAGCTGAAACTGAGACGCGACTTGAGAGATAAATTGGTTTGTTCGATTGACCCTCCAGGATGTGTTGATATTGACGATGCGTTGCACGCTCAGATGCTGCCGAACGGAAATTACGAGGTTGGTGTACATATTGCAGACGTGACACATTTTGTCAAAGCGGGTACCGCCCTGGACCAAGAGGGTGCCTCGAGAGGTACGTCCGTGTACCTGGTGGATAAGCGTATTGATATGTTGCCAATGCTGCTGGGTACAGACTTGTGTTCACTCAAGCCCTACGTAGAGAGATTTGCTTTCTCTGTCATCTGGGAGCTTGATGAGGACGCAAACATTGTAAATGTGGACTATTTCAAGTCTATTATCAAGTCACGTGAAGCATTCGCCTATGAGGAGGCACAGATTAGAATAGACGACGACACGAAGCAAGATCCGCTTACAAAGGGTATGCGTTACCTTTTGAAGCTCTCAAAAAAGCTGAAGCAAAAGAGAATGGACTCTGGAGCGCTGAACTTGGCCTCTCCCGAAGTCAAGGTGCACATGGACAGTGAAACCTCTGATCCTGGAGAGGTAGAGATTAAAAAGTTACTTGACACCAACTCGCTCGTGGAGGAGTTCATGCTGTTGGCTAATATATCAGTGGCTAGAAAAATCTATGACGCTTTTCCACAGGTTGCAATGCTGCGTAGACACGCAAGCCCACCTGTGACGAACTTTGAAGTGCTGAACGAGATGCTCCGTGTAAGAAAGGGTGTACAAATTTCGCTAGAGAGTTCCAAGGCCCTCGCAGACTCACTGGATAGATGCATAGATCCCGAGGACGAGTACTTCAATACTTTGGTGAGAATTATGAGTACACGTTGCATGATGGCTGCTGAGTATTTTGCCTCAGGAAACTATGGATATGAAGATTTTAGACATTACGGTCTCGCTGTTGATATATATACGCATTTCACCTCGCCTATCCGTAGGTACTGTGACGTGGTAGCACACAGACAGCTTGCTGCTGCTATTGGGTATGAGTCTTTAGACTCAATCCACAGAGACAAGGCGAAGATGGACCTTGTAGTGAAAAACATTAATAAGCGTCACAGAAACGCACAGTTTGCCGGTAGGGCGAGTATCGAGTACTACGTGGGACAGGTGATGAAGAACAATGAGACTAGTGAGCCAGGGTATGTTATCAAAGTGTTTTCGAACGGAATTGTGGTGCTGGTCCCCAAGTTTGGTGTTGAGAGTCTGATCAAGTTAGAGTCTTTGGGTGATGTGGCGTCTGCTCAATTCGACGAGGAACTCTTCAAGCTCTCGTTTAGAACAAAGGAGGGCGTACAAAGAGAGGTGGCTGTATTTGACAAGGTGATGGTTCATATCCGCTCTACGCTCGACGATAATACGGGTAAGAGAAAAGCACAACTCGTGTTAGTGTAGGTGGTTGTGGGTGTGTAGTGTCTGAGAGCGACATCAGTGCTTCGGGTGAGTCCATGCACTAATAGGAAGTGTTGTGGGGATACGATTATGGCCATCCTCTCTTCGAGTTATTGACTATAGAATTCATTTGACTCTAGAATGGTGCATCAAAAGAGGTTCGCCGGGTTATGTACCTAGTGCTATTATATAGTAATGAAGAGATAAAGATGGCAGGTTTTATTACAGTTGCATGTAGTGAGTTGGCGACATTCTAGCCCATTGCAAACCTTTGGTAGTGGCTCTATCCTCAACCGACCACATTACACACACTGTCGTATCTGTCATAAATGTCGCACTTTTTTTTTAAATAATTTTTCACGCACCTACTCTTCTGTTCAGAGCTTTTCAGTAGAGTACGTGCTCTTTACTCCCTAATTACACCCTCCACAGCATCATCACCGCATGTCAAACATTGGATTGCAAGTGCGCCAGGCCGCTCCGGCGATTGACCCCGTGGTAGCGGATTACACAATTGGGTACTACAACCACATTTCGCAGAGTACTGAGGACTCAGTCTTAGCCCAGCAGTTGGACATTCCCAAGGAGATCAGTTTCCTTGAGGAGCTGCTGATCAGTGCTGGAGGCGATGCCAACAAGGTCCAAAAGTTTGGCGAAAAGGTACAGGAGACTTTGACCAAGAAACTGGAGGAAAACATGGCGAAGCTTAATGTGACAGGCGATACCAGCAAGAGACTGCTGGACATTGACTTGTTGCACCACCAGCAGAGAGATGCCAACAGCTCGCTCGCTCTGTTACAGTCCACTAAGGACATTGAGCACACGGGTAAGCGCATGGAAACTCGTGTGGACAAGAAGAAGCTGCAAAAGGCCGAGGCAAAAATTGCTAAGAAGGTGGCCAAGAGAGCTAACAAGTTTGTACAGTACGAGGCCAGTAGGCTGATCAACGAGCAGGATTCTGAGAGCTACGACGAGTTCTTCTTGAAGATTAATCCACCAGAATTTGGTGCTGCTGCAGGCAAGTCGAAGGACATCAAGATTGACACGTTTGACCTGTACGTTGGACAGGGCCAACGTATACTGTCGGATGCCTCCTTAACCCTGGCGTATGGCAGGCGGTACGGTCTTGTTGGTCAGAATGGTATCGGTAAATCTACTCTGTTGAGAGCGTTGTCGCGCAGAGAGCTCAACATCCCCAAACACATAACCATCTTGTACGTGGAGCAAGAGTTACGCGGAGACGACACAAGTGCTCTGCAGTCGGTATTAGACGCTGATGTTTGGCGTAAACAGCTGCTCACTGAGGAATCTCGGATAAACGAGAGGGTAAGTGAAATTGAGCAGCTGAAGTCAGCGTTTGACCCCGAGTCATTCGAAGTGAAACAACTTGACAATGAACAGAGCGACCTCATAATCCGTTTAGGAGAAGTGCACGAGAAGCTCAGCGATATGGACAGCGACAAGGCCGAAGGAAAAGCCGCGTCCATTCTGTTTGGTCTGGGTTTCACGCAAGAGACGCAACACAATCCAACAAAGTCGTTTTCTGGTGGTTGGCGTATGAGACTATCGCTTGCCAGAGCGCTCTTCTGTAAGCCAGACCTGCTCTTATTGGATGAGCCCACCAACATGTTGGACGTTCCGTCGTCAACTTACCTCGCAGACTACCTCCAGACATACCCTTCCACTGTACTGGTAGTCTCGCACGACCGTGCATTCCTTAACGAAGTCGCCACAGACATTATCCATCAGCACTCCGAGAGGCTCGACTACTACCGTGGCGCAAATTTCGACTCCTTCTACAACACAAGAGAGGAGAGACTTAAGAACCAAAAGCGCGAGTATGAGAACCAGATGGCGTACAGACAACATCTGCAGGAGTTTATCGACAAGTTCCGTTACAATGCGGCAAAATCCTCAGAAGCCCAGTCGCGTATCAAGAAACTAGAGAAGCTGCCTTTGTTGGAGCCTCCTCACGAGGAAAAGCAGATCACTTTCCATTTCCCGGACCCAGAAAAGCTATCACCTCCTATTCTGCAACTGCAGGGTGTTTCGTTTGGTTACGACCCTAAGAAGCTGCTGCTCAAGGACGTTGACTTAGACGTCCAAATGGACTCTCGTATAGCGTTGGTTGGTGCCAATGGATGTGGTAAAACGACGCTTCTGAAGGTGTTGATGGGCGACAACACCCCCATTGACGGTTCAGTTTCACGCAATTCAAAGCTGCGTATTGCCTACTTTGCTCAGCATCACGTCGACTCGATGGACCTCAGTCTCAGTGCCGTCACCTGGATGACACAGAAGTACCCGGGGAAAACTGACGAGGAGTACAGACGTCATCTAGGATCGTTTGGTATCACCGGTTCACTTGCCTTGCAGAAGATGGAGTTGCTATCTGGTGGTCAGAAATCGAGAGTTGCTTTTGCCGCTTTATGTCTGAACGAACCCCACGTGTTGATTCTTGACGAACCTTCGAATCACTTGGATATTTCTGGTCTGGACGCTTTGACGACGGCCTTGAAGAAGTTCAAGGGTGGAATTCTCATGGTCAGTCACGATGTATCAATGATCAGCGATGTCTGCAATGAGATTTGGGTCAGCGAGGATGGAACCGTGAAGAGGTTCGGTGGTTCTATTCAGGACTACAGGCGCTATATCCTCTCCAAGGCCAACTCTGCCGGTGTTGTGAAGAAGCATTGATTCGGATGTGTATTATCGTATAGATAAAGCCGCCTAGTGAACATAATGTAGATACACTCTGGTGTCGAACAGAAAGTGATCACTTAATGTATATGCTAAAAGGGATATGATACTACAACAACCTTATACAGTTTATATGCAAAAAATATCTCCAACAAACTCCGCAACTGATCTTGCTGGCTACATCAGCGTTGTCCTACCACCGATCTCGTTACTTGGTTGCCCATCGGGCATCGTACCGTCCCTTCCATCGGTAAACTGAGAGTAAATCGCATTCAGTTTTTGCAATTCACTTTGCGAAATACTGGGAGTTGTCTCTTTAAGCGAAGCCTCGAAGTCAATCGCTCTGATGTGGACCTTCTGCGATTCGTCTTCCGTGACTAGGGGAACATCTGGTTCGTTTTCTTGAGCGGAGCTAGCTGTACGGGCCTCCAATGTTTGGATAATCTGTTTCAATTCATTAGCGGTCTTGCTAAGCTCCTGGGGCTTCATATGCTTTGGTTTGCCGCTAACCATCTCAAAAAAGTCAACATTGTCGACGCCTCCAACGTCTCGATCTTTCTCAGCCATGTCCAATTCCAGATTGGCTAGCTTTTCATGTACCGCTTTCAAATATGCGTTGTACGCTAATCCTTGTAAGTCTGCACCGGAAAAACCTTCACATTGCTGTGCTACTATTTTGAGGTCAACATCTTCACTCAAGTTCATAGTCCTGGTGATAGAAAGAAGAATATCGAGTCTGGACTCACAGTCTGGAATGTCACAAATGACACTTTTGTCCAGTCTTCCTGGTCTTAACAGAGCAGAGTCAATGAGATCAGGTCTAGAAGTGGCAGCCAATACATAGACCCCATCCAAACCCTCTGCACCATCCATTTGTGTCAACATCTGATTGACCACTCTATCAGTAACACCTGTAGAATCGTGGCCCCTCTTGGGAGCAATAGAATCAAACTCGTCAAAGAACAGAATACATGGCTTCGCAGCCTGTGCACGCTCAAACAGGTCTCTTACAGATTGCTCAGAGGCTCCAATGTACTTGTTGAGGATCTCGGGTCCTTTCACAGAAATAAAGTTGAGCCCACACTGTCCCGCAATGGCAGATGCCAAAAGAGTTTTGCCGCACCCCGGATAACCGTACAGCAAGATTCCGGACCTAAGTCGCAAGGGGCAGTTGGCAAAAATAGGAGCATACTTCGTAGGCCACTCAAGAGTCTCAAGAAGCACAGATTTTGCCTCTTTTAACCCACCAATATCCTTCCAAGACACAGAAGACTTCTGGAGTTTCACTCCACGTAGAGAGGAAGGTGTGAAATTGTCTAGAGCATTTTGGACGTTTGACCATTCTAAGCTTGTGGAGTCAATTACTGGTGTTGGCTTCAGCGAAGAATCTGAATCTCTAGAGTTTTCTGCTGACCTCGTCGCCCCATTTGAAAATGACTCTGTCTGTTTGGTAAAAGGAATATCAGGCAGTCCTCTATGATCAGTTGATTGTTTCATCCATCGATCCATAGCCGAAGAGACCACATCATGGTAGCACCTATCTACAAGCGTCTTTAGGTCCGAGGGTAAATAACCCTCCGTCTCAATTCCTATATCGTTCAATAGCTCTGAATTTTCGTTTATCTCAATACCCAGCTCCCCAAAGTAATGCTGCACAAGCTCTTTGCGCAATTCTTTATCAGGAGACCGCAAAGGGAAATCTTCCTCAAGAAAATGAGTTTGGAAAACTATAGAGTTCAATGCCTCTTTAGATTTGGAAGTGCACAGTAAGCAGACTTTGCCGCTAAGAAGTACAGGTTGCAACTTAGTCACCAAAAACTCACTAATCTGGTGAGAAACACTCGAGTCCGCATGCTCCTGGGCCACGGGGATCAAATAATCAATGTTTTCAAGCACAAGCAGGGAAGGAGCATGCCATGAAAGCTCTTTAACGTTCTCTTCAAGTTGAGATTTGATTATTGAGACATTTCCCGTAGCGAAAGCATCGCAGCTAACAGTCTTGACGTGAAAACCATGAGCATACATTTGGTGGCTAACTGTTTCAGCTAAGAGTGTCTTTCCGCTTCCAGAGGCACCATGAATCAGAGAGGCAGAGGCACGGGGACGTGTGAGTGTTCGAATAATCTGATTAACTAATTTTTGCTGACCGATCAAAGGACCTTTAGAGGTATCCGAGCCATCGGACCAATTCAAGTCAGATAAAGAGCCGTTTACAACCTTTCCAGAGGGTATAAATGATTCTGCACGCAGTAAGTCATCCCCTAGCTCTACTCTTGGGGTTGAGCTCTCTAACACAATCCATGACTCATCTGAGTTGTCTCGTTTAAAGGTAAGAACTCCTCCAAGAGGCAAAACATTTTCTATAGGAGGCAATCTCAGCCCGTTATTCAAAGGGCCTTTCCACACACCCAAACGCTGCAACTTTCCAACCAGATGATCAGTCTGTGCTTGTCTCAGCTTCTGATCTTTCAGCCGCTTGGAGTCTTCATGTTTCAAAGTGAGCTCATTGGCACTAGGAGTGCTGGTAGTGTATGGGTGAATCCAGATAGAAGCTGCTTTGGCATTCTTTGTAGATTTTGGGAGCTTCGAGAGCCTTGAAGAGGGCATATCCAATGAAATAACGTCGCCCAGCCTCCTTTCCACACCCAGGGCAATTGCCAGCATGGGCGAAAGAGCAATTTGACCAATGGGCACACTTGGATTATGGTTTAGTCTGACCGTCAAGCCTTTAGATTCCATAATGCCCACGTCAGATCCATGCGAGTTGCTCCTGCTGTTGGCTACAGAGGCAGGGGGAGTCACAGGAGCTCCATTTTGAGGGGCAGATTGTTGCGTGCCCTGAGGAGGAGCACTAGTATTTTCAATGTTGGGCGTGACTGAGCCAACTTTCGGAGGCGTTCCAGGCCCGACAATCACAGAAACACGTACATAATCCGTGCGAAGCAATTGAGGATGGATCTGTGGAGAGTTGAGGTCAATAAACACTTCGTATGCTTCGCGTCGGTCAGAGTTGCCAAGCACGGCTTCAGAGAAAAGTGGATGAGGTAAGCTGATCGACCTAAACAGCAGAGTAGGGCTTGCGGCCAGCTTAGACGAACGGCGCGAGCTAACGGAGCGTCTACGCACCGTTGAGCCATTGGCTGAGCCGTTGGATCCTAGTTCACGTTCTCGCCTAAACACTTTGGGTGCAATGTGAAGTTCACTATCATTCACCAACAAACCCCTCTGCACCTGCTTGGATTCTGATTTTATGCCCTTAACGCTGAAGCGGACAGTATTGTGAGCCGCGGGAAAGGCCAACACGGCCTGACCAGCTGCTAGACATCTAATTTGGTTCAACAAGCGATCCTCTATACTTTGTGCAAACAGTTCTGTAATTTCCCAGTCAGTGCTCGTCTCTGGCTCCAGCTCTGCGGAAGTGATCTTGGGCAGATCAAACAACAGTTGAACAGTAACTTTGGTGTGCTCTTTTAAGGACAAAAGCGATGCGACTTGGGCATCAATCTCCAGCATTTGATTGGCTGAGGCGTGACCTGTCCACCCCAGCACCACACTGTGCGGTTTTCGCAATTTTCCGGTCGACTTTGTCACCCAAGACAATTCAATACCCACATGCTGAGTGAGGAAATTACCCTGGATAAGCATGTTAACTTGGGAGAGAGGGAGATTCACAAGGCATGAGGCCAGCGGTCTAAACGCAATCTCCGCCTCTACAGACGTCATCTTGGAAGTGCCTTGCCTGATGAGGGAAAGGAGTCAAGCAATGGGATGGAACTCAAAGGAAGCAGAGGTAATTGGACCAACAGAATGAGCGTGGACTTTATCTTACCATGTGCCTCTGTTAATCTTTCTGTGGGGGAAGCTCGTTCCCCAAACGGGCAAGCGTAGGCGAGTTTATGATGCAAGGATGTATTTGCGGGGGAAGCATTTCATAGCGATGCAGGCATTTCTAGTTTTGCTAGCACTTCATGAATGTAATGCGGCTTCCCTCTCCGTACGCACAACACATTTAACTCCTTCCCGAATAGCTGACTCGCACACTCAAAGGGGCCAATTTTGTTTGGCAATCGCGTAATGGCAATACAGTATATTCTCGCCCTGAACCGCCAGGGAAAGTTGCGCATCTCCAAATGGTTCGTCCCGCTAACTGGCACTAATAAAAAAATCATCATCAAGAAGATCCACAGACTGATCTCGGCCAGAGACCAGAAGTCATCGATTTCTACGTCCAACTTTGTGATATTTGAGAACAACAAGAAAGTGGTGTACAGGCGATATAATGGCCTCTATTTTATCATATGTGTGGACCTGAGCGACAATGAGCTGGGCTACCTAGAGGCGATCCACCTATTTGTTGAGATACTAGACGTTTACTTTGACAGCGTATGTGAGCTGGACCTCGTGTTTGACTTCTACAAAAGCTACAACGTGATAAACGAGATGTTTTGCGGGGGAGAGTTATACGAAACGTCGAAGGACAAAATCCTTGCACGGCTAGATGAATTAAATAAAGTGGATTAAACTGGCACATTCTTTTCGCTCAACACTTCACCATCTTCAGCGAGACTGAGACAAGAAAGTGCCAATAAAAATATATATAGATAATGACTAAAACTTGACTATTCGCATTATTTCATCAATTTTTTTTTATTCGTTATCCTTCAAGATGCTTCTAGGGGGTACTAATTAGAAATAGCTGCAGCCGAGTTGTACTTAGGTGCTAGCAGCTACACTAAGCAGCTTAGTTACCCTTAGGAGCCTCCTTGTAGGAGATACAAGCCTCCTCACCCATGGCGGAGATGATAGTGACCAGCAAGTCCTTACCCTCCTCAAAGTCGGCCTGCAGTTTGTCACCTAACTCACCCTCTGGAGCCTTGACATCGTCCTTGGTGTCACCGTCGTTGGTCATCAGGTTCAAGTAACCGTCATCAATGTCCAACAGCTGGAACTCGGTTCTCTGGACAAATGGAACCTCCATGTTGTGGGTGGATGGAGACAGGTCCTCGAGCTTCTTCTGAGTGAAGATGTCGATGGCAACCAAGTGGACCTTGGCGTGACCGTGCTTACCGGTCTTGGAGGTGGACATGTCAACAATCTTGCATGGTCTGCCCTTGATGACGACGAAACCGTTCTTTCTCAAGGCAGAACACTGCATTGGGTAGGTGGTGGAGGATCCGGCATCGGCGGTCTCGAATTGGTGCTAAGAAAAGTTAGTATTGCAAACGGGGTGGGTTTATCTGAGGCATCGTCATCTTAGCGAGATATTGTCCAAGCAAAGTGGCAAAAGACATGCCACCGCTAACAACCATATCGCATTCCACATGTCATCACAGCAAGGAGTGACAAACATGCGAAAATTTGCTGAATATAAAATGCCCACAGATAAATAAGAAGTAATGCACAAATTGAGCCAATGAGTAAGTGAGAAAATGCAATCAGGGATCGTCGAGACAACAGCAACGCACATTCCAGTTCAAAAAGCGATAGCTAAGCGTTGTCTCGGGGCCTCATCGAGCCTCACAGAATCACATGCCTCTAATAACACACTTCCTACTCCACTAGCAACCCAAACGCAAAAAGGGCACTTTTTTCTTTCGCCTCAAATCGTCGATGTAAATTTCAGCGAAAACTGGATAGCAGTTTTGAAAAAGAAGATGATGCCTGCTCTTGGGGGTTCGGGTCGTCTCAGGATGTAATGGGTGCATAAAAAAGGCGCTCTACTTGTGCACATTGATGGTACTTACTTCTTCTTCAGCAGACATGGTAGTTGTAATTAGGCGATATGTGGAAGAAGAGGAAGGAGCTACTTGTTCACGTTGAATTTTTTTTTTCTTTCAGTTTTTTTTTCTCATTCGCAGAACTGGTCGAAAAAATATGCTGACATAATGGCCAAGATATGTTGTCTCGCGAAGGCTGGATGCACGCGTAGCACTTGTCCTGCAAGCGTAAATATCAGCACAGGTGGTGCGTTTGAATTACCCGGAGGATATAATAGCCAGTGCATACGGTGCACAGATGTACTTATATCTTACGAAGTTTTGTCAGGCTACCAGCACTCCGAAGGCTACAAAGCAATTACGAGTTCTCGTAGTGTTTTGATAAGGTTGAAAAAAAATTCTGGGATCCAAGTAAATTTGAGATCACTCACTCTTTTTACTGATTTGTTGATGTCGAATTGATTAACTAAGTATACATATTTAAATGGCGTTGATCAGGCAATCGCGACTCGTTTGTGGCCTCTTCCACGCCTGCTTTTAGTCTTATTCACTCCCCTTGTAGTAGAAGACACCGATTTCAAAATTCCTATATTTTTCTGTCTCATCAGGCGTAAGTCCTCCTCTATGGCGGCAGGTAGCAGGCCATTTGGTGGCTGATATCTCACTGCTTTTACAACTTCTCTCACGGTCTCAGCAGCAGCAGCAGTGTTATCATCGCTTGAATCATTAGCAACAACATCGTTCATTGTTACCAGAAGAGTTTGCAATACACGATTCGATCCTGGAGTCCCTTCTTCTGCTTTACGTTGTGCGAATAAACGGTTGGTCTTGCGCTTAAGTGATGCATCCTTACCAACTTTTTCGTTTCTAATCTCTTTTAAGATCGCCGGTTTAGGCATCTTGGCAACTTTCGCAGTATTAAATCGCTTGTAGGTGCTCTGTTCATAACGGCGGGCACTATCGAAGCGGCCACTAACATTCCTTCCATTGTTGACTTTGAATTGTGCACGAAGCATTTCATAATCAAATTCGCTCAGCAAATCTGGAAGTTGCACAAATTCTTTCGAAGCGACAACTGGGGCGAACTCGTTCAGCTCGAGGCGTGGCTTCTTAGCATTTTCGAGAAACACCTTATACACGTGCTTACTAGCTTTGTGTGATGATATATCGTAATCTTGGTTTTGAACGTCTCGTAATCTCTCTCTTTGCAGCTGATAAAAACGCTTCAAGCGTAGCAAGCGCGTTGAAACTTCATAGCAGTAGTGGTTACAATTGGCCATGCTGCTGTTTATGTAGTCCGCCACGGTGGCGTTATGAGTGTAATTCGCAGCGAGTTCGTTGCGGAGCTGCTCAGCAAGATAGTATTCTTTCAGATCTGCCTCAAGCTCTGCAAGCTTCGAAGAATGCAGCTGTTTCTGCTTTGTATCGTCAGATTGAATTTCGGGCTGTGGCAAAGGCTTGCTTAGTTTCGTAAGCCTCTCCATATTGACTTCCGATCTTTTTTCCTCATACACTGGAGTTAAGTCGAGCAATTTATTTGACTCAGTAGCGTTCAACCGGGTAGCAGAGCCACTAACAGTCCCAGTTTTCATTTTGAGTTCATCCATTTCCTTCAATTCATCAAGTTGACGCAGGATCTCATTTCTCCTTTCGATATATAAAGCATAGTTGTTGTAATGCTGGTAATTTTCAAGATGCACCATGTTCCAACGCACTACATCATTGAGTGCAGCTATGCTTTTATCGCCAAATTCTAGCGGTTTGCGTTTCGAGCCGGCGAATTCACCGGCCAGCACCTTCGTACGACTCAACACTTTGCTCTTGTGTATACGATAAGCTTTCTTTGACATTTTGTAAAGATTGACAGCCGCATTCTCATCTTCTTTTGTAACGTATGAACCAGCATTAGCGACCCACGATGTATGTTGGCCCGAATAAACAGGCCTAGCGAATGATGTCACCGACCGCGTTCTACTCTTTTCCATCACGGGTGACGATCTGTTCGATACTGGCGGGGACACAAGTTGCAGAAGCGGAGTGTATGTGGATCCTTGAATAGAGACGCTACGGTCTCCTGGAGTATACGGAACTCGTAATATTCCATTTCTCTCGGTGGCATTATTATCATTAGCATTGGAAAAGAAAGTGCTGGTTGTCATGTTTGTATTTATAATGGCAGCGGGAGATGTGGAAGCGTTGCTATCCTTTCTGCTTCTTTTCAAATCATCAGAAGGTACTGGAACAACAGTAGTTGTGGATTTACTGCGAGCAGCCGTGTTTGCAGGAACCGTCGCAGGCTCAATCGCTCCAGAATTAAGAGCACTTGTTGGTGTAGCGTTGGAAAAGGCGGCACTGGCGCCGTTAGCACTTACTGCATTGGCAGAAACAGAGTTTCCAACTACGTGAGAATGCTTTGGGGCCACTAAGTGCGGCTGTTTGACTTGCTTTGAACTTGCAGACGCCTGTGGCTGAGGCGGATGATGTGCGTTATGCGATTCTTGTGATGACTGAGGCAAAATTGTATTTGCAGCGGCCTTCGGTGACGTCATAACTTCAAACCCTGGGTAGTCAATTACGCTCACGAAACCACTGTCTAATGCTCTTTGCAGGCTATCAAAGTTGATATTTACAGGCTGATACGCCGCATTACCAACCCTACGCATGCTGAAAGCAACAAGACGACCATCCCTTTGTTCCACCAGTATGAATGGCGCCACTTCTAAGCGGCAACGTATATCTTGCAAGTGGGCCAAGAATGGATTATCTTTATGGTAATGACGGTACAACTGTGACCAAACAAGCACACGAAATAGGTAGTCAGGATGGCAATAATATAAGTGAACTTGCTCAATGCAAACTTGTTGATCAGGCGTGATCTCAACAAACCCTGGAGGCAAAGAAGCGACACCGTGCGAGCAATATTTGATCCGGAACACGGCTTTGGTCACCGCAGGATCGGGCATATTATTCGTGAAAGCGAGGGCAGCTACTGCACTCGCAGCAATCCCATTTGCACGGCTATCGGCAGGAGAATCAAAGAGTTGCGGAATAACGATCTTTTCCGGCACAAATGAGCCGATAGACGCGTTAGAGCCTACAAAGCCTGACGAAACAGGCGATGCAGAGGACACAGCAGCCTTTTTGTGAGAGGCGCCGCCAGCAACCTGAACAGGCGACACTGCCATCTCCTGATCAGGCGTAAGCACGGGTGTGCTGGCAGAGACTCTAATCAGGTTTCTATCCATCAGTTTGAAGGTGGCAGAGGATGGAAGAGCAGAGAAGGGCAATATGGTGTAGAAGAGTGATGATAACGATATAAAAAGAAGAGAAGGTTGAAATAACACGCTTTTGGATGTTTCTGCTGCAAAATATTCGCGAGTTGTGCAAGACAGATGTTAACAAGAATTGAGAACCAAGCCCAACTGTTTATTTTTCTTGGCGTGGTAGTGATAGTGCTGAGAAAGGTATCTTGGTAGCAGGCAGGAGAGAGAAATCAGAGGTACTGTAAAATAAATATTAACTGAGAGTAGCAACAATGACTTGGCACGTAATCTGTGTTTCGATAGTACAAAGTTTTTGCGGGCTCCTTAGATCAATTTGAAATTATGCAGTTCTCAATCTTTTTTAGTAAGCGTTTTTTCTCTCGCGATAGGTAAGTACACGTGGAGTTTCGAGGGAAAGCTGATGTTAACAGAGCAAGAGAGCCAAGTAGCACTGAATCAATGGTCTAGTTAGAGATCGTAGAAATTGAAAGATTGTACCCATGCCGCTTATGAGCCAGCCAAACGCCAAAATTCACCTTTTCTGACAATCGCCCTTTTCTATTTATTTATTTATGTTAAAATGTAAACCTCATTACAAATCTAGAGTATATCGAAACTGGTTGCGCAAACAATGGTGCTACAAGCCATATTCTATAACCCAAACCAGTCATTTGGATAATTGGTTGCTTTCTGGAAAAATTATAGCTCAGTCTAGGCCTAAGCCGCAAAAGTAGAAATCGTTAATAAATAACAAGAAAAGCCATACTTTCCAAAACGCTATCTACCATTTAGAAGCACAATCTCAAAGGCCTTCAAGAGATTACCTCGAAATTTTCATATGTAGTGAATAGACGCCTTTTTTAGCTTCCAGAACCACTGGAAGCACTATAAAATATGTAGCAAAATCTCTTCTCTAACAAAGAGATTGCTTCAAGCTCTTCTACTTTAAGGGAGACCAAAATCTCCTAACTGCCAATTTTGTATTGCTATTCATTGTCTCCAGTAGAGTTGAATTTGCTAGGAGCTCGTGCTACTGAAAAATCAGCCTCTACAATTTTTTACAACATTTTCTACAAACCATGGTACACATTGATGGGAAGCTACAGAAATTAAACTATTTTATTTGTAGCACGTCAAATAATCAACTGTTCTTGTTTCAGACCTTCTATACAACACATTTTGGCCTATATTAGTCCAACTTGGCACATATTTACACTATTGATAATGCACAGGGGCTCAAGTTTACTTACTATCATTTAGTCCCGGTACCAATTTTTTGGCCTTTTCTAAAAATTATTGGATCAAACTACAAAAATGACAGCACTTTAATTTCGCCCTCGCTTTTTTTTTTATTTTGAATTTTTTTATTTGTTCTAAGAGTGCAGTGAGATTTTTTTTGGCGAGAATCCTATTGGATTATTCTATTGAGCAAGCAGACATTCAAGCCTGCCCTCTTGGATTTTTCCCTTTAAGTTTGCAGTACAATGCATGCAATAACGTTCCTTAAAAACAGTACTATTTCTAGCTCGTTTCATATTCTACTGCCCTTTGTTCGCAGCTTTGAGTTTGTGAGTAAAGATTTTTCTACTTATTTATCCGTTATTTAGTACTGAGTTCAAAGACATCTTTGTGATCGCTTTTGTAAATGATCACTATCAAAACCACTAAAAATTTGTCGAATTAGCTCGATTGTTTTCGACTGCGTGCTGTTGGCTTCCCTCAACCTCAATTGTGTGTTTTTACTATGCGCAGTTAATTGATTTCAGAGTGGTGTACTATATATTCTTCACTTATGAGAAGCCCTCTCTTTCGTTTTTCGTCTCGGCTTGCTCTGAAGTTTATATCTGTCAATTGAGTATTTTTTTAGCCTATACTATAGATCAATCACCCTCAACACGTAATTTATTTAGTGAAATCGCTTTTTTTGATAACCACACATTCTTTTTTCTATTTCATTGTTCCTTTTACAAATCTTGGCAGACTATTCGCTAGCTCATGTTTCCATAAATCTCCTACATAGTATACAACAGCTAGTTCTGATAACTGCCTATCTCGTAATAATTACATAGTGGTCCCGCCACTTGTCATTACAAGCAAAAGCTGGTACGACATTTTTCGATTTACGTCATTTTAAGTTTCCCTAGTGGCTCGCTCGTCCCTCCGTTGGAACCTGAGCCACTCACGCATGCTTTTTTTTTTGCTCCAATCTGCATCTCGTGCCATGCCAGAATCTGTACAGTCGAGCCAATGTAAGCTTTTGTTATGAACAAATTTCGCATTTCGTATCAACTTGAGAATATCACATTTGCGAAGCCAAACTAAAGAGTTTAGCGTTACCGTTTCAATGTGCTCATGTTTAGCAAGCTCTTCCCACATGTTATCCACAGTCACTTCAACAAATTGTGTCCCCACATGCTCGAGGTTCATTGAGCGTGTCGTGTCTGACCAGTACACAGAGTGATTTGGGTGGTCGGAGAGGTCATCGCGATGGCCACCACTGTAGCTGTCGCGAAGTTCGCAGTGCTCAGGACAATTTTCGTTTTCGCAAGCGAAAAGGGAACTATATACGAATGGACACTGTCTCTTCACACTATTTTGTCGTGTCTGCTCAGGCTTGAGGTCACCCGAGCTGTACGTATAGTTGAAAGTCCTATAGTCTGTGACTAAAAAATCTATGCTTAGCGAAATGTTTGACAAGTTCAGATGCCTCAAGCAACGACACAATTGCAGTAAATGCAGTACATAGCCCAGTGGAACATCTGTGGAGATGTGATATTTCGCGAGAAACCTGTTTTGAATCGGATGTGGGGATTCATACGGTTTTACTGCTTGCCGAGAGTTTGTTTTACGCACATTCAATAATTTGTGCAATTGAATTACCTCATTACGCTGAAATGACTGGTCTGACATATGTGAGTGAGCTGTCTCTGCCGACCTGTTGTTCTTGATTGACTTGCTTTGATGGTTCAGTTGATTCCGATTGCCTCCAGTGAGAGGTTGTTCCTGCTTTTTTGAATGGCCGTGTCGTCTTCCAACAGCCCTTATCACACTTTCAGTCCTAGTAGTCTCGTTTCTACCCACTGCTGACAGCTGCATCTGTGATTTCGATTTTTCCATTCTTGCGACCTTTACAGGCCTAGCTCTAGCATCTCTGCCCTGCCAAGTTGCCTCGCCCGACTCTCTCATTCCATAAAGAGGGTCATCACGGTATTTCCAGTCGCGCCATGAAGCAAGCACCTGGCATCCATTGTACTGTTCTGGAGTCCCGAAAGCGCCTAATACCTCACTGTTAGGCACTTCGATCAATTGCTTGTGGTCCTTTGACACAAGCGCTATGCTCAATTGGGACAAGTCTATGGACCTAACGTAGAGAGCCAGCTCAGGATTTACATTCAGAGTTGTGACAAACTGACCGAGTCTGTAACTTGACTTGAAACAAGGTGCTTCATACAGAACTTGCTGCACAAGTTGGCTCAGAGCTTTCGAGGTATAGAGCAAATGCACTAGTGTCTTAGTATCGTTCACATGTGACATAATAAGTAAAAGGATCTCGTTCGGCAGGTCTTGGAATTGGTACCTGGGTGTATCCAGCGAAGGCCCTTGCAGTTGTTTCCTGGGACCCAGCAAAGAGCTATATTTCATTGGTGCAGATGCCCTTCTGTAGACCCTAGTTGACTTGGCTCCACCCTTATCGGCAATGATGTACTTGCGATAGTCGCTGAAACTGTGGGGGATACACGGCTTGTAAGTGACATAACCGTGGTGTACAAGATACTGTTGTAGCATTCACTTGTCAGGGGACTGAAAAATAAGCAAGAATCTTGAACTGAGTTGATGGTCAGAAGCGTGAGGGGAATGCCACTGAATGCGCTCTTAAAGTGATGATGAAAGGCTAAAATACAAGAGAAAAAGAGGAATTCGTATGAAATTTGAAGATGAGAGCCAAGACGACAAGGAACAAGAAATAACAGGAAGCGAATTGGCCAAGGAAATTCCCCCGTATTTTTATTCACTTTTTGCGGATTCATGCACTGGAGTGATCCCTTATGCTCCAGGGGCTAAAACGCCAATGTCACTTCCGAATCGGGCAACTGCAACTTAGCTGCGGGGTTATGTCAGCGCGATATGGGTTTGGGGATGATTTCGATGGAAAGACAGCGTGAGCCTGTTAAGCCAATGGTGAAAAGATATCTTGGTGTGTCTTAGCTCTTTTGAATGGAATCGTTTCTGGAAGTGGGCACATCTAGTCGATTACTGCCTCGGTTTTCGAGAACGTATCTTGGGATAACTGTTGTGGTGGCAGGTGTGCTCGACTATAAAGCCCAGTCTTGAAGCTCCTTGCTTAGTTTCAGCAGAGCTTATCCGCAAGTACCGAAGTAATAGAAGTGGAGTGATTAGGGTTTATCTAAGTAATAAGAGGTAAATTAGAGGGATAGTCTGAGCGATTTGCTGGGTCTCAGATCTGGCCCACGACATTTGAAGTCGAACGTTGCGTAGCAAGATGCAGTGTAAGCGCTACTGACATGAATTATCGTTAGAGTTTACGTATGCTTTCAGGGATAGCTTTATATGATCATGCCGATAAGGTACTTAAAACAAATAAATATAATCGAATTCGCTCCATCAAATGAAACGAACAAAATTATTTTACTACCGCTACTCACCACTTTATCACTGTTGACCTTGGCCTGATACAATGCAATTCCAACCACCGATGACTCCTCGGGATTTAAAAGTGAAGAATTCTGTCTAATTTTGTCACATATTTGACGAAGGGAAACTCAGCGTTGTTACCGTTGTACTAGCTCATTTTAATTATGCCGAATATGGTGGGGGCCAAGGCAGTCTCGAGAAAATCACGGTGTTACCGCTGTCCGTTAGTTACTCTTGGTACCTCTTACTTTGATCAGTAAAAAGTAAGCAGGGGATCTCCGTGATTCGATGTGTGGAGTCATGGCTTTGGTTGTATCAGGCGCCGTTGACACTAGTTAATATGTACCAGGACATCAGATCGTAATAGACGATAAGCCTCAATATGTCACGTGACACATTTGATGTAAAAAAGCTCGGTGCATATTTATACATGCATCCACACTTATTATGCGGGAGGCTTATATTATTTTGAGAGCGAACTGCTATCCCTATCTCAATAGCACAACCACAATCATACAATGATCACGCGAAATTTTATGACTTTGCCATTACACTCCTCACTGATAGCCACCTCTACACACTTTGTGTTTTGGGCCGTCGCAGGGTGTCTGGTGCGAGAAGCATTCACCAATTGGACTGACTACGACAACTCCTACATACATGCCAACACAAGGCTACAAGGAACCTGTTTGTGGCCCAATTTCATAGCTTGCTTAGTCATGGCATGGATTAGTTTTAGCAATTACCCCTGGTCTGTATGGGTAGATCGAATGGAGCAAGTGGCCACAGATCGCAAGGGGTTGATCAGTGGCACCGTTGCACGCAAAACCATTGTCAAAAAGGATATGAGTTTGTATGTTGGCATGACTACAGGGTTTGCCGGTACCATTTCTACCTTCTCCACATTAGTATGGGAGATCTACGCCAAGACGACAGACATTTTAGATGGCAGAAACCAAAAGCTGCCCAACCATGGCTACGGAGCTATGGAATTTTTTGCTGTTATGCTAGTGCAGATGGGCGTGTGCGTTTTGGCGGTGAAGCTGGGTAAAGATCTTGCGACCTTTAGCGATAGTGTGATTTCGGCATATAAAGGATGGCTTACTATCAGCCTATTGGCTGCTACTACTCACACCATTACGATAGTAGGTCTAGCCGCTTGGATAGCCAATGTGGTTTTGAGCTTTACCTTGCCAATCGGACACTTTTGGCGACTATATGCCGTCTCTCTATCGTTTGCGCCCTTTGGTGCTCTTTTGAGGTTCTACCTCTCAAAATTAAATAAAAGCAACGCTGCGTTTCCCTTGGGGACCTTCATAGCGAATTATATAGCCACACTTGTGGTGGCTATTGTTAGTTTGCTACTTAATGGAAGAAGATACATTACCGGGCGTGCAGACGTTGCCCTTGTGGTAGAGGAGACACAAACTCTCGTGCTGGAGGGTATCAGGATCGGATTCAGCGGATCACTATCGACTGTTTCCACTTTTATGATGGAGCTATACACACTAAACACGCAGGAACGTATTCTTCAAGAGTACGTATACTTCTTTGGCAGTTTAGCATCGTGTTTTTTGACAATACTATTGATCGTGGGATCGTACGACTGGACAAGCGGATTGGTAGGTAATACGCAGAATATGTAGACGTCTAACGTGTAAATAGTCACTTTGGCTAAGTTGCTATCACCGATGGAGCGGGAGTGCCAGAACCCGAGTCAGCTTCGGCATGGTCCCGAGACCAGTCTGGCGAAGCATCGGCGGCTGTCTCTTCCGTTTCTTCTCCAGTAGCTTCGTCTTTCACTTCATTCTTTACACTTGGTTTCTTAGCTTTTGCTGGAGCAGCTAAATTTACAACTTTCCAGTTGCCGTATGTGATTTCATAGCCGCTAAAGCTCTTGATCTTTCTTGTAGTTCTAGCCCACTTATTCGACTCTCTACCGGAACGGTCAAGCTCCACCACGGTCAATGGGTTCATTGTGAGCCCCGTCCGCACGGGTCCCGTTGGCCTACTGTTTATTGGTGTGTCTATGCGGCTAGGTGGTTCCTCCGACTGTTGGGAAGAGGCAGGTACTGTGATAGCTGGGTGTACGGCTGGTGCAGAGGTGGCGTTTTGAGAGGAGGATCCATTGAGCTTCAACTTGAGGCTCACTTTCGGCAACAAGGACGCCGCCTTTTTCGCGTCATCGTCTATGAATGTAGACGACGCAGAGGAAGCTGTCAAAGGATTCGAATGCTCTAGCAGATTGCCATTTGGATCAGCCTTTATCGGTCTAGGGTTAGCCAGCGGGCTCGATTCGTTGGGAGCATGTTTTTGCTTGGGCTTTGGTCTCGACTTTGGCTTACTTTTTGGTTTTAGTTCTGTTGGCAGGTCTGGAAACTGCCTGAGCGCGTCCGATGATACCTTGAGCGTCACTATTTTCGTCATGTTCGTCTTGCACACTGGAGAAGAGATAGAAGTTCATCTGAGTCGTGAAAAGCGTTTAAGGAACGAACCGCGCAAAGAAATATACGTCGATCGACGCACATAATCCAGGTGAAGAGACTAGGAACGTATACCCCGTTAAGCAGAACTTCCTTTTTGCGAGTATCTAGCTTGTTTAATACAATTTAGGTTGTTATCAATCCTTTTCTACAATAAGAGTAGGCTATACTTTCTGGCACGTCGATCGTATAATTTTCAGAACTAATGTTGGGATATTTAAGTCGTAAACGTACCGTATAAACAGAGTGTCAGTATTAACCACTGAGATGACGTTCTCGATGGCTTTAAATGGTTAAACAATTGTACGCTTTAAATGCCAAAATCACCTTTCATTAAAGCTTTTCTCGCCATCGTTTTGCTCTTCATTGGCACATGCCCGTGCAACCTGTTGTTTCTCATACTAGGAGGCATGCTATTAATGGCCAAGTCGCTGATGGACTGTTGGTACGGCTGGCCCGGTGGGTATTGGCCTGCAGCAGGAGGTGACATACCTGCCATCGGAGGTATGGGCATCCCCTGTCCTTGTGGCACATAGCCAAGAGAAGGTTGACTTGGCTGAGCATGAGGGGGATATGATGGGTATGCAGGATTAGGTCGTCTAACAAAACTTGGAGAGCTCTGTGAATGAGGTGAGCTCTGAGCGTAAGGCGAATTACGAACAGGAGGACTCTGATAAGCAGTGTTAAAACCCTGACTGTAAGGTGACATCTGCAAGTATGGGGTCCCATATGGAGAGCCCTGCGGAGCTGCCTGGCTTCTTGTGTTAGGGGTGTGATATGGTCCCGATGGATAGGCTCCGGCTTGGTATGAGCTGTCAGGGTAAGGACTACCCTGATAGGGACTTTGATTATGACGTCTACCATTAGGGGAAGGCGAAGGGGACCCTTCTTGCGCCCAGTTTCTCATCGCAGGTGGTCTGCCCCTAGCTTCACTGGTAACAAGACTTCTAAGATCAGGACTCGATGCCATACCCCGGTGCAGAGGTGAGTTACCTCTGGACTGCGAACGGTCTTGGTAAGCTTCCTGCTGCACCGCTCTGTCTCGAGAAAGAGGGCTGAGTTGAGGAATATGAGGCGAAGTGCGTGGATCAAGACGAGATACGGGTGATCTGCCACGCAATTGGCCGGGGTATTCGGTAGGGGCACTGTCTACATGAGTGGCTTCTAAAGGATGAGGAGCTTCAGCAGAGAGAATATCCCTCGATTCTGTAGTAAGGTCCGATGGGTTGAGATTGGAACTCGCAACATCTGATTCCTCCACCATGAAGTCCTTCAGCTGCTCCTCAAGATCGTCGATTGATTCCAAAATCTTAGAGGTTCTATCACTGCCTTTGGAAGGAGACCCTGGGACTTTTGGAGGCGCTGGAGCCATTGGAATTGTTGGCGGTAATGGCTGTTTAGCTTTTGGAGGAAGATTTGAGGTACCTTTAAGGCTGATTGGCTCATAAGGCTGAGAGTTTGATTGAAAGGCGTGCAATTTATCGGGTTGAGAAGGTCGAAAATCGCGTTGTTCAACATGCGAATATGGCTGAGCATACTGCCGAGCTGGCTGGTATGGAGGGATCTGAGAATGGTTCTGATTACCGTAAGATTGAGGGTATTGTTGAGCATAAGGATAATTTGTCGGGGCCGGAGTTCGCTGTTGGGGAGGTGGTCTTCTTTTTGTGACAGGCGAACTGTTTGCGTCCACGTAGCCGTCTGCAGCAGGCAGGGTCGGTGTTCCGTTCTCGTGCTGTGCTTGTACAACTTCTCGGAGCTCTCTGTCATCATGCTCATGAGCTTTCCTGTCTGAGGCTCCAGGAATTTGTGGACTCGCGGGCTGTGGCCTGTTTTTCACTTTGTCTACATAATCCTTGTTAGGCGTAGGCGGAGTGGGCAGAGCAGACTCCTTGTACTTCTGCGCCAGCCTTTCCCTTGCCTTGGCCTCTTCCTCTTCTTTCTTTGCTTCTGCCTCCTTCGCCAACTTCAACAGCCTAGCCTCTTCTGCCTCTCTTTCGGCACGCTTGATCTTCTCCTCCAACTCACGTAGCCTCTCTTCCTTCAATTCAATCTCTACGTCGTATCCATCTCTTACTATATCCTGCTCCTCGATTATCACCCATTTCTTGAACCCTTCAGCGAGCTCAACTTCTAGAATGTACGTCTTGCCAAAAGTCTTCTTCTTAACGCTTGTCTCCTCGCTCCCCAACGAGGCCAGCCAAGTCCAAATAAAATAATCGTCAATACTAGCTCTTGCCACACTGGCAGTAAAAAAGTCTGCTGGAGTTGAACCACCGGAGTTGGCATTGTCCTGACTTGCCGTCGAAGGGTCCGATGATCCACCAGAAAGGCCATCGAATGTGCCGCCCCTTTCTAAAGAGCCCCTCGCAGCAACCATATCACTAGACCAACCAGGAAGCAGTTTGAATTTTAGTTGGTTCCCATTCGTTCCGTCAGAGATCATTTCATCATCATACATGCACATGCTCTCCAATAATCTGCTGCCCTCGGCAGAGAGTTTCGATATCAACGAGCTGACATCTTTGAACAGCCGTTTCAAAAGCAGATAGTCCTCGCGTGAGTAGAAAACAGTTGGATCTTCAAAATTCAGTGTCTTGGCTACGCGTGCAAGAAGCTCGGCAGGCGTCTTCGACGGATGATTAGACTTCAAGGACACCATCGGCACCTCCTGGAGAAAGTTCGACGATGAGCCAGCCGTAGTCACAGTGGCCGCTGGCATGGTGCTCGCCGCTGGAGGGTACTCTGTCGCTCTGAGGAAAGATGCAAGTGATTTGGGCAACTGATTTTGCTTACCCTTGGGCGGCATGGCTCTTAAAAATGCCAGCATCAAGCGATGCATAGCATCAGCAGCTGGTATCCATTCATACATTCCGCGTTCAAACGAGGGCAGGCTGGTTTGCTTGGATCTAGAAGCATGGAACGCCCACAGACCACACATCTTGCTGATTTTCTTCGCAGTAAGCATGTTCTCCCTGGAGTTAGCCGCTATAGTGACCAGGAGATCAAAGAAGTCATACGTGATAGAAGCATGAGCTCCAGAGGACAGACACGTCGGCATGTAGTCCAAAAATGCACTGACTGGATAGTCGTTCTCCTCTTCTAAAGCCACAAACTTTGTGTAGGTCTTCCAACCCACGATACAGTTACCAGGCAACCTGCACCAGAAGAACTTCAGTGCACTCATCAGAGTATACTCGTCTGTGCGCTTAGCAGCAGCTTCCACAATCTCAGTGGCTGCGATGTCCCCTTTGACGAATATACAATTAAGAAATTGCTTAAGCTTCACATCATGCTGTTGTGGCCTAAAGGGGAGCAATAAGAAAGGAGTCTTTAAACCCCTGAGCTTGATCTCGGAAGTAATGATGTGGATGGCATCCTTCACAAGCTTACGCTCGAACTGCACGTCGTACTCGTCCGCCTGGTTCCCGTACTTGTAGTCGGTCTTCAGTTTATATGCCTGGCGGTACTGGTCGTAATTCTCCTTGCCATAGGCGGAACAGTAGACAAACGCGTCCAGCTCTGGTGTTTGGGTGGACTGGACGTAACTGGCAGGCCCGGCACCTGACTTGTAGTCATTATTGGCATCAGAGGAAGTAAACCCCTTCGGGTAGGTGCTAATATTGGCATTGGCGCCCTTGTAGCCGCCCGCTCCAATACCAGTGCCAGTAGAGGGCTGGAACGACGGCAGGCTCGGGAGATGGGCAGATGAGATTTGAGTGTGCGCAGGGGAAGAGTTTGTTTGCAGAGTTGGAGTTTTGGACAGCGGTGTGCGCGGCGATGACGATGCGGGAGCACTTGAACCTTTCGGAGGCACCGGAAGTGGCTTGTCCAATCGGGGCATGCCGGAAAATGCGTAGTTTGCCGTCCTGGCCGTGGTTAGTGGTGAGTGGATATGGCTTCTTCAGTGCTAAGGCTTAGTCACCTTTTGAGACGATGTAAGCGAAAAAAGTTGGTGCAGTACAATGCGCGAAACTGCAGTGATTCAGATGTAAACATAGCTGTGGTGCAAAGGTGGCTAACTAGAATTGAGGGAAGCAGAGAGGGAGAGCTGGCGGACCGGAAGATGAGAGAGGGACACAAGGAATGGGTACGTAATAGTAGATTAGATATTGACAGTATTAGTGGTACGCGCTATTAAAGTGTATCGACATGCTTGGTGGGTATAGGGGATAATACGCTGCGATCTATGGCTTGCGCTGCCTACCTGTCTAATATCCAGCAGCAACACCCAGCTTTCTCCAGTAATCGCTCTCTGCATGAATCTCATCATCGAACACCCTTATGGCGTTCAAGGCGGTACCGTGTGACACTGTTTCTATGATGTGGCCTCTTTTCTCAAGCTCTTTTTCCAACCCGCGATGCCCTGGGATTTCTATGTAAGCCACTTCGGGCAGCAACTGGTGGTGCAGCCGAGGATAGGCCACGGTCTCTAAGAGAGGCAGCTCGTAGTCGTAAATACGCACAATCGCCTGCAGTACGGCTGTCGTTATCTTCGAACCGCCAGCAGCTCCTACGAGAAGATCAGGTCTGTTTTTTAATGGGTCGAACAGTATCGTGGGAGCCGTGGACGACAACGGCCTCTTGAAAGGTTCAATGAAGTTAAATACTGAGGGTGCTAATCCAAAAGCGTTGGACCTTCCCGGAATCGAGAAGTCATCCATTTCGTCGTTGAGCATTACGCCAGTGACAGGATCATGTACCAGAGATCCAAACAGCAGATTCACTGTAGTAGTGAACGCAACAGCATTTCCGTAAGCGTCGAGGACATTGAGGTGTGCAGTACCGTGAGAATAGTTGTCCTGATACGCTGGTGAGTAGTCTTTCCATGAGGGAAGGGTTGCGTTGTCGTTGATCTTGCGTCGAGTTTTGTCAGCCCAGCTGAGCGTCTTGAACTTTGAGAGCAGACATCTATGGCGAAGAACTTCTTCAGGGTCTGCATTGCGCGGGCTAAGGTCTCCCAAATGGCTGCGTACACTTGCCATCCATTTCATTGTTTCTATCAGGCGCTGTGAGTGGATAGGGGCAAAGTCGGCTCCAGAATGGTTGGTACCATAAGAGCCGAACTCATTGCCGCTCAAATCCTCAACGCCGGCTTCGAAACCGTTCAAAATGTTGAGCCCAGCCACCAGTGCCAGTCCAGAAGACACCCCATTTGATGTAAAGACCGTTAAATTCTTATTACCAAAGCCCTCCATCTTCAATGCGGGTTCAACAACGACGTCGTATTTTGCAAAATCAGACGTCTGAAGGATTCCTCCATTTCTATTCACCGTCTCGACCATAGACTGTACAAGCTTGCTGTCCGGATCATAAAAGAGGGCATCACTACCATTACGCCCAATCTCTCTCAACGTGTTAGCCAGTTGCGGCCTGCTTATGTGGTCGCCTTTCTTCAAAACCTCACGTTTTTCGTTCAAGGCAAACGCCCAGTCATCCTGGTGTAAAAAAATATATGGAGTGGCCACCTCCAGCGCCAATTCAAGAAGAGCATTTACTTCCCAGCCCTTTTCTGCCAGTTCTGCGACTGGCTCCACTAGTTCTTGCCATGTCAAATTACCAGACCCATGCATCTCATAAAGGGTGTACAAGCCCTTCAGCTCGCCCGGAATGGCGACAGCAAGCCCGTCATATATTGAACCGTTCACGTTGTCTTTGAACATGTTCTTGTGGGCTAAAGCGGGGGCCATTTCTCTAGCGTCAATCGACACAGCTTCGGCTTCCTCAAAGTGCTTTGATGTGATGAACCCACCGCCTCCAATGCCGGAAGAAAATGAGTTGACAACCCCGATACAAAGCCCAACGGTCACCGCTGCGTCTGCTGCAAAGCCGCCTTTCTTCAAGATGTCAACTCCCATCTGCGAGCACACTTCCACATCGCAAGAAACGGCTCCATTATGGGCGACAACGGAATGCTCAGGGCCAGGGTGCCATGTGGGGCCATCAACGGGCACGACTATGTCGGAATAGTCTTTGTGTTTGAAATCTCCCAGACTGTTGTATGCCTGATTGCTCAAGGGGGACTGTGCAGCATTGTTGAATAGCTTATCGGTAGATGAGATTACTAAACATAGCATAACGATTGCTGCAAAAAGCAACCTGGGGTGTAACCTTCCTACAAAGCGCCGAGGCTCCTTTGCAGATAAGGGAGAAGACATAATTGATAGAGCCTATATGTTATCAAGTCGGCAGTGCGAACCAAACCTCACCAACGACTAAACTGTGGTGTTTTGACAAGAAGGCAATTGATAACAAATGCGATAAGAAGTTTGTCTGCTTCATTCGGAGAAGTGCGCGAAACAGGAAAATAAAAGTGCGAAGGCTTACAGGTGACGGAGTTCGCGGACTTCGGGGGCTTTGAACTTTTTCGGTATGACCATAATTAATATATTTATTGCTTGAGGGCAAGATGCAACACTGCAACTGGGCATTGGTGAGTAGGCATTTGGTCAATGAGGAAGATAGATAAAGTTGTTAAATTATCGGCTACTTCCAAAAAGATGCGTCTTTAGCGGTGAATCGCTCGTGCGATAGTAACCGTAAATGGAAAAATGGACAAGTTTATTATATACTATTTTCCTATATGTACAAACAACAACATTTCGGCAACGGATGAGGTATCCGGCAGTAGTGTAAACTTTAAACCAATAGGCTTGCAGCTCACGACACTAGCCTGGTTCCCACCATAGCTCATTGCTCAAACTTACTCGTAGACACGAGTAATCATACCAGTACCCACAGTCTTATTTGACTCTCTCAAGTTGAAACGCTGACCAACCTCTAATGGAATAGCTCTGTGCAACTCCAAAATGACCTCAACGTTGTCACCAGGGAAAATCTGTTTAGACTCGTCGGTTCCCTCGGGGAACTTCACAACAGTAGGGACGTGAGTGGTACGGATAAACATCTGAGGAGAGTAGTACTGACCGAATGGTGTGTGTCTTCCACCCTCGTCCTTAGTCAGAATGTAGGCGGACACCAAAATCTTCTTGTAAGCCTTGACAGAGCCTGGCTTAGCAATGATCATACCTCTCTTGATTTGCTCTCTCTTGATACCTCTCAACAGGATACCTGGAGTGTCACCAGCAATAGTGCTGTCAAGCTCCTTGTGGTACATCTCAATACCAGTAACAGTAGTCTTCAAAACAGTAGGACCGCCAACAATCTCAACCTCCTCTCCCTTCTTCAAAGTACCTCTCTCGACGGTACCAGAAGCAACGGTACCTCTACCAGAGATGGAATAGGTCTCGTCAACAGGCAACAGGAAGGGCTGGTCAAGGTCTCTCTCAGGGGTTGGGATGTACTCGTCAACGGTATCCATCAACTTCTTAATGGCGTTGACACCGATCTCGGGCTCTCTGCCCTCCAAGGCGCACAAAGCAGATCCCATCACGACAGGTGTGTTCTCACCGTCAAAGTCATAAGAAGTCAATAGGTCTCTCATCTCCATCTCAACAAGCTCCAGCATCTCAGGGTCATCGATGGCGTCAACCTTGTTGACAAAGACAACAAGCTTCTGAACACCAACCTGTCTAGCCAACAGCAGGTGCTCTCTGGTCTGACGCATCTGTCCGTCGGTAGCGGCAACGACAATAATGGCACCGTCCATCTGGGCGGCACCAGTAATCATGTTCTTGATGTAATCTTGGTGACCTGGACAGTCAACGTGCGAGTAGTGACGGTTAGCGGTCTCGTACTCAACGTGGGCAGTAGAGATGGTGATACCTCTGGCTCTCTCCTCAGGAGCTTTGTCAATAGCGGAGTAGTCTAAAAACTCGGCACCACCTTGCTCAGAGAGGACCTTGGTAATAGCCGCAGTCAGAGTGGTCTTACCGTGGTCGACATGACCGATGGTACCGATGTTCACGTGAGGCTTGTCACGGTTGAAAGTGGACGCAAACCTCAGTGAGGCAGCGTTAGCACGCAAGACTGGTGCAGTGACTATGATGTTAGTAAGGGAGAAAACATCAAATATTGCGAGGTGAAGAAAGAGTTGAAATCAAATAAGGAAACAAGGACAACCTCTGGTACTGGATCCAGACCTGTCCCCACTCAGAGCACTTCCCGCACTCTGCGCTACCTTATCATTGTTTCACTCATCTTTGTACAACTCTCTCATCTGAAACATATTACTTACAAACTGAGCGTCCATAGTTGCGAAAAGCAGCAGATAATACACGAACAGACATCCTTGTGGTCGGTAATTTGCCTTGCCTAGCAGAGAAACACGTATTCCACCTAGCGCTCATCCGCATTTCAATTTTCAATTTTCATTACTTTCTGGTTCTCACGTTATGCACTGGCGGTGTTTTTTCGAGAAGCTGAAAATTCTCTCAAAGAAGATTGGCAGACTGCGGCAAATATTGAGGCAGGGTAACTTTGGGCTATCTATAGAGAGATTTACATGAGACTGAGATACTACGCTCTAGAGATAGACTATCTAAGTAAATTGTAACAATGCTGAATAATATACGCTCAATTATTAATTCCTTTTACAACTCAATCAAGTCTTCCTCGTTTGAAGGAGCACTTTTCTTATCTCCACTTTCAACATGGATGTAGTCACTACTGTTTTCACTCTCTTCGCTCCGTGCGCTAGCCTTGCTCCTCATATCTTCTTTATCTTCAATGTCGTCTTTGCTTTGCTCATCATTAGTCACATAGTTTCCCCTCGTAGCCAACGTATAGTGCCGAAGGTTCTCTTTCAACTGTTCATTATCGCGCTCAATAAACTCCACCAGCTTTTTTGGTAGAGGTCTGTACTCAGTGGACCTGAACACAGATTCCCGTACGTATATCAGCGTCATTCCGTCAGAAAAATCCTCACGTGAATAATGCTTCACACTCTCCTTCAAATACTCAAAGGTTACCTCCTCAATCTCAAACTGTCTGTTTCTGTCAATCTCATAATGGACGAAATACCACTGGTTGCTACTCTGCGGAGAACGCGAATTTTGCTTCTTCAGATAGCAGAACTGGTGATCGTTGATGACAATACCTGTGAGAATCCATGGCTCCAGTCCGTCTTTCAAATCGTTTATGAGGTCCATGTTGAACAAATTCAACCGTCTTCTTTCCTCGTATATATTCTCCATCTTGGGACCACTACTTTCTAGAAGCCCGGCTAACTGGTTGCGAACAAAACTAATGTTCTCTGAAGCCGCTGCGAAGGGCGTTTTGCTCTGCTCCAGAGACTGATCCGTAGACTGGTCCATCTGATCGCTCTGATCATTCTCTTCATTTTCCGCAGAAGTCACTTCCATCTTTACATCGCTCTTTTGCGCTAAGTACTCATCAGCCAAACCCAAAATGTCCAACGTGTGCTTCCCCTTGTAAAGCTGCATTCGCAGCTTCTGCCTGGCTGTCTTAGTGTACTCTGTATCAAGCTCTTTGAATCTCTCGTGCCTCTTTATGATCGTTGGCTCCAACTCTTTTGAGTATATCTGTGGATAGAACACGTCCAATAAATCCAAACCACCACCTGCGATCTGGTCACCATTCCCTTCATAACTTATAGCCACTATATCGCTGATCTTCGTCAGAGAAAGCTGGCCTAGGGTGGAGAAATCGCGCTGCCATAAAAGCGTATGGAATGAGTGGTACATATTGCTGTTGAAGTACTCTGGTTCGATATTGAACGCCTTCAGTGCGTCACTCTCATCCTGCCCAAACTCGTCCTGTTCCCTTTTGAGCAACTCAGACTCAAATAGCTTGTCAAACTCACCCCTCAGATTTGGCCCCAGCTCCCCAAAGCTCACCTGGAGCGCAGTAATGCAAAACTCATGAAACTCGGCCGCTGTCTCCACAGCTTCCAATCGTCTACTCAGCTCTGTGTTCCTATTCGCGGCGTCTGTCAAATTGCGGATCGAGGCAAATGCTCGCTGTGAAACCACATCCAGCATCCCCGTTAGCCTCTGGACTTCCTGGGCTACACTACTGGTCTGCGAGCACCGCTCAGACCTCCACCAGTTGGGCACAAAGTCGTACTGAGGAAACTGGTGCTCTAAAACAGCGTTCCTATAAGCTGGCACCTCAGCAAAGATCGTCAGCAACGGAGCATACAATGCTTCCAAAACATTTAATCGATTGGGGACTAGCAACGGAGGAACATTATCCTTCCTCTTAGTATTTGGCAGATCTGTGAACACATCATATACGGGACTGGCATGCACAACCCCCTTAGCTACAGCCTCTGCTTCAACAGCGTCCATGTCCCTGTCACTTGTGGCATATCCGTACTTCTCAATCCGTGAATTGAGGTCGTTGCCAACGTTGCTGTTCGAACTGTGCTCATTAACATTGGCGTACTCAGTATGCTTATTGTCGCTGTTGTTCCCCTTGTTAGTGTCATTACCCCGCAGATCAGAGATGCCACTGGCATTCCCTGTACTCTCGTTAGGAACATCATACAAAGTCATCGCAGTGCTGCTGTCACGTGCTTCTGTCAGGCTTTCAATATAAGGATCTTCTTGTTGAGCCCCTTCTGAAAACACATAGTTGATAGCGGCCTCTATGTTATTGCCGCTTCTCTTGAAAGCATCGGCTGCCACGACGGGGTCAATACCCATTTCGACAAGCTGATTGATCCCTTGTTCCATCATCAACGATTCAGTAGTATTGGTGCAATGAGATAATGTGATCGGCAAAGTGGCCTTGTGGTTCAAGGAGTCTAGAGGGTAGTTATAACACCGTATCTGATGCAAGAGAAGTTAACCATGTCAATCACACCTGCGACCAACATACTTGTCAATCACACTCGTCGATCGACGTAACCGGCCTGGCGTTGTTGCTAATGTAGACGTTGGAAGCAAAGATTTAGAGCCAAGCTGTGCCAATTTTGGACAAGTATCCTCCACTAACACTAGCATAATATCATGCGACAACTATCAATAAATATACACCTACACAAGCGATCTCTAAAAACTCTCATTGCCAGCTTCAAACTCTTGAGCTAAGCGCCTTGAACCACTGCTTCCCAAATTAAAACACGTCAGGAAGCCTCTCGACAACATACGAGTGTGCTCCAACACTGATTATCGGCACACCTGGTACCTTTCTTATTCTTCTTTTTAAATCAGCATCGTTAGTGGCAACTATAAAACACTTGTGCTCAAGCACTTTCTGTATTATGCAGTCATCAGCATAATTTCCCTTATGAGTGCAGCGCAGCCTTTGAACTCTTGGGTCCTTCGCCAAAGTAAGGGCTATACGATATCTATGACCCAGCTTCTCCAACTCGGCCATCACACAGTCCGTCACCAAAGGTATACACTTGGCATACAAGGCGTCCATCATTCCCCTGACTATGTCGATCTTTTTCTGGATACTGAAGTTGAAAAAGTTGGTATCAATGAGCACTTGATATGGTGGCCTTATTGACTTGTTGAACTGAAAGAATAGAGCTGACGATACCTGGGGAATTGCCTTCACTATCTCATTTCCCTTGTCCGGCCTCTTTTTGTCTTCATTTTTTTGAACTCTCGGGTCTTTCTTACTGAGTGTACGTTTGACTTGAGCAAACTTTCTAGTCTTCTTAGCCTTACCCATCGTGATTTAACCTTCAAGTAGGAGAGTCTATGGCAAAAGAGTGTAAAATATAAATCCTTAACCCTATCGACATTTCCACAAAGGTGCTTTGAAATTCTATAGAAAAAAATATTTTACATCTGTGCACCACATATATGAAACATAGTTAACGTTGTACCTATGCAGACGGGCTTTTCTTGCGTCTAGCCTTGCATGCTCAAGAAAACCGTTCTCCATGTTCGGCTCAAAAACGCTGCCTTGGCAAAGTGCCGGTCTTGAGAACAGTCGGCAACTACATTCTAAGCCGGAAAATCAAATAACAGACTTAAACTATCCCTAACGCTTTCTAAAATCTTCACGTTTCGGCAGTGATTGCATTCGCAGGTCAAACTTACAGTGGCGCAGTGACTGCACCGGGCGTGGGGCGTGAAGCGTCTGGCGATGTTGCAGAATAACATAGCCTTTTCCCTTAGATACTTACTCCCTGTTTAAACAGTTAATCACAAATATATTGAGTACGCCTTAGTGGTAGGGCAACGCAGTATGCAAGAAAAAAAAGGGGTATTCAGTAGATCAAAGTCCTTTTTGGCTTAAAATGGCAGACCGTAATTTAATTTCTTAATGTGGCTAATTATTTACACCACATTTTGGTGATTTTTAGCTTCTTGATCATACCTGTTCCTAGAGCCTATACAAAGTGATACATCCGAAGAACGTTGCTCTGAAGCTTAGAATGGTGCATCGTTAGTTTCTCCTCTTCAAAGATTTTATAGACCAGTAGATCCTTTTAGGTAGCTGTAAACGGCATTGACATAATCGGAATCACCATGGATTCGTAGGAAGAATAAAATATGGCAATGATTTTACGAATTCACTACAAATGGGATATTGCAAGAAGAGCAGGGTACAAGCCAACAAAAGCGTGCATGTGGCCTTGAACTTGACACTTTTTGCTTACAAACTACCACTGTATTGGCAGATACTTAGCTTAAAAAAAATGCAGTTTTTCCGACACTAAGAAAAAATTGGTCCGAAACTAATTGCCGTTAGAAATCGGGCTTTCGGCATTTTTTTTTTTGGCTTTGGTTATTTCTTACATACATAAAATGCAATTTCATCCTCTGCTAAATCCCAGTAAAGGACGAATGGGACCATCCATCTCTTTAGCGGCTACCAATGGTAATAAATTCACTAAGAAAGCTTTCAGATTATCACAAATAAAAGAACATTATGGAAGTGTGTATACTCATGACCAAGACCTTACTAAAAGTTGATGCCAGCATGTTCGAACCACTTTATGCATGCTAAAATAATCTGCTTACCACAGGTGGTGTGTTTTTATGAGCTGGGCAGCGCGACTAATGCGTAAAAACTATATGTCAGTGCAGGCGGATGTTTTCGGAACCTCAAGAGATGCGTTTGCGCGCGCCTGCATGAGCAGTTTTTTTCTGGTTTCTCCGGAAAAATTATTATGCTACATTCTGGGGGGCATTCTGGGGCAAATGAGCGGAGATAAAATTTTTTATAGTTGCCGTTTGTATTCACATATTTTGTAAGGTCTGCGAGTGACGGCACTATTAGCTGGCTGCCATACTTGCAAATTGGATGACCCGCATGAATCTCTTCAGAAATCACTTGCAATAAACTGAGGTACCCAATAGTGGCCAGAAAATTCAAACGTTTCTTTTTCCACAAAACCATGCAGCTTCTGCAAAAAGCTCATGTTTTTCCGAAATATGCAACTTGCGCTAATTGTTCTGCACGGCTTCTTTTTGAGACTGGGGTGATATGTGTCGGGATATTATCTTCCATAATATGCTATAAAAGGCCAGCTTGTTTCTCTTTCTTATGCCTTTGTCTATTATAGACTTTTTGATTATCAAGAGATTATATTTAAATCTTAATAAGCATTCACAATTATTATAATGTCTTCTAGTGATTTAGAAGTTCACAGTCAAAATTCAAAAAATGCTGAGTCTCAGGGCGACCTATCAGCTAGACCTTCAAACGTCTACGAGGATGAGACTCACATGAAAAACGTCAACACATCTGCCGATGCTCCAGATTATGCGCCCCCCAAGGCTTCATATGTTATGGTGTCACTCTTATGTCTTCTTGTTGCCTTCGGTGGTTTCGTGTTTGGTTGGGATACTGGTACCATTTCTGGTTTTGTCAACATGCCCGATTTCAAGCAAAGGTTCGGTCAGATATCAGGTTCAGGAAACCATTACCTTTCTAATGTCAGAACTGGTCTTATGGTTTCTATCTTCAACATTGGTTGTGCCATTGGTGGTGTCAGTCTCAGTAAACTTGGTGATGTCTGGGGTAGAAAAATTGGTTTAATGTGCGTCATGGTTATCTACATTGTTGGTATTATAATCCAGATCGCTTCTGTGAAATCATGGGTTCAATATTTTATTGGTAGGATTATTTCCGGTTTAGCCGTTGGTGCTGTTGCCGTTCTTTCTCCTATGTTCATTGCCGAGACTTCTCCAAGGGCGATAAGAGGTACTTTGGTTTCCTTTTACCAGCTTATGATTACTTTGGGTATCTTCCTTGGCTACTGTACTACTTACGGTACTTACCACGGTTATGGTGATTCCAGACAATGGAGAATTCCATTAGGTCTATGTTTTGCATGGGCCATTCTTATGATTACAGGTATGACGTTCATGCCAGAATCTCCACGTTTCCTGATTGAGAAGGACAGAATCGATGAGGCTAAGCACTCTATTGCTAAAGTTAACGGTGCCGGTGCCGATTCTGCCATAGTTCAGTCCGAGGTTGACGTGATTTTAAGCCATGTTGAGCTAGAGAGAACTGCTGGTAATGCCACTTGGGGCGAGCTGTTTACTGGTAAGCCCAAGATTTTCTACAGATTGTTTGTCGGTATTATGCTTCAATCTTTACAGCAACTGACGGGTGATAACTATTTCTTCTACTACGGTACTACCATTTTCAAGTCTGTTGGTTTGAAAGATTCATTTGAGACCTCGATTATTCTGGGTGTCGTGAACTTTGCTTCCACCTTTGTTGGTTTATACGTTATTGAGCACTTCGGTAGAAGGAAGACCTTGATGATGGGTTCGGCTTCCATGCTTGTGTGTCTGGTCATTTTTGCATCTATTGGTACTAAGCTTTTGTACCCACACGGACCATGGGGTGTTGATGCCGACAAGAGTGTTGGTGATGCCATGATTTTCCTTACATGTCTTTTCATCTTCTGCTTCGCTACTACTTGGGCTCCAGGTGTTTACGTTGTTGTTTCCGAGACTTATCCTCTGAGAATCAGATCTAAGGGTATGGCTGTTGCCACTGCTGCTAACTGGATTTGGGGTTTCCTGATTTCTTTCTTCACTCCATTTATCTCGTCAGCCATCCACTTTGCTTACGGTTACGTCTTCTTTGGTTGTACTCTGTTCTCTCTCTTCTTTGTCTTTGCCTTTGTGCCTGAGACTAAGGGCTTAACTTTGGAGGATGTTGATGACCTGTATGCCAACTACACTCCAGGTCTTGCCTTCATGAATTGGAACAAGAAGGTCCAGGAAAAGAAGACTTTGGAACAACCTGAAGAAGGGGCTTAATTAATTTAATCCAGCTTCGCATGAGTTGAGCTTGACTTTAGTCGAGTTCCTCCAGAGACTAATTTTCATTAACGAAGTTACGATTACTATGGTTACATGAATATGTACTTTATAGATTATAAGCTACATGCTAGATTCAAATTTTTCACGAGTAATTTTTGTCCTGTTGAATTAATTCTGTAGTTCTCTATATCTCCTTTAACGAGCCCACTGGTATGCAGTTTCACACTTCCCACCAAGTCACGTGACTAAAACTTTTCAGGTATCTAGGCATTTCCTTGTGTGAAAAAAGTCAGACTTGGTCAACAGCGCGAAAAGACTCCATAACAGGATTTGCACTTTATCTTAGTAGTGTCAAGAGTGTTTAGCATTGCCAGATACGCGTGTTTCTACACTTTCATTAGACGGAAGCTCAGTTGCAATGACAAGCTACGTGTCGCAGTTGGACAACTTTGTCGCCCGACTGAGCGATTCAACGCTGGACTATACAGAACGGCACTCCGTCTTGTCTGAAGTATGCGATACACTAGAGACTTACAATGGAGTACAAGAATATGAGTACTTCCTCAAGAATTTGGTGCCGGTATTTCTAAAACAGTTGGAGGAAGTGCCAATCAGCTTTAACTCTAGTTCTCCGGAGCAGAAGCTGCGGAATCTGGTACTGGACATAATGCACCGACTCCCTACCAACGACACGCTACAACCGTACTCTTTAAAGATCCTCAATTTCTTAATGAACGCATTGAAAGAGGAGAACGAGGAGAACGGTATCCAAATCATGAAGATAATCACTTCTTTCCACAAGGCTTATAAGGCCACTCTGAGCGACAAGGTTCAAGAGTTCATACAGGTTATTCAGGACATATACAAGAACATTCCTCAGGTGGTGGAGAAACAATTTGGGAGTTGGAACTCTAGCCAGAGTGGCACTTCTGAGGACCCTGATAAAGCTACTGATGCTGACAAATTAGCTGACCAAGCTGCTGCTAATGAAAGCGATCAGTCAGACAGGTCAACTAAGCCATCTAATAGCGAAATGTCGCCCATGTCACCAACGGCCACTGGCGAAGAGACTACGGGAAAGACGCTGTTCAAGGCCACGCAGTCGTTCAAGATCCTAGCCGAATGCCCGATAACCATGGTTTCTCTCTACTCGTCATATAAGGAAATGGTTGACGCGTCCATCCCTTCATTTATTCCACAAATTATTGACCTTTTGCGCTTACAAGCCGCTAAACAGCGCCAGGCACACGAAGCCGCCAAAGCAAAAGGGGAATACGTTACATCTGTTTCCCCCAAGATCAAGAATAAGAGCCTGTACGGCGATTTTTTCTTGGGCCAAGTAAAGGCCACTTCCTTTCTTGCCTATGTGTTTATCCGCAGAACCGCCCATCAGGCCTTAGAGCCATATCATAGTGAAATTCCTGAACTCATAATTAGACTGCTACAGGACTGCCCTAGCGAACTTTCGGCTGCAAGAAGAGAGCTGCTCCATGCTACTAGACACATCTTATCTACGGAATTCCGCAGTCTCTTCCTGCCTAAGATTGATATGCTTTTTGATGACCGTGTGATCATTGGTGATGGACTTACTGCTCACGAGACTTTGAGACCATTAGCTTACTCTATTGTTGCAGATTTCGTTCATGTCAACGCTGACCTTAGTCCACAGCAGACATGGAAGAGTGTTCAGATCTACTGCGAGCACTTGCAAGACAGTACACTGGCACAGACCGTGCACATCATGAGCGCAAAGCTGCTGTTGAATTTGGTGGACCGTATTTTGAAGCTGGAGAACAAAGCGGAAAGTCGTCAACTATTTTTGATAATCATCGATGCCTTTAGCAAGCGATTTAATTGTTTAAACCGGCAATATGCTGACATCATGAATCAGCACGAAGCCTTCTTGAAGAAGAGAGAGGAGCTGAAAAAGGAGCGCGCAAATTGGAAGGAGATTGGTGTGACGGACTCCATATCGAAAACCACCACAGGGGCCGATGAAAATCAAATTACGAGCTCAACTGTAGACAGTGTCCCCTCGGGCAACTCCAAAAGTGATGCAACTGAAGCCAAAACAAATACAGAGTCTCAGGAATCCCAGGACATTTACGAGTACAGCATTTTCGATGTCCAGAGAGAGCTTCCTATCAAGATAAACCAGCAGTCTTCGCAGGACCCACTGGAGAACGCGCGTTACCTTTTCCGCACATTGATGACTTTCCTCAAGTCAATTTTTTACGGTTTCAGGCTGTCAAATCTGAGTCCCCCACAGGATTACACGCCCCAATCATGGAACGAGTTTGCCAGAGTTACATCTATTGAAGAGCTTAACATCCTGAAGACATTGTACCGTGAATGCATCACGGGATTAAAGTTTTTTCAGAGTTCTAAGCCAGCGGTGATCAGCTCCGCCTTGAGACAATCTTTTGACGTAAGTGGTCCAAACCTGCCCATAACGTCCTCCAAGGAGGAGAAGGATTTGATGGAGATTTTTGCCACCATGTTTATATACGTTGAGCCTGCAGCTTTCAACGAAATCTTGCAGTCAGAGCTGGACTTTATGTTTGATGCTATGCTCAAGAATGCTGCACTATTGCACATCCCGCAGTTTTTCCTTGCAAGTGAGATCACAACATCTAATTTCTCTGGAGTATTAATGGTGTTTGTGATGTCGAAGCTGGAAGAACTTGGCGAGATGGACATCATAAAATCGAACATTTTGATTCGATTCTTCAAACTATGCTTTATGTCTGTGAACTTATTCCCTAGCGCTAATGAGAGCGTCATCCTCCCTCATTTGAAGACGATGATTTTGAGGTCACTAGAGTACACGACCACCGCAAAAGAACCAATTGTGTATTTTTACCTGATCAGAACTCTATTTAGAAGCATTGGTGGTGGAAGATTTGAGGCTTTGTATAAGGAGATTTTGCCATTACTGCAAGTTCTTCTAGAGCTTTTAAACAGGTTAATTCAGACAGCAAGGCGCCCACAAGAAAGGGACATTTATGTCGAGCTGTGCTTGACAGTTCCTGTGCGACTGAGTGTACTAGTACCTCACTTGAGCTACTTGATGAGGCCTTTAGTATATGCGTTGAACGGCCCACAAGAACTCATCAGCCAGGGCCTTCGTACCCTAGAATTGTGTGTTGACAACTTGACTGCCGAGTATTTCGATCCTATAATAGAGCCAGTCATTGAAGACGTGATGAAGGCGCTCTGGAAGCACCTCAAACCGCTACCCTACTATCATCAACATTCACACACGACCCTGAGAATCTTGGGTAAACTCGGAGGCAGGAACAGAAATTTTATTGGCTTACATCATGATCTGGCAAGCGAGGAGCCCACTAAGCAAATAGTAGAAGCTCTCTTCAGGATTGAGGGTATCTCACACGAGGTGCCTGTGTCTGTCTCTGCTGGTATATCTACTGCGCTTCAGTTTTTGACCAATGTTCGCTACAAGATACATTACCGTGTGAGCGCCTACAGGTACCTGGCATCCGTTTTAAAGTTGTTCATAGGGGCAGATCAGATTCCTGACGACCTTGCTGTAAATGTTGAAAAAATTGTTCACTTCATTAGCAAGGAGAACTCGCAAGCCCAAATTATTGAGGGAGTCAAGCTTGAGTATAAGGATGTAAGGGACAAGGAGAAATACAATAGACAGGAGCAACTCATTGTCGAGCTGCTACAAGCCTTGTTTTTCGCCGTATCTGTAGATGAGATCAAGGATGAAGTGCATATTTTGATTGATGGTGTTTGCGAACACTTTGTTCTGTTGTACTTTGGAAGAACAATGACTGAAATGCACAAAATACAAAGACCTTTTTCGATTAACAACCATGAGGGTCGCATCTACCTTAAAGAAAGCGTTATATTCGATGCCATTGCGTACGCTCTTAGCTCGCATGTCCACATTGTAAGAGATGTAGGAGTCTACGCCATCAAAAAGATATTCAGTTCTTGCGTTACTTTGTTTGGGGATGTGGGACTCGCATCGAAGTTCACTCCTGTACGAAAGATGTGTTCTAAGTTTGTGCACTCTTGTTTTGAAGAGGCGTATTACGAAAAGCTTGGCGGTTGTTTGGGACTACAGACGATGATCAACGAACTTGGTATTCCTACCAGCTACTTTGCCATGAGACAACTCGAAATATTTAGAGCTCTGTTTTTTGTGCTAAGGGATACACCAGCAGACGTACCTTCTGAGGTATGCAGAGTGGCTAAAGACCTAGTGCTAAATCTTTTGCGCGAGTGTAATAAGGAGGTTTCCAGAGACTCAGTGTTCCAGCAGCCCTTCCAGGTTGTCGTAAGCCAGATTGTGTTTGACCTCAGCAACTCGAATGCCTCCGTGAGGGAGACAGCTCAGGAATCTCTGAAAATTTTATCTGATGTGACGCAAGTGCCTATCTCGACAATGATTTCCCCCAGCAAGGGTATATTACTTGCCCCTATTTTTGGCAAACCATTGAGAGCACTCCCATTTCAGATGCAAATAGGCAACATCGATGCGATCATTTTTTGTCTGGGGCTTGAAAACACTTTTCTTGAATTTGACGATGAGCTGAATCGACTCCTGCTTGAAGCTCTGGCCTTGGTAGATGCTGAGGATGAGTCGCTGATCAGTGCTCACCGTGTCTCAGAGCACAGGACTTCTGAACAATTAATCAGGCTCCGCGTGGTGTGCATTCGATTGCTATCACTAGCTCTCACGAAGCCAGAGTTTTCAAACGGTAACCCACAGATTAGAATTAAAATTCTTAGCGTTTTCTTCAAAACTCTGTGTGCTAAATCTTCGAAGATTATCAATGCTGCTCACGCTGGACTCAAGCAAGTCCTATCCCAGAATAGCAAGCTTCCTAAGGAGCTGTTGCAAAACGGACTGCGTCCGATGCTCATGAATCTCTCAGACCACAAAAAGCTTACAGTGGCCGGATTGGAGGCGCTGTCGAGATTGTTAGAGTTGCTAATCTCGTACTTCAAAGTGGAAATCGGCAGAAAACTACTAGACCATCTGATGGCATGGTCTCAGCCATTGACTTTGCAAAGAATTTCCTTACAGGAGCTCGATAACAACCCTGTTATCCAAATAGTGGTGGCCATTCTCAACATTTTCCACCTATTACCTCCTCAGGCGTATACATTCGTGGAAGAATTACTCAACACGCTTTTGTTTCTCGAGGGCCATTTACGCAGACACTATGTTTCTCCATTTAGAGAACCAGTAGCCAAGTTCATTGATCGCTTTGCTGAACACTCTGTCAGCTATTTCAAAACGAAGTTTGCTTTGCGTGTGTATGGCTCTAGGTTTGCGTACTTTATTGGCCTCCCTAGCTCAAAGAACCTGAGAGAGCATGTTAAAAAGGACTTTGAGACAAGTTTTTTGCAACTGCTCACTGAAGAGACGAACAATGATATCTCTTGCGTCAAGTTTGCGAACGTGGTTGATTTAGTCGACGCCTTAGCGAAACACGATCCTGATTGGTTCAAGGAGCAGCTAACGCTATTGCACAAGCTACTAGAGCTATCGTGTAGTGCATTGAATCACAAGAAAAGCGCTCCTCTGACTTCTCCAATCCACTTTCAAATCCAGCAGTCTGTTACAAAACTGCTTTCTTTATACGTGAAAGCATTGCAGAATGCCGATTGCCCAATTACGGAAAGCATAAAGTTTATCGATTTTTTGTACAAGAATAGCGTTCAGTTTGACGAAGGAATGGACGACTACATTTTTAATAACATTGTGACAAATACCGATCTTGAGCTGAGACAATCGTACCTGCTACGCTCTATTAAGTCTTGTGCCAGCAGAGATCTTGACATTAAGACTAAATGTTTCCTTGTGAAAAGGGTCGCCATTGCCATCTGTATCTACGAGCATCATGCAAAAGGTACGTTATTGTCTCTTTGTAAGGATGGTGACAAGATTGCGGACTGGGTTCCTGCTGTTTCCGAAAACGTGTGGAAGGCCTTCACCAATTTGCAGTTGGACCACGAAATTGGAGCCGTTGATGTGCTTAGACTGTGTCTGCTTCAGCTGACGTCCCTATTGGTGAAATACATACCTGAGGTTGTTGGTGAGTATAAAAAAGATATCATCAAGTTCAACTGGAATCTGATTACACTGGATGACATGATAGCAAAGCAGGCAGCTTATGTTTCCACTGCATACTTTATTGATGCTTTTGATACTCCTCCTAAGCTTGTGACGCAAATCCTAGTGGCTTTGTTAAAGGCGAATCAGACAGATATTAGATACCTTGTGAGACAAGCACTGGACTTGTTAGCACCTGTTATGGAGGAGCGTATGAGACCCACTGGTTCAAGCATGGGTTGGCTCAAATGGCCTCGCAGAGTTCTTACAGAGGATGGTTTCAACGTAACTCAGGTATTGAACGTGTATCAATTCATTGTGCACCACTCAGACCTATTTTATGTTGCACGAGACCACTTTATTCCAAATATCATCACTGCTATGGGCAAGCTGACAATTTTGAACAACAGCTCTACCGAGAACCAAGTTTTGGCTATTGATATGGCTAACTTGATTTTAAAGTGGGAGACGAAAGCTAAGGAGGAGATTGCAACTGCAGAGGCCAACGCGGCAGCAGACGGTAGAATCATATCTGATTCGAAAGGTGAAGAGGAGAAAGCAGTCGGGGATGGTGACGGTGACGTCGAAATGTCTGAGGAGTCAAATGTTCCCAAGGATCACGATGTCATTATTGAAGATGGCCACAAGGCTAAGGAGAATGGTGAATCGACAAGCATGCCGACTGAAATTTACACGGTTCCATTCGGCCAAAGAGAGACATGCATTACCTTTTTGATCAGATATATTTGCATTTGTCAGCACAGAGCCTCTGAGCATGAGCTAGGTCAGCGCGCATTGCATATATTGCACATGTTACTCTCGCAAGACTACTGGCCTGAGGTTCAAGTGAAGCTTGTATTCTTCGAGCGCTTTCTTGTGAATGCCGACTTTAATGCAAATAACGTCTTAGGGTACTGTTTGAACGCTCTTGAGGTCCTAGGCGTAGCCTTAGAGTGGAAGTCCTCTGAATGGATTGTTTCGAATCTGACCTATTTACAAAAATTACTTGAGAAGTGCATCAAGTCTGATAACCATGACATCCAAGAAGTGTTACAGAAAGTTTTAAGGCTCATCTTACAGGCCATCAAAGACCAGCACGACGATGCCGAGGAAAATCTACCTGACGAGGTGAAGCAATTTATTGTCTTCCTAGTGAATGTTGTTACTGAGGACCTCAATAGCATGAATTCTGTTGCTGCTGGAGTCACATTGTCGTGGACACTAGTGAACTACAGACCTGACTTTTTGAACGCGCAGATCCCCCTGATTATGCGCGCCCTCAGCAAGTTGGTAAAAGATCACATAGCCATTGCAAGTCAGAACAGGCAACATGCAGATAGTGGTCATGCAAACGACTTTGAAGCAAAGATGACTACAAAACTACTCGATAAGATTTTGTCCTTTTCCGCCATGCGGATCAGCGCACTGGGTGACCAACGCAGGATCTTTTTGTCTTTGTTGGTGCAATTGATTGATCGATGTGTTGATAAAGAGTTACTGATGAAGATTGTCGATATCGTTAGGGGATGGGTCTTGACCAAGTCGGAGCTCTTTCCAACAACCAAAGAGAAAGCAGGTATTTTGTCCAAGATGATGATATATGAGATGAAAGGTGACCCTGAATTGACAAGGGCTTACTACAGCATCATTGTCGACATTTTCAAGGACGAGACTTTGCTTTCTAGCGAGTTGACCACGCGGATGGAGCAGCCTTTCCTCGTGGGTACAAAATTATCGGAGGTGTCTATCCGGACAGATTTAATGTCTATTCTGGACAAGAGTCTTGAAAAGGATATCAGTAAGAGGCTTTTCTATATCATTAGAGATCAGAATTGGGAATATCTTGTCGAATATCCATGGCTGAACCAGGCAGTGCAAATTCTTTACGGTTCATTCCACGGCGATCATGTACTGAGACTTGGAAGCAGGGAGTACACACTGGCTCCACTGGCTCAGATATCTGAGGCTCTACCCGAAAGTTTTGAGGCAAATGTAGCGGGCACCAGTGGATCACTAGATAAGGAGAATGGAGATGACGTAATGGATGAAGATAACCCAAAGAGTTTAGATGATCGCGCTAACGGATCAAGTAACGCACCCACCGCTACGCAATTTATAGCCGATCACGTGTCTTTCATGAAACAGTATTTTACTGTAACCGCAAAAGACATCATAACTCCTTTGCTGGATCTCGCTTACCAGAGTCCTGATATCATTCACAACTCGTGGGTGACTCTATTTCCAGTAGCATACAACGCGATCGAGATACGTGACCGTTCGGACTTCTTCCATTTATACGTGACCTTACTGTCCAAGGACTATCACGTGAGGCAACAAGACAGCAGACCCAATGTGATTTACACTATGTTGGAGGCAACTGGTAAGTGCGAAGAGCTGAAGCTACCTCCGCACCTGGTGAAGTACCTGAGTCTGAACTACGACGCTTGGTATTCGGGTGTGAGAATATTGGAGCAGATAGAGGCCAACAACGCGAGCGAAAACCCACGCATTAGAGAGACGACTATTGACGCTTTGGTTGAGATGTACGCGAACCTGCAAGAGGACGACATGTTTTATGGCTTGTGGCGCAGAAGGGCTAAGTATTTTGAGACCAATGCGGCTCTATCCTATGAGCAAATTGGGCTATGGGACAAAGCGATCGAGTTGTACGAGACGGCTCAGATAAAAGCCAGAAGTGGAGTGCTCCCTTATAGCGAATCCGAGTACGCGTTATGGGAAGACAACTGGATCTTATGTGCTGAAAAGTTGCAGCACTGGGACATTTTGACGGAACTTGCAAAACATGAGGGTTTCACGGACTTACTGCTAGAATGTGGTTGGAGAGTGGCCGACTGGATTTCTGATCGTGAGCCATTAGAGCAATCGGTCAAGACAGTGATGGACGTCCCCACTCCTAGAAGGCAGATGTATCAGACGTTCTTGTGCTTGCAAGGTTATGCACACAACAGAGAGACCATCCAGAGTGTCACTAGATATTGTGATGAGGGTATACAGCTGGCTTTGCGCAAATGGCACTCACTTCCTTCTAGAGTCACTACTTCCCATATTACCTTGCTTCACACATTCCAACAATATGTTGAATTCATGGAAGCGAGTCAGGTGTACAGAAGTCTTGCGACTACGACTGCTCAGAATCTGGATGTGAAGTCACAGGAACTTAAGCGAGTGCTCCAAGCATGGCGTGAACGTCTTCCCAATGTGTGGGACGATATCAACATCTGGAATGATTTGGTTACTTGGAGACAGCATGCTTTTAACGTTATCAACAAGGTGTATATGCCTTTGATTCCAGCTCTTCAACAGAACAACAATAATAACAACAACAATTCTTACGCATTCAGGGGATATCACGAGATTGCATGGGTGATCAACAGGTTCGCCCATGTTGCGAGAAAGCACAATATGGCCGAAGTCTGTATCAACCAGCTGACGAAGATCTATACATTGCCTAACATTGAAATCCAAGAGGCCTTTTTGAAGCTGAGGGAACAAGCAAAATGCCACTACCAGAATCCTAACGAGCTCAATACAGGGTTGGATGTTATCAGCAACACTAACTTAGTGTATTTTGCTGCTCAACAGAAGGCTGAGTTTATCACTTTGAAGGGTATGTTTTTAGCTAAATTGAACGCTCCAGACGAGGCAAATCAAGCCTTCTCTACGGCGGTCCAACTCGATTTGAACCTGCCTAAGGCCTGGGCCGAGTGGGGCTTCTTCAACGACAATAGGTTCAAGGAAAGTGGTGACATCACATTTGCCATACATGCCATTAGCTGCTACCTGCAAGCTGCTGGCCTATACAAAAACAACAAGGCTAGGAGATTGTTGTGCAGAATTCTGTGGCTCATTAGTTTGGATGACTCTACTTGCTCATTAGCTGAGGCGTTCGATTCTCACCAAGGAGAGATGCCGGTCTGGCACTGGGTTACCTTTATCCCACAGCTGCTATCGTCACTGTCGCAGAAAGAAGCAAAACTTGTTCGCCAGGTCTTGATCCGTATTGCCAAGTCGTATCCCCAGGCTCTTCACTTCCACTTGAGAACGACGAAGGAAGAGCTCACAGTGTTGCAAAGACAGCAGCAATTGCAACAACAGCAGGTGCAACAGCAGCAGAAAACTGGCTCCTCAGTTTCGTCAAACGCCGCTGGTCAAACTGGAACACCTGTTACGTCTGGAACACCAGGTGCGGATGGAAGTACTCAAGGCAGCGCCCAGGAAAGTTCCTCTGTTAAATCTGAAGAGGCTAAGGTACAACCAGGCCAACCCGGTCAAAATAGTCAACCATCAGCCCCTAATTCGTCGCTTCCGTCTCGTCAGCCATGGCATCACGTAGATGAAATCATGGGAATTCTGAAAACGGCTTACCCTCTACTAGCCCTTTCCCTTGAGTCACTAGTAGACCAGATCAGTCAACGGTTTAAGTGCGACGCGGACAGCGATGCTTACCGTTTGGTTGTTGCACTTTACAACGACGGCGTGCAGTTTTTTAACAGATTATCTAATCCCAGAGAGGATGCCCGCTTGCCACCAGCCACTGAGGCAAACATCATCAAGTTTGCAGACACTGTTTTGCCTAAGCATATTCGTTCCGAGTTTGAGACAGATATTATTCAAAGCAAGCCCAACTTGGAGACCTACATTTCCAAGCTTCGCAAATGGCGTGACTGTCTTGAGGAGAAGCTCGACCGCAACTTCGGCAAAGTTGACTTAGAGAGGATTTGCCCTCACTTAAGCCAGTTCCACCACCAGAAGTTTGAGGACATTGAAATACCTGGGCAGTACTTACTCAATAAGGAGAGCAACACGCATTTCATCAAGATTGAAAGGTTCATGCCCACATTAGACCTCATTCGTGGTCCAACCGCTTGTTACAAACGTATTACCATAAGAGGACATGACGGAAGTTTACACCCCTTTTCTGTGCAGTACCCTGCCGCTCGCCACTGCCGCAGAGAGGAACGTATTGTCCAATTGTTTAGGATCTTAAACGACCAGCTCTCTAAGAACGTGCAGGCACGTCGCCGGAATATTGATCTCACTCTGCCAGTAGCAGTGCCATTGTCCCCACATATTAGGATAATGTCGGATGACGAACGTTACGTGAACATGCTTTCAATTTACGAAGACTACTGTCGCAAGAAGGGTACGAATAAGGATGAGCCTCTAGCGTACACAATCAACAAATTACATGCGGCCTATGATCCTCGTTTGCCAAAGCCCGACTTGCTGAGCGTTAAGACCGAAATTCTTTCGGCCATCCAGTCGCTCTTTGTGCCTACTACTGTGATGAGAGATTACTTTGCCAACCATTACCAGAAATTTGAGGATTTTTGGTTGTTTAGAAAACAGTTCACATCACAATATGCTGCGTTCATCTTCATGACCCATATGCTGTGTATCAGCAGTCGCCAGCCACAGAAGATCCATGTTAACCAAGGCTCCGGAAGAGTGTGGACTTCCGAGATGCTGCCCTACAAAGTTGCCAGCGGAAAGACTCACACCAACGCATTTGCGAACTCGAATTTTGATGTTTCAACCCAGAGAGCAGCACCTATATTTTGCTGTCCTGAGCTTGTACCCTTCCGTCTGACACCTAACATTCAAAAGCTGATTGGTGAAGCGGGCTTAGAGGGTATCCTGTCAATGAATATCGTGGTAATTGCGCAATGCTTGGCTGACCCAGAGTACGAAATGGACCATTTCCTGAGCCTTTTCGTTAGGGATGAAGTTACCGCTTGGTTCCAGCAGCAACATAAAGCTAGTGTCCCCGACTCTCACCTTCGTGAGATTGTCCGTGTGAATGTGGATTTTGTAGCTAAGCGTGTAGCACAGCTTGGCCGCATTGACATGAACGGACAGTACGTTGCCTCGCATCATGTTTTGAACTTGATATCGCATGCTGTTAACCCACGGAACTTGGCTAGCTCTGACACCTTGTGGATGGCCTATTTCTAGATTTGGTAGGCTGAATATCCTGCAAGTGCTTTAAGTGATTTAATTTTTTCAAACGTTATCAGTAATTTTACTTCCCTACATTTGTATAGATAATGTATATTAAGACTATGTTATTACAGGGTGGATTGTTAACATGCTATATCCAGACTTGTTATCCTGGCCGCGCAGTCAAAGTTAGGCGTCAATTACATATGCTTTAGTCGGAACTAGGTTAAGATTATGCAAATGAAACGGCATATCATCAGTGCGCTTTGTAAGTGAAACTTTGTCTAGCACGTTCATATATTTCTTCAGCCGGGCTCTTGTGATTATGAAGTTCACAATGACAGTGATCCTAAGACAGTTAGTTTTCAATCAAACGGTTGTTAAAAGATTAATCAAAAACAAAACAAACTTACAACACAACATAACTGAAAGCACAGGAACAAGCCGCTATTGTGTAGCAGAACCCTTTTGACTCAGTTAAGGTTATTGTTCCTTTCACTTTGTATAGATAGTATATTGACGGGGTTTTGTGTATAGCTACTACAGCCCAAGTGGCAAGGATCACCATGATGATATCGCAAATTAACAATGCGGCATACTTTTTTAGGTTATCTAGTTCGTTTGTGACATGAGATATGTTGTCATCGATTGTAGTCGCAGCTGCTGGAATCAAAGCAAAAAATTGGAGACCCTGTTACTGTTAATATACATTTGGTTTTGCTTCAAGGAATATGTCGCTTCAATACTCACCATAAAGAAGTTGTAAACCAATGATATGTACGCTACCACGGGAACGTTTTTGAGATCGAGGTACATGGTGCTAAAGCTGATCCAGCCAAGCTGTAAGAAAGACATAAAGCATGCCAATTCTAATAGTACATTTGTCGTCTTGAAAGCAACAACTGCGTTTAGAAGAATGGCGTCTCTCAGTGAGACCTCTCTCGAAGTGGCTTCCCTGAGTATTACCTCCGTAGACTCTGTGCTCTCCTGAGAAACAAAGCGTTCAAGAAGTGCTCTGTTGATAGTAGACATCAGCTGCGTCATAACGGTAGTAGTCGTATATTAAGAATACAGGACTTACCGTAAGCACCAATGCTGGTAAAAACTTTGTGAATTTAAGTGAAGATTTTGGGGAATTATTTAATTAGACTGTAAAAGGTGCATAAATGCCTAAGTGCAGGAGATACGAGTAATAATATTCGAAATTATCATTTGAGAAATGATGAAGTGTAACCACCATTGCAAATCAGAATGGAAACAAGATCTTATTCGTGGATTGTACTCATTCAGGTCGGAGATGCTTGTACAATGTTCTCTCAAATTTGCATATCCAGCTTTGTGATTCTACTACGCCTTTGGAAATCCAGACTCCGTACGCACCCATCATATGAGCCATCAAAATGTCAGTAAAAAGCCTGTCTCCCACAATGGCCACCTCCTGCGGGCTTGAAACGACCTTATTACGGTAAAAGTAGTCCATGATTTCACCGTGGCAGCCAGGCTTCTTCGTTGTATGCCTCAACACCTTTACACCAGTATTCTCCTCGAGTATCTTTGCCTGTTTATAGTCTTTATCGTCATTAGTACCAGCCGAATTGCTCACTATTAATAACTGAGCGCCGGGATAAGCGTCTCTCAATCGTTTCCATTTCTCTTCGTACTCTGGCCATACTTTGTCATCATGATTTCTGGCAAGGCAATTATCTTTATCTACCACAACGGCTTTTATCGTAGTTTCAGCATTTGAAGAAGTAAGTGGCACTGGAAGTTGGTTGAAAGTTACAACAGATAAATGTGGAAAACACAGTTCAGGTTTGTATAAGAGCCTAAGCACGTTCAGCGTAGCACTTACGTTCATTATCCGGTGGTAATAGCTGTCGGAATGGCTACTCAGTCTTGAGCGGCCGAAATTTTTATACTGAGTGGTGCAGAGGTTACCCACAGATATGAAGTGAATGAACGAAGATGGGGTTAAGGGACATAGCACAGGAAGCGTGGCATTGCTACTAGAAGAAAACCCGAAACATGTCAATAACTACCATTTGGTTTAAGATTAAGAGCGTTATCTCGAAGAAGCCTTCAACAAGTGTTGTTCATTATCCTCAACTCTGTCCCCCTAAAGTAACATCCTCTCACGTTACCGACGCGTCGATTTGAATTTTTTTTCTGGTCCCAACCTAAATAGTGACGGACTTTTTACCACCCAAAAGTATATGGTGATATTAGTGCACGTGCCTTCGATTAAGCCATAGCGCACGGCATTTGCCTGGAACAAACTGACAACAAGCGGTCACATTTAGAAGAGCGTGTGGAGTGTGAGCATGTCGAGCATTAATGGCACCAGTCGTCCGCTGACCAGCAGAAGTGGCCAAGATAAGCAAGAAAAGCACAGGGCCCAAGGTAGAAGAGGGCAAATGGTTGGCCCCTCCAAGTCGTCTCGCACTTCAGATACAATAAAATCGTTACAGTGGCGACGTAATGAGACTAATAATCTTACAGATTTGTCGAGTTCACAGCGTTCATTGTCGTCTAGCATCAATACAGAGAATAAAGAGAATATAGGCAGCAAACTTACAGAGCCTGAATTGGAAACATGTGTAGTGTGTGCAGAAGTCATAAAGGTTGCTTGCTGGACGCCGTGCAACCACAAAGTATGCCATGTATGTGGAATGCGCCAGAGGGCTCTTTACAAGAAAAAGCAGTGTCTAATCTGTCGTACCGAGAATGAGCGTCTTTTGTTCACGGAGAACTTGGAGGCCCAGAGCTACGCAGAAGCAAGTCGTGGTGGAATAGTAGCTACTGATGAGAAATACGGTATTGACTTTACCTCTACGATGGCAAGAGACGCCACGCGAGGTCTGCTAAGCTACACTTGCCCTGTTGAAAACTGTAAGGATCATAAGAATTGCACGGACTTTGGTTCGTTTAAGGCTTTGAACGAACACGCAAAGAAGGTACACGGCAAGCAATTCTGCCCAATATGTGCCAGGTTCAAAAAAGCATTCCCGTTTGAACTCAAGATGTACACTCCAAAAGAGTTGCATGTGCATCAGACTGTTGGTGATGAGGAAGGTTTCTATGGCCATCCACAGTGCAAACTTTGTTCGCATCCGCCCTTTTATTCTGAGGACGAGCTTAACAAACATTTGCGGGAGAAGCACGAGAAGTGCCACATCTGTGAACAGATAGACCCTAGTAATCCACAATATTTTCGAGATTACGACGACCTGTTTCAACATTTTCGAGAAGCTCACTACGTGTGCAATGTGCAGAGCTGCCTCGACCGCAAGTTTGTCGTGTTTGCCACTGAGTTTGAGCTCAGAGCACACATGGCGTCTGAGCACCCTGAGCTTTTTGGCGGAAGCCGTAATCTGTTGGGTAGCTTTGGATCTCAGCTCTCCGTGTCCCCATTGGGTGGGCATGGGAGGACGAATAATCACAATCAAAGGCACAATCAGAGTCATAGTAACATCCGCGCTAATGCACAACCGGATCCAGGTTCCCCAGAGATGAAAAGACTCAGGTTAGAGGAGCGTGCTAGACATTATCTGAACTATTCTCAGGCGGATTTTGCAAAGTTCAAGTCAGTGAACGAATCCTACCAAAAGGGCAGCATTTCAGCAACGGATGTTTGCGCACGATACGCAGATATTTTTCAAAAGAATAGTAAGGCTGAGCGGGAAGTGCTGGTGTACGAGCTTGCCCAACTGTTTCCCGAGAAGTCAAAGAAACGAATAGACCTAGAGCCTTATAGCGGGCGGGATGCAGTACAGGATGGTGCCTCCGCATTTCCCTCTCTGCCTAGTGCTACTGACTCATTCCCAGTCGTGGCAGATGTAGTTTCTGGTGCTTGGGTACAAAGGAGTCAGTCCAGTCAAAGGGCGAGAAGCCAGCGAACACAGAGATCTAGCCCGTTATTTGGGGCCTTTCCTTCTCTGCCTGCAGCATCGCCTCCAACACCTACAGCAGCTACTTCTTCGTCGAACAGTCGTAACGTCACCGCATTTCCTGCCCTACCGGCCGACCCTGGTGTACGAAAGAAACAGCTGAGGGCGACGAATTCTGTGAAAGCAGTGCCAAAAAAGACACCCACACTCCCTAATTATCTTGCTAACACAGAATCCCCGTCTCCTCCAGCATCTTCAGCACAGTTGAATTCCGCGTTTCCCACTTTGGTGGCACCTCCAAAGAAGTGGAAACCAACAAGAGTCAATGCTGTTGACACATCGCCCGGAGTATGGGGAGCTGTCGGTACGAGCGGCAGCAGTGCAAGCAGTATTTCAAGCTTTCCTAGTCTAGGAAGCATGGACGACGCGTTGCCAATCGCTAATGGCAAGAAAAAGAAGGGGAAGCAAGTGCTGATTCACATAGGGTTATAGATAGAGATATATACACAGTTCATAGAACATTACCGCATTCAGAGCACATGAGTTCGCAAGTTGAATAGAATTGTAAAATATGAAGTATACATAGAGCAAACAATACCCCAAGGAGTCAAGGAGTCTGGCATTCAACACTGCTACATGGCCTTAGCCAAGTAACACAAATCCTCAGTAATATAACAGAATAACATAGCTATCAGTAAGTGTGCTGTATTGCTATATTCCGCTGCTCAGTAAAGTTATCTCTCAACTGGGTATATGATAGGACTCTCATTAGGTATAGTCATTTAAGGGGCAAAAGATGCTCCTCAAGCACTTTCTGTCGACACAAAGGACATTCCGGACGTTCTCGACTCCACTCAACGATACACTTCCAGCAAAAGACGTGACCACAATTAGTACATGTTGGGTCTTTCATGTATGAGAGACAAAGCATGCATCTGCGGGAATTCTCTGGTATATAAGGCAGCACCTCAGGGTCACTAAGATCAATTTCGCTGTTGACCTTAAGCTGCTTGGCAGCTGTCGACCCACTTCCTTTACCGCTTGATTTCTTGAGCTCATCCAGCCTCTTGAATGCATCCGGCAAGCCATACACCCTGTCATCTCCCTCCTCAGTTGTATCGTCTTCACTTTGCTTTTCGTCGCCAGAGCTAAAAGTCTTCACAAACTGCGCGTGCTTAAACAGCAGCTGGATAATCATCAATCCGCCGAGTAACTCATAATTGCCCTTCGGCTGGCTAGAGTCAACCCTGTGACCAAAGACGTACCGCAAACCGAAAAGACGCTTGCTTAATTGATAGTATTTTCCGCCAAAGTAAAAAAAGGCCAGGTGAAGATTCATTACGTCAAGGATGTTAACGTAAGTTGTGGCCCTCAGTATCTTCACTATCTTAGCCTTCAGTATGCTGATGAAGCTTTCTTGGGAGGAAGACCGATTTCTTTTATGCTTACGCTCACGTTTCTCTGAATCTACTGAGTCCCGCTCATTGGATTCATCTGCTGCCTCTGGCTGAAGCTTTCGCACACCGAGAGAAAGCAAGTAGGGCAAAATAGCATAGCACCCTATGAAGCCCAAACGGGCCACAATCTTAGGGAGTCTTTTCCCCGATCGCGTAACATATATCAAGTCAGTATATTCTTCCCCCAGGGTCTTTATACCAAGCAATGTAGTGAGTAAAAGATACAATGTGCTTGCTAAGACTCGTATCTCCTCTGGATACATGTTGACGAATCTTTGGCCTTTGATTTGCTTGAGCACATCCTGTAAATTGGTCTTCAACAGGCTCTCAAAGTATGAATCCTTTTGGTGCGCTCGAACAATAGCAGGAGCATTTGCAAACTCAAGGTAGCGAGCATACGAGTCTGTTGGCTGTGAATCACTCATAGGACGTTAAAGAGCAATGAGGTCAGCTGGTGGTACCGATAAGAAGAGACCTGCATAGGCTATCGAATTCATGTGATAAGTGAGCGAGCGAGAAAATCAAGTGGCTGGTCACGTGACCTTGCACTAGGATTATTGAATTACATATTCATACTGTACAAAGGATCTTAGTTTTACCGCTAATCATCACCGTTCAACCTCCTAGACAACTCCTTCGCAATATGCCAGTCGTCGTGCTCAGCCTGTGTGGAATTGCTAATACTTTTCTCGCACTTAGCACATTGGAAGGACTCGTTAATATTTTTCCCACTCTGCCTAGACTTGGTCATCAGTGTAGCAATATCAACCTTCTGTTTGCGCTTCTTTGGCTCCATAACTTGCTCTGAATTGTAGCTGTAATTTTGTGTACCATTACCGGTCAACTTTCTCTTTGACTTGGAGAACAACGTTTCCAAAGATACTGTTTTATCGATTACTTCAAATTTGGATGTACTGATACCGCAATTAGTCGAGGGCCACATCTTCCCCACGGAAGGGTCCCAATTGTCTTCCAGCTCCTTGATCAGCTTACAGCACATCTCATATATAGTGTCCTCCAGCTTTTCAAGATCCAATAAAGGCGCGATCGGAGCCTGCTTGGAACGAGTGTTTTGCTGTGTATTTCGCAGATGTACCGAAAGCGTCTTTGGTCTTCGCACGTACTTGCTTGTATTAAGTAACAGCCCTTCTTCCTCATCCAGTTCATAGAGCCGTTGCGTCAAATCGGAGGCAAAAACTTTGAACCAAGGGATAAGGTCTTCTTTACAGTTTACTGACTTTCCCCTGAAATTCTTATTCGAGCCCATAGATTTGATGTCGACCCTTTCAGACACCGGCTTGCGGTGGTCACCTCGCACCACCGAGTATAACATTTGCCCCAAAGCATCATCATGGAGTTTGCGCTTCAACTCGTCCAGGCCAAAGTAAGTGCGTATATATCCGTTGGTGTCCACACCATTGCTCTTGTCGAAATCCGGTACATTCAAGACCTGTCTCACGAACTCACCCATCTTTCCCCCTAGCGTCCAGAAATCTGAGAAATCAAAGTTCTCCAAGAAGGCGTTGATACTGCTGTTGCGCACAATCGTTTGATTGTCTGGCTTCTTGTAATCCGAGGCTAGCTTAGCTACGGTCTTTACTCTTGCGATTCCCGCCGAAGTAAGATATCCCAGCTCTTCAAAGATGCGCTTCTTCAACTCAAATATCAAGCTGTTGCCTATCAGAATCATGATATCATCCCAGTCCTGGATTTTAATCTCACCTGCAAGTCTCTCTTCCTGCGTCTGCTGTATGTACCCATACCACTGAAGAGAAGAGGGCAAGGTTCTGGGCAGATCAGGCAGCATGTGTGTCTTGCTGTCACTACCCGAGAAACTGCTAACCGCATCGGCAAGCTCAGGAAATAGTTCACAAGCCTTCGCATGTACCAACCTGCCCATGTCAAGGAAGCTCTCATCCGTGCTTGCCTTCTCTACCAGGTCGCAAAAAGACTTCATTATGCGCAGCAATTTCCTGCTCTCTCGCCTGTAAGGATCAAGCGATACCTTATGATCAGTCGGCTGTGGCGTATAGTCAACATAAGCCCAGTTACGCTCTCCCTTCTTGAACACAGCAGTATGGGCGGCTATAAGATTGGGGCATTTCTGCTTCGCTTCGGTGACGCTGGTCATTCGGGAAATGCCAAACTTTCTTGCAGCGTACGACACGGCAATAAGTGATCCCCATTGGACGCATACAACGGGATCATCGAAAGAAAGGCCTAGCCGGATCTGTTCAGCTTGTGAGTAGAACGCATTCACGTCTATATGGGCTATCACTGAAAGCGGCGAAAGGTATGCCTTTTCCCGGTCATTAAGATCAGTGAAGTCGCGCACAGTGAAATTCGACTTTTCTGTGCTGCAAGTTGTGAGAGGCGGTAGAGAAGAGTTGGTCGTGGCATTGTGATCTCGCACACTCATTTCACCCTGGTACACTCGGACTCACGATAAGATTATTGCCTTCACTTCTATACGTTTAGTTACATGCACTACCTCCAAGTAACGCACACAAACGCAGAGGGCCTCATGCACTCTGCAACCCGCATATCAAATTTCCCTGGGAGAAAAAAAAATGAAAGGACAGTGAGAAAATGAAAAGTTTTCACTATAACCTCTTCCTTATGCTATTCTTCTTCTTCAATGCACTCTTCTTGTAGCAAATATCAGCTCAGCTTGATATGAGGTAGTGATTCATTGAGTCACCGGCTATTCCAGGTGGAATGGCTGTCTTAAAGGTAAGTGAACAGTTAGCTGGAAGATAATCCATGACCGTCTTCTCTCAGCAAGTGTGCAATCTCCATATGATGACAAGCTGTCGCCCCAAACTGATCGTAATATTATGATTGAATCGATTTCAAAGCCAAACACACTGAAAATTCTGATTTGTGAGATTGCACCTAATTGAGAGTGGCACAAGTGCACGAGAGCTCATATGCATCGTCCTTGTACACGTTTAGATATACTAACAGTTTCTAGACCTTAGATTATATTTTGCCTAGCTCAATTATTTGTATATAGATGCGTACCAGACTGATGATGTAACAACCAAATATTCTATGCTAATCATGACAAATAATGATTAAACTTAAGGTACTGAAGTTTGGTATGCTTAGTGTGAAATTGAAATGTACAATAGTGTTTGTTTATATAACTGTATTATGACTGGTTTTAAACAAATCAGCCCCAGTGTAAGAGCCTAGATACGTTTAGTCGGCCTTATTTCGTAGCCTTTTTCTTGCCATAGTACTCTGTTTCATACATACTATTCCGGCCACCCAAACACATGCGACGCTGAAGCCTCACACCTATTTATTTCTGGCGGCCTCGCGCGTCTTGTATTTCAGGCGCGGTGGCATTATTTACCAACTAACCAAAACACACACGTTCCTCCCAGGGAGCTTCATTTCCGTAACCATGAGTGCTGCGGAGCCACTGTTAGCGCCCGCCGTACCAAATGAACAACAGAACACACTGTTTGACTTGATACTCCCACTTCCAGTGCGCATTCTTTTCTTGGTTAACCTCGGGTTGTGGCTGTGGTTCATCAACCTCAAGGCCTGCTACATATTCAATGTGGATCTAGCGGCCGTCCTGAACGTGCCGAATATCGTAGCCATCAATGAGTTCACCCCGGCAAAGACGGTTGCATCGACAAAAGCACTTGCTTCAAGAGGTACACTCATCCTACTGGTGGCTTCCCTCACTTATACTATGGTGGTACAATACAAGATCGAGTCTTTTATAGCCAACTCTATCCCATTAATGGCTCTCTTTGCCATGTTAGTCCCCTTAGTTTACCCACAGAACACATTTGATAAACGGCGGCTTTGGGTCACTGTGAAGAGAATTGCAAAAGGAGGCATTGATGTGACACTAAGGAACAACGATATCCTGTTGTCTGATACTCTCACCTCTTATAACAGAGTGGTCGTGGATATGATGGTCTACCTGTCGGCGTTGGTACTTAATCTTCACCTGATTGGGCTCACAAGGGACCACACGACGATCTACTCGCTTGATTTACTAGTGGGTCTCACACCCTCAGCCATCAGATTAAAACAGTGCCTCATAGAATTCCAGGTCACCAGAAGTAGGCAGCATCTGCTCAATGCTTTGAAATATTCAACGGCAGCCCTTCCTGTACTGAGCACCATTCTAATCAGAAAGGGATACTCCAGCGGTCTGACCTGCTGGTACATATCTTCATACATCAACTCAACCTACTCATTCATATGGGACGTGAAGATGGACTGGGACTTTCAGCTGTTCAGCTACTTGCTGCGGAAGGACAGAGATGCCCTCAGATCAGTATTGCTGTACAACACCAGGGTATACTACTACGCTGCCATTGTACTAGACTTCCTATTGCGCTATCTTTGGGTACTGAGAGCCTACACGTACCTCGGCGATTCATCCCTGTTATGGCTTCTGGCAAACCTCTACAGCTCTGAAGTGGGTCATTTCACACTGGAGATCTTAGAGATTCTAAGACGCTGGTTGTGGATATTTTTCAAGATTGAGACTGAGTACGTCAAGAGTCGACCTTCCTCTATAGAATTACAAAACCTATAAATAGACGTTGTCATTAGCATAGTACATGTACATGAATATGGGTGCGCAGGCATCTTATTAAAACCTAAGTGGAAATGTCTATATGCTGTGAGATAGGCTAGCTCTCACTTCTTCTCACTCCCCTTCCGCCTTTTCAATTTGTCTTTCTTCTCCTTCAACAATCTCATCCTGCGGTCTGCCGCACTCAGATATCTGAACTTCTTTTGTTTTTTAGGTTTAGCTTCGGCCACGCCTACCAGCCTAGCGTATTTCTTTGCACGTTCAATAGACTTTTCAAGAATCTCCTTGGACTTTTCCAGATCTACGTGATTTTGCTTGGCTACGGCCAGTAAATCTACATTCAGCTCATTCGGGTTTTCCATGCTTTCGATTGTCACCACAGATTCTCCTGTAACAGGTGCCTCTTCGTCTTTCACATCGTATACTTTCTTTACCTTCAAAATGCCCTTCGTACCGTTCTCAGAGTCGTCGAAGCCGCGCCATTGCTCATGTTCCGAGGAATCTTCTTGGTCTCGCAGGTTCTCCTCTTCGTCAATTATTCTCTCATCATTTTTGCTGTTTTCGCTATCCTTTATCTCTCCATCACTCTGCTCATCCTCATCGCTCAAAAAACCTTTCGTGTCATTTATAGCCTTCAGTCTTTCCTGAATCTGGGCCTTTCTCTCTTCTCTAATCCTCTTACGCTCTTCCAGCCTCTCAAGACGCTCTTTCTCGGCATAAAACTCTTGTGCCTTTTTCTTTCTTTGTAACTTTCTCTTGTGAAACCCAGTGAGATACTCGACTCTGGCGTCTTTGTCAAATGTCACTTCCGCCACCCGGTTCTTTTTTGCCTGTTTTGCAGCGTAACGCTTACCTCCCGTCAATATCTCTCTATTCGGTTTCCCCATATTGATGAAATGCGCTCGCTGCCTCACCCGTGGAATAACTTTATCGTAATCCACTTGTCTTCAGAGCCAAGCACCAAACTTTTAGGGCAGGAAAATATTTTGTTCTTATGTGGTGTACTGTTGTTTTACTATCAGCGTATCTGAAGTCCGGGGCGGTAACAGAGACTATTGAAGGTCACGCTAGATTTAGATCGCCTGTCATATCGAGAGGCCTTATGTATATTCTCTCAAAGCCACGCAGAGAAGACACCTAAATATTATCGAGTTTATAAGTACGAAGTCTGAGAGACCGAAATGACAACAATATTAATAATGATTGATAAATTGTCCTCCCGTCGGTACCATTACCAATTAGGGGAAAACGTTAAAATTACATAGCGAGAGTACTGCGAGGGTTATGCTGATTGCGTTGGAGCACATGATGTAGCTCATAACTGATGACAGTAGTCAAAGTAAGACTGGCTGCTGGTTGTTGAGAGACGGAATCTCTAGATTAGACTCAAATTCCCATGAAAAGCTCTCACTTCCCATGGGAAATGTAGCTACCTGTCCATATGATGCTCCTCTTTTTCTGGCGTACTCGGACGATCGCCCGCAGAGGCATCCGAAGACTTGATCTGCTCCAAAATGCTCTGCATTTTTACTTGCTTCTGGTCAGCGATCAATGCAACCAGGCTCAGAGCAACATCGGTTAAATCGTTGTACCGCTGTAGACGTTCAACATGCCTTTTGACAATCAACTCAGATTCCAGTTGTGAATTATTCCTTGGGGTGTCCAATTCTGCTATGAGCTTGCTGCATTCCTGTTGTAAATTGTTCAATCTTTCTTTTTTACTTAGTGTTCTACCCGGCATGTTAGCTTGGGCATTATCCATTCTGTCCCTGCCTGTGTGATTGTGAGATATATTGACGGTTTTATCCCCTTCTGTGACTTTCCCTTCAACAATGTCGACCATTTGGGTACAACTTTAAAAACTCGGAAGCCGCCCTGCGTATAGGTAATGGGGCGCTTTGATGTATCTTTTGGTTGTGGCGAGCTTTTTTTTTCTCACAATTCAACCCTGTCCGAAGGAAAGCGTCAACGATAAAGCGTTGAGAAATGCTTAGTTATGCAGCAATAGGGCGTGAATCTCACGCAATATTTCTTACTGATATTAAAGTACAGTGTAATGTAAGACTGCTCCTTTCCTTTGCCACCAAAAGTTTCTTTCAACCGTTGGGAAACAAGAGTCAATGTGAAAAATTCTTGGTCTTATTATATTCATGCAATCATCGCGCGCGAGCGTGCATATGACGTCATGGAAAAATTGTAGACATGTGAGTGTTGTGAGGTACACTGGTATACGCCAAGGTACTTCGAGGCACAAGGAAAGGGGTAATGACTAACAGATTAACTTTGGAACTCGGAAAATCCCGCTCCAGTAAAACATTGTTTTCCTATTTGCGTGCTTATTTTTGATATTCTGTTTTTCCGACACGCTTGTTTTAAACTATTATTCAATTTACTATCCTGCTGTGTGGCTTGTACGCCCTGTAATCTTCGGCATTTCTTTTTTCCATCATCTCCGTCAACGGATTTTTATATTTATATTCATTTGTGTTGCATCGGTCCAATGTCTGTTCTACTCTGTTGATGAGACCTTTGAGTCCAATATATTCCTCTCCCTACTCACTTAAATTGACGCTCCGCCTCTGAAGCACTTCGATCATTTGTTGGATTTGCTGACTTGTTAGCTGCTCCTGCTGTTTCTGCCTGGGCTCGTCGTTTCTATCACGCACCCAGTCTTGCAGACTTTGCACGCTGGTATCAGGCACATCATCAAATAGTCTGGTACTGCTGTACACTGTGGCAGCAGGTTGCGCCATCTGCACTGGTGTTTTCAGCCGGTCCCAAATTGCCATGAGCAGCAATACTAGCAATAAAATCCTTTCAATCGTAAGCCCATAGGGCAGAACGTCATTCACCATATCAAACACAGAGTTCTTCTGTGCCTCCATGGCCGAACTTTGCTCTACCATTGATGGCACCGGTTTCTCCACCACAGTCTCCTTCCTGTTCTTGCGAGGCTTCTTCTTATCACTCTTGCTTAAGGATTGTATCGTCTTGTTCAACTCGTCCGCCAAGATCTTGCTAGACTCCTTTTGGCCAGCTATTGCCCCCTTTTCAACAGCCCCTTTAATCCACGATTTGGACTGCCAAACGGTGCTTGTCACAACGAAAAGTCTAGATGAGTCGTTCTCTGCCCAGGAGAGGTAAAATCTTGTTTGTACTTTGAAGATATTGCCGCTGGGAACATCTGGTGTCTCGGTCAATTGAGTAGCAACAACACAATCCTTGAAATCAACCTTCTCAATCGTCTCCGTGACGTTACATCGCGTCTGCTTCGGACCAAGCGGTGCGTTAAGAGGCTTTATATAATTGAATGTTCTTTTTCTTTCAGATCCAAACTTGGGTATGCTTGAAATAGTATTATTCTTTTGTGCCAGGATCAGTCTGCGTACAAACGACACATCTTCTCCCCACAAAAGCTGGTATATGGCACCTACAGGAGCCGCAAACATTTCGTCTAAGACAATTGTATCCCCACTGTTACTCTCATATCCATTAGAGGTGGGAGCATGCGACTTGGGCCCCGGTATGCTCATGCCATAAAAAGTGTTGTCATCTCTGATCATATTTTCCTCGTCCGATATGCTGCTGTCATAGTCTGAGTCTGCATCCATCGGCAATTCTGAAGCATTGGAAAGTCCGCGCTCCTTCCTGCCTTCTGCTATACTGGCATTTGTCGTGTCTGCAAGACTGTTGGTGTCGTGACCATCATCCTCATCCCCATCGACCTCATCATCATCATCCGACGAGTTTGGATCTTCTTCGTCGTACAACTCTTCGTCCACATTCATCAGTCCATTGTGGAAGTTCAGCCCGTTATCGTAAGTGCTCCAAACTTTGTAGATAAGGTCAAAAGCAGGATCCCTAGAGATAAAAGAAGCAAAAATGTACTTGTTGTGCATAGTGACGAACTCGATAGAGTTGGGGAACAACAGCATCTTACGCTTGACTATGTCGAGAATTTTGTTGAGTGGAAGCAAAAAAGAAGTGACTAGACCGACAATATTCGAGTAAAACGCAATATTTCTCTCTGTGAGATATAGCCTTCCCTGAATGAGCAGTTCCTTCTTTCTGAACGCACATACATAGTCCTCTATCAAGAGTTCGTCCATTGGTATTGTTGTGAACAGCTGGTGCATCTGTTGTTGGCGCTTTTCGCTTGGTATTTTAACGCCAAGCTGAGCTCCAAGGTCATTTGCTCTGTTTGTATCAAATATCAACTCCTTGCTGTCGGAAGTGGAGCTATTCATATCGTTCGTTATGACCTTAGAGATGTTGGCCTTATCACGTTTGTCTTTGTCTATCAGAGAGCCTCTGTTGCGCCTTCTCGTCGTATTGTCGTCATCGAAAGTAGTTGCGTCAGCACTGGGAGAGCGTATACGGTGGACAGATTTGAGTGACAGTGATGGAGACATTGGCCTGCTCATTAAAGTGTGCCTGTGTATGCTTCCAGTGGGACTGGCGAGAGGCTTTGCCCGGTGCAGATGGTCGTCTGCAAATTTGGAGTCACCCCTCGCCATCGGGAAGCTATCCAATGTGAGGTCTCCCTTGCCAAAAGTGTTCAGAGAGGACTGCTTCACCGGTTGGAAGTTTACGTCATCGAGCGAAATGCCAATCGGCAAGCCGGCCTTGTCGGTCTCTGAGGAAAGCGGGTGGTCAATCTCTGTGAGAGCAGTATCTAAAGCTTCAGTACGTGCTTCCTCATCCATCTCGGGTGTCATTGGGTCAATAGCTTTCTGCTCCGAGAGGTCTGAGTGAGATGCAAGGTTGAGTGTGCGTAGAATAGTAGAAACCAGACCCTTTTTTTCATGATGGGAGTCAAATGGGTGAAACCCGTGGACGGTCGGAGACAGAGTAGAGCCTGCTGAGCCTTGCGCATCAGGAGACGTTTGCATGCTATGAGACCCCAGTGATGGGAAAGAAGCTGTAGAGGTATGGGTTTTGCTTGAGTGGATGAGGGAGGTCGCAAGATCTAAATGACTGTTGTTATGTGGGGTGATTATACCGTTGATCTTAATCTTCGGAAGGTCTTCTTCTGCACTTTGTTCAGCAGGCAAAGGGTTGTGCAAAACCTTGAGTCTCAATCTGGCCTGCGAGGTAACGCTCTCATGATCCGTCTGGTCTGTGTGGGTGGTCTGTTGAGTCTTTTCCGTCGTGTCGGATTGCTCGGTCTGTCCAGTCTGTGTGGTGCGATCACTTTGGCTGGCCAGTACCATGCCATTGCCTCTCTCTTTATGATCATTTTGAGTATCGGCATCGTACAAGGCGGCATCACTTAAATCTGTATCGGTATGGTTCTTGCGGGAAAACCTCTTGCGCGGGCTTCTACTGGGGGTGAGCTCTGGTAGCGCGATGGAGTGTCTATTGGAACGCATTGACAGTTGCCCTTGAGGGATATTCCGTACGCTAGATGCACCATTGGGAGTCGACTTGCTCGAAACTGCTCTTCTTCTCGAGCCTTGCCCTCGCAGAAGTTCCAGAGACTGACCCCTTTCATTGTCATTGTCATTGCTACTTTCAGTGCTCGGGGAAGGGGTGAAAGAAAAAAGCCTCTTTATCTTGGCTTTGGGGGTAGACGTGTTGGACGGCATGGCAGTGGGATGTGAATTGGCTTGTGTGAAAGGTCTGAACGCCTAATTCCTAGCCTTCTGATGTGCTGTGGAAGTGGTTGGTAGAAAAAAGTGATGGTCTACGGACACAAGAGCAAACCGAGGTTGCGAGGAAATGTGCAACAACGGCTCGGGCTAAGGCGCGGTGAAATTTAAGTTCGCGCGAGATTCATATATCAGCTAGATCAGATTTTATATTTAATTATAGGTTGGAGGTGGGTAAAGCTTCTGCTGTACTTTGGCTATATCGAGGGCTTCAGTAGCTTCAAATGATGCCCATCGGGACAACTAGTGAAACATATGTAAAAATCACATTTTTCTGGCCCGTAATAATGCTCCTGGCAATCTGTAACTGACCCTTTCCTCGGCATCAAAGTGCCTGCTCAGTGAGCAGATGTAGTGACAACAATGGCCTTTCAACGGGCCCCTCTCTGCTTGTAGATGCTCAATTACTCGCTCATCTCGTACATTAAGTAATGAAGAACATTGAATTTGTGGTAGGTGCAGAAAATTCTGATAGTTCTGCTCTAGGTAACTACACAGTCGCACACATTCTCGTCGATCATTAACTAGCTCTTAGCTATGGCTATATGTTAGCTACTTACCTAATTAGCTGCAACAGTAGAGCAGAACTGCACAGCATACCAACGTATTGCGATAATCAGCTGCCCTTGTACGGCAAGCCGCATCAAAAGTTAAGACTACAGCACACCTATTTGCGTACATTTGAAGTGCCTCTTCCATCCAAACTCAAATTTCTCACTCAACGATCCTCGGCCCACTCATTTTCCCTTCTGATTGCAGCCTCCTCTTCGGGCGTGAAGTCATTCACAATGTTGAACGTCTGCCTGATCTCTTCAGGCGATTTGCCTCTTATCATTTCCGCAACTACCTTGCACCCAGAGTTCAGCAACGACTTAATGTTTAAGTAATTAGCAGCGAGGATGATTTCGTAAAGCATCTCCTGGTCAACATTCAGGAAATTCTTATCCCATGCGTCAATGGGAGCAGACTTCTTTGAGTCGTCGTCCTGGTCCTCGTCGGGAAACACATGGTTCTTGTAGTGTTCACACCATTCCAGGATATACTTCATTACCGCAGACCTCACATTGGGTGTGGGTACCTCAATTACATTGTTATCCTCGTCATCCTGGTCGTCGTCATCGTCATCGTCCTCATCTTCGTCATCTTCACTAGGCAACAAGTTCTTCAACATGTTTTTGATCAGCAATGATTTTTCTGCCACTGCTCTCTCTACTGAAAACTTCTCATTGTCGGAAGTGATAATCACAATAGTCTTCTCTGCTGCCATGGTAGATAAAGTCGCAAGGTGTCCTGTCGGGGAAAGAGAGATGCAAGTTGGTTTATGGTGCCTTCTAATCCAAAGAAAAGTGAAGTGGGCTAAACCTCTAGTAGTGGTGCACGGATGTATACGTAGAAGCCAAAAGGGGACCCACCTTTCCTCGTAGTGTGGAAGTTGGCGTTGTACTCAATCAAGTTGACGCTGCCATGTCTCACTAGAAGCATAAAAACGGTGCAGTAACGTCTTTTATAAATTCTACTTTTAAACATATCCATCTAATACATGTAACTCAAAAATTGGGACATCCTAACAAACTAGCGATAAAAGCTTATATACGAATACTCACATATAGACTAGGCATCGAAATTAGAGTACACGCTGGCACTGAGCTCATCCAGTTCCTGTAGATTATTAAGCGTGGCCAGCACCTCGTTGTCGAGGGAGTTGTTCGCCAACTGCTTCGACTGCTTCGTGATTTGTGCAAGTAAGGATGCCAGTTTCAGCTTGGGCATGGAATCTAGTTCTTGCAACTGTTGGGATGGTGTACTGGGCGTGACAGGGAAAGACTTATTTTCAGCATTCTGCGTAGATTCTTGCTTCTCCATAGTGGAGATAACAATACTGTTGAGTACCTTCGACACACCTACCGAGACAAGTAACGTCACTATCGAGTTCACCTGAGGATTGTTTAGGTAGCCTGCCAGTTCGGACAGTAGCTTCTCGAGCTTTTCTGTGTTGCTGATGTTGTTGTTGAAGCTTGCAAGGAACTCCAGATCGCTGGTTTGCTGGAGAAGGAAAAACTCAAGCTCTTTGGGAGGTAGCAGTGCCTGGCTAAGGGACAATATCTGGTCAGGGCCACCCATTGGAGCATTTACTGGTCCACCTGGAGCACTGGCATCACCCCCAAGCTGTCCCAACGACTGCATTAAGGTGAAGTTCGATCCAGACAGAGTTGATGCTCCCCCAGATTGCGGCCTACTCAACTGAACATCAATCATCGACTGGCACGCGTTCAAGTAGGTAGCAAACTCATCAATCGACATCTCCTGCCGAGGATTGATCTTCCCAAACACGTCCTCAACACAGTCCTCAACTTTGCTCTTCACGTCCTGCCACCCTCTGTTCAGCAGCCACCAACTGAACGACAAAAAAGCCTGTTCTGCCAAACTCTCCTCAGAGAGACTTGGATCAGCGGAGCCCTCTGGGCCAACTGAGCCAGCTAAATCCACAGACCCATCTAGGGGAAGACCATTACTCTCAGCAGCTAACCGTATTGCTGTCTCTAGGTACGATTTTCTCGATAGAATGTTGAGCTGTAGATGCAGAAATACTACAAGCAGGGACTCGCAGTACAGCAATGTGAAAAAGCGTGTCAACGACTGGATCTTCAGTTCAACCCACAGCTGGGTCTTTGACTTTGAAGGAGCAACAGGCCGCGCATTAGCACTCTGACCATCCAAAGTATTGGGAGTGTTGGTCGAAAAGTCATCACTTAACACAGTCGAGAGCGCAGGGTCGCCCACGTTGGCACCATTATTGATGCCGCTGATAGCACTAACGGTGCTGCTCGTACTTCTGTGCCTCTCAGATCTCTTCGCCTGTAGCTGTGCAGTGATCTCTTCAACGTTCAACTCCTCAAATATGGGCTCCGTCAGCACAGGCAACAAGGACAGGAACGTCATGTAGCAGTCGCTTTGCGTCTGCTCAAACCGCCGCTTTATCTGCTTGCGGGAAAAGCTCTCTTCTCTCAGACGCTTCTGGAACTCGCTGATCTTACTAGAGATGTAATTACTCAACAGATAAGATGCTGCCAGCACACCTGCAGACACGAGCGTCTTTTTCTTGTGTCGCTTGAAGAAGTCTCTTGCGTATGAATACATTTAGAGACGTAATTAACGGGTAGATGACTTGATAACGGTATATTAGCAACCAATGTTAACTTAACTGTGTGCAAATCAATAAATCAAAGTGGGAATGTTGTGATATTCGACCAAAATAACCAGGTTTACTCACTTTTTGTCGCCTTTGAACCTGTCTGTCAAATATTCTTTTTTAATGAGCAATTAAACACGCTTAAGATGCTTATCAGCCAGTGTGTGAAGTACCAGCTTAGAAACGCTGACTGTGCAATTAATCTACAAAGATAAGTCACTTAGAGACACGTTCTAAACTCAAACAGCTCTAATAAGCCACTAGCACTCTTTTGATATATGGCTAACACTCTAGTAACTGTACCACTTATCTCCTCCAGCATGTTGGCGCTATCGCTTCTCTTAAGACTTCCATTTTTGTAGCCTCCCGGCTACCACAGAGAAGCATTTGCACATGCGCGCGCCATCTATATGGTGTACAGATGTTGTGTGGTGCACAGATGTCCTCAAAAGGGTACAATACACGTTTTATTAAGAGTCTAATTACATACTACTTCTACATTCATTAAGGCAAAGACCCAGCTATGCCTTCCTTTTCTTTGTGCTCTTCTTCGGCAGAACACCTTCTCTCTTTTTTTTCTTATGTATATCCGCCTTCGTTATCCGTTTGGTATCCATATTGCTGTGTCCCTCGCTCGCACCCTTATCAGCATCCACAAACTTCGTGTGCTTGCCTTCAAAATGGACCCTACTCACCGCAGATTCGAGTTGTCCACGTATGAACTTCCTTGTCTCGTCCGCACGCGTACTGCGCAGTTCTTCATCCTTCTGATCTTTTGAAACAGCACGTTTGGCTCTGTCGACGTACGACTTCACTCTATTAAGCTCCTGCATTATGCCGTGGTCGTCTGTTTTAAGCCCTTTAGTCTTAAGGTAAACAAAATACATCGAAGTGATAGCATAGGCATAAGCGTTATAGGAATTCACCTTTTCTATGGGGCTTTCCTTCCGTACATCGGCTATCACTTCACTTAAAGGTCTTTTGAGTATGATTGAACGCAAGGTCTCGTCGACTTCATCAAGTGAACTGTCCAACGACTGTATCAGTTGCCTTACAGCACCTGCCTCCTCCATTATGTTCTCGTGTTTAGTGATTGTATAATTATGTCCAGTAGTTCTAAGAAGACCTTGATAATGAATGCACACAGAGAAAAAAAATTAGATTTATGCTTATGTAACACCTTTGCACCAGCATATAAACGCAGTCTATAAGCCCTGCTCAGTATGGATATCATAGACGCCAATACTTGGAGAACAAGTATAATGTACCAAGAGATACGCTGATAGATGTGGCTGCCTTCAATACTAGCTCCCCCACCTTTGCGCTGCCCTTACTGAGTCTAATTGAGGTCAAATTGCGATTTGCCAAAGTCGAGTTGCGCTTCAAGCCATCTTCCATCACGAACTTAAGCTGAGCTTCCTTGTTCAGGTCCCAAATCTTGTCATCGGCTGTCGTATTCACTACCCTTTTCGAGTCAGGAGCCAATTCTCCCTCCTCGTTGTGGTTTGCCAAGTAGAGCAGATCCTCCTCGACATTATCAAGTATGACATTCTGCACATTGCCAAAGAAATCTGTGATCAGCACGTCCGACAAGTTGCGCTGGAACAAATCTGTTCGCACACCCACATTCGAGTGTACCTTCTCAAATGTGTATGAATCTATCAGATCCTGTAGCGTAGCGTTGGAGTCCTTCTCTATACTCTCTAAAAACTCCAGTGTGTAATATGTGAATCTGTCAATTACTGCAACACCTATCTCCGTATCAGAGTGGTGCGAGTAGGAACTTTCGTGAATCTCTGACGATCCCATACCAAGAATATTGGATGAGTAAAACTTAGAATACATCGTGTTGGCCTGGCAGGTGTCGATCATGAAGAAGATCTCGTTATACCTTCGCTTCTCAGCCATCTGCTCAAACGCATCCGCAATATCGTGCGATCCAATTTCCTCGGCATCTTGAAACTTCAAAAACTCATCACCTCCATGACCAGTCATGTATATAAAGATGTTAGAGTGCTCATCAGTGAGGAGTCGCTTTGAGCGTGGGTGTTCCTCGGGCCATCTGTCCGTCAAAAGCCTGATGAAATTCTCCACAGTCACTTCATATCCGCGGTAATCGACCTCAATGTTATCACCGTAGAGCTCGAGCTGCCTGTCTGCGTTGTTGAATACAAATCCAGGGAATGCGTTACGGGGATTGCAAGCTACATCATCCGATAGCATGAGGATGATCTGGGAGTCAGGGATTCCTAAACGCTTCACTGTCCTGTACAAGCTAAGTACGTTCGCCATATGACGGTAGTTGAACCAAAAACGCGAAGTAGAGACTAACACAGCCCAATTATTCGTGTGTCTAGATGTGGAATCATGAGTGTTGGCGTTTGTGTCACTGGCGGTATCGCCCGGACTGCCAAACGGCGTATTTTCTCCTGTTTCCATAGAAAAAACATGGCCAACTAAGCTAACTAGCACTAGTAAGGAGGGAACGAGTGCGACTTTCATCTCTTTGAGGTCCTTGGTCGAGTTGAACAAGAGGTAGTAAGGGTCCAGCTGTCAAAAGACAAGACGCATTTCTATTTGAGATTTGTAATCAAACATCCCTACACCATTTTCCATCGACTGACCGTCTGCTTGGTACACGCCCTAGACCATATCTGTATCTACGCCCTAGTTAGCTGTGCCGGTACTCCTCCTCTCCATAACTAATGAAGTTATGGATACCATTTCCCAGTTTCAGTACCCGACTTTTATTGCGTCGTTCCTTTAGCAATTGTCATTCAGCCCTTCAAAGTGTTTCCAAACTTAGCCTTAGGGGATACCAAGAAGACTGCATAAATGCATGTCTAGACAGCATTAAGCAGCAGCCAGAAAATAGAATTGCAGTAAGTCTGGCCACCGGTGGAGGCAAGACCGTGATATTTACACACTTGATAGATCAGCTTCCCAAAAACCGGGTTACAAATGGGAATAAAGTACTGGTTTTAGTTCATCGAATAGAACTGGCCGAGCAGTCTTGTGCTACGATAGAAAAATTCTTCCCCCATTACAAAGTCGAGATGGATATGGCAAAGTATAAAAGCTCACACGCCCATGATGTTGACGTCATTGTTGCCTCGGTACCTACATTGGCAAGAGGCGGCGAAAGACTCGCAAAGTACGACCCTCAAGACTACAAAGCTATAATAGTAGACGAATGTCATCATGCTACCTCTGCCTCTTACAAAAGAATTTTTGACCATTTTGCTGGCTCTAGTGTACCTGTGATTGGTTTTAGTGCTACTCTGAAACGACACGATAAACAGCCGCTTCGACAAGTCTTTCACGAAATTGTGTACGAGAAGAATCTAAAAGAGCTGATCTCCGAAGGCTACCTCTCGGACTTTGTGTGGGCGAAAGTGTCAGCTGAACTACACCTTGAGGAAGTGGAGTTGAATTCTGCCGGCGACTATCGTGTAGAAAGTCTTTCTCGTCGGCTCAACACCACCAAGATCAATGAATTTGTATTGCGCTCTTTTCTCAAATTTAGAGCTGAGAAGGACTTGAGCCATTCGATGTTCTTTTGCGTAGACGTAGACCACATGCAAACCCTGTGTGACTTGTTTATTAGGAATGGAGTGAATGCTGCCTATGTCTCCGGAACTACTAGTAAGCGTGAGCGTGCTCTTATTTTGGATAAATTCAGGGCCGGTGAAATCTCGGTACTGTTAAATTGCGCTGTGTTTACCGAGGGAACAGACATTCCTATGATCGACTCTCTCTTTTTGGTTCGACCAACTAAGTCGCGCCCTTTGCTAGTACAAATGCTTGGAAGAGGGCTCAGGCTGCACGAGTCAAAAGACCAATGTTTTGTTGTCGATTTTGTTGACTCCACGTCTACAGGAATAGCCTTGGACCCTTCGCTTTCAGGCTCTAAGCCATCTAAACTAAAAGGTCTATTTCCTCCTGATTTAGAAAAAGGAAGGGGCAAGTCGATTCCAGGACCTGAAGATTTTGACATCAAGTATATAGAAGTTGAAAGCTTCGACGGATATAATGACCTGCTCATGAGAACAACCCCTGTGGAGTACAAGGCATACAAGGACGCTACGTTTTTTGCCAAGTACAAGCATCGGTGGGTTCAACTACGTGTCAATAAGTGGGCATTTAAACATTCCAATACAACTTACTTCACCATTGAGAGAGACAGGAACACTACCGAAGCCACACTATCGATCTCAAGGATTTTCCATGGGCCTAGGTATAGGTTTCCCAGTTCCCGAGTCCTCGCAAAAAGCAAGAATCTTCAAGTCTTGACCGACAGATTTGAAACACAGCTAACTAACTTGTCTCCAGAAGGTTATATCATCCCACCACCATTGGTGGGAAAGATTACACCGAAACAGTACGAGTTCTTGAAAGGAAAATTAGTGGAGACTGCGCAAAAGTCTCCCAAGATCAAGATTGAACCCTTTTTGGTGTCATTGGAGCAAACTCTCCAAAACGAATCTAAGCAGAATGCTTCTGACCTCACATTTGCATATATCACAGCGGGGCAAGCGCCGCTACAACTGTACATAAAGAATAAACTTCTTCGGAAGACAAGTGACATGGAACTGCTTCTAGAATAAGACGTTTAACATTGAAATTGGGAAGTCCTGTTACTTATATTACATAGGCAGTTACTTTGATCAACTGCTTCTTTTACCTCTTAATCATGCCCTCCAATACTGGGCCAAGCTGTGCAAACGATCAATAACCACAGGCAAAAAGGCGTTGACACTGTCATTGATCAAGTTCTGGAAGTGCAAAACAGCCTCTTCATCAGTCAGTTCAAGCATAAACTTTTCCTGAATCTTCCAGATCAACTCCAATTTTTCCGTCTCGTTGGTCACTCTGGACGTGGCCCTGTTCAAACTAGCAGATGTCTGAAGTACAGGAATGTTTGAGTCTATCATCAATTGGAACAGATTCAGAATAAGATTCGCATTTTTACGCAGGGTAATGTACGCAATAAAGCAGTAGTTGCAGAACTTCTTGTAATTCTCGTCTTCCAGCCCGCCCATACCTTCGATTACCTGGATGGGAAGCTTCATCAGAGGTGGGAACGGCTTGGGATCCTGCCCCAAAATATACCCATAATCAACGTGGAAAAAGTGGCCATCTTTTGTCAATAGCAAATTCTCCAAGTGACGGTCCCCGACTCCCAAAATGTACGTCACCACACAGTAGCCAGCACAGGACCTCACATAATTATCCATAGCATCCGGCGAGACCATGTGTGGTGCTGACGGATCGGGATTGTGTAACTGTAAATAAGATAAAATAGAGTTGTTGTGCCTTTTCAAGATCGAAGATAAAGAGCTGTTTGGTATAAACTGCAAGAATCCCTCCTCTTTGCCTATTGCCAGAATCTTGTATGGCCGAAGCTTCAGGTCAAGATTTTCGTTTTGCAGGATCTTCTCCATTAATGTGAGAATTTGAATCACGAATTGATCCTGTCTCAAGTCGTCACCTATTTTGTACATTATTGGATATTTTGTGCCTTGTGATGTTTTAAAAACAATCTTCAGCGGATTAAGACTCGATTTAAAAACGCTTGACTCTTCTGGAATGCATCCAACTACATGAACAGAAGGGTCTAAAGGCAGGGATATTTCATCAAAGCTAAGCATTGACTCTATATGATGTGTATCGTCACTAGAATGGACACGATATAAGGCACTGGGTAACCCTTTGATGTGGGCGCCCACCTTCTTACGTTTCTCTGCCAGAAGCCCCTGTAAAATCTCAACCTTTCTGGGAGTGCTTTCCCTTTTGAATTCCACCTTAATAGACATGCAAATATCACGAATGATCATAACCAGCTCAATCTCCTTACGTAGTTTGAGCAGCTTTTCGACCCCATCTACCGCGGAGGCTAAAGCAACAATTAAGTTTAGCAGGGTCCTTTGGAATATAGTTCTCTTCAGATTTCCCTTTCTGTTGCGCGTGGACTTGTTGTTTCCATTTTGATGTGCATCCATTGTTTCTTGAGTTTGCGGCTTTAATATGTCATCTGGAAGTAAGGCGGCCTCGTTCGCCTGATCAACAAACTCATCTTCTTCGTACTGTTGGTAAGCACCGTTGTGAGAAGACCTCTCTTCGTCCACCTCCACTTTAAGGTGCCAGAACAAAAAGCTTGTCAACCGTTCATTCTCAATTCCTTTGCCTATAAGAAACTTTGCCAATGGTGAGTTTACAGAAGGAACTTTCTTGAAGAGTTTTTCATGAGAAGACTGTTTCAGCAGCTTCGGATTGTTTATAAAGTTGATGATTGGGTCCTCCGTTTGTATTTGGTCCACCAGCTGGTACTCACTGGATCCATTCGTGGTAGTAGAATCTTCTAAACCGTAGATCTCACTGAGATCGCCAACGTCAGCGTTGTCATCTAGATCTGTATGCACATCGACGTACCCAGCTTCGTTCTTGATAGACTGTACAAGCTGAACCATGTACATCTCAAGCTCCTCATTCGTTGCAGAAACAAGTCTCTCAAGCGCCATGTTTCTCACTACATAGTTGGTGTAGTTGGCGCTGAGAAGCTCAAGGCAGTCGACAATTTCTAACTGCCGCACAAATGTCTGTGGTAACGGGGACTCCGACACCGATTGATCCATGGCAGAGTAATCCTGATCTTTGAATCTGTTCTTTTGCTGTAGTTCCAGGTCTTTTGTGATGGTTAAAAATTCCTTAACTTCAAAATCATCATTCCAGTCTATGCATTTGATGAAGTTGATGATGAAATTGTTGAAATGTGAGGTGTTTTTGTTGGCTACTAGCGTATTGAGTAAGAAAAACCTAAACTTCCAAAGCAAGTTCTTCTCTTTCTGCGAGAGTTTCTCAAAGAACTGTTTCTTAAGGACATTCTGTATGTCGCTACGCACTCTTAGAGTAGGCTTGATGTCCCTATCGAGAGGTAGAGACTGGTGAGTCCTTTCCAGCCTCCTGAATTTGTATTCAATAGGGTCCTCTGATGTCTCGTTTCTGTAATGGTCTGGATCAAATATTGGCGTCCTGTTGTCGGACTGGCGGACCTGCAGCTTTTGGTTGTTTGACGAGCTTACTAGGGCATTTTGAGGGTGAGATTCTATGTTTATAATGTTCAAAGTTGCGTATTTTGAGTCCGAGAAGACTACGGGAATGTCAAGTTGATCAAATTCCAACATAAGGTAACAATGCTGAGAACAGTTTTCTGTATATTGTAAGCTAGAGGCACGTGCCTCTTCTATGCTTAGTTGCTCCAGTTTTCTAAACGTTGCTTGGTCCAGCCAATCAACAGAAAGTTCGTCTCGCTGCTTGCGTAACTTGAGTTTCTTCTCAATGTTCTTTATTTTTGAGAGGTGCTCGTCTGATTCTAAGCTCTTCATATCGACAGACTCATTAACAAAGTTGATGTGCAACTTTTGATAGCCTCTCTTCAGCGTGCAGTCTCCGGCGTCAGAGTTTTGAAACAATGTGGTTATGCACCATCCAACTAGAGTCTTTGCCCCTGTTTTCAGGTCGTAATTGTAAAGACAGAGCTTCAAAATTGCATTAAGGGGGAGTTGGCACTGGTTTATTGGCATCACCAGCCATTCGCCATTGGTGCCACTAGTGCTGGTAGCATTGCCAATTCCCCTGACATTTTTATCGCTAGCCTGCAAATACTGGGAATACGGTACTTTCAAATCAGATCTGAGGCTATTTGTACCAGCGAACCCACTTGCCGCATACTTAGCAGTGGTAACAAGAGGAACAGTGAGGCTATTGCCGGACGCCTCTACCGACGCACTAATGGCTATTTCGTATGCCTGAGATTGACGTTTGAGCTGTGATAAAATTATTATTGAGGTAGATGTTTGTTCCTGCTCTAAGGTTGTTTCATACTGGTGAAACGGTGAAAGCTTTTGAATGCACCCGTCAAACCCCAGGATCTTGAAACTGAAAGGCACTCTCAGGTCCTTAGAGAGACAGAAGCTCACTGCACTCTGTGCCTTCGAATCATAATTCATAGTGAGCTATAGCTTGTTATTGAGTAACCTGTTCAGCCCAGGGCAGCCTGACTTTTTTTGCCCTGAATTTTTATATCAACTATCAACATGATAACTAAGGAACTATTTACTGCAGGTGCCTCGAATTTACGCATCTTAACATTGTTAGTGAGCTCAGGCAGATTTTCATCCCTACACCATTTACCCCGGATTTGACACCTATCTCTTGGTACCCACCGGTATCTATTACATTTAACTATGTCAATACTTCCATATTTCTCTACTCGTCATCCACTAGCTCAAGTAGAACTGACGCATTTTTGAGCCCTGCCTCCTCAATAGTCTTCCCCAAAGATTCTATCAAATTTTCCCTCTGCGCAGTCAGCACAAATTCATGGTCTTTCGCTTCGTCGAAGCTGAACTTGACCAACTCGTAAATCGTGCGCACCGTATCACTCAGCCTAAACCTTTTCACAAGTCTCTTGCCGCTTCCAGAGCGGATTTGTATTCTGGTAGTCAACTTCGGATCGGCCGGTGGCTCGTCGTAGTCCTTGGGTAGAATAGTAGCCAGTAATTCACTGGGTGTCTGAGCAGTGAGGTCTTCAACTGGAGCCGGAGTAGCAGTATTGGCACTCATGCTAGCAGTGGTGTCTTCATTCGCCCTCTCATTTTCAACTTCTGCCGAAACCACATCAACAGCCGCCACAGGCTCCTCGTCAAACGATACCTCTTCATCAGATTCGTCTAGGTTGATAGCGTCATCTACGGAACCTCCACCGACAACTACGACTGCGTCTTTATCATCCTCGTCCTCGTCTTCTATACTGGTTTCCCCACGCTCTCGCCTCAGCGATTTCTGCATAGCCAAATTAATCTGCTGCTCTTCAGAAAGCGTCTGTGGATCACGCTTCGTCTTGTGCTGAACAATCGGGTTCTGGAAACCCTTGTTGAGGCTAAACATCGAAAGAAACTCCACCACCTGTGAAATCCACTTGTTGACTTCCGGGTTCCCGCTCCAAAGCTTTAGTCGTTCGCCTGTGGTTGGGTCTAGGATGGCTATGTGCGGGTACTCGTTGAATGGGTACAAGTTTCTGTACTGCTCGCCACTAGGGGAGTCATGGTGGTATTGCAAAAACACAAAATTTTCACGCACAAGATTCTTGACATCAGCGTTTGACCAAAAATCCCTGTTCAGCGTCTGGCATCTAAAATCAGACATGTCCTGTACGTTGATGAGAATCCACTTCTGCTTTTCCTTTGCCAGTGAGCGTGCATGTCCCAGATCTAGTTTGCTGATAATGTCCCACGGCGGTCTAAATAGATTTGCCAGTCTTCTTTGTGTGCTAGTCATGTTGGCGAACTGGTCGGACTCGCTATCACTATCAAAGTCATTGTCGTACTGATGAACATTGTCGTCCCCATAGCTGTCGTCGCTATGACTACCGCCTCTTCTATAAACACGCCGCATTCCTTCGTCAGCTCCGAGTCGCTGGCGGAATATTCCGTCGCCAGCGCTGCCAAACATTGACTGCTCGATGCTACTGGGCATCTGCATACCTGGCATGGAGGGCATTAATTGATCATAAGTTGGTTCTATTGGGTTCCTCACTGGGGCATCAAGTTGCTCCTGTTGTTGGTATGCCTCGTTCTGTAGTCTCTGTGCATATGCCTCGTCTGCGTCCGGCGTCTGATTGGCTGTGTTATCAGAAGCTGCTGCCCCTATAGAAGAGCCATGCTCAAAGAAAAGAGAAATAGCAGTGTCTAGGTCAAAACCAGACATCTCGAGAAACTGGTTTGCCACAGCAGTATCGGAGGTACCTGTGATCTCTAAGAACGCTGATACTAGCTCGCTCATGGTGGTATTGGTGTGATAGTATATAATCCGGTGACTTATGTGGTGATAAAAGAAACCAGGATTATATTTGTAGGCACTGGGTAGGCGCACAAATTGGCACCGCGACTTTTGGCATTTTCGAATTGCTAGTTACGGCGCAACTCTACCGCAGAAGAGGATACACTTTAGTTTGGGCGCTATTTCATTCCTAGACTAAAAGCTCTTTTGATGTGACCACTTGCGACAGTCCAAGCCGGGTCGCGGTACGTGACCTCCTGCCACTATATTCTAGTGTCAATTCTGATTACCATGCATTAGCATGTTACTATTAATGCTATTTCTATCTAGCCATATTATAATTATGTGCTTATCAATCTACACTCAGCTGTCTGAGCCAGCCAGCCCACTTGTGCTCAACAGCATGATCGCCTCCTCGGCAGCACGTTCTCTATCCTGTTGGGTCTCGTACTGAGCCAGCGTCTTTTCGCTCACGCTTCTCGCTTGTTTGGCCTGCTCCCAGTCCAGCCCAAGATAATTGAAATATTCCGAGTCTAGCTGTCTGAGATCGGACATGAGCTGCGCTTTGTATGCTTCCCTGTTTTCGCTGATCGACGCGTAGAACTGAGACTTTAGCGTCTCAGCAGTTCTCGTCTTTTCGTCTTCATTCAGCTGCAATTTGTATTGCAGCTCCTTCTTCAGATGACGTTGTGTCTCCTGGACATTCGCCCTTACCTCCTCAAAAGCATCTTCGTACATGGGGAACATCTGCGTGATATTTGGTAGTTCGGCAATTTGTGGGTCAAATGCTGTTTTTGGTGGCTCTGTTGAGTACTTTTGTAACTTCGGACGTGCTTCTTCAAGTTGTGCCGCGTACTCTGCATTTTTCTGCTTGATCTCATGCAACTGCGAGTCAATCAGCCTCACCATCTCGTTCACATGTGAGCCACGTGCTAGTCTGAAAGCTTTGAGAAGTTTTTTATACTCGGCAGACAGCAAAGTTTGTAGACTAGCGATGTCGCTGACATTGTTTAGAGTTGCCAGATCAAGCTCCCTTTCTCTAAGGTGGGGGTCAACCCAAACAAGAGACTGTACATCAACGTCAATACGTTTTTCAAGGTTGTGTATCGCTGTATTGTACGACTCTGTTTTCCTTCCCACCAAAATGGACTTGATATCGTCAAAGGTTGCCGGGGGAGAAGACTCACGTGGTGGAGACCCACCACGTGAACTAGATGCCGAAGAGGACGCAACCGGAGACGCAGAAAGGGACTCAGCCAGAGGTGAATTAGTCCCAGAACTCGCTGACAACGACCTGGGCGTAGAGGCACCAAGTTCTGTCAGGTCGGCCGTCTCTGACTCAACGTCGGTATCTAGCTCCATGTTGTCCACCAAATCGGTTGGCTCTAGCGCATCTACGAATTCCACGTCGGACAGCTCTAATTGCTCCTTGCGTTTCCGGTACGCTCTTTTCTTTCTTGGCTCCTTCAGGTCAGAAAGATTCTTTGACTCTGGTTGTCGCTTCAACAGCTTTGCCTGCTTCGAATAATGTGCAGTGTCAGCGTATGATTCCGTGTGATATCCCTTTTCTAGGCCAACCATTGACGTTGGATGTGCATTCTGCCTCCGCCGGTACTGACGCTTACGAATGAGAGGTACTTCTGACTCTTCAACCTCTTCATCATCAGAATCGTCATCATCGTCGTGTAGATACGTGCGAGCCTTTGCTTGTCTAGTCGGCATGTTTAGTTTGAGTGGCCGCACCGGATGAGAAGCCATCGTTGACGTAACCGTCTTCGTAAAATTAGCTGACTGACCTGGCTCCAGAATCGGATATTTACGTGGTCGCCCGACCTTCCGCTTCACCTCTTCTTTCTTTACAAACGGCGTTGATCCCTCTACCTCTGTTGGGCGGAAGGAAGAGTTGGCCAGCAACGCCGCTCTATCTTCCTCCGTAGCTAATTTTGGAGCTGATTTTTTCCCTGGAGGTCTACCTGGCTTCCTCCCCGGTTTGGGTCCCCTTTTTGGCTTGTCTAGCTCGCCAGCTCCTGTAGTGTTTAGAGTGTCATCATCATCGACGGCGATGTCGAGACCAGCAGAATAGTGACCAGAATTTCCTGAAGCTTCGGCGGAAGGGAGCACCTTTTTCTTTCGGCCACGCTTTGCTGGCTCTTTCTTGATCTCTATATTTTCATGTAACTCGCCGTTAAGAGCATGCTCTAGCTTGAATTGGTTACTTTGGGGCTCCTTCTTCAGCATAATTCTGAATTTCTTTGCCTCTCTAGGCTCACCCAAACCACTAGCATCACTCAAGTCTCCGTTCTCATCATTTTCCTCTTCTAATTTGCGCTTCTTGGGTGGCCTGCCTGGCTTCCTTCCAGACTTCGCCGGCCTTCCTCGTGGTCTGGGACCTTGTCGTTCCTCTATCAAGCTATCATCGCCTTCTGAACGAGATACACGCCCGGCCTGAACCAACCTAGAACGTTTCTTGGGCTCCGTTTTCACTCTACGCCTTCTTCCGCTTTCCATTCGTCGCTGCTCTTCCAATTGCCTTGATCTTTCTATCGATAGCCGCTCTAATGCATCCTCATTGTAGTTAATGTTAGCAGATGTTCGCTTAGCAGACGGCAGCTGTGCCCAGCTAGATCCAAGGTCCGACGACAACTGCCTTAGTACGTTTCTCTCCCGAGGCGTCAGTTCATCGCTTCCGACTGACTTGTCACGCCAACTGCTCACTGATCTGTCAACTGACTTTTCGTCTGACTCGTCTCTTGGTACCTTTTTTGGCCGACCAGGAGGCCTACCACGGCGTTTACCCGGGGGTCTGCCAGGAGGCCTTCCAACCGGCCTTTTAGCAGGGACATTAGGTAATTCATCGCCGTCGTCGGAGGTTGATTCTGAGGATGACTTCTCTGACTCAATAGTGGCATCAACAACTTCCTTGTCTCCGTTTGCTTCACTAGATCCCGTTGTGTCATTGATGTCAATCAAACTCGCTGTTGATTCATCCTCATCAATCTCTACGGCCGCTTCAGTATCCGAGTCGTCGCTAGGCATCATCTCGCTGCCGCCCCGCAACGGCTCGCCCTTTTTGCGTGCCATGGCTGAGAAAAAAGTGGTTAACACGGACAACGCTTTTGTATGGTGCTGACACACTAATTGTGCTGGTTCAATAGGATGCTGAAAAAAATGTACTCAAGTGCTGCCAAACTCAGCAAAGTTGGAGTAGCTGGCAGAGTTTGGAAGATCCAAAATTGTAGGCAAATTCCTTGTTTCGGCGTGCAAACACGTACTTGTTGTGAAAAGCCGAGGTCGTTATTTGTATGGTGTAAGGGTGAACTTGTGAATGTGAGTGGCAGAGCGTCTACACATAGTGATAAGCACTACATAACATTGAGGCTAACCAATCAAGTACAGATACCGCCTCTTTTTGTCGACAGCCACGTTGTCTACTTTTCATAATGGCGATCAAATACATTATTCTGCTGTCAAGGCAGGGCAAAGTGAGACTAGCTAAGTGGTACATCACAGTGTCTCAGAAAGAGAAGCAAAGGATCATCAGAGAGCTAGCTGCCATAATCCCGCTTAGAAAGCCCAAAATGTGCAACATCTTGGAACATAATAAGACAAAGCTCATTTACAAAAGATATGCTTCGCTCTTCTTCATCGCAAACATTGATAACGACGATAACGAGCTCATAGTATTGGAGACTATCCAGCGGTTTGTCGAGCTGTTAGATAAGTCTTTCAGCAATGTGTGCGAGCTTGACATCATTTTCAACTTCCAACATACTTATCATATATTAGACGAACTGATAATTGATGGAGTAGTCCAGGAGAGTTCGCCGAATGTGATTTTGCAGCACATCCAGCAGCAGGACTTGCTGGAGCAACAGGAGAAGATCAGCGGTGTTTACGTTTAGTGGGCCTACTAATGTTTAGATTGGTATACTAGTATAGTTTATTTGGCATGTATACGGCGGCCTGTAGGGTTACTTTGGTGGGCATATGGCGGTATTCTGGAGGTGTTCGTCATCCTGCCTGCCATAGTGTTTGCTGGACTAGATTGTTATACGTATCTACATAGAGATGGGAGATGTTTGGTAAGTACGCCGCCCTAGTTAATGGAATGACTGCAGAGCTACAAAAGATAGTTACCCTTGTCCGGGAACTACCGTTTGATCACAATGGCTCTCTACTATGGCCCACCTAGCTTCCTCTAGTCCCACACCCATACACGCGCTTAACATTTCACACCTTACACCTTCCATTCTCCAACCTCGTCCAATCAAATTTCGTCGCGCGCTCTGCCAGGCTGGAATTTCTCACTGGATTCTCAGTGAAAATGAGTGAAAATAATTGAGCGTTCAGAAGATACACAAGGGGTCGCACTCAGTTTAGCTACCCGATAAACGACTATGTTGGCATCCAGATTGGCGCTAAGAGGTGAGTAAATCCAAACAGTCTGCCGACGTTTGTGAATTGATGTGTTTTCTTCTGCATATACACGTGAAGTTACACTTTCAAAGCACCGTCTGCAGTCAATCCCCTAGGTACCCATACTAACTTTTACCCTTGCAGCTTCTAGACCTGTCGTAGGCAGAGTCCTACCAATTGGCATTAGATACAACTCTAACCAGCCAGTTGACCCTAAGCACAAGGCTACTTCTATTATCGACGCCATTCCAGGCAACTCGTTCATCTCCAAGACTGGTGTTTTAGCCACTACCACAGCTGCCTCCGTCTACGCTATCTCCAACGAGCTCTACGTTGTCAATGATGAGACTTTGTTGCTGGCCACATTTGTCGGTTTTGTTGCCCTTATCTCCAAGGTTGTCGCTCCCCTGTACGGTGAGTTTGCCGAGAACAGATTGAAGTCCGTTGTCGACATTTTGAACAATGCTAGATCTAACCACGTCAGTGCCGTCCAGGACAGAATCAACCAGGTTTCCAATTTGAAGGACGTTGTCTCCACTACCAAGGCTTTGTTTGAGCTTTCCAAGGAGACCGCTGCTTTGGAGGCCGAGGCTTTTGAGCTGAAGCAAAAGGTCGCCGTGGCTTCTGAGGCCAAGTCTGTCTTGGACTCATGGGTCAGATACGAGCAGCAGGTGAGACAGCTGCAGCAGGAGCAGCTTTCTTCCACTGTTATCTCCAAGGTGCAGCAAGAACTGGCCAACCCTAAGTTCCAGGACAGAGTTTTGGCCCAGTCTGTTGAGGAGGTCGAGAAACTGTTCGCTAAAGAGAAATGATTGAATACATTACGTAGGAAGATATGACTATTAGAATAAGATGGCAGCTAACTGCTCGCAGTTAGCCCGTATATTTGCAAAGGGTGAATCTCTTTTAGATAGAGTGTAGGTAGCTATGATCTTCATTAATTGTTGTACTTGCAACTCTTATCGGAAATATTTATGCGTAAACCTGGCGCTCAAAAAGAACATGGTCAGTTGTCTATTTCTTCTGTTCACGCTGTCGTTGTAGAACATGGTAGGGCAGCTGGATTTTGCTAACCAGATCTTTGTTTATTTGGTCTTTAGTGACCTCACCGCCTGAGTAAGAAGTCACAACGTCAAGTTTGTAGAATCGTGGGGGGTCATCCTCCGGTAATGGAATCTCCTCTGTCACGTTGCTGGCATAATTTTTACGATGTCTCAAGGGCATCGCCAAGTTTGGTAAATCAGGGTACTTCGCCAATGGCCTTCCCAGGGGGTTCCATTCAGGCTCGTAGAAGACAGAGCGTGTGCCTAGATTTTTCGGGCTGCTATTGCTATTAGTTTCCTGTAATGTTTTCTTTTGCGTATCATGTCCATTACTGTCACTATTAGCGTCCTCTGGATGCAGCTTATCGTACAATTCGAGATCTCGTTTCAAGCCTTGGTATCGCTTTTCTTCATGATGAGGTCGTTTTGTGTTTCCATCCTTTTCGTAAGCTTCAATTTTGCGTACCAGGCTATATCGATTCAACTTGCTAATTCGTTCTTTCCTAGCCTCGTCATTCGCCCTTTTCTGGCGCTTGATCAAGCGCTGTTTGCTTCGTTCTGTGGGTTAGTATTGTTGGCCGAGCTTGGTATGGGGAGAGCTGCGTTAAGCTAGCTTCAGCGGTTTGATTTACTATGTTGTAAATATTGCCATATTCTGACCTGTACAGCTGTCACAAGCGGTTCAACTTACTTTCAAAATCCATCTGAAATCAACGTCGTAGAACACTCAATGCGTATTCCTGATATGTAAATTTAAATTTAAGATTTTTGATTTTTCAGTTGACGATAAATTATAGTGAGGAACTGACGTTCCTGGCGACTTAATCTTATGACGTGCCGGTCTGATTTAGGGCTTTAACTGATTGCCTTGCTACAGAATTTTTGCGTCATTTACTTTTAATCCCTATTCCGCCGTCTTCACGACTAAGAGACTTTATCTAGCCGGGAGCTGTTCTCATCATTAACATAGGATTTCGCCACAACTAATATGACAGAATTTCAGGACGTGCCGTTACAGCCGCTAGAGGCAATAAGACCCAGACTTGCACAGTTGACACACTGCATTCGCAGACTAGAAGATGCGCTGCGAGCAGCTGGTTCTCCAGGTGCTATGCCATCATGGACCTACGTCCAGAACCAGTACAACATCGTACTGTCGCAGCTGACCTCGCTCTCGACAGCACTGGATGCTAATAAAGACATTCTACAGCACACTAACGTTTTCCCTAACGCAGAATTCCCGGCAACGCTTCATGAGGGTCTTCTGACAACAATGCTGCGTAAGAAGCACACACCGGAGATTACCGAGTGGATGGAAAATACACAGGATAACACAAATAAAGACAAGTTTGTTCAGGAATGCCTTCAAGTGAGTGAATCATTGTTGACAGACTACAGCTTTGGGGGATATCTGACCCAGGAAGAGGTTAACAGAGGCGAGTCTGTGCCTCCGGAGTTTCGTGATCGACCTGACCAGCAATCGCAGGAGGTAGAAGGGCTCTCGGTAGACGATATATACAGATTTATATACCAGGGTACGGACTCAAAAATAGGTTTGTAATGACGAAGTGAATGCGGAATGTATAACGTGTAGAATTAGTGTAGTGATTGTTGCAAGACGTGAATCAACCACTATCTGCTGCATTGTTTATAGTGACCACCATAATTGATTTTCCTTTTCTCTGACATGAAGGTAGCTAATTCGGCTGATTTAGACTTCTCAAAGTCCCTTATTAGCCTCTTAGCCATCATTATCAGATTCTTGTCCTTTACTCTCTGCTACCCTTTTGAATTCTGCTCCAAAATCTTTATCAATCGCAGATTTCAGGACCTTGAATTTGCGTCCGTAATTGTGACCACGGTAAACGAGATCGCTCTTCAGATAGTGTTCCGCTTTACTTATCTCAGTACTCTTTACCCCCAAAGTATTCCATTCCAAAAAGAATTCGGTATTGAAGCTCTGGTAATGTTTTGCGTTCTTCATCCGGTCAGAGTGCATGTCACGAGTCATCACGTGAACGTGAAGATTGTCCAATGATGGAACCAGGTGGCATCCAACATGTATGAACTTGTCAGCATCAAAGTCACCAGCTTTCGCTGTGTATAGGGAAAGGAATTTTTGTTTAGCCATCACCTTAGCCTTTACTACATAGGGCTCGATAAGCTGCTTAAATTCAGCATCTTCGAAGGCATTGAAGGGCATTTGGTGGGTATGCTCGATTGCCCTAGGGATTACCAGCAAATGTACCACTGACTTCGGGTATGCGTCGTTGATTATGACCGCGTTTTCGTCGCTGAACAGGGCATCAGGAGGGGGGTTCTTGATAAGCGGAGCAAATGCCGTTTTGAACGACATATTGGATGTCCGAAAGCCGACTGATGACTTGGGAAGTGGACTCAACTGCAAGATTCAGGATGGCGTGAAGTGCAAAACTTTCAAGACGCTAACTACCGGTCTCAAAGTAAGGATGAGTTACTTTGAATACCTACTGATCAAAGCACAATTGATTGTAGCAAACGGATAGCAGGTACCTGCATGACTAGGTATGTTAATGCGGCTGAAAATTGAAGCACTTAAAGAATTCTAGGCTAGGACCGGTCACCTGACCAACATTATTTATGGCATTTGTAACAAAATATCGTATAATACCAATCACCTTGACCGCTTTCCTCAGAGTCCAATTTCATGTCAACCCACCGTTATTACTATATACACTATGTACAGAGATCTACTCGTTCGTATCTTTCCATCATTACTCTCTTACTCGTTCGCTCTCCTAATTAGACAAAAGCTTCGTAAACAACTCCCATGTTCCAAACATAATGATACTATTCGGCACAGTTCTCATCAGGTGAGGAGTCAGACCTCCATACATTGATGCAAATCCTTCCTCCTTGAACACCAGTTTAAAACATTGGAGAAGCCCAGTGTATTTTGGCTTGCCGTTGCTCAACGAGGGTGCCTGTCTCAATCTTGTCCTGACAACCTCGTGCGGATAGGTGATCAAAGACGCACAGAATTTGGCCAACCCAGCCGACCCTGAGCGAGCACACCAGTCAAACACTTGATCGAACTTAGTACGGGCTTTGCCGGATTGAACAATGGCCTCTGATCTTTTATTGATCAGCAGCTTCATTTGCTCGTACAATACCCATTGCAATGTAGACTCTGCTGAACCGAGATAAGATGCCGACAGACCAGAATAAAGCTTGAAAAAGCCTTCATTCTTTACTATTTTGGTGATACAGTCCCATGAGTTTCTATACTGCTTTGCTGTATTTCTGTCAAGCTGGAGTCTTGTTTTGACAAGCCAAATAGGGTTAGTCGCTGTGCTTGTTACAAAGCCTGCAGTTATTCCTGCAAGGAGATGCACTATAGAAGTCTCCTGCCCTTGAAAGAAGCTGTCACGAATTTTGTCCTTGGAGTAGCCATATGTGAAGAAGTTGATGGATCTAGCGGGGATTACGCCCACTAAATTGGGGCCTAGACCTTTAAAAAGCGCACGGTAGCCCTCAGACTTCGTCACATTACTTAAAATGTTGAAGGTTTCACCCACATGGACGGATATGTTCCTAAGGAAATAGAGACTACCTGAATTGGCCTTTGTTTGATATATGTCTTTGTAGACGCTTGACTGAAGTCTTGTTTTAACCACGTCAAACGGCGAGGTACACACAGCTCCACACATTCCACCAAGTCCTCCAGCAACAAAATGGACCCACGGTTGTACTTTGGGAGCAGTAGATGTGTCATGTAAATCGGCCGCTTCTCGTAAAGTAGAGGACTTTTCATCACTCACCAGATACGGAAGCGAGTCCTGCACGTCGTGCTGAAGCTTTTCAACCTCCTTTTTTACCTGGCGCTCATCGATCGGGTTCATTGCATCGGTGTGTGCAGATACGTGTCGCTACCTTGGGAGATGCCGGGAGGAGATACTGTTGAATCAAGGCACTTGTTCCAGGGGAGAGACTTTTTTGAAAATTTTCAGATATTTCATGCAGGAGCATGGGGCCAAGGTCTGCGAAGCAGTACGGGGAAGCGCGGCAGTGGCTCGCGATACGTTCCTGTCATTGTATCAGGGTATTTGATTACCAGATGTGAGCGATTGTTGAGTTAGTCTTCAGGAGAACAAGAGGTTGAACAAGTCGATACTAACAATTGCTCGCTGAATGTGCTTTGTAAAGTCAAAAGATTACATGCTGTGTTGGAATTATGAAGTAGCTTTTATGAAATGGTTCCTAGGAGCTAATACGTAAATGCAGTGATTATTCACATTCTAAAGCACTGTCACTCGCTAAAGTTCAGATAAGTCTTGTCAGTAACGAGCGCCAACTACGACCAGACACTCTTACACAGCCACATTATCACTCACATCCTACTAACAAGTTCTGTATATGACATACAAAGATTAGATAAAGGTCTCGTAGGCAACAGGAGCTAAGGTGGTTGGGGTACCGGAAACAACCTTGGATGGTCTTGGGCCAACGGGCTGTCTCTTAAGCAGAACGGACTCACCAGAGGCCTTAGCGGCAGCCTTCTTAGCAGCGTTCTCCTTGACTCTGTCCAAGAACTCCTGTCTACACTTGGAGTGCTTCACGTGCTCGATCTTCAGGTTGACTCTCTTCTCAATGTATCTGTAACCGACGATCTTGTTGACAATGACACCAACAGAAGTCTTGGTCACGTTGTAGACAATACCTGTCTTACCGTGGTAGAATTTGTGAGGCATACCCTTCTGGATGGAACCGTTGGCCTTGATGTCAACAATGTCACCAACCTTGTAGGTCTTCAGGTACACGGAAAGGGGGATGGCACCGTGCTTCTTGAAGTCACGACTGAAAGCGTAACGAGTTCTGGATCTTAAACCGTGACTGTGGGGGTTGTTAGTAATTTATTTGGTACGGTGTAGATGTGATGAGGGGACTTGACTAATCATCTTGTTTGTAGAATATAGATGAAGTGGTCGCTGCAAACGTCCTTCGCCCTTCAGTCTATCATTCATCTTTGATTGAGGACTCTTGTATGGTACTAAGGTTCGTCACATTTTCTATGTTCTCAGATTATGCCTATTTCATATGTTCCCTGTCCAATCAATGAGTGCTCGGTCTGTTCATTCCCTCCTCATCAAAGCTGTGCAAGTTGTACATACCTTTTACCCATTTTTGATTAATTTGTGATGAAGAACAATTACTTCTATGTCTTGTACCAAGCTCAGTTCAAGTGAAAAATTTAACTAAGCTAGATTGAGAGTAGATGCGAGGGTGAGAAAATTTCGGTCTGCCACATTGGCGTGTGCAACTATGCAAATCAGTGCAGGGATGTTTATCGTTTTTTTAGGTGTGCGGTGTCTTTTCTTACGACTATTATAGAGTGAATGTGACTGCGTTTTAAGAGCATGGGTATACGACCTGATTAACTCCCTAGACAACATCGTGGGAGGGAAGATGGACATGCGTAGGTAACATACTCATTCATGAACGGGCTGATGGTTATAATACGCTGTAAACTCTAGTTCTCCGCTCATGCCCATTACCTCCAGAATCAATTTCAAACGTGACAAATTACTATACAATAAATAAAAAATGCTACCCCTTAACTATGATATACACACAAGTACAAGCAAATAGCATAAAAAGATTTGAGCTAAGCGAGCAAAGAAAGACAACTAGCAACTAATTTACTCGTCGTCCTCCTCGGCCTCCTCGGCATCCTCACCGCCCTCGGTCTTGTTCTGAGATCTTCTCTTAACTCTACCTGGTCTACCACCACCGTATGGAGAAGTAGGAGCAAAGTCAATGTGCTTCTGAGAGTCCAGTCTGACCATGAAGGATGGGATGGAAACAATCTGCTTACCAACGGCAATGTGTCTCTGGGAGATCAAAACTCTAGCGTGGTGGACAGACTTGGCCAGACCAAGCTTGAAGACCTGAGTCTGGAGTCTTCTCTCAAGGAAGTCCTCAATCTTCAAAGACAGAACGTAATCGAGCTTCATCTTGTCCTCGGACAGGATACCAACTCTCACCAGTCTTCTGATCAGAGCGTTACCCTCGAACAATCTCTTGGGGTCCTTCTCGTCTCTGGTCAGCAGGTCTCTGGCAGCTCTTCTGATCTTAGAAAGCTGGAAACCAATTCTGTAGATCTCGTGCTTGTTCTTCAGACCATACTCACCGGCCAGCTTCAGCTCAGCGTCTAAACGAGCGGACTCATAAGGTCTCTTAGGGACGGAATAGGTCTTGGAGTAAGTTCTTGGGGCGCCTAGGAATGTTAGCAAGGAGCTAGAGAAAGCAATAACAGGAAACTACATTACATTACACTACAGCACAATATACAATAAGCTTAGGTGCTGAAAGAGCATAGGACGTGGAGTGAAATTATCGCCTACAGTCTGCTCTATACAGTCGGATAGTCAAGGACAAACAGCCAGAGCAACATTAGCAAAAGAGGCTAATGTGATACTCTGTGGCATTGTGGTAGTGAAGTGTCGGGAGTTCACTACCGATATAAGCTTATTGACTCCGAAGAGTATGAGGACCCGAACCTCATAGAGAAGACTATCTGGGTAACGATATTCCTAAGCAATTCAGGGATGAATAGCATCAAATACCACTACCACAGGAGTCAACCTATTGTGATGAAGGAATGAATGTGTTTCTGAAAGTATACATACGAGGCATGTTGGATTAACTTGATGGACTGAAAAAGAGGAGGGACTAACTACTGTGAAGGAATTGTGAAATTTTCAAAATGCTTTAAGTAAAAAGTTTGTCGCGCTAGCTGGTGTGAGTGGGTTGAAAAATAAAAAATATGGGTCACGTGATTTATCTTCAGGGCTTCAGACCTTGCGGAAAGAGCTTAGGGTGATAGCCTTGTAAAGCCTGTGGCCTAGGAATACAGCCTTCTATCCTAACTCATTACGCTCTCCAATACACCGTTGAACCTATACAACTATGCAAGCCTATATTTTTATCTCGAAACGTTAATACGCAATTTATCGTACACATAATTTCTAGACCATCCCAATCTCGTTATTGTGATGGCTGATTTTAAATGTGCTGCCTCTTTGCAGCAGGCTCCTCAGCATCGTGCTGCTCGTTAGGCTCGGTTTCTTGCTGCTGCACCTCCTGCTCAGCATGAAACGTCTTGATGATGGAGTCCACATCGTCGATGTTCAGCGGTCTCACATCACCCATTTTCTTGATCTTGAAAGTAACCTCCTTGACCTGGTCATCGGACAGGTTCAAGTTCAGCTGCTCGACTCTCGATTTGATCGCATTCCAACCCGTCAGCCGGTTGGCAAAGTGGATATACCTACTGAGCCCGAAATCGGCTGGATTCAGAATTTCGTAAGTGGAAGGGTTAGCGAGAATAGCTTTAGCGTGGATACCAGCCTTGTGAGTAAATGCGCAGAATCCAGTGATAGGGTTGTTGAAGGGAATATTCACCTCAACAATCTCACTAATGAGTACCTCAAGATCTCTCAGTTTAGTCAGATTGTATTTAGACATCACGTAATCTCTGTCTGCGACGATCATCCTGGCTATAAATCCACCTAGAGGCACAATTCCGTTTCTCTCACCGATACCTAAAACGCAGGTATCGATGTACTTGGCACCAGCCTCAAGGGCAGTATATGCGTTGGCAATGGCACACCCTGTGTCGTTGTGGAAATGCGTCTCAATGTCACATGACACAACAGACTTGATGGTCCTTATGAGCTCATACACCTGTCTAGGGTTGGCACCTCCAACAGTGTCGGCAATTCCGATTCTATTCACACCGATCTTGTCAACGGTTGTGTAGATGTTGAGCAGATCGACAATGTCTGAACGGAAAGAATCCTCAGTGGAAAACCTGATCTCTAAGCCTTTAGATTTGACAAACTCGATCACCTCAATGGCAGCTTTAGTGATGAACGACATGTCCTTTCCATGCGAATGCTGCCTCAGAAATTGAGAGGTTCCAATAAACACGTTAACTCCGTCAACTCCGGTTTCCACGGCCACTTTGGCGTCGTGCATATGACATCTGATGTGTGTAAGCACCTTTGAATTCTTCAGGTTCAGCTTACAGATGGCCTCCACTTCCTCTCTGGCTTGGTCAGAGGCAACAGGAGAGGTTAACTCAATGTAATCCACTCCGAACTCGTCCAAAGCTTTAGCGATTTTCAATTTAGACTCCAGAGTGAAGAAAGCATTGGCAAATTGCTCACCTTCTCTCAAGGTGGAGTCAATGATCTCAAATTTTCCCACATTGGAGAGATAGTCCGAAGGGTTTGGTCCGTAAGGGTTTGACATGACGATGTAGTGAAAATATTAAGCTAATGTTGCCACACTGCAGCACCTCTAGCTGGGAAACAAGTTATTCTTTCACTATTTATCAGAAGAAGCCTTTGCTCAGATTAGTCACCTCGTGCAGTTTTCTCTTGATTTTTCACCCTTCTTTTTCCCCGGAATTTTTCACCAATTTTTCTCTGTTTTAATCAGTCATTCGCGATATAGGCGCTCCCATAGACTAGAAACAGGATGAATGATAAAAACCCGGTCCCGCAGAATCGAGGAATGCGCGAACTCCGATCATTTGTCGTGGTTCGATAATTTGTCGTGGTATCATTAAAGTGTGAGAGAGGCTGGCGAAAGGAGTGCAGGTCGACTAGGCGAGCTTTAAAAGCCTTGGAGCCTTCAGATATATTTTAGATTTACCACGTAGATTCGACATTAAGGCAAAGGAACTGATTTCATGTTATAATTTGCTCCCAACTTATGACGATGCTAGCCTTAGTTGATACCATCAGTTTTACCAGTAACTGGCAAAACAGAACAATCTCGTCTCAGTCGTTGGTTGGTAGTTCCACAGAAAAGAGAGGATGTCATTTCTCTATCTCTCATACTCAACTGCCCCTCTTGCCGTTTGACCTTCCCTACCCAACACTGTTCACCCAACATATACTTGCGTCGATCGACGTCATCTCTGCTTACCAACAATTTGAACACGCAGAACAGTAGCACCACCTACTATTATTTTAAAAACAGCAAAGTCTCCAAGTTCCACAGCAGCTGCCACCTTATAGCCCTCGAGTTATAAACAAATTTCTGGCCATGAGGCTCACACGTCTAGCTCTTCAGGCCTCGAACGTCAGAGTCTCCAAATCTGCATACAAGCACTCAACCTCGCCGTCTGGTGTACCTCTATCCAAGCTCTTCTCGAACGCGTTCCCACTCTCCGTGGGAGAGTCCTTCACTCATTATATCAAAAGAAAAGAGCTCAACTATTTTCAGGACAACCTGGTACACTTGCTGCTAAAGGATACACCTACTCACGCAGAGATTATCCAGACTCCAATAAACTCTGCGGGTGATTTCATGAACGAGCTCTACATCCCAGCTGCTAACAAGTCGGACAAACACATGATTATGATCCACGGGTATGGAGCTGGGCTCGGCTTTTTTCTCAAAAACATCAACGCTATCAGCGAATCAAAGTCAAAAGACTGGCATATCCATGCTATTGACCTTCTTGGGTATGGGTGCTCTTCTAGACCTGACTTCCCTCATAAGGAGCCATACACTAACTACAATGTGATAGAAGACTGGTTTTTGAACAGTTTATACACGTGGTTTGAGAAGAGAAACTTATCCAGCACTCGAAACATAATGGTGGCTCATTCTATGGGTGCCTACCTCTCCGTTTTACTAAACATCAAGTACCCCAAGCTGTGCAAGAAACTGGTACTAGTGTCTCCGGCTGGAATAATCTCCCCTCAGGTGAAGCCTCAGGTTCCCACCTGGTTTGCAAAACTATGGGAACGGAACGTCTCTCCTTTTTCGCTCGTGCGCAACACCGGTCCTTTAGGGTCCATGTTTGTGAGCGGGTGGACTAGCCGCCGATTTGCTAGCAGGGCCAACGCCAATATGGATCTATTTACCAAGGAGGAACAGATGGCTATGCACGAGTATACTTACTCCATTTTCAATGCTAAGGGCTCGGGAGAATATATGTTGAACTACCTGCTGGCCCCTGGTGGCATTCCGAGATGGCCTCTAGTCTCCAGAATAACCGATTTCAACTGCGACTCTCTTTGGCTCTATGGCTCACATGATTGGATGGATATCAGAGGAGGTATTGCCTGCAGCAAGCAGCTTGCCGCTAAAGGCTTGCAATCTGATGTATTACAAGTGCCCCACTCTGGGCACCATATCTACCTCGACAACTTTGACACATTTAACGAACTAATAACTAACGAAATGAAATGACATGACTACAGTATGAAAAATAGACAAATTACATAATTACATAAAATGGTACAACATCATCGAAACAGGGAAGTGCGCTCTGCTTTTGGGCCTGCTCCTCTTTCATCATCGCCCTGTGCTTACACATATCGCTCTCAGTTAGCATACAACGCATCAACCTGATCCTTGCAGGAAGCTAAGATCTTTTTACGCTGTAGCTTCTGAGCAGAGGTCACATACCCGTTCTCGGGAGTCCACTCCTCATCTTGTAGCACGACACCCTGGATCAGCTCAATACCAGAAAGGTCGTGCTGTTTGCCTGTCTCTATCAAGCTGTCTGTGACTGCCTTGATCACTTTCTTGTCGCTAACTGCAACATGAAGCTCAACCTCTTCCACAGATTTGGCGAGGCCCAACTTGACGGCAAGCTCCTTCAGTCTTAACTCATTGGGTATAACAATAGCCACTGGCTTGACTTTGTGCTCATCCGCGTAGCAGCAAATGTTAACAACTAAAGAGTTGGCCCTGTAGGCGCTCTCAATTTTTTCCAAAGCAATGTACTCGCCGTTGGCGGTCTTGATCAAATTCTTCTCACGGTCGATGAGCTTCAGCTGACCGGTTTCGGTCCACTCACCAATGTCACCTGTAGAAAACCAGTCCTTGTCATAGCTAAAAGCTGCCTGCGTCTCCTTCTCATTCATGTAATAACCAGACATCACAGGCAAACCTTGGATCAACACCTCTCCCTGGTTGTTCTTGGCAAAATAGCCGGCATCAGGTACGTCAATTAACTTCACGGTGACTGAACCAACAAGCGCACCCTGACAGTCGTACTCAAAGTGGTTAGGATCCAAAATTGTTGTGTTCGCAACCGTTTCAGTTAATCCATAACCAAGCAACATTGGCGCAATAGTCGTAGAAATAAACCTTTGAGTGCTGCCAGAGATCGGCGACCCTCCGTTCAATAATAGCTTCAAATGGCCACCGGTAGCAGCCTTGATACGCTTGAAGATAACAGAATCAATCACACCGGTACCAGGAATAGAGTACTTCTTCATAGTAGTTTTGGCTTTGTAAGCACCCCAGAATACCTTTTGCATGGTTGGAGAGGCATTGTTAATCTGGTTCAATATTCCCTTTCTTACAGTTTCCCATACGGTAGCCACTCCAACCATGATGGATGGCTTGAACGCCTTCAAATCGCCCTCACAATTGCGCACAGACAATTCGGTCAATGTCTTCACATTCGCATAGCCTAAGATCGCACCCCAATACAGTGTAATCAGCTCAAACGCAAGTTCGAAGATATGCGCTAGCGGCAGAAAGGCGATCACTCGATCATTCTTGTCAATGTGGGAACGATTGATGTTAGTCGAGATACCTCCGAGACCGGCAACGATGTTCGTGTGTGATAAAATGACTCCTTTGGGCGTGCCAGTAGAACCGGAGGTGTACATGATGCAGGAAAGATGTTCGGGCTTTGGAGGAGACGCAGGAACATCTTTGGCATCCTTGCCCAGCTGCAGAATCTCGCTATACGAAATAAACTTGATGTCTGGTCTGATCTTAGCGATCTCATCGTAGGCATTCTTAGCGTTTTGGTATAATTTGCCGCCATCTCTCTTGTCGCTTTCACTAATAGGCTCCGAGTGAATAATGTACTTGACTTTGGTAGCGCTCTTGAGCGGGTTTATAAGTTTCTTGAGTAGAGCATTGTCGGTGAAAACAGCCACTGACGACGTCTCAACTAAAGAGTGCGTCAATCCCTCTTCTCCCAAAGTGTCGTAAGCGGTCACTACTGGGATAGCCTGAGACTGGGCGGCCAAGAAAGACTGCATCCATTTCGCCGACGTTGACGCAAATATGTGCAAGCGGTCTGTGTTGTTAGGCTGGATTCCGAGCTTAATCAAACCTTTACTAAAGTGAATGACAATGCTTTCTAATTGTGCAAAGGTAATGAACTTATAGTCCGTCATCTCAAAGTACTGCCATTCCTTCTCGACTTCCCTCAACTCTCCGTCAATTTGCTTTTTCACCATTTTCTTATCAGTGTGGACCTCAATTAGCTCTCTCCAGCCCTGGCAAGGCGCATCCTTACCGTGTAGCTGAATACATTCCTCGAAATACTCCCATACAGTAGTGCATTTCATGCCTTTTGGTCTTGATACTGCACCGTCTTTAACCTTGTAAAATCTTCTGGGGGCTGTTTCGCCCTCCTTGGCTGGCCCTACAGGGACATTGACTTGGAAGACCATTATTTTTACCTCTTAGATGTAAGAATGAAGTACTCCGGTTGCTGTAAGAACAAACTTATACGAACTTTGGATCAAATTCTAAAGAGATTTCTGTTTTTCTTGTCTAGCGATAACTGTTGTCAGCGGGCAGAAGTTTGCAGAATAATTTTAATTGCTGTAGGTGGTGCAAAGGGGAAATTTGATACTCAATCGCACCTGTCAACTGGCCTTCGTAAACTATGCGTTTCGAGTTTGTTGAGATTTGTGCTGCAAAAATTGTTGGGTACCACCAGCGTTGTTGAGCAGGTGAATAGTGCGCTGTTTGAATTTTCTCAGGCAGATATTGATACCGTGCAATGGATGCTACTTAAGTACGATGAAACCCTTTGCAAGAAAGTTACTGATTTTTTATAGTTAGTCAATTTAGTTTTGTGAGTGGGGAACGCCGCTTTTTAAGTTAAGGCGGGGGAAGAAGGGGGGTAAAAGCGAAAGGCGGCGAACACCGGTGTCAGGTGTGATATGCATTATATTATTGTAGCATGTGTTGTAGAGAGGTATATGTACTCTGGACGACTACTGCGGCCTTATCGTTCCTCTTCTGGTCCGTTGGTGATTCAATCAAATGTAATTGGCCTTCAATTGACTGTATTTCGGGTTTGATTGCTACGCCAAGCATGTTCGGAAATGACAGCTAAAAAAGCGAAACCCAAGTGATGTATCAGACGGAACGCGTAAACCTAAGTGACAGTGGCAGCCGATGTAGGTCATGACTAGTAGTTGTAGGCTTCGCTGCCGGGCATAAATGCAAAGTTAAGTTCTTAAATCCGTTGCATTGTAATTTACTCTTGCTGCACTTTTATTTCCCTGAAAAGGTAAAAAAAAATTTGAAGGTCTCCCGATAAGGGGCTCGAACCCTTGACATTTCGGTAATTTTCCGGCTGAGCTAAGTTCATCAATAAAAGCCGAACGCTCTACCAACTGAGCTAACCGGGAGATTTCACGGCTTCTATTAATGGGCGTCCATATACAAATGCTGACTCAATATCCATTTCGGTGAATGTCTTTCGCTGTGCACTCTCACTCTGATGCTGGTTCCTTTCTGGCGATTATGACATTTACACTGATAACTGTTACGTAAAGCTCTATTCTGTATATACTTATTAAAAATCTAAAATATGGGCTCTCACCTCAGGTCCTGATCTTTGACTGTGAACATACCCCCTAGATGGGCAGTGTCTCCAAACTTCTGTATAACGCCCTGTTTCGTGATCCTGTTCACATCTATCACACTGACACTGGTATTGAAAGGCACTTTTAAATCGTTTTCGCTGATGGTGTCGCTCAGTCGATAGTTGAGATCACTATATAAATGGTTCAAGAAGTTGGTAATGACTCCTCCATGGGTGCATATCAATACATTGTGGTAGTCCTTCTCCACGGCCGCATCTACAATGGCGTCCCATTCTTTGTAGAGTCTTTTCAAAAGCTCCTCTCTGGTTTCACCCAAATTTCTGAAATCTTTGCCATACTTCTCTAGGGCATCGGTTAGGTATAAACCTTCACAAGGTCCCATGAATCTTTCTCTCAGATCAGAAGTGATCCTTAAAGGCACGTCGTCCTTGTGGTAACTTCTAATAGCGCCAACTGTAGATCGACATCTTACCAGATCTGAGCTAATAAATGCATCTATAGGCACACTTTTGAATCTTTGTCCACAGTGTTTGGCTTGTGTCTCACCAGTAGCGTTCAGTGTGGTGTCCAGGTGACCTTGCAGAATCTTGTTAATGTTGTGGTCGGTTTGTCCATGCCGCACAACAAAAATCCGCACAGTTGCTCTATCCGTGTTGGTAAGCTCGTCGGCTGTCATAATGGCCTTCTATAACGGATCCTTCTTATCGTATCACACTCTACCTAGTGACTAATCCTAGACTTACAAGCTCACGTATATAACGGTTTTGCAGTTACCCGGAAAAAGCGAAGCCAAAAAATCTTTCAATTTACCGGCAGCAGTTAAGGCGAGAGTTAACTCTATTTGAAGCGAGTAGTGCCCTTTTCCACCCCCTTGCGAGCAATAGAGAGACTCTCTGTATCCCAGCATGCTCAGATCTACTAGAGTACCGATTCGCCTGGCCTCACGTAGCATAAGCACAACCCGCTACGTCTCTAATGAGTTCACACCTCTTTCTTTTTTCAAGAACCTGATCAAGCCTAAGAAACAAGAACCTGCTGCTACTCCCGACAACACACAGACTTCAAATGAGCCATCAACAAAGGAACTCATTAATCAATCAGAGAAACTTGCAGTCAAGTCCGGTAATATTGAGATCCTGGGTAAGAGAGACCCTGAACTGTATGACAAAGCTCTTATAGCCAAAGCTCTCAACGGCTTTGAAGTGCATCGTTGGATCCCAAGGAAGGCTACCTACGGACTGAAACTTGGCCAATCAAAAGGGACGAATTACATTGACATTGTTGATGAGCTGCTCGTGGACGGTTACAACAAAGTGACGGGCCAAAAGATCACAATCAGCTCTCCCGCTGACTACTCAAAGCTGCTCCTCAATGACCTAAGCCAGAGATTCGAACTCATAAAACACTATCAGATCACCTACGGTGTAAAAATTACAGACTATCAGCTTACAAATTTCAGCGATCTCTCCAAAGTGCGGGACTTTTTGGTGAAGAAGCTCGACCCCGCCGCGCCCATTAAAAATGAGAAGCTGCCAGACGCCATATACCTCGACCCTAAGGACTTTGAAGGAACCAACGTGTCTATCAAGGACCATGTGTTTGAGAGCGATAAACGCAGGAAGCTCAGGAAGCTGGTTAGCAAGGCCAAAAAGGCGGAACTAGAGGCTGTGAGACAGGCCAGTGCATAATAGGTGAAACATCTTGTACATAAAGTAACTACAAAACCAGTATATCGACTGAATTCTATGTAGAGTATTGGGGGAGCAATAAGACAATAATCAACTGGGTATAACGTTAAAAAGAAAGGGTTTGTTCTCTGATCACTTCCTGCTCATCGTGAATACTACTATGATGGAGGCAGCGAGTGCAAATAACGCTCCCGGTAAGATCAATTCTTGGATCAAGTCATTGCCGCCTTTACTTCCGGAGCTGACAATGCTCGACGCGTCAATTTTGGGGGTTTCGTTGGGGTGGTGGATGTAGAGGTCCAGCTTGTCGAGGTGGTTCTGCTTGGCGAAGTAGACGCAGTCTTTCAAATCTTGGTCAGATGTCACTGCCACAATGTCACTCTCGTCGTCAATGTAAGAGATGGCAAACACTTCCGAGTTTGACTCTTCATCATACAGCTGCTGCTTCTCCTGCTTGGTGAGCTTTGTCTCAATCAAAGACCGCAATGGCTCTATTCCCTCGCTGGGTTTGAAACTAATTCTGTGCGTTCTTCCGAGAGGGGACTTGAACTTGAAGTAAAAATTGTCCTCGTAATTCACCTCAACAAAGGTTTTCTCTTTGGGCTTGATGGGGGAAGAGTTGTCCAGTATTCCTGCGTGCGAAATGCTGTCTGAGGGTTTTACTATATCGGCATTAGAAATGCCAAACTGCGCTAGCTCTGTCTGGGTCACATTCTGAGTCGCTTCGCTGATACTGACACCCGAGTGCATGGAGCTGGTCTCGTCATTGAGCCCATTCCAGAACTTGTTCCACGCCGGACCTTCGGACTCGTTGTCCAGTCCACTGAAGTTTGAGTCGCTATCTCCAGTACTAGTGAAGTTCTGCATCGATTTGATCTGGCTGAGCGTGCAGTATGTGAGCTTCAAAACTTCAACTATACCAACAATCTCGCTGCTCTCAACATCGACGACTGGCAGGTTGAGGTATCTGCCGTCGAACATTTTCCTCAAAGCCTGGTGAATACTGAGGTCACTGGGAGCGTAGTCTGGCTTTGGTGTCATCACTCTAACAACGGAGCACGTCTTGGGGTCAATGCCCGCAGCGATGACTCTAAGGACAACATCTTTGGAGGTGAATATACCTGTTACCTCGTCGTTCTTTTTTGAGTCCTTGACCAAGACTGCGGTGGTCTTATTCTCCTTCATCAAAATTGACGCATCATAAACAGTGGTCTTGATGTCGCAGTAAGCTGGGACAGTGCGCTGGTCTAGGACACTGTGGAGAGTGGGTCCGTTGATCAGGTTTTGGAGGTTCTCAAAATACTTGGTCACATGAGTGGGCTGGTTCAAAGAGCCACCCATTTCCTGGTTAACACCCTCCATGGCGTCGTATAGCTTCTTCGAACTCTCGTACATCCGCTCGAGCTTTGTCATGGCCTCGTTGTAGCACTTGGTGATATCAAGCACGCCAACAATCTGATTGTTTTCGTTGATCACAGGAAGGTGTCTGAAGCCCTTGTTGACCATCAGCGTCAGGGCATCAGAGGCCAGCGTATTTATCTTGCAGCACATAGGGTTAGCAGTCATGATCTGGTCGATGGTAGTCTTGTTGGCGTTCAAGCTGGAGCCAACAATACGGAAGGCTAGATCTTTGGCGGTAAATATACCCAAGAGCTGCTCGTCATCATCCACTACCAGTACACAGTTCTCCTTGGTGACAGACATCATCTGAGCGGCCTCGTAAACGGTGTTAGTTGGCTTGCAGACAATTGGGTCAGATGGCTTCAAAGACATAACCGATCCTGGAGAGTCGTGGCGAGATTGGCGCTTTTTAGGAGAGCCATTGCTGGAGCTCATGGAGGGAGCAGAAAAGTTACTCTTCTTCTTGAGATCGTGTTCAATCTTTCTTCTGATGGCATCGTCTTTCTTTGACTGTCTCTTTCTCGTGGAGTCCAATACATCGCTGGTGTTGGACAGAGACGATTGTGTGCGTCTCGTGGGCGTCGAAAGCATTGCTGGATCAGGGAAGTTGAGCTGCCGTCAGTGAGTTGTGCAGTAACAACAGCTCTTTTAGTATTAACCAAAAAATTCATGGTCCTAGAGATAGCACAGTTATTTATTTGCCTATTGTGGCAATAGGTAAACAAAACTATTAACTGCATCCCCAAAAAGGAAATAGCGAGTCTACGGGAAAAAAAATCAATTCTCAGGATTATGTAATCGCGTTTCAGCCTGAGGCCTCACTCACCCCAATCGGGGAAGTAAATCTCAAAACATGTCAAAAACGAACTCAAAGCGCGCATAACAAGGAAAGGTAGACAAGGAGTAGAAAAGGGAACTTGGTTAACAACAAGCATTTCTTTGACCCTACTGCTTCTTCTTTCAGTATAATTTCTGTGAGTCCCAGAAAAATGACATTTGACAAGTCTACGTTGAATTATCTTACTAGTATTATCCCAGGGATGAAGTACCTTTCTGGGTTTACCAAAGACTTCCTTGTTGAAATAATCAAAACTGGTCCAGTTCCTCGTCATATTTCTTTTGTCCTGGATGGCAACAGAAGGTATGCAAAAAACAATGGACTTGTTTTGAAAGACGGCCATAGTGCCGGTGCTGAGACACTGGCCCAGATCCTGAACACCTGCTACGATATTGGCATCCAGATAGTCACCGTATATGCCTTCTCTATTGAGAACTTCAACAGGCAAGAGTCGGAGGTCAATACTCTGTTTGACCTGTTGAAATCCAAACTGGTCTACCTAACCGAGGCTAATGGTTTTGCCAACAGGTATGACCTGAAGATCCAAATCATTGGCAACAGGTCGTATCTTCCACCAGAATTGCTTGCCGATATTGAGTCGATTGAGCAGAAGACAAGCCACGCCACAGGTCATACTTTATATATTGCATTTCCTTATACATCAAGAGACGAGATGGCCCACGCCATAGAGACTGTTGTTGAAAAAGTAGCTGACGGCAAGCTTCCCAGAGATGAAGTCACTGCCAAAACCATCGATGACAACTTGTACTGGGGCTCAGGCGTTTCGCAGGTTGATATTCTTGTTAGGACATCTGGCCATACTAGATTGAGTGATTACATGCTGTGGCAGTGCCACCAGGAGAGCGTCATAGAGTACGTCAACACTTTATGGCCTAACTTTGATTTCTATAACCTTTTGTGGATAATCTTCAAGTGGAGCTACTACAAGACTTTACGTCTTCAAGATGTCGAGACAATGCAGCTGAAAAAGATCTCCAAGGAAGAGGTGGACAAGAAATACAACGCAAAGGACCTACCCCACCCCCCTTACGCCAGCGTTACCAAGTCTTGATTTTGTGTTTTCGAATAATCTTATGGAAGTTGCTAAATAGATTCGCATATAAATGTATTAATGGAAAAAATGATTTTCTTCGTTCATTGTTCCCGCTCTAGAAAATGAAGCATAACGGCTGAAAGGATCGTTCTTTTCAAGATCGTGCTCAGGATTATGTGCTCCTGATCCTTTCTTCCTGAAATAAATTCTCTTACACCATTTCCATACCTCACAGCCTACCCAGAACAAACAACTAAAGGCCACTGAGTAGCCCCATTCTTTTCCTATTGGGCGATGAAGAAATACCTTATCGTTGATGACGGGAATGTAAACCGTGGGGAAGATGGTGGTGAAGCCTATAATTACAGACCAAAACAAAAATTGATTATCCCACAAGTCCTTGAATACTTGTGTGTAAGGAGTCTCCGTTTCGGGGTTCATAGCGAACAAAGATCTTCTCAAGTCAATCACCTCCCAGGCAAGTATAAGGGCGCACCAGGTCATTACAGCAAAGGCAGAAGACCTTGCTTTCATGACGTAGAAACAGTCTGAGTGATAGCTCGTTTGATTGCATTGACTTCCCAACTGCCCGTTACCCTCTCCGTATACGACCAGCACGAACGGAATCATGCAGCAAGCGCTCAAAAGTAATCCATAGGCGAACATGTCAATCAGAATTTCCCAAGTAAAAACATTCTCCTTGGGGTCTTTCGGTGGCTTATCCATAACATCTGGTGAAGCCTTTTCGATGCCTAATCCCATAGCTGGGAAGCATGATGTTACTACAATGACCCACAACACCTCAACAGGAGACAGTGGAAACACTGAATGGCCATCTCTGTCAATAAACGCAAGACCCACCATCAAGAAGATGGCCTGAGCAACGTTGAGGCCGAGGAGTTGTAACACAAACTTTTGGATATTGTCTCCCATACGTCTTCCTTCCTCAACGGCGTTCAAAATAGACGCAAAATTGTCGTCCGACAGCACAATATCGGAAGCGTCCTTTGCAACATCTGATCCATTCATTCCCATTGCAATGCCAACATCTGCCTGCTTGAGAGATGGGGAGTCGTTAACACCGTCTCCTGTCATAGCACAAAATTTCTTTCTTCTGTGCAAGGCTTCAATGAGTCTGACTTTTGTTTGAGGCGCACATCTGGCGATGACCAAAGGTAGCACTGGTAATGCGTCAATCTGCTCATCTGACAATGCGTCAAACTCCGTTGCCGTCATCACCATAACTTTTACCACCTCAGGCGAGTAGTGATACAAGTTGTGAGGCAAGATTCCAACCTCTTGGGCAATTGCTCTTGCGGTAGAGGGATGGTCTCCGGTAGCCATACGCACATTGATTCCAGCCCTGTGGCAACGCTTCACAGAACCAGCGGTTTCAGGACGAGGAGGATCATAGATACCAATGAGCCCTAAAAATGTCAAGCTTGTTTCAACCAATGACCGGTCAGTATTCTGCCAATCGTAGTCTTCCTTTTGAGCAACCCTTTGAGCAAATGCCAATACACGTAATCCTTTTGAAGACAATGCTTCCATGTTTTCTTCAATCAAAGAGGTATCTTTCTCCGTTAGCTCAGCCAACTTGCCGGTTTCTGGATTGTACCAGTTGTCACAGCATCCCAAAACTCTTTCAACAGCACCTTTAGTGAAAATTTCTGTCTCGTTGGTCTCGTTGTTATGGTAGACTGCAGACATCCTCTTAATTGAAGAATCAAATGGATATTCTGCCAGATGTGTGTATGGACCTTGCTCTTCAACTAGTTTAGACCTCGGGAACCCCAATCTACAGGCAAATACCTGTATAGCAATCTCTGTGGGATCTCCTCTTGCTTTCCATGTGACAAATCCATCTTCGTCTACTTCACTAGAAACAACAGCAATATTTGCCAAGGAAGCAGTGTGAAGCCACTTGTGAAACAATGGTAGGCCTTCTTGAGGGACATCGTCCATACCCAGCCATTTGTTTTGATCGTTCTCAGCTATCTCGACAGGCGACCTTTCAATAAATTCAAGGTCTCCTATTTCGGGATTGAATGGTTCATTTGAGTTGACCACGGCAAAAGTTCCAACAGTTGGCACCCAAACATTCTTTGAAATCATCTTACCTTGAGTCAAAGTTCCAGTCTTGTCGGAGCAAATATCATTGACAGCGCCAAGAGCCTCTAAGGAGTCTAGCTTACGAACAATTACACTCCTTTCCGACATCACTTTTGCACCAACCGCCATTGTTATTGTTAACACTACTACCAGCGAAGATGGAATCATAGAAATAGCAACACAGATTGCGTAAACTGCAACTTCCTTATCGACTTCAAACTTGGTTGTGGACAAAATGACAATAGCAAATATTACCGCGATAAAGAATAAGGCCACAGCTAGCTTTGAAAGCCTCCTCTTCAATGGAGTCCCCTCGGTAGTCCCCAAGAATGCACCTACTGTATCCTTGATGGTATGGTAGCCGGCATGAAGATAATCTTTGGGAGTGGCTGTGTCCTTGTCGACCGTAGTGATGTAAGATTTCTTACCTTGCAAGGACTTTGCAATCTTTCCAATCTCAGTTGACAAACCAGTGGTAACGGCGATACCAGTCGCCCTTCCCTTTGACACAGTTGAGGAAGAAAAAGCCATATTCATCCTATCACCAACTGGAACTATTTGGCTGAAAGCCGCATTAGGGTCTTTAGGTATAGGTAGCGATTCACCAGTCAGTAAAGCCTCGTCAGTTTCAAAATTGGAGCACTCAACTAAGCGCAAATCTGCTGGAATGGTGTCACCCATTTTCACCATCACAATGTCACCGGGAACCACTTCATCTGCTGGTATTGTCATATCACTTCCCTCTCTCACCACTCTCGCACTGGGAGAGCTTAAAGATTTGAGGGAACCCATGGTTTTTTCTGCTTTGAACTCCTGGTAAGCGCCGATGACGACGTTCAACCCAATCACAAAGGCTATTACACCTCCCGAAATCCAGTCCTTAATGGCCAATGCAATTATCATAGATATTACTAGCACCATAATCATGGCATTGCAAATCTGATGAAGGAAGATCTTAGTGATAGAGATCTTGCCTCCATCGCCGAGGTCGTTAGGACCATACTTTGCTAGCAACTCCTTAGCGAGTTCGCTATTCAAACCATTTGCTATATTTGTGCCAAAATATTTCTCAGCCTGACTGATGCTCATCAAATAAGCTGAAGAGCCAGCTGACCCTAGGTCATCTTCAACTTCTGTAGTGCTAGAAGAGTTTCTTGTCAAGTTCGTTATTTGATCAGCTTCTTTTTCTACTTCAAGAGACATACTATGGAGTAAGAGATTGTTGAGCAAAACTTATATGTAGGTTATGGGAGGCACATATATATAGTTCTGTGTATCTACGTAGGCAAGCTCTAAAATTTCTTGGTTCCAAGACTTTTTTTCTTTTCATGGTAATAATATTGCTGAAGTCTTGTCATTTTTGAATGAAGGGACAAAGTGAGAATGGTAAGCTTTGAGAGTTTCTAGGTTTTACAGGTACTTTCAGATTGTCTGTGGCTTCAGTATGACTCCAAATTTGTTCATTTTTTGCCCTTATCTGGGAGCAGAAATGGCCCAAATCTTCTACGGCTATAGCAATAAAATACGGGGATTGCAGGTAGGTCGTGTGATTACCGTATGCAAGATAGTGTCATCTTTTGCACCGAGGTGTCAAGTGTCTTGGGAAGAACGTGCCGAGATCATGTTACCAATCGACAATTACGACAACCAGTGATACGAATACAAAATAGGGTTTAATTCGATACTGCAGATGTTGTTAGCAGATACCTTATTGGTAGACAGACTTAAATGTAGATGAAAGCAAAACTCGCTATTCTTATGCTTTCGCTTATCTCTATTTTTTAGATTTTCTTATCGAAGCTTATCTTCGCCGAGACTGAGAGTTGTGGATAATTCTGTGGCTGCAAACAACAAAGCTCGGCAAGGATCAAGAAAGTACCGGGAATAGTGCCAAGAATGGGCTTTTCGTAGTGAAAAAAAGATTTCCCAGAGATAGGTAGAACAATTTAGATAGTGGTACAAAATTAATTTGTCAATAATAATTATACTAAAATTACATGCTTGCTCGAGCGAATGGTGCAATGTTATGATTGATTACTACAACACACGAATGACTATAACAAACTGTCAAAGTACTACAACTTATAGCTCTGTAGCAGAAGAAGTGTTGCGCTTGCATCTCCTACTCTTCTTTAAGCCTTGTCATCAAATCTTTGTCCACATCTTCACAGAATTCACAACATTTATAGTGTTGCACCACACACTAACACCACTAGGACATATAGGAAATCTAAATACGCTGTAGTATAAGACCAGCGCGTATGCCACCTTTAGCCAGCATGAGCTCAGAGGACCCTCCATCTACGCCCAAAGCGGCTGCAATTGTTCCAGAAGTCGACAATGACCAAGAAGAAGTAATACATCCCCCCGTATACCATAAGTACAAGAAAGTGTTTGTGAGCAGTATACGGCAGTCCCTAAGCGAGATCATGCCCAAGTTGGATTCACTAGACAAAGCTATGCAGATGAGCGTTTTGGTTGGTAAAGAGTATGAAGATTTAAGCGAAATTTGGAAGGGATTTTACACTGAAGTTGACGAAGGAGACAGAGTTGAAGAGAATGAAGAGGTCGACAAACAGGAAGAGTAGTTGTTTCAACGTCTGCGGAGTTACTATAGCTGAATAGGGGTGTTGTTTCGTATTGTATTGTATCACTGTATATTATGTTATGGTTCTATGAATGCTATGATGATCTATTGAAAACTGCTAGTACTTTCTCAAATAGGAATGTAGAGGCTCGACATTGGCACGCTTAGAGAGACCCACTCGGTACTTTGGTTGTGAAGGAAGAACGATCTTTTTGGAAGTTACTACGGGAGTCAGTACCAAGTTTTGCGACGGCAAAGATGACGTTGACGAGTCAATGCTGGTGCATGTTATAGATGCGGAGGCGGAACTGGAAGCTATAGTGCATTCAGTAGATGCTAGCGAGTCTGGCGTAGACTGCGAAGAAATAGCGCTTAATTTCTTCGGCAGCTTCTCGGCAGTTGTGCTTATGTCGTTTGTAAGGGCCACCTGACGCGGTGCACTAGAATTAAAATGAGTGCTATCAACAAAGCCACCTGATTTGTCTAGCTCGGATAAGTCAAATCGGTCAGCAGGATTATCGTCTACATTAACCTGCGATTCACTGAATTTTTCAGTCTCGTGACAGACGTCCTGCGTCTCTGTTGTTCCGCAAATCTCGGTCTTTGCAGCGCTGTTAGCACCGTCACCAGCTTCGGGGCCAACTAAATCGTCCCGCACCTTTCGCTCATCGTTGAGGACACTCAATTTCTTCTTCCTAATTCTCTTTCTTGGATGGCTAGCTCTCTCATCTCCCCCAGACTCAACGCAATGAGCGCTGCCATATACCAAATCGCTAGCTACGCGTCCCATCTTTGCACCATATGAACTTCCGTTTACGCGTTGGCCAGCTTGCAGCTCATCTCTGGTAGTTTCCTCTATCGGTCGATAAACCCTACATGTAGCCGGCAATATATCTGCAGCCTCAGCTATTCGAAGTGACTCATTCGAATCTGCATATTTTTCACTGTGTTGCTTGGAATGGTCCTTACGCTTACGCGATCTATTTTGCTGCTTAAGCGCTGATATGGTGTTTGGTGTGAGCTCTCTCTCAGCCTCGGACTCTGCCTCGGAGTTGTCGATACAATGCGATAGGCCAAATAATGCGGGCTCTGTAGGCGAAACATAACTTAGCTTGTCCATCAACTGACTGCTCGACCTTTGTCCATTCACAGTCTAGCTTTACCTCGCAATCACAATGACTACAAATTCACAACTTTGACACAATTTTTTGCAGACTACCGTTACTTCTGTTTTTCTCTCGAGGCTCGAAAAATTCCCTAATTGAAATGACTAAATGACTTTTTCTTATCAGAAGCATGCGTGCGAAATCTCCCGCAGCTAATGAATATTTAAAATCTTTCACTAAATTTCTATAGCTCTTTTTGTGTACAGACCGTCTTGTTTCCTAGCCTCCAGTGACTTTTGTTCTGATTTATTCTTGGGTTTTCTCCTCAATAATATTCCATTAGGCTTTCAGTGCCATCGACTAGCTAGCTGCTAACGAGAAGCCAACTCGATTGCCTCCGCTTTTGACTCGACTAAGTGAGATACTTCAACTCTCCTGTCAGTTTGAATCAAAGAAGCAGAGTCCCGCCGATGTCAACTACGAGTGCCAAACTCAAGATTGAACCGTATGTAAAAGGAGAAATTGAAACAAATACTAAGGGGAGAGGCGTCGGCCAGTTCGCAAGTACGGCCAACAGTGCCAGTACCACACCGGCGCCAGTCACAAGTACAACTAATACATCGAATGTCTCGTCTATTGACTCATCAAAGACAACGACGCCCACCATCTCAGCATACCCTTCTTCAACAGCACTCACTTCGGCGATTTCCATTCCTGGACAGACAGCTAGTCTTGATTTCTTTGAATCAGTGCACAACACTGGGGTGCAGCTGAACCCACAGGATGATAATAACTCGAAAATGAATCTTATCATCGTGTGTGTCGGTCTGCCCGCCAGAGGCAAGTCATACATCACGAAAAAACTACAACGATATCTCAACTGGATGCAGTACGACGCAAAGATTTTCAACGTGGGCAACACTAGACGTCAGGAACACGCTAAACCCAGTGACTTCCCAGTGAAAGGACCTACAATGTCTGACATGGAGACGAGCCATGACTCCTCTTTCTTTGACCCCAATAACCCTGACAATTTCCACAGGCGAGAGCAATGGGCGATAGAGACTTTAGACCACTTGATAGATTACCTGATGACAGGAGAAGGACACGTGGGCATATTTGATGCCACCAACACCACCAAGGCGAGAAGACGTTGGATTATACAGGCAATCAACAGCCGGACAAAGGGCACCGTGAAGGTGATGTTTCTAGAGAGTATTTGTACCGATCAGGAGATTATCGAGAAAAATATCCGGCTGAAGCTCTCTGGTCCGGATTACAAGGACATGGACAGACAGCTCGCATTGGTCGATTTCAGAAACAGGCTCCGTAACTACGAGAAGGTCTACGAAACGATCGACGACGAAGAAGAGGAGGAGAATGAAAAGTATGACATTCAGTACGTGAAGATCATTAACGCGGGCAAAAAAGTGGTGTCATACAACATCCACGGATACCTTTCCTCGCAAACAGTATTTTTTCTCTTGAACTTCAACTTGTCGGACAGACAGATCTGGCTCTGTGTAAACGGCGAGAGCGAAGGCAACTTGCAAAATATCAAAGGTGGAGACTACTCTCTGAGTAAGGGAGGTGCTCAGCTTTCAAGAGCGCTGCCGAAATTTATCGCTAAGAAGAGACAGGAGTTCAAGCTGCGACAGTTGAACAGAGACTACGTCAACGACGTTTCTTTCCATTCCAATCAGATCAAGGATTCGGAGTTCAACGTGTGGACGTCGAATATGAAGCGGTCGATCGAGACGGCGGCCCATTTTCCCCAGGACGAATATCATTTCAAGTCTTTCAGGATGCTGAACGACTTGTGCTGTGGCTCACTGGACTGCATATCTGATTCCGAGTTCCGCTCAAAGTACCCCCAAGAGTATCATAATCAACTACAGAATAAACTCAGCTACCGGTTTCCTGGACTCGGAGGCGAGTCCTACCTTGACGTGATTGCCAGACTGCGGCCGATCATCATTGAGCTTGAGAGGCTGAACGAGCACGTCCTGGTTGTGTGTCATCGGGCTATCACTCGTGTGCTTTTGGGTTACTATATGAACTTGAGTAGGGAGATGCTGACCGAGCTTGATGTCCAACATGGGTTTCTATACTGCATTGAGCCGAAACCTTACGGTCTGGACTTGAAGATATGGAATTACGACGAAATTACAGATGACTTCTACGAGGTCGACGAGATTGAGTTCATGAAGAGAAAAAGACACAGAGGATCTATATCTGTCAGCACCGACCAGGGCGGTCACGTGGTGATAACAGAAAAGCCAGAAGACAACGCTATTGCTTCAGATAGTGAGAGCGAGACTGACGTGTCCAATGGTCATGATTCGGACACGTCTTGCTCATCCGACGAGGCTGACTCTGGCTCTGGCGCTGGCACATCCTATGGGACTTTTGGACGCTCGGCCTCACAGAGCTTCGAGTTTCGGGCTGATTCCGAATGCTCTACTCCGGTGAGAGAAACTAGTATTACAAACATGGGAGCGCTGAGACATGCCGTGAATGGAATTAATGTGAGCCCTTTACAGAGACAAGATGGGCTCAGCTTAAACTTTAAAAGAAGGCGGAGAAAAAGAGACTTGGATAAGGAGGTGGAACAGATTATGGGCGACAAGCAACTGCTGGAACGGCTCATGAAGACTCTCGGTAGAAAGTGAACGTGCCAATTAATGCAATTTTAGTATATCGACAGGGTAGACAGGGTAGACAGTAATAGATTTAATAGAAAGTACCATTTGAATAGGAGTTTGGTCGGTTAGTCTAGATGCAGTGCGGTGTAAGGATGTAATAATATTTCTTCGCATATAAACTCTGCGGAGGAGTAAACCCTCATTTTACCACTGCTACAACATATTGGGCAGTATGATTCGGGTATTTGCATCGACCAGTAGGCGTGGCACGCTAATATCACCTGTTATTAGTAGTCGGCCACTTAATTGGCCACCTTTGAAATCGGGATCCTCCCTTCGCCATGCGTCAGTCAAGACAGATAATATTGACTGGGACCCATACAAGACCTCTAGGCAGTTAATTAAGGGCAGGGAATTGCACGGTGGAAAGTCACGAGGTATCGTATTTGGCATTCTGTGTCTCACTCCCGTTGTGACTTTTTGTCTCGGAGTGTGGCAGCTAAAGAGATTGAAGTGGAAGAACCAGCTGGTGGCTGAATGTGAGGATAGGCTGACTTACAAGCCATCGTACCTACCCAAGTCTTTCACCTCGGCCGATCAGGTGAAGGACTTTGAGTACCGTAAGGTAATGTTGGTTGGTGAGTTTGAGTATGATAAGGAAGTGTATCTGGGGCCCCGGTTGCACGATGATATGAAGGGCTATCTTGTGATATGCCCCTTCAAGCAGTCTAATGGCGGGCCCACTATATTAGTCGATAGAGGTTGGGTTAGTGAGGACAAGGTGATACCTGAGAAACGTAATTTGCAGCATCTGAGTTGCCCAAAGGGTGAGATCACCATTACCGTGCTACTGCGTGTTCCTCCAAAAAAGGGTATGTTCCATATGGACCACGAGGAGAACACGAGGCTGTTCCACTATGTAGACATCAAGGCTATGAGTAAGTATACAGGAGCCTCAGAGATATACGCACAGCAGCTCGAGGATTTCCATGATCACCCCGAGTGGTTGCAGCAAAAGAAAGTGACGAAGCCAGAAGCTCAAGTGGACACAGCCAATGGCAAACCATGGTGGAAGTTCTGGCAGAAGCAGCAGGAGCAACAGAAGGTACAGGGAGAAGGGAAGATGGTCAATGAGGTGGCTCTGCCTCCGGAGGGTTTTGACGACGCCACGGAGTTTAGTCCACTGCAATTTGTGAGCGCGGGTGTGCCCTTGGGCAAGGTGCCCAAAATTGACTACACGAACAACCACATGCAATACCTGGTCACATGGTTTGGGCTTTCGCTTGCATCTGTGATTCTTCTAGCAATTACAATTAAGAAGAATAGGATTGTGAACCCAAAGGACGAGAAGTTGAAACATGTGAGGAAGATCATGCAGTGATTTGTGGCTTAGATACAGTTCAGGTCATTGAATTAGCGTGATGCTTACAGTAGATACGCTCTGTATATAGTTAGTGATCGAAGGTCTGCCAGCCAGTGTAATTACAGCTTAATGGCTTTCGTTCATTGTACATAGTCTGCGTAAACAATTACCGACACAATATTTATATCACTCTCAAGTTCCGTCTACCTGTCTTGCTCTGCAAGCACAGCCTGCACAGCCCGTTGATCTCTTGATCACGTGCGTAGCAAGATTCAACATTTTTAGCAAGAGCGCGAAAACATTGAGTTGGTAAATAAACTACAAATATAAATATTCGAGGAGATCTGTGTATCTTCTCCGCTCTTTGTATTAGCAAACAGTACAGGCGGTAGCAATTATTGGCCATTGACTCCTCATTACACGCCAATAATGTCTAGAAGATCAAATATCCCAGCACCTAAGCCGTCGGAAGACGCACTGACAGACTCTTCAGACGTCGAGGTTGAGATTACGCCCAAGGCCAGACGTTCTTCCTCAATGAGCTCTATCTTCTCCCTACACGAAGATCCCCTCCCACCCCCTGATGAAAAGGATTTTCTTGCCTTTACCAATGATGAACGACATTTCTCACTCATCAGGAATCTCCACATGGCAGACTTTATCACGTTGCTGAACGGGTTTTCTGGATTTTACTCTATTATCTCCTGCTTTCGTTATACACTGACGCTGCAAAAACACTATATCCAAAGATCGATCTTTTTCATCATCTTGGGCTTATCTTTTGACTTTTTTGATGGCAAGGTGGCCAGACTCAGAAACAAGTCGAGTTTGATTGGCCAGGAATTAGACTCGCTAGCCGATTTGGTTTCCTTTGGCGTGGCTCCAGCGTCAATTGCATTTGTCATTGGGCTGCAGACGACGAGTGATGTCTTACTGCTCACGTTCTTTGTGCTCTGCGGTTTGGCTAGGCTGGCGAGATTTAACGTTACGGTTGCCAATTTGCCCAAGGATGATTCTGGCAAATCAAAGTACTTTGAGGGGCTTCCTATCCCTTCTTCTCTGTGGCTGGTGGCCCTGATGTCCTTGCTTGTGTACAAGAATTGGATCGAAGGTACCGCCACATCAGGATTGGGCTTGCCTTTTGGCTGCTGGTACCAGGGCACATTTTACGAGTGGCACCCTATCAGTGCGTTGTTCTTTGTGCAGGGATGTCTGAACATTAGCAAGAGCCTGAAGATTCCCAAGCCTTGAATGCTTGGAAATGATATGTAGCATAAATAGCAAATGAGAAATTACAATATAGCAGTCCAGTGTTAGCAGGTAAGAAACAATCGATGTTGTCAGTGACGCTGATCGCGCCAGCTCAGTTTGTATTACACATGCACTACTTTACATTAATCTTAGCTCACTGTCTGGAGCCCATAACTGATGGCTCTAGCGAAACGGTTTTCTTTTAGTCTGCCACGTCTTTGGGATTTTGGAGGGGGGAGGACCGGCTGAGGAGGTTGTTGCACCCACTGAAGCAGAATTAGTGTTTGCACTGACGGCAGACCGTGGTAAGCCCCCTCGCGTTCGCACACTTCCGCGGGCCTGTCCTACCGAAGCTTCTCTTGCACTACCACGTACAGTGCCGCGAACCACTTGTCCGACTCCCCTTGATCCCCTCACGCCACGGACACTACCGCGTAGACCACTAGTGCCACGAGCAGCGCCACGGGTACGGATTCCACGTACACCAGGAATGCCCTGTGCCTCTCGCACTTCCTGTTCTCTTCGTACACGCCCTCGCCTTGTAATTTCTGTCTGCAAAACTTCGATCTCCCTGTCCAGCTCTTCGACAGCCACACCGTCTTTCGGTATACCGTGAAATTCGCAGCACCAGGCGTTAAGTTTGAGGCCGTAGAGGAAACTCGAGAAGGACTCGTTGAATCGGTGTAGAGAATTATTGATGCGACACAAATCTGCTGCTCTGTCAGAAACAGACTCAAATAAATCCACCAGCTCGTGCTTGGTATTGCGATCAAACACCGAATCCAGGGAGTCCTCGTAGCGTGCATTATCGTCAGAAAGCACATGCCCATATGGCGACGAAGGGTATGGCCTTATTGGCGTGGCTGGCTTTGACATTTGGGGCTTTTTGATGCGAAATACTGGTCGTGCTCTTTAGTAGATCTGGTAGTCTGGGTCTAGCTATGCTCTTATTTGGCTTCCAATTGGGCTGGTATTCATTAGTGGCTAGGATTTCTTTTATGGCAGTACGTCTTTGTGAGCTCGCGTCTTTGTGAGCTCGCCGTTACAAAGATAAGTAAATGCACAGATTCTTCCTTTCTATGAACGGCTGTGGCTGAAAAAGAGCTTGTTTATTCCAGTCCTTGTCACTGTCTCAAGAGCGTTCGCTGGAACCGTCGCGTAGCGTACCGCGCATGTAAACATGTACCGTTTTACTAATGTACGGATGTTATCAGCCGTTTTCCCACCTGAGGACTTCATGTTTTATCACTACTCGTCTGGGGACAGGCCATTTCAGTCCGTCCCCCGAGAAACTGAATTGCCACAGTTGCATTGAATTTCTATAAGAGAGATTGAAATTCATTTTCTATGTGCAATCTCCTGGTGCTTCATTGTGATTACAAAATCTATAAAATTTCCCAAAAATACATACGAGTTAGCAGTTTTCTAGATTTACAGCCAGTAATGCGGCCTCCCATTTTGAGCTTGTAATATTGACAAGATAGAGCCAGTACAATTTACTGAACTGCTCCCCGAGCTCTTCTAAGTAATGCCAACCACTCTTTTAATTTTAATATTATTCAGTACGAAAGCGTAGTACGGCGCTCTACCTCTGCAGGCCGCTAGCTATTTTTATATAACGTTTGCAAACTTTTTGATTAGATGTCCTAACAAATCTTGTGCTATATTTGACAATAAACGTTCCCAATAAGCCCAATCCTGTCTCTGTATATATAGCCCAAAAAGTCCCACTTGGCCAAATCGGAATTCGCGCTTGGACCCTGCCCCGCCAATTTCCTTTTCGGAATAAGCGACGCCAGAGAGCCAACTGCACCTTCGCTGCTGACAATTTAAGGTTCTCGCGGTCAGTGAAAAATTACAAAAAAATCACGAAATCACTGCAGATCCGAGTCACTTATCACCGTCCTTCTTCTCACTAAACCATGTCTACGATGCTGAGGAGAGCTGTTTTCGGCCTCAAGACTGCAGCACAGCAGCCTCTGGGCTTGCTTGCGCCCTACAGACTGCAACGGAACCACTCTGTAGCTTTGACTGCGGAAACGTATTCCTACGTCAAGCGCAACGAGGCCTATAACAAGCTGACTGAAGACCACATCAGCCAGTTTAAACAGATCCTTGGGGGCGAGTCAGGAGTTGTCACCGATGTAAATGACCTTGAATTTTTCAACGAAGACTGGATGCGCAAGTACCGTGGTCAGTCACAGCTTGTTCTCAAGCCAAAGACCACAGAACAAGTGAGCGAAATATTGAAGGTGTGCAACCAGAACAAGCTGGCCGTTGTTCCACAGGGTGGTAACACCGGGTTAGTCGGCGGATCTGTGCCTGTTTTTGACGAGATTGTCATTAGTCTTGCCAACATGAACAAGATCCGTTCCTTTGACTCCACTTCAGGTATCTTCAAAGTGGATGCTGGTGTGATCTTGGAAGTGGGGGACAACTTTCTGGCGGAGCAGGGCTATATCTTCCCTCTCGACCTCGGAGCAAAGGGTTCTTGCCATATTGGAGGCAATATTGCAACAAATGCCGGTGGACTAAGACTTATCAGGTACGGGTCTCTGCACGGAAGCGTCTTGGGACTGGAGGTGGTACTGCCCGACGGTACTATCGTAGACTCTATGCATTCTTTACGTAAGGATAACACCGGATATGACTTGAAGCAACTGTTTATCGGATCGGAGGGAACTTTGGGTATTGTCACCGGTGTTTCTATTCTGTGCCCTTCTCGTCCAAAGTCGGTGAACATCGCCATGCTGGGTCTGGAGAGCTATGAAGCTGTACAGAAGTGCTTTACTGCTGCGAGAAGAGACCTGAACGAGATTCTTTCTGCCTTTGAATTCATGGACAGAGAGTCGCAACTACAGGTTCACAAGTGGCTTAAGTACAAGAGCAACCACCCCTTGGATGAAGAGGACGCTGGCGAAGTACCTGAATACCCATTTTACGTGCTTATTGAGACCTCTGGCTCTAATAAGGACCATGACGATGAGAAGCTGCAGTCGTTTTTGGAGAGCTCTCTGGAAAGTGAGATTATTTCCAACGGTGTCATTTCTCAGGAAGAGGCTCAGCTTCGTACCTTATGGAACTGGCGTGAAGGCATCGCTGAGGCTAGTACCGTTGACGGAGGTGTCTACAAATACGATGTCTCGTTGCCATTGCCTGTGATGTACGACTTGGTGTTGGACGTCAGAAAGAAACTGATCTCAGAAAACTTGCTAGGTGACAGCGAAGAGTTCGACGTGGTAGATGCCGTTGGATACGGTCATATTGGAGACGGTAACTTGCACTTGAATGTATGTGTGCGTAGATATTCAAAGGAAGTAGAAAAGGCGCTTGAGCCCTTTGTTTACGAGTGGATTGCTTCTAGAAAGGGCTCCATTTCCGCGGAGCACGGGCTGGGTTTCCAAAAGAAGAATTACGTCCATTACTCGAAGAGCGATACGGAGATCAGGCTGATGAGAGAGCTCAAAGCTCACTACGACCCTCAAGGAATCATGAACCCGTATAAATACATTTAATAAATAGAGTACATAAAGAAGCGGAGCTGGCTAGCTGGCAAGGCCAGCGAGGCAGTTTGGCGAAAAATCAAGGCAACAATTCAAGTAGTCGGTACAGTCAGAGAAGAAAAAATGGGGACTAACGCAGCCACCCATGTCGCATTCGAAGCAACTAGCACGCGGTCGACGACCGTACCACTCGACTATTCCATAATTGCGTTAATAATCTAAGTCATCATCTGGATTCGCCACTCGTAAAACCTTCCTATTGTAATCGGCTGCATCTGCCAACGACCCATCGCTCAGCCGCCTTCTTCCCAACATCACTCTACTATCCTCTGGCGAGGCAAATGGATCTTTATCGCTCTTAAGGGCCTCTTCATAAGCCAAGTCGCTTGCAATGTTGTCATCTCCACTGTTGTTTCTTCTACGCCTCCACACGACAAATAGGATTGCAACCACAATGATAAACGCACCTAGCACACCTCCTACCACGCCTCCGATGATTGCACCCTTCGAAGTCGACGAACTAGAAGAGCTTTTCGAAGAGGCAGAACTTGTCGCAGACGCTGCTGAAGCAGATGAAGTCGGGGACGAATCCGCACTCGTGCTAGTGACAATGACCACTGAGGTCCTCACTGTGCCACTTCCTGTAACGACCGAAGTCACCAGGTTTTCAGAGGCCGAGGTTGTTGTAGGCGACGATGTGGATGATTCAGAGGAGTTGTCCTCACTAGCGGTTGCGGAAGACCCCGAGGATGCAGAGGATGCACTCGTACTTCCGCTCGTCGAGGATGAGCCAGAGCTCGAAGACTCGCTAGAAGTTGAGCTACTAGAGTTGTCTTCGCTGCTTACTACGGCATCATCTTGGGCCCAAACGGTGTAGTCCGAACTACCACCGCACATTTCGCTGGGGAACCCAACACAGCTCGTACTGCATCCGGAAGAGTCGGTAGAATCATCAGGTTGTGTATTTCCACAGTAACACTCGTTACCATTGGTGAGGGCAAAGTATGAGTAGGAGGAGCACTGTCCAGAACAATACGAGGAAGTCTGCCAGGTGTAAGTTCCTTTAAAAACAAAGCCTGAGGGCAACGAGGAGAAGCAACCAAGGTCCGACAAGGCCAGAGACGCCGATATCTGTGCGGCTATAAGGGCCAGTTGTATAAATATCATTGTATGCAGTGTGAGATGAGATGAAATGAATGGAGTGATCAATAGTAAAATGTATTCAGAGGTAAGATGAGATCAAAATGCTAGAGCTTGCAAGCTTGATGATTATGTCTTTCTCTGTTTCGGTAAGTGCTGTGCCCGACTGACTGTATTCGTGGGCTGTAGCGACCGGTAAACTGCTAACGCTGTGGTTATCAGTAAGCTCAAGAATCAAAATAAAAATGCGCTCAAGTGGGTAATGTGATAGATGGTTTCGGTGACTACTGCACTCTTATTGTCTATATGGGTATCGTTCACGTACACAACAGTGATTGATCAAATCTTTTCAAAGTGGCCTCGTATCAATACTGCGAGTAAAAGACAGATGACGCTCCGAAGATTTAAAATTGCAAAGCCTGCAAAAATTGCACTTAAAACAATGGGTATCAAAAATGTGCAAGTATGAGGCTGCGTGTTTTAGCCGGAGATCTTGATTTAGACGGCCGGTAGGGGACAGCGAATGTTAAAGTAAGCACAGAGCCTTGAAAGACGGTGAGTAGATGACTAGCGGTGCACGTAAATAGCGATGGCTGGCACTGAACCAAGTAACCAGTTGTGCTGGGCCTCTCGAGTTTGAGTGGATTTTCCTCCTGCCTGAGAAAAAAAACTACACCTTCTGCTTGGAACGAAAGAAAGGGGGAACAAATGCAGGTGCTAGGTGGGCGTTTTTAGTCTAGAACGTTTCAATGAGTATAGCGCGCGCGGCAGAATAGATCAGGGATGCACGGGTGTGTCAAAAACACAGGACCGCGGTAGCAGTTCTACGCGAAGCGCAGCGGACACACCGCGGAAGCTCCGGAAGTAAAGCACGGTGAACTACATCGTACGATAAGACGGGAAGAGGATTTAAGGTAGTATGTAAGAGCTAGAAGTTGATGGCCTAAGTTATATCGTTACCTCTGCGGTGGCCTTAGATACCCAGATAGTGTAAAATACAGAATAAAGCAGTGCCACTGTTTATCTCTGGCGTTCTCTTTGGATGAGCAAAATAGACAGCTTTATGGAGATTTTCTTGAAGATGCGCGTAACAAGAGCTATGGGTCAAGTCAAGCCAGAGCAAACTCCACCGTAAACATGTACCACATAACTTGCTGCCTACGTTTAGGCTGTTTCCAGTCTTCAATAATCGTACTCGCCCGTCTGACTGCGTGTGCTAATCTTGTAGTTGTCCCATTTGCGCACTTTCTCCGCGAATCCCCTAGTGTTCTTTTTACGTTACCCTCCCTCAATGCTTCCTCACAGCGCCATTTATCTCCAGTAGCGAATGCATGCTTAACACCAGTTAACCCCATTCTGTTCGTGTTGTCTGCCCTCTGTATCCCTCATGCTACATTCCAATGACATCCCCCCCAGTGAGGAGCCCGTGCTGAAGGAGCTGACCGCAATTCGTCAAGAGCTTTCACTGCTCAAGCAAGACCATACTAAATACCTCAACTCGAAGGATATCAACGCTATATATCTCCGTGTTCTGGAGCAGGTCAAACGGCTCAGGAGTGTAAGAAACTACAAGGATCAAGAGGTCGTGATTGAGTATGAGACCCCTAACCAAGTCGACATCCTCATTGACGAAATTTTCCAGCTGCTGTCGCTTTGCTTTGTCACCTGTGGGCTCACCAAGACGGCTCCGGCCACCTATGCTTCCCTTTCCACAGTGCAGCGACTGCTTGAACACATTAACGAATCCGACATCTTCACCCACGCAGATTTACAGCCAATAAAGGACCGTTTGGAGGAGATTCGTGGCATCATTGAGGAGTCGAAACAAAACGATCAGAACAAGGACGAGATCACCTTGCTTGACAGGAAGCTGCACATTTGTTTGAAAGAGTACGAACTGCTTGAGTCGAAAATTGATGGCTTGCCAGAGGAGGCTCAAAAATTACTAGAAAGTCTGTTGGTTATTCGCAGGACTCTGATCGCGTATAAGAATGAGGACGGCAACTTGAGTAAAATCAAAGAGGATTTTTATAAGGTCGAGGAGGCCGTACAGGATCTGGAGGACAATACTAGTAGTAACAACAGCACTGCTGGCACTAAAACAGATGGTGTCTCAGATTCAGCTGTGACCGCTACCAGCGAGGCGCCCAGCACAAACTCTCCCAATCTAGCTGTTTTGAGAGGGCTGGTAGACGACTGCCACAATTTGATAAGCGATATTGAAGTGAGTGCCAATAGCAGCTCTGGCGGTGATGGCGCCAATGACAAGGTCGACCCTTCTTTGAAAGACACTTATGTTGAGTTAATTGGTCTGAAATCTACGCTGGAAAACCTGCTCGTGACAAGACGCTGGACGCTACGCACGACTGACATCTTCACCTACCAGCGCAAGCTAAACGAGATAGACAACTCTAGAGTGAACGGTTTGTTCAAGAATAGTGCAAGAGAGACGCCCAAGAAGGGACAGATTGTTCTTCTGTATCTGTTGCGTAGATGTTTTGCCATGGTCTACAAACTTTTGGAGAGTTCTCAGCCTGTGAGCGAGTCATTGCAACCATTACACAACCAGCTCTCGACTGTACGCAGGTGCCTGTTAGACTTGAAACGTATGGGTGGTATTTCATCTCTGCGTGAACTGTATCCTTACCAGTTGAAGCTGGCCTCCATTGACAATCTGCGTCAAGACGGCAAGTTTATGATCAACGACCAGATCCCAGAAGGCCAGGGCACTTTGAATGCCTTACTTGCCGAGTGTTTCGACATTTCGCATGAACTAAAAATGGAGTTCTATGAAAAGACTCCTGACCAAACGAAAGAGGACTCTGTAATGGTTGTTGGCACCAAAGCCCGTGAGGACAACTATGATTACAACAATAGCGAGGAAGACGATGAGGAGGATGGAGAAGCTGAAGCCGACGACGGAGAGAACGAAGGAAACAGCGATAATGATGACAATGGCTCGAGCTACTTGAATGACGCTAACACAAGCAGTAGAGAAGGGAGCAGCAGCAAGCTCACTAGACAATTCAAGCAGCTTTCGACGCTCGACGATGACGACGAGTATCATTCTTACCAAAATAGTATTGTTGAGTCGGAGGACGTGACTGATGTGGACGCCGCATGATACGCTGATCAGCGTGGCTAGAGCAGTTATGTAGTTAATTATTGGCTGCCGCTTTAGCGAAGATTCAGTCAGTCAGCGGTCAAGCCATACAAGCTATTCTGGCCAACAATCTTTTTTAACCCAAACAATCCACTATTAGCATTCAATCTAGAGTCGACAGCGCGACTCCGTCTCGCTGCACCGGAGCATTTATATTCATTGTCTCATTTTAAGTCAATACGCCTGCGACCATGGACTGGCGTCATTTTTATTACTTACTTTTTATGGTTTATGTACATATTACTGTGTCTTGCTGCGTCTACCTGTGTCTGTGTTATTGAGCTTGTGCCTGAGCTTGAGCTTGAGCTTGGGCCTGCTGCGCTTGTCTCTTTCTTCTCGAGGAAAAAGCGAGCAGCCCACCGCCGCTCTCTATGTCCTTGTCGCTGGCAGCCTCCACACGTCTCACACCCAGGGTACTGAAGTCGCCTTCTTTCTTTATTTTTTTGTCATGGGTGTGCGACGAGAAGCTCGAAGGGGTATTTACATGAGAAGAACGAAATGGGAGGGATGAATGAGAAGAGTGAGATGCATTGCTGGTTCCATTAACTCCGTTAGCTCCATAGCCATGGCCATTGCTATGGACTTCACTGCCTTCATTGACACCAACACCATTGATCGCGGCATTCTCATCCCTATGTCTGTACCTGTCCTTCTTGTATCTCGTGTGATGGCCATGGGTCTGGGGCGACGCACGCTTGTCCTTGTGCTCGGTCGTCATCTCCGAGTGTAGCTTGTACGTAACTAACTGGTTCTTTACCTTAGCCCCTGCAGAAATATCAACCCCTTTCCCCAGTAGCGTATCGCATTCGTTGATAATACGTATAAAGCAGTAGTAGTACCCTCTACGGCCCGTAAAGTGAGTAAGCAACACCTGATCCTGTCGTGACGTCAAATCGTCTACATCATTATTAGAGGGAATTGCATTATTTGGATCATTGAAATCATTTGTATAATTTGTGTTTCTCGATGTGGAGTCAACAGACTCGCTGGGGTCATGAATATCATTGCCATTACTGTCTTTTGGAAGCTTAGTCCCATTTGCGTGAAATGTTCCACTTTCATCTTCGCCTTCGCCCTCAATGCTCGTAGCAAGCTTTGCGAGTAGTCCATTGACGCGACGCTTCTCATCAGCCTCGTAAGCCTCTACATACTGGAACTTGTTCCAGATATAGAAGATACCGTTTCTGTTCCTGTAGCTAAACACCAATCCATTGAGATCGTCTTCTAGGTACTTCTGGAATATGTTATCATCATCAATGAGGCTACCTCCAAGGAGCTTGAGGAATAGTCTTTCAAACACAAGAATAGTTCTTTCTTCCTGTGAGTCACTATGATGTAAGTGATTAAAGCCAGACTCAGATACCTGGCCCCGCTCACTTGACTCTGCGCGCTCGTTTGCCTGCAACTTCAACAGCCATCGTCCTCCCTTCGCATTCTGCGGGTCTTCCCACACTGGATCAATGCCTGTCTTGAACACCATGAGCGTAGACCGCTTAGTCAGCACATCATCAATATAGGGGGCCAGCTCGTTGGCCGTAAGCCAGAGCTGCTCAACGGTGGTAATTTCGGATGTCTTTTGTGTTGGGTTTTCAATGCTGGTAAAAGTGAGCTTCTCTAATGCTGACAGGTAGTTATCCACCTTGTGGAAGTGGGCCTTTGACTGAGTGGTTGGCTGGGTGTCGCCTGGCTTAAACCATATAGTCCATGACGAGGGGAGTTTGTGTAAAGGGGAGCCCCTCACTGCACTTGCTGGTGCACTTGGTGTGTGTAGTGGTGCTATCTCTGTTTGTCTTGCTCCCGGCGTTGACTCTGCCTGGACCGAGGGAGACAAATTAGACAGTTCTGACAGCAGTGAGGAACTGGCTGTAGAGGGCAAGTCTAGCCCACCCAATCGGGCAGAGTTCTGCGCAGAACTCGCTGAAAGCGAGCTCGTGGGCAAGCTGAGGTCAAAAAACTTAGACCCGGCCATTGAACTGTATTACCCAGGTCGTCTTTTGCCTTGGGGTATTGTAATGGAAGAAATGCTTTCTTGTGAAAGATGCTGTTGGAGTAAAGTGAGGTGAATTTTTCTGGTTGGGCAGCGTGTAGGAAAAAGAGGAAACGAAAGCAAGCGGAGGCGTGACTGCGGGGCAGATTTAGCGCGAACTGCGAACTGGGGGACCTATTTTTCACGGAGCCTGAAAATGCCTCAAGTTGGCGGCACGCAGCTGTCGGCAGGAGTGATAGCGGAAGCACTGACTAACGTGGCCAAAAAGACGACACTGTTTTTGAGAACGCAAGTATGATAATAGGGGAAAGGAATTGTTAGTTTGGAGCTTGCGTCTACCCGCCAGTTTTTTTGCTCAAGATCTGCCGCTGTGCGCACTAGCGCGATGACGCTGTCAATTATTTCCCAAAACATATGTTTCAAGTTACTGATGTGTGTCATTTCAGTGATAGCGGCAGCTGTCACACCTAGCGTCTTTTCGTGTGTATTTTGACTATAGATATACAGAAGTATTTGTCTGTTGCTTGCATGTGAATTTAAAATGGTAATTGTCCGCAAAGTAATAGCTTTCCAATCTCTGCTTTTAACGAGACGACACCAGAGCTCTTAAGCAAATCAGTAGAACAAATTCGTAACTTATTAGAGGCCAAACGAAAAAATCAGGCAAGACGTCCAACAACTATCCTCCCTGAATGCGACACACAATAGTTGGCTCCATGTACTTAATTTGCAGAAAATTTAACTCTGTGTATTACTCTAAACACCACTGTACACATTAAAAATAGCATAAATATAGCACAAATCAACAACTTTTTAAAGAGCTCAAAAATAGCAGAAAAATCATACCGAGCTAAGCATCATCATAAAATCAAGTGGAACAGACTCACATGTCAAACTTGAGCCAATCTAGATCGTTCATGTCAACGACATTGTCTTCAGCAGAAACGAGATTCGTGTTCGAGACAGCCACAGCGTCATTCTCCTGCTTCATAAGCGTGACACTCTTGCTGAGACCCGAGGGTGTATTTGGCGATGTGATACTCGACATGTGCAGTTTATTAGGTCTAGATGATCCAGAAACACCAGAAAAGCCAGTGAATCCAGGACTGGTGAAGGAACTGGAATTCCCAAATCCACCAGCAGATGTCGTAGAACCAGCAGTACTATTAGCACTTGGGGATTGGGCAGAAGGTGATGTAAACTGCTGTTGCTGCTGGATTCCTCTTTTCATGTTTATCTCATGATAGTAGCTGGAGCTAAGCGAGCTGAGAGAATTGACTGAGTTTTGGCGAGACATTGTTGGAAGAGAAGACGCAAGAGAGGGGTGAGTGGAATAAGACGGGAGTCCATTCTGGAAGTTGTAATTCTGAGTTTGCGACTGTTGGTTGTGGTAGCTCTGATTCGACTCATTAGGTATCGTTACTGAGTTAAAGCTTGGGCTTGCTGCCGCAAAGTTCAACGGAGACTGCGCCTGAGGCGACGCTCCCTGACTGCGCCCAATTTTACTCTTTCGACGTTTGAACTGGTAAATCTCTTGAGGCTGTACGGACATCACAGGCTGAGAAGACTGAATAAGTTGAGAAGGATTGACAGATGGTGCTGGAGGGCCGGTCTGCTGGGCAATGCGCTGGTGTAGGGAAGGTGAGCCTGGAGTAGCAGCCAGTGGTGTACCAGGCTGGGAGCCGCGCGGCTTTGGCAAGATCGGCACATTTTTTGACTTAGCCTGAGTGGAAGGAGAAGCTGGTGAGTAGGCATGTGAACCAGGCATGCTAGAATGATTGCCGTGGCTGTTGCTATTACTGTTCAGCATGAACTGGCCAAAATTACCCCCATAGCTGTTGAACGAGAGACTGTGATGGCTCTGACCCAGACTACTGCCATTATTGTTGCCGAACCTTTCGTCATACGATTGGCTTTGAATAGGAACTGAACCAGCAGAACCCATAGAGGCCAAGGAGCCTACAGAGCCAGGAGGTGGATACACAGAGGTGTTGAATTTTTGCAGGTTCGTCGAGCTGCTTCTCTGTTTCTTCGAGTTTCGTTTCTTGATTACATCCGTCTTCAATGAAAGAGGACGCATAGTACCATGCAGCTTTTGGAATAATCCACAGGCATTGCAAAGCGTATTGCCTTGCCCATCTCTGCGCCAAAGGGGCGTCTTTGTCGTATGACAATTGTAGCATCGAGTAATCCCACCGGCCGTTGATGAGTTTGCAGGCAGGCTTGCAGGCCCATTTGCAACAGATGAGGAACTGCCAACGCTCATGACATTTGAGTCGACAGACGACATGGAGGTGGCAGTAGTAGCGGAAGTAGCAGACGAGGCCATCGATTGAGTGTGGCTGGAAATATTGTAATTAGCGCTGGTGTTGGCATTGATACTAGCAGCGCTCGCGCCACTATTTTGGCCAAGATAACCTGACCGCAAGGATGTATCTCGCGTTTGATTTATGATATCTCTAGGAGAGAGACTTTTCTTTCCCTCTTGCTGGCCTCTACCAGTCTCAAGCTGCTTAGCCTGTGCAATATCTCTCAGCCCTTTATCTTTTTGCTGCATGTACTTAACATCCTTCTCGAAATTTTTCTTGTAAAGGACATTAGTATTGCTTGAAGAGACACTGGGCGAGGACTTGTTTGGTATACCCAATAGGCTGCTTCTGTCATTATGACTATCGCTGCTCTTATTGTTTGTGGGCTCTACCCGCTGTGATTCTCGCTGCAGCTCCTGAAGCAAGGCAACGTCACACTCGTTCGAAAGAAGTTGGTCGTCCTTCAGCTCCAGCAGTTTGTCAAAGTCCAAGTCCAACTTCTGTTGAAATCTCAGTGTGTTAGAAAGCGGGCTCTCGTCAAGCGAGATGGGTGTGATATTCTGCTGTGAGGATGTGGACTGTGAAGATAGTTGATTGGTATGACTTGTATTATTAACTGCACTCGAGCTATCAACATCCATATCGCTGGAAAAGTTGTGCTTAGTGTTCTGTGAAGACTCATCGCTGGGAGGGGTGATCATGGACTCGCTCTTTGAGGTGCCGTTGCCAGCACTGCTAGACGAGCTACCGTCAGAATTAGGTTCCTTGGTCACCAGCGGTGGTGAAACACTTTGCACAGACGACGACAACGGCGTCAGGACAGAGTTGCCGCCGCAGTTAGTGCTTTCTCTAGAGCGGCTATCGGTGTCACCAGCCATAGCCCTGTTGTGTTGAAGCTTGATACACTCCTGTCTCAACGCCCGGTTATCTATACGCGGGTATAAAGCCAGGATGTTCTTAGCCGAGGCATATATGTCCCATATTGAATTCGCTTCCATAGCGACAAGTGGCAGATATGGCTGCTTGGCTATTGTGTATGTCGACGTGCGGTGACTGTGAGAATAGTTAAATCTGTAACTTTGCGGAAGACTGTTCTGTGGTGCGCCTGGTACTTGCTAATAGAGAACCTCTCTATGCAGATAGCTAGGTGGTAAGTCAGAGCCTGTTTTCACTCAATCCTGTGGTAAATATAACCTGCCTGACTCTATCGCAGTGACGTACTTCGTCTCCCTCGCTCTTTGAAAATCAAGTGCTTTTTATTTAATTATAATTTTTACCTCGCTGTGTCATTTCAGCATTTGCGCACGCACTACCGCGACAATATAAATGTTGTGGCCATGTGATGGAGACGTCATATATATCTACAACTATACAATTCACTAAGAGCTGACCTAACTAGAGCTCCTCTTTTACACTACTTTTTGAACTTTTCTTGGAGGCTGTGTTATCACTCCTTGCCTTTTTTGTCTTCTTGTTGTACTCCTTAAAGCTGCCAATCTTATTCGATCTCAGTAACTCTAGGATCTTCCCACGTCTGCTTAATGGCCCTTCGGAAGGGGTGTGAAACTGACTGATAAACGCCTCCATTTTGCTTTTAGAAAAAGCGGAGCCATCATATATAGCAGTTGTCGTGTTCTGCAAATAAAGGAGCTGTGGCAGGCTGAAGTCAGACCCAAGCTCAGGAAACACCTCAGTCAGCTTCCCTCTGGCAGGCTCACCCACTGACATCATCGCCACAGTTGTGGAATTGAGAAAATCCAACGCTACACTCTTGTAAACAGGGCTAGGCTGCCTCTTATCCGTCAGAAGCAACACCCTATCCTGTGCAGTATCGGTGACAAACTGTTCCAGCGACTTGGGTTTAACTACGGTGACGTAATTTTTCACTCTGCCCCTCAAGAAAGCAGTAAACTTGTCCAAGCTCCTTTCTCCCTGGTAAACCTCACTGGCGTGTTTTGTCCAACGCTGTTTAGCACTGCTATTGAGGTCAACCTTTGGAGGTCGGAACACTGTGATTGTGGGAAACCCTTGGACATGGTGTTCAGAACACAGTGGCTTGTTCTCGTCTTTATCGCAGTTAACAGCGGCAAATTGAGTGTACTCGTGAGCCTGTTTAGATGCTTTTTTGTACACTTTTTCAAACTCTAAGCAATATCTACACCAAGGGGCGTAAAATTTCACCACCGTTGTATAGTTCGTTCTATGGACCACGTCGTTAAAATTCTGTGGAGTCAGCTCGTAGATATGCTTTGCAGATCTGTAGAGATCTTGATTTTGGCTGGCTGTAGCCAGTGTTACCAGGCTCAGGAAACTTACAATGAAAGCCACAGTTCTGTTCACCATGTGTTTAAAACAAGTCTGGGTCGTTACAGCTTTTAGTTCGGGCGGTGTTTGGACGCCTGGAGCGGTTACACTTCATCGTAGTTAACTCCAGCTCATAGGATTTATAATTCACCCTGACACCTCTTATATAGAGCGCGCTCGATTTTTTTCACGTTCGCTAAAGTGAAGAGATGGAAAGCTCTCTAGCCTTACAATCAGTAAGCTACTTTCCGAAGACACAATATATATAGAGGAAAGGCCGTCATGATAACGAAATTCTTCACCAAGGTGACAGTTAAGTTTAATCCATTTGGTCCAGAGGGCAAGTCAGCCAGACTTTTTCTCTCACTTATTCCCCCCGCCATGAGAGGCCAGTGCATAGTTAACCTGAAAACTCTACCGAGAAACACAACAGACCAGCCAATTATCGAGGTCCAGTTTAAAGACAAGACAAAGCTGGAGGCCGATCCTTCAAAGCTGAGCATAGAAGATATGGGCAATCTTTTCGACAGGCACTCACGGAAGCTGCAATTCCAGGAGAATATTGATAAATTGTGAGGACGCTGGACTCGACTTATGCTACCTGTATATAATGTCTAACTAAATTTCAACATACCAGATGATGTTATTGAGCCTATAACAGTGGCTACACTTCTGAAGTGATCATTATATTTCTCAAATGTAGTGTAAATGAATTTCACACAAGTCTGATCAGGTTTGGTATGTCTTTTCACGACATTAAGAATTGTCGCAAGGTTATCTTTCTCGTAGAACATGCATAGTTCTGCATGCCTTTAAATTTTTTTATTTATCGCAGGCATACTAAATAATACCTCTTTCCTCTCTACTCCCAGCATGTCTCGTCCAAAGTTTTCCAAACGAGATGTCGTTGACAACTTTAACTCAGATTATGAAGAGGAGCTTGATAGAATACTGCAAGCCCAAAAAGAAGGCATTACTGTAAAGCCAAAATTGAAAAAAAAGCCAAAGTCTCAAGCGTTGAAACAGCGAGACACTTCTGATGATGAGATGGCTACGATCTCATTTGGGGCGCTCAGTTCTGCACAGAGGAAGTTGGACATGGAAGAACGTCAAGAGAAGAAAAACGCTGGTTGTGGTCTTGCTGAAGAGACGGTGCGTCGTTCTGATGTGTCTGACAACTCGGATGCTGACTCAGATGATGGTTTTTTTGAGGAGACCAGTAGGCCAGAGAAGGCTACTACCACTAAGAAAAACAAACACGCTCCTTCAGAGCAGTCCGCAAAGAGAAGGCCCGGAAAGATAAGGGAAATACCTGGGCTTTTAGAAGGTACTAAGTACAGTACGAGCTCGAAGTTCAGAGATATCAGATTTGACTCTGCTTATGGTAAAGCTGACGAGCGAGAGACTCGCAAGAACTACAAGTTTTTAGATGAGTATAGAGAAAAAGAAATCCAGGAGTTGGAGAGCCTGTTAAACGACCGTAAGCGAGTAGCACTTCTCGATGATGAGGAAAGGGAACAATTAGAATACAGACTGAAGTCAACCAAGTCGCGTTTGCATGCGCTCAAGAACAAAGACTTTGAGGAGAATGTTGTGCGGGACTACAAGAAGGAAACAGGCAGAGAGTTTATCAAGAACTCAGAGAAGAGAAAGCTGATCCAAGTCAAGAGGTTCGAGAGTATGAAGGGCAGGCAGAGAGAGAAGGTGATGGAGAGAAAGCGCAAGCGGAAGTTGGGTAAGGAAATGAGACAACTGGAGTTCCGTGGAGTGAGGGAGTGATGTGAATGGGCAACAGGATGCTTAGAGAACTATTCGCGTACTTTAAGAACGGTTCTGGTTGTATCCATTCATGTAATTTATACCTTTTTGTAGCATATGAATTAATGATATAGTGCATTAGAACGTGTAGTAGCGGGTTTCAAATGTCGTTGGGGCATTTTACGGACAGGCGATTGCTCGTCGCAGCTTGCCCAGCTAGCAAACTCAAGTATTAAATAGCACTAATATTGACATGCGATATATACATATGTCTATACCCCGCAAACCCCAGCAATCGACATGCACTCATAAGTCGCTTAGTGCTTGTTACCACCAGCTTTAGCACGCATAATCGTCTTGGTGCCTTACACTAAATCACAATGACATAATATGTTTTATGTAGCATACACATGACATTCCGCACCTCAGTGCTCCAGAATCGTCAGGTTTCCCGTCACAACAACGTTCTCCAAAATGGAGCCGTTAGGAATATCGATTCTCTGGCCCTCGGAGCACACAATAATAACAGTTCCCTTGAGCTGCACATTCTTGCCAAAATTCACGTTACCCGTCACGGTAAGGTGGTCCAGTTCAAGGATCTTGGGCATGTGGGGGATGCGAGCTTGGAAGTTCGACACTTTCTTGAAGTGAGAACCAAGCTTGATCAAAGGAGCACCTCCAAAACGTGCAGGATCTAACTTTAACGCACCGTGCTGTAAATAAAACAAGTCCGACTTGACTAGCAGTAAATCGGAGCAGGTCTTAACTGGTAAGAAACGTGATCTGGGGACAACGACACCGTGTGCGTTGGTAAAGTGTCTGATGGCAGCACCAACAGCTGTCTCCAGCTGCAGAACACTGAACTCGCTGTTACCCACGCTGATGGACTTTGTGTTGGGGATGATCTCCATCTCTAAGGCGTCCGATTCCACAAGTCTCTTGACAGCTCTCAAGTTGATCCACAAGTTGTTAGTGTTAAAATTCTTAAACTTCTTGATCGACTTGAACTCCTCTACATGGTCCTTGGGCACCTGGGCAATTTCTAGCAGCCTGATTTGACCATCGTAGTTAATCAAGGTACCACCCTTGACATCGGCACGGGTCTTATCAGTCAGTTCCATAATATATTCCGCGCCGGTCTCAACCATGTGATTGAGGATGCGGTTGTCGACAGTAGCGCCGAGGTTGTCTCCATTGGAAACAAACAAAATCTCTTTGCCTTGTTCTAGCAACACGTCGAGCTCACCAGATCTGATCAGACTCTCGAACAAGTCACCGTGGCCAGGAGGGTACCAGGCATCAAGTCTGTCGTCATAAGATTGAGGGACAGGCAGCAGAGAATCCTTGAAAATTCTGGGGAATCTGGACTGGTTAAAGCTGCGGATCTTGATGCGGTGGCCCTGGTACTTCTTTGTAATCAGCTGAGTATCAGCGTCGGTGTTGAATGAGTTCATCAAAAGCAAGGGCACGTCAGTGTCGAAGGTCTTGTTGAGGTACTCAATCTGTCTCACAGCAAGGTCCAAGAAAGACTGGCCGTCTCTAACCTCAATCACAGACTTTGGACCAACACATCCCATTGAGGTTCCCAGACCTCCGTTCAGCTTCAACACGGCAAGTTTCGACAGGTTCGAGTTGTCCTCCCCGAGCTTGTCGAGCGTTCTGTAGTCGACAACTTCGTCGGGAGTAGGTGAGCGGATACGGTCCCACTCCAGAGTAGTCCCGGACGCCTTGTCTGTAAGATAGCGACGGTATAAAGAGAAGAAACTATCCATCTCAGTCTCAAACTGCTCTCGTTTGGCCGGGTCAGTGGAATCAATCATCTTGTTGAGAGCATTGCGCATCTGCGACGCTGCAATCGAAGTGGTGGTGTTTTCAAACGCATAGGTGGACTGCGACTTATTGTGTTTCTTAGGCGAGGTGGAACTCATGGTTGCAAGTTAAGTGGAGCAAATACGGTGAAGAGCAAAAGCAGAGAACAACAGGAAGAAAGAAAGAAGAACTAAAAATATACAAAAGGTAGTTGCAACGAGGAACAAAAGCCGTGCTGTTTTGCTTGCGCATTGCACAAAGTCCCCAAACTGGAATTTGCGGCATAGGTAGTGTGCGACGCGTGGTGCAAAATTAGGAGTGCGAGAATAGAATTAGCGAGAAGGCTGCCATATGTCTGCGAGAGTGAGAGGTGTGCAGGGACTGCATAACCGTGCTTACTGTTACGACATCGTTAGTGACTTGTACCTACATTTAATAACGACAAACTGTTCCTTGCGGTAGTAGCAACTATCGTCAAGCTATTGATTGCTCGGTTTTAATTGTACTGCTTGGACCCTGCGTGGCTGCATTACGGTGGGGTGACCCTGCGAAATATTTCACTATTTTGCTTCGCTACCGCATATCGGTATAAAGTGTAATCGAGGCATTGATCGCAATTGAGTTTACTGAGTGTCTTAGGACCTCGAAGAGTCAGCGGTAGAGTGAAGTGCTGCTGCCTAGTAGCTCTAAATCGTGTATAATGGAAAGTCTTCTGGCAGATTGTAGTCCATCTATCGGCAGCCAAGCAATATGTCAAATATACTTTTTCCCTTCTGCGTATTACTAGCTTCCAACACCTATTCGTTGATCAACCTTTCCTCCTTATTAATTCAGGCATCTAATTATATTATTACAGCTATTGCACAACACAACTTTAAATATCACGTGACATCGCCGCCATTCTAACGTCTAGGTAGGAATTTCAACTTCCTCGGACTCCATAGCTTCCTCTATAAAAGCCTTTCTCCTCAGATGCACCTCTTGCGTTCTGATGTAATACACCATAGCGAACCCAAACACCAGCGTCAGACTCACCAGGAACAAATTCATAGGAGTCGGGTTCATGCCAAATGTCTCGTGCGTTAAGTAGTCTAGATACGTTTGAGACATGTTCCACAATCCCGAGAAGCAGATGATAGCCCCGTACACAGTACCAAAAGTCCTATAACCAAACACCTTGGCGCAGAAGTCGCTCACCGCAGTGTAGTAAAATGGTCTGTAGACAACAAGAAGACATATACCCAAGTATGCCATAAACTGTAGAGGAACCAGTCCAGCTATTCCAATCAAAAGAGACACTACCAGCAGAATAATCAATACGCTCATCGTCGTTAGGTTGTCTAAGATCGCTCCTACAAAGGGTATCGACAGGATACCACCAATGGGCAAGGCAAGATCAAAAAACTTGTTGATCTTCGTGGCTATCTCGACAGACTGGAAAAGATACTCCTCTTGCGACTCGATAGTCGCTACAAAATAGTTAATTCTAAGCATCTGGATCGTCGTAAAGAGCGCCATCAAGTAAAACCAGGGGGTTTTCAGCTGCTGTACGACAGAATAATCGTGTAACACACCAAATAAGCCTCCTGACTTGGTAGTCAGTCGCTTATCAGCCATCTCTTCAAACACAGACTTGACTGACTTCATAGAGTTCCTTCGGCTGCCTTGCGACAAGCGTGAACGTGTCCTTGTTAACTGGGCAACTTCTTCTGCAGGGTAACGTTCATCATTAGGGTCAATAGGTGCGCCTGTTTCATCTATTCCCGACTCACCAATTTTCACCAAGGTGGCCACAGTCTTGTAGGACTCTTTGGGCATGATGGTCAGTTGACACACGAAAATGAAGACAGGCACAACAAGATAATACGTAAAAAACTTACGCAGCGTCAAATCGTGAACGTAATCGTTTTGAAAGACTATGCGGTAGAGCAGGAACAAGGCACTCGAGCTGTCAAAGGCACCAGTCAGAAGAGCAAGGACTAAGCCAGAGTGTCCGGGGAAAGAGTTGGCCAGCTGGAAGCAACTGATAAAGACATATGGGCCACCAAATGCAAGAAGCACATAGCCAGCCAGGTAGCCGTCAAAAAGTGTAATGACATCTGCAGAACGCAGTATTAGACTGGCCGCCATAATGAATGCACTGCCCAAAACACCAGTGATTCTAGGTCCAAAATTATCCAGTATATGCCCAACGACCAGCGCAGTAGCGTTGGTAATGACGGCAGCCATTGTGAACATATAGTTTAATTTCAAATCCTGCTCTGAGCACAAATCTGGGCCCTCACAAAGCTCGTGGTATACGCCCTGTGCGATAAGCACAGGCTTCAGCGCCGCAAAACCAAACACCGGTCCGGCAGCCACTAAGCACCATGCGATCGCACAGGCGACTTGGACGATTCGCTTTTTAAAGGACGGGAGCTCTTCATTGGCATGGATTCCTAGTAATGGTGCCGACTCACTCATTGTGTTGCAGAAGAAATGAGCATATGAAACAGCAAGAGGAAGGCAAGTTGCTGCAGCTTATAGACTCCTATCAAAAAATTCAGTGGAAGGTTGACTAATGCGGAAATTTTTATAGACGGTGGTTAGACGCATGCAGAACAGGTAGAGATAAGGATGGGCGGGAGGTGTGCTCGGTGTTCTGCGAGAGACACATTGTGACAAGTGAATTGTCGCGGGTGCTCAAGCAGGCCCTATTCGTTTTTGACCTCACAATAGCGCACTATCTCTGTTATTATCTCTATCAACCCGACTATAAAACTATATAGCTATGAACATCAGGCAGTGCCCAACTTATCAATTTGGTCGGCCAGCTTTGCAAGCTCGTCCTTGTCCGTCTGCTCCTGGGAACTCTTCTCCTTATTCTCCGGCTTTGGCTCCCCATTTGTAGACTCATCGTCCTCCTTAGGCTCCATTACATTCAACACCCAGCCAACTTCTTTCTGCACCAGGTCCTTCGAGTTGGGCACAAAATGCCCGCCCGGATGCTTCAGGATAGTGGCGTCGTCACACAGGTCTGCAAATGCCTGAGATCTGTCGTTCGAGACTAGCGTGTCTAGTTCTCCATACAGGTGTAAAGTGGGCTTGGTAATCCTCTGGTCGTAAAAGTACTGGTACTTTTGAGCCTTGATCTTAAACCCCGAATAGAAAATGCCAAACTTGAGCTCATCAGAAACATCTTTACCAATAATCTTTGAGTACTGGTTCATAGCAACACCAGCCAAACCAGCTCCCTGGCTGAAGCCTAGAATACCTACGAAGGGTCCCTTCTCTTCATATGCGGCCTTGATGGAGTCAAACGCAGGCTGAATATTAAAATCCTCGGTGGTGTAAAACCAGCCTCTATAGTTGGGATCCTCTGTGTCACTTGCACCTAAGCTAGAAGCATCAAAAGGCAAGTCGGCTGCGGTTAGTTTGATAGGAGCATCGATAAAGACAGTGTGATAGCCTACTTTTTTCAAGGCTTTACGCACACCCGATGCCTTGGCAGAAAATGTGCTTCCGTTCTGAGCAAATCCGTGCAAACACAAAATGACACCTTTAATAGGTACTGGTGAGTTCTTTGGAGCCATTTTAGGGGGTGTTAGGGGTGTAAAGTGGAAGAGGAAAGTTTTCGGTCTTAAGAACAGAGACACGCACTTTTACAAGAGGTGAAAAGTCTAGATATATGCGGTGTAAAGAAGAATTATTAAACTTTTAACTCTTTTTTTTATAGTGAGCCTACAGCTAGATGGTGCAGGGATGATCGATTTAATGGGCCGATCTGTACCTGCCAACACTGTGGCTTGCAAAACCTTATGGTGTACGGATTGTAAGTAATTGCCATATTGCTTAAAAATTAAATTGTTTACATAGAAAAGGGATGGACAGTATTTAAGAGCTAGATATTCAACCGATATTGACCCACCGAACATAACAAATTACGCAATGTCAGCTATAAGACGTTCATTGATTGCATTAACGAGGCAGACTTTGCTCAGACCGAGCCAGCCTTTGAGGTTCTACACCTCAATCCGCTGCGTAAGACCTACTGTCGTACCATGCAAACCTACCTCTCTTTTTGTAAGAAAATACAGTGTGATAGAGGAGGAACAAGCAGCTGAGGTGGTTGACTTTTCCAAGATGAAATCTCTTGCGGCTGAGGCGGCAAAGAACGACAATTTGGTTATCGTTGACGTCAGAGAACCAGAAGAGTATGCCGAGGGATACATTCCCAATGCGGTGAACATCCCTTGCAAGTCTCACCCAGGTGCACTGGGACTCTCAGATGAAGAATTCGAGTTGAAATTAGGATTTCCTAAGCCTTCACCTGATAAGACACTAGTGTTTTATTGCCTTGGAGGAGTCAGATCTACCATCTCAGAAGAGCTGGCTGAGACTTTTGGATACAAGCACAGACTAAACTACGTGGGTTCATGGGACGATTGGGTTAAGCATAACGGCGAAATAGTTAAAAATAAAGCAGCTAATTAAAAAAAAAGGTGGTATAAAGTGATGGAGCACGTGCTCGTGTGATCTAAACTCATTGATCCACATTTCATATCGATTCTAAATAGCTCACATCATCTTTTGTAAGGTCTATAAGTAAAGGGTTTGTTAAACCGCTCTTGGATTTGATCCAGCTTTCAAATATTATTGGCACCGACGAGTTATATTTCCTAGATATTGTTTCCAACTTTTGCACTATGGGTATGGCGCCCTGTTCGCGTTGTGATCTTGGGGCACTGAGGGCAGCAGATGAGAAATTGGTGACGTCACTGACATCACTTACATCACTCACCAACTTGAAATTAGAGTTTCTTATTTGTGGCCTACGTGCGTTGGCTGGGATTGTGTAGTGTGGCTGGTTCTGGATTCTAGAGTTAAATATACTCTCTGAGACCTCATCAGGCAGTCTCTGCAAGAGCTGTGTGTTCACAGGTTTAAAGGCAACCATGTTGGAGTTGTCACCGAAGGACCTCCGGAGTGTACAGCAATTAGCAAACTTAGATATATTCTGGGACGATCTAATCATAGACATATTAGGGAGATATTCGTTTGAAGAAGTTGACGTAGCTGTGTAAATGGTAATTGTTATGGGCTCCCTAACTTAAGCTTGTGTTGTACTTAAGTTGTATGACCTTGTATGAAAAATTAAAAAAAGTAGCAGACTATGAAACATAAGAAAATTCTCTCGTTTATATAGACATTAGAAAAATGTGTCATAGTTGCTGATGACAAACCTTTATTTGAGTCTGCCACATAAAATTCGGAGATTAGATAAGCCCCAAAAAAAATTGAGTATTACAAATTAGAAATTAGGTGAGCTTGGTTTTAGATGCGCAATATTTTTGTTGGCTTTGTAATCCAATTTTTTTTTTCTTTTGCTGCGGAAGCAGCTGCTAAGGCAGCCAGGCTAGTGCGCTACCCACCGAGTCTTATACAAGACATGAGATCACTCCGGTGGACCTGAGTCTTCATCGGCTAAAATTCTACTGAGTATCAAGGCACTCGGAAGCCGGTTTCTATTTGCCCGAGAGATCAACCGACTTCTGCAATATGCATTACCTCGTTTAGCTCGAACGTTCCAAAATATGCAAAGAAAACACGCGAGAAAGTTATCTCCGCACCTTATGCCAGGCTGTGCTAAAGCTCAAAGCTTACACGTAATGAAATAGCGCAATTGGCTCAGCCACTAGCAGGAATTGAAGACTCGGTCGTGAAGTCAAGTTGTATAGCTACAAGTAGCCACTTGTCCTTTATTTCTCATAAGTAATCCTCTCGGTCATTTGCTACAATTGAATGAAAATAATTATCTTTTTCTTGATTATATAATCACGACCAGACCCCGCGTCTCCGAATAAACCGAGTGACCGCAGCTCCGGAGTAAGACCCACGGCCGAAAAGAACTAACTTCACATTACCCCGGTGAGACGTAATAACTGCAGAACTTCACCGAGAGGCTGAGGGTCTTCTGCTTTCTTCGCGTAAAATTGATTTAGCCGGTATTGCAAGCTCTTTTGACTCAGGAATACAGATTGGTTTCCCTAATTATTCTACGTAGTGCGGCCTCCAGAGTCGCAAAATTTAATATCACCTTGGTTTTCTCCTAAGCCAGCATTATACCCCTCAACTAGTCACACGCAAGCCTTACTTTGTATTCACACTTTTTATCGCATATAAAATCTTTGCACCACAACAAACCCTGTCTCGGGAAATGAATTTTCTTATCGCTGCTCTGTTACACAATGAAGCATAGGTAACATCCCTGCTGCAGGCCTGCAATATGCTCGAATCAAAGAAGAAGAAGACAAGAAGTAGAAATGGGTGCCGGGCATGTAAAAAGGCAAAGGTGAAGTGTGATGAGGCAAAGCCTACATGCTCCAACTGCCTCAAATTCAATAGGCAATGCGATTATTCTGTGACGCTAGTTTGGGGAGGAAGGCCGTACAAGACCCCGAAAGTTGAGAAGTTGAACCCAGTACCTCGATTAATGGAGGCTAAGGTGAAGAAAGAAGTCATTGCACACGAGCTCAGCATCAAAAAAGAGGTTTTGGATCAAACTGTACATACTACCCAACCTGATTATAAACAAAGTGAACTTGTGCATACTCCCCAACAGCTCCCGATCATACAATCACCGGTTGTAGAGCTACAACCGCATCAAAACGATCAAATTATAGACAATCTCCCAGAAATAGACAATTACAATGCTGCTTCGAGCACGCTAGAGAACCTGCTCAGCGAAGACGTCTTCAAGAAGCCATTAATGAATTTTGATCTAGACCTGGATCCAGAGTTGCAACTCGATTTCACAGCACTGTCCCCTGCCTCAAATAAATCTTTTGCAGATGTTATGGGCGAATATTCAGAAGACATCATCAGAACCGAAGCTCTTATACCCAAAACAGTCACACTTATACCCTCTCTTCCCTTGCGCCATACTAAACCCTACTCTCCGCTAGACGAAGATGTCGAGAATAAAATTTTCAGTGAAAGATACAGGATGTATGCTAATGTTACAGGTGGTGTCTCAGATGCCGTCTCCCCGACCGTCTCCGTTTCTCTTTCTACATCATCCAGTGAAGACGACTTTGAGAGAATTCCCAGAGGAATTCTACCACTGCCTGACATTCTCCTCAATGTGCCATACTACTACGAAAGCTTCCAGTTCTACCTCAACACTACATCTGAAGTCTTAATACCTGTTCCCTCTGAAATATACGAAAATCCTTTCAAAGAAGTGCTTCCGAAATTGGCAATGTCTCACGATATCATCATGTCTATTCTGATTGCCTTTGGTATTTCACATAAGTGCTTCTTACTAAAGGAGCCCGAACCAAAAGAGCTACTGCACCAACTGATCAGTAGGACTATGAAAGAGCTGTTGATTTTATTACAGAATGAGGAAACGGCAACGAGCGACTTGACGTTAAGCGTCGTCATGCTTCTTAGCTCGTACACTGGTGTTGCTTTCAAAGGAGACAAATGGAGGGTCCATTTGAAAGGTGCTAAGCAAATTCTTCTTATGCGTGGGTATAAAAAGCCATTTGCCAGACTGGTGGAGGATATAAAGAACGACAGAAACGATATCCAAACTGAGCTACAAAGATCAAAACTAGTGTTTTTGCTGGTGCGATGGTATGCCTTTTTAGACGTGTTGGCATTTCTGGCCTCTCCGTTGGACCCTAGTCTTGAAACAGTTGAACGTTTTGCACAAGACAGTTCTTCATTGTATGCAGACTTGGACTTAGGTGACTCTATAGATTATCAAGTGGAAGAGGCGTCGGAACAGCTTTTCATCACTGAGTCCTTCTTAGACGTTGATTACTTCCTCGGGTTCAATATCAAGTTTTTGCCCCTATATTCTGAGATTATTGAACTCATCAAAAAAACAAACGTTGTTAAACACCATAATCAGTTGACCGCATCAGAATTCACTCTGCATCCATACTTAATTACTAGGTCTCTGGAAGTTATCAAGAGCTTCAAGAAATTAGACAAGTTTAGTGAACAAATTGACCCCGAATCTCTAGTTGCTAATGACGACTACAAAACTAGAATAAACACAATTCTTGCTTCAAACCATGTATTTGCTATTATGGGGCAAATCTCGGTGTATCGTCGCGTCTTGCACCTTCCTAGACACTCGTCTATTATTCAAGAGTTATGCCATGACGCCATGGTAGCCCTGGACAATCATATTCCGATAGGCTCGTCTGCGGCCCAGTGTGCACTATTTGCCACATTTGCAATTGCTGCTGAGATGCTGGACCCTCAAGGTCGCCAGTTTTATGAAGAAAGACTACAATTTCTCATGATGAAAGCGAGCCCTGGCGCATCTGTTGGGCTAGACATATTACACCGGGTGTGGCATGAAGGAGTGAACTGGTACGATATTTTCCCTAAAGAGAAAAAGACTCATTTCATATTTATGTAAGAGCAATACAACATAGGTTTATACATCTAGATGGAAGGATGCCTTTTTGTTTGGGGTCCTCTTTTTGTGCTTTAGATGCTTCAATTCCTCTAGCTTTTGGTTAAGACCTTCGACTTTCTTCAGTTTGTTTTCAATTTCAAAAAGCTCGTCATGTCTTGCTAACCTTAATTCTGGATCAAACTTATAAAACCTTGCTTCCCCCTTACCATTAAAGTTTAAAATGTGACTGTGAAATTTCCAAAGAGATGTTCTGTGGCAGACGGAAATCACCGTGATTCCACACTCTTCTATGGCATATCTATAACACTCCTGTTCTAGTTCTGGAGATATGGAGGAAGTACATTCGTCAAGAACGGCAAACTTTGGCTGATGATAATACAATCTAGCCAAGGCCAATCTCTGCTGCTCTCCGATACTCAAAACATCAGGCCATTTTCTTGTAACATCAAGTGGCGAGTCTGGAATAGACTCAAAATCTAGCTCCATAGACTTTTTTTTGTTACTAATCTTGTTGTCCAAGGCATCTTGAATGATATTTGCACAATCTGCAAACAGATGGTCCAGCCGAACAATCTCTAATAGCTGAGCAAGATAATCGTTATCCTTAACTATCACGCTGTCGTCATTTTGCTTCTGAAGCCTTGCTTGTGCAAGTTTCTTCTCAAAAGTGCTCAGCGAGTCGGGATATATGATTTGCTCTTTCAGTGTACCTATCATCAAGTAAGCTCTCTGCGGCAAATAAAACAGATCGTCCTTTGAATAAGGAATGATCAAAGTTCCCGGATTCCTCACGGGCCATAGCCCTCCTAGAATTCTAAAGAGGGAAGATTTTCCGCAGCCGTTGGGCCCAATAATCAGCAGGTTTTGACCGGATTTGATCGAAAAGCTCAAATTCTCAACCAAAACATTACCCGTTGGTGTAACCAAGGGTATATGATCAAAAGTGATTTCGTCACCATACTCTATGTTTGCCCCAGTAATCAATGGCTTCTCTACTTGATCAAGTTGCAATACCTGTCTGTCAACAATTACCGCAGACTCTTCGTTGGGACTGTTCCCATATGCTGAGGAAATTGTTTGTGTTGATTGTTCGCTATTGATTTCCGTCAACACGTCCAAAAACTCCCTCAGCTTGTTAGAGTAACCGATAAGATTTTGTATATTCTTTTTCGACTGTATCAATTTACCCAAAGAACTTGAACCCGAAAGCAGAAGTCTTCTGTTGGTAATAAACTCAGCAGAAATATGACCCAACTCTTTGTCATTCAAATGGAAATTGTTGGCGTAAGCCGTCGAAAAAATGGGGATAGCACATAAGCCCAAACCAGATGCTCCCCATACATATTTGACTATAAAACTCATTGCGAAGTCATAGACAGCCATCCTACGCAACTCTAACCTCTTGAACCTCTCTAATTCAAAGTAGTGATAATCGAGCATATCTATTTCCCTCCTGTGGCCCTTTGCTAATGCAATCTCTTCGTTATCTGTTATAACCTTCGAGTGGTACATGTGAAACTTGTTCTCAAGAGCATTGTTGGTTAACGAAAACTTCGTAAAGTTGGGAGTAAAAATCTTCAACACCCATGAGGAGATATGCGTGATCAGTGCTAAGGAGACCACACCCTCAGCTGTATTTCCTTCTGTCTTGGATAACTGGTTTGCGCAAAGAAGGATATCAAGGGTGGGTTTCATCAACTGAGATGGCAAAGAGCTTAAAGATTCGGAAAATTGCTCAACAATGGTGGTGATTCTCTGGTTGGGGTCCTCAATAGTGGTATGGGTATCATCCTCTGACAACTTTGATCTATTTATCAATTGGTACAAGGTACTGTTACCATTGTCAGGTAGATATTGGTCCAGAAGAATGTTTGTAAAATTCAGTCTAATGAAACGAGACAGATTCCTCTGCGAAAGAGACAATAGCGAGTTGGTTAGAGCGGCTGGGATGCCCAGGAGCATCCAAATTCCAATATTTCTAAAGAAAATCCTGTACTTTCTTGAAATCAACGATGACACAATCTTTCCGTCTAACGATGCAACTCTCAAAGTCAGTAATGCCCTTATAATTAACAGTAGAATTTGTGCTGTGAAGTAAAACAGTATAGGCTTCACCGTGTTGCTGGTATAGTCCAAAGACTTGAGAAGCATAACGATGCTACTATTGTGAATCTTTCCAAGTTTATACTTGACATTAGCCCATATGCTTTTGCTTTTTGTTTGCAGCTGTTGCTGTTGGTCTTTCTGTTCCTTTTGAGTCACCTTTGCTTTCCGTTTATCCCTCGAGCCATCTGACGAGAAGGTCAAAAACAAGAGCACTATATAGCACACTCGCAGTATTCCTGTTCGTCTTTTTTGGTATACTCGCAAGAGACTGCGGAGCACCGGCACAGCAGATCCCAACTGGGATTTATGCTGCAACGCAAGAACCATGATATGTACAAAATAGCGCTAGTGGAATGATGTTTGTTACTCTCACAAGTTCAATTCGAAATGGCAGATTTCTTGCTTATATACAAAAAGTACATGTGATCTTAAATGTGGGGCATGACATAAGTTGCGATTACATAATCGAAAGAGCGAGAGTGCATGTGACGGGAGAAAAGTGGTGTGGGGATGTCGTGGTCATGCGATTAATTATACGGTTAGACTGCAGACCAGAGGGAGATATCACTTTGAAGCAGGCAACAGATACTTGTGTTGCTCAGAAAGCCATGCAAAATCTATCCAATAACAGAATAACGAATTACTGAAATTCAATTCGTTAGCCTTAGCAAAGTACAGCGTCAATCAACATAAAAGCGACTTTTGTGAGGAAAGTTGCTGCTGTTCCAATCGATACTGCTGTAGGTTTCTCTGTTCCATTCTCCTGGCCGGTAAAACTTTAGCAAAGGCCCAGCCATACTTAAACCCTACTTCATGCGCAAAAATTTCACCCAGTCCTAGCATCATTCCGTTGATGAAGGGAAGCACTAAGTTGATTCCACATCTCGCGAGGAAGGAAAAGACGCCTGTAGACTGAGACTCTGTCGTGGCCACCTGGTCCTCGACTTGTTGTAGCAGGGGGTGCTCTTTTGCGCTGCTTGTTTCAACTGGGGAAGAGATGTCAGTAGGCTCTGAGGACTCGACGGGAGAGTCCGTCACGTTTTTGGCCTCATTCAAAGTTTGCTTTATATCATCGTATTCCTGGGGGGTAATGTCTTGCTCTACTTGGCTACCCACAGTGGCCAAATCCTGAGTCAGCTGTGTGATTGCATCTATTCCTGTTTCCATTATTGCGTGTATTGGATCAAATGTGTTGATTAAGTTAAGCCCTTTAATGCACAACTACTGCCTCTTTCACAATTTTATGTCCTTTAGCGGCACTATCTAGCGCGACTATTTTTTTTAGTCATTTTCCCCGGTTTCGTTGCGTCGTCCGAAAAACCGAGACAGAAAAAAGGCGAAATTCGTAGAAAGTGAGTGATAAGCCCCAGAAGATAGCACAGAAAGAACCAGCTTTTGCCGATTGTTTGAGTAGCTGCGTGGGTAATTGACTTTTCTGATTTGACGGACGTTGTTGTTGCCTCTTATTACATCCACGTTTTACTAAAGACTGAATTTTTCAGCGCAGGCTTACTCCCACATCTGTCTCCTCCACGCAATAGCGGAAAGACAAAGTTAGTTCTCTTAGCGAGATCTAATACTTTGTTGGCTTACCATGTCTTTTGAGGATAACCTTATCTATCAAGAAAGCAGCGACAACCATCACCTACTTGATGAGTACGACTCACACCATGACGAGAATGAAGCGAGCGTCGTAGGCAGGGCCCTCACTGCCATAGTCGACATTGGGTCGAACGGCATTCGTTTTTCCATCTCCTCCAAAGCACCCCATCATGCGAGAATCATGCCCTGTGTGTTCAAGGACCGGCTCGGGATTTCCCTATTTGACGCCCAGCTGCCGGATAGTGCCAGTGCGAACTCAGAGATGAAGAAGCCGATCCCAGAGGACGCCATTTCGGAGATTTGCCTTGCCATGAAAAGATTCAAATGGATTTGCGAAGATTTCGGCGTACCTCCTAATGGAGTGAAGGTTGTGGCCACTGAGGCTACGAGAGAAGCTTCAAACTCAAAAGAGTTCAGAGACACTATATACCAAACAACGGGCTGGAAGGTCGATTTGCTGAGCAAAGAGGAAGAGGGTAAGACCGGAGCGTACGGAGTAGCATCTTCTTTTCACGATATCTCTGGTCTGTTTATGGACTTGGGAGGCGGCAGCTCACAGATCAGCTGGATAAGTGCGCGCAACGGCAAGATCAACATCTCGGAGTTCCCTGTCTCACTTCCTTATGGAGCAGCTGCGCTGACTCACAGGCTAACATTCGAAGACCCTAAGGACTTATTTTACGAGGTCAAAAAGTCCTACGAGATGGCGCTGGAGAAGATCAACTTGCCACAAGAGTTGATTGACGAGGCAAACAAGAACGGTGGATTTAGACTGTTCGTATGCGGAGGTGGCTGGAGAGGGCTTGGCCATCTGATCATTGCCCAAAACAAGGACTACCCGATCCAGACAATCATCAACGGATTCTCTACAACTTTCGATACCGTACAGAAGATGGCAAACTACCTTTTATTAAAGGGTGAAATACCAAAGGCAAGCACTAATGATAAGCTTTTCAGAGTCAGTGCAAGAAGAGAAGCCCAGCTGCCCGCAGTAGGGCTCTTGATATCAGCAGCATTTGAGTCGCTACCCAAAATCAAGTCTGTGCATTTTAGTGAAGGCGGTGTGAGAGAAGGTGTACTTTACTCGATGATTCCGAACTCAATCAAGATTGAAGACCCCATAATAACGGCAACTAGACCTTATGCTCCGTTATTATCTGATAAATATGGCGAGTTACTGAAAACGGGATTGCCTCCAGGTGGAGTTGTGCCCGAGGAGGTGACGTTGCGAGTGATTCCAGCACTTTGCAACATCGCTTTTGTACACTGTTCGTATCCCAAAGAATTGCAGCCAACGGCTTCCCTGCATGTGGCTACGACTGGAATAATAGCTGGTTCTCATGGATTGTCGCACAAAATTCGTGCACTGATAGGTATAGCTTGCTGCGAGCGTTGGGGAGCAGATATTCCGCCTTCGGAGGAGATTTATTACGCAAAACTCGAAAAGATGGTTTTGGGAGCAGATCCCGATAACGGTCAGAAGTTACTATACTGGACCAAATACTGCGGTAAGATGATGCACGTGATATGCGGTATCCATCCCGGAGGTAATATCAGGCCTGGATCCCTACTGTTTCAAGTGAGAAAGAACGTGATTGAGTCGAACGCCAACTCGGATGTGAACATGACAGAAGACGTGCAAAATAATGCTTATACTGCAGCACCGGCGTCTCAGGGGACTTCGACTCATAACGAGGTGCTTGTTATCTTACCGTCTGACGATGACGTGAAGTACAGCTACTCGGTGAGGAGCAGAATTGTAGGGTTGCAAAAGAAAATCAGAAAATTAAACAAGTCCTATAATGGTGCTGAAAGAGTACGTGTGATTGTGCAGTACCACGGCGTCAACAATTTATGAGGGTTAGACCGTTAACGACAAACACGAAAGGTGATAATGTGATGAAAGAGTATTTATTGTATAATTAAATGACACTAGCTTCAACTAGAGCGCGACTATGGCCTGTGTTTATCAGAGAGACTTACACCATACCACCCGGTTTGCAAGTGCAGATTAGGTATTTGTAGCCCCATCGATACGTCTAAAATTAATTGTCGCGTTTTCCTGTCGCGACATTCTGAGCAGCGCACGTGCCTAAGATGCAGGTCCATGAGGTGCATATTGCATGGAATTCTGGATGCCGATGCAGCTTTGACCTGATTTCACTCAGTTCATACCACCACTTCCTCCTGCTTCTTGAGCAACAGGCGCTACCGTCAAGTCATCTAACATGCTATTTGGTGTTAAGCTCCAGAACGAGGTGTACCCGCCCTGGCGAGAGTACTATATCAATTACGATGCCTTGAAGAGGGCATTGAAGGAAAACGTCATCCCAATGTCAGACTCTCTAGAGGCAGTATGGGGAGAGAAAGACGAGGCCAATTTTGCCTCTATGCTCGACAAAGAGCTGGAGAAGGTCTATTCATTTCAAATCTCTAAGTACAAGGAGCTGGATGCCGAGATTGCAAAACTTGAGCTACAAAGTGAACACTATTTAGAGGAAGTAGCACAGAACAAAACTCCGGTATCATTTGATACTAATGCCTTTCAGAGCAAGCTGGAGGAGTTGTTAGCGTTGGCTAACGAGCTAGACCACTTTGCCCGTTTGAATTTCACGGGCTTCGTCAAGATTGTCAAGAAGCATGATAGACTTCACAAAGGATACTCCGTTAAAGCTCTGCTCAATGTTAGGATGAAAGAGCTCCCGGTTAATAAGATCAGCGAAGACACCTCACCCTACTTGTTCAGGATATCGACTCTTTACTCATTTGCACGTGATAACCTTCTTAGTACGTCCGCTTTGTCAACTTCGCTAACAAACTCGATGCAGAAACTGTCCTCCTCTGGGAAGCTGTCGTCTACGCCCAATGCCTCTCTCAGCGGGGCATCCATAAGCTCTAAACCAAACGGCTACAAAGTGCTCAAGTTCTGGATCCATCCGGACAATCTGATGGAAATCAAGACAACTATTTTAAGACATCTTCCTGTGCTTATCTATAACAATTCTCAGGACGACGATGATGACGAGTACACGACAGATCCTACAATTACCTCACTGTACTTTGACAACAGGCACTTTGAGCTATACAACAACAAGCTGTTGAAAAACCTCAATAAGATGCCCAGTTTGCGTATTAAGTGGTCTGGCAGACTTTCTGAGCAGAGCGAGATCGTTGTAGAGAAGAAGAATTTTGATTACGACACTGGTACCTCGGCTGACGTGAGACTGCCTCTGAAGGAGAAGTACTTAGACTCTTTTTTGTTTGCCAACAGCGGTGAAGATGAGCAGCAGCGCGTTGACTTGGGACTGAAGCGTCAATCGACGAAGGGCAAGCTTACTTGCGAAAAGTTTGTCAAAAAGCTTGAAAAGAGAGGCTACCAAAAGGACACCATTGATAAGTTGGCGTCAAACTTCAAGGAACTGAAAGATTTCATTGAAACTTACGATTTGCAACCAACATTGCGTGTCATCCACACGAGAACAGCTTTCCAGATACCTGGAGACGACAGAGTCAGGATTACAATCGACTCTGATATTCTGTTCATCAGAGAGGACTCGTTTGATTCTGACAGACCTATTAGGCCTCTGACTCACTGGCACAGAGACGATATTGACTCAGGAATTGAAAACCCCTATTCTTTGCTGCGCAAGGGAGAGTTCTCTAAATTCCCCTACTCTGTGATGGAGATTAAGGTGAACAACTCCATCTTCAATAACCAGGCATCAAAGACTTTGAGCTGGATTAACGAAGTGGCTACCAGCCACCTGGTGAAGGAGGTGCCGAATTTCTCGAAATTCATTCAAGGTATTTCTGCCCTATACACAGAGGATGATAATTTGGATATTCTGCCTTTCTGGATCCCCGAACTTGAGTTGGATATCAGGCGAAACCCAGAACAAGCCTACAATGATACAAAGCATCGCATCCAAAAGCAGCAGAAGCAGGACGAGGTTTTGAAGAACTTGAAAAGAAGGGTATCTGAGGCACCTAAATCCCACACAAACACCGATTCGACTCATTTAAACCAGATTATTGAGGAAGATGATGACCTGGATGACCATGAGTCCTCTGACGAAGAAATTTCCACGATGCAGGACGACTCTACCGGTAGAACTACAGGCCCATCCTCGGTAGCGCTAGCGTACTCAGACGATGCTTTTCACTTGAGGGAAGTGCCCAAAAAGAAGAAGAAAGCTACCTCCCAAAGGGTAGCTTCTTATTTAATGCCCATTTTCACAAAGTCCTCAAAGCTTGACACTTATGAGTCAGAGGATGAAGAGGTCATTCTCCCGCCTGGTGTCAGCAAACCCAAGGTGCTCATCAGACAAGCTGGCCCAGTAAAAGTAGAGGCCAAAGTATGGTTGGCCAATGAACGTACATTTGTACGTTGGCTACACGTGACCACCATGCTCTCTGCTTTAACTTTTGCAGTGTACAGCTCTGTTACAAAGTCACATTTCCCACAGATAGCCACTGACTTAGCTTATATCTATTTTGCACTGACTCTTTTCTCTGGAGTATGGGCTTATAGCATTTACCTGCAACGTCTAGAATGTATCAAGAAGCGTTCGGGTAAGCACTTAGATGGAGTCTTTGGCCCTCTGGTCGTTGCTGTGTTGCTAGTTGTGTCTCTGACACTAGAGTTCTATGCTGGCCTGAGACAATTCAGTAAGGACCATGACGTGCAGGTGGCAGGTATGGATAAATTAGAGGTGTCTCCTATGACAAAGAGTGTATTGAAGAGCATTCTGAATGTTGTTTCATAAGGACTGTGTACTAAAATATAATCAATCGTACTACTGTACACTACCTAGCGATATGAATATAATAAATAAATTAGGCACTGCTCTTTTGCAAGCTGAGCTGCGAAAGATGCTTTTTGATGTGCTCTATGCGATGCTTGTTCTTGATGTATTCGTTCTTGCCAGCTGTCTGCTCGTCATTGAATTCCACCCTATGTGGCTCTTTTGACAATGTGACATCATCCAGACTGAGACATATTAGTAAAATTTTGAGGTTACCCAAGAAGTTCTTATCAACACTGATCAGGCCTTGCGATTCCATTAGTTGTTCTATATTCTTGGACAGAAGTAGCAAGCCGTACTCAAATCTGTACAGAATGTTTTCCTTTACCCAGAGAGGGAATACTCTGGAACCTTTGATCTTCGAAATGGGGTCTATTATATAAGAGTGTGAACCTAACTGTTCAATCGGGTATCGTAGAGCAATGCCCACATAGTAACTTAACAGACACGTGAGCTGAGCAATAAAACCTAATAATGCGGCAATTTCTATCTCGTTTGATCTGGTGCACGTTTGGAAATGGCTGGTGGTGAGCGGGAATGGGAACTTGAGATTGAAGAGACTAAATTCATACGGTCGGTTGGCGATAGGCTCAATGGGAAAGATTTTTGTGAGGATACGAGATATGCGAGACTTCTCTGTTCTTATAGTGCGCTCTACGGCCTTCACCTGATTTTGTAAATGGGCCAATCCCTGAGATTCGGATGGTGGAATGGAGAGTTCAATGCCAGAACGACTAAGTATACGCTTTTTAGCCGTGTTTATCTTGGTCTTCAAAGCCTCTAGCTGCTGTTTTGCGTATTTGGACACTCTTGACCTCTGCTCCACTTGATCTTTTAAGCTTGCTATTCGGTGTCTCAGCTCCTCTTGCTGGATGTCGTACATTGGACTCTCCGCTAGCTTAGCACCAATGGTCTGGTTCAATGTGTATTTGGCACGCAACAGATCGTATATACATAACTGTAGGTTGTTGAGCTTCATTATTTGGTCAAAGGTGCAGGTTGACTGGTATATCTGATGGTAATGCACTGTATTCTTAGCCAACTCCTTAATAACATTAGAGGAGATTTCAGATAACGGAAGCACATAGTACCCATTATCTGTGAGCTGAAACACTACCAAAGACTGTATGCTCCGCAATTTCAACTTAATTGCATCATAGTCATCTCCTACATAGCAAAGCTGGGACAGTTTAATGTTACACCTACCCAGCAACCTCCACTCGTCCTCAAGCTTGCACCATATCATTAATGTGAAAAACTTGTTTTGCGAGATGTCGTAGCGTGAGAGATCAAAGCTCTGGAACACAGGGTTGCAGGTATCACTCACCTTTTCGCTCACATAGAAGGGCATGTCTTCAAAGAGCTTGTGCAGCGAAAAGAAAACATCCACGAATGACTTCGCATTGATCTGTTCGAGTCTTCTCTGTCTTTCCATTGAGTCCTTGATTCCGAGAAGTCGCTCCTTATAGGGCAACCTGCTCTGCTCTATAAGATCACCAGCCTTGTGTGACGAGTACACTAAGGAGCTGGTGTTCCTAGTCTTTGGAGCATTGGAGATGTCGGACAAAGTCGTTGTTGAATTGGATGCTATATTGGCTTTTAAGTCGGCCGTGCTCTTGACTTGATGTAGCGCTCCCGATGTCTTGGACGTCTTCTCTGGCCCATTGGACGTCACCAAATCAGAATTGTTCTCCGATAGGTCAACACACAGATTGCAAATCGAAATAGCTTCTAGATGTCGCACTTTGCGGTGGTGAGGCGCTATTAAGTAGGGTCTTCCATTGGCGGTGTCAGCAAAGTTGGCATCCTCCTTATCTCTCAGCCGTGGCTCTCGTCTATTTCGGTCATATCGTGGCAGCGAAGCCATGCCGCACAATAATCAGTCAAATCAGACGGATCAAGTATTGAGAGGGGGCAAGGGCAGAGACCCGTGAGCTGGAGGTTAAGAGTCGAACCAGGTTATACCTGGTAAGCATCGCCAATGGGGCCCCTATACACTTTAGTTATTAACATCTTTACACCGCATAATTTACCTGTCTCTTCTCTCTTATCGTGTAATTTGGCTTCTGTAGCTTTTGCTTATATTACTTTTCCTCTTCTACATGGAGCGCAGCTGCCATTATTCACGCATCCCACCCAAGCTAGTGCACTGCTGAGTGCCTGCAAACGCCTTTCAGTGCTGTAGCATGGGTGCGTTTATGTTTTGTTTGGCGCATTTCTGCGAGGTGCACGGGCCTGCTATGGTGATGTGCACCCAGCAGATCGAGCCTAAGAAGAGTTCGAGGTTCTACTCCACATCTCCAGCCACTCAGGTGTGCAAGTCATGCAGTTTGGTAATGCCGGAGGGTGTCATTAAAGGTGCAACGAAAAAGGAAGACGGACATCAAATAGGCGACACTGATACACCTAATACCGACTTTCCCCCTCCGTCCAGCATACGAACTATCAAAGGCGATATGGAATATGTTTCTACACAATATCCGTCCTCGCAGCGACGGTACGGGTCACTTCGTCATATAGTGATGAAGTGCTTGTCGATAGAAGCATCATATGACTCTTCCAAACCGCTTATGTTTGGAGATGATGTGAATGGATATTCCATTGCCCTCACTTTCAAGATACATGATCGAACAGCTCGTGGTTCTGAGCGCAAATACGCGTTGATCTTGGCAGCAGAGGATGAAACTGAGCTTGTGAAGAAGTGGTCATTAGTAGTACCGCGGTTTATGGGAATTGTACGGTTTATCAGAGAAAAGGCACTGCAGCTGGACAGCGAGCAGTCTGTGGGGATAGCTACTAATGAGCGCTATTTTAGAAGAGGTACGGCTGTTCCGAAAACTCGCAGCTTGGTTGATTTGTTACTAGATGAAGAGTTTTTTTTGAGACTCCACGTATGGGCTTGCCTGCTCTTGCAGTCCGTGTGTAATGGTACTTGATTTATTATACGGTCTAGTTGTATAGTTATAGATTTGGGATTTAATGTTATCTTGGTACGACGTTTTACTGTTCAGTGTAATCCCAGTTCAGTGCAAAGTAGCTTAGTTCCTTGATCAGGTCGCCAACGGTAGGGTTGTAATCAACATCTCCCAGCTTATCATTGACAAATTCTATCTGCGAGGCCTCGATGCTCTTGTAAAACTCAGTCGAATTGTGAGGGTTTCCTATATTGGAAGCTAGGTACTTGATCCATGCATCCCAACGAGGATAATAGTAGCCGGATACAAGGCCTCCCCACTGCTTGTTGGCATAGTCCAATACTCCAGCTTCATTACCTGTGGGACCCCACAATGTGACCTGGTTACGGGCATTCAACTCGTACCAGTCAGCCTCTGTCTTATTGTTCTTGCCCATTAATCTTGCCTGCTGAACCCATGAAGTGAGCGAAAATTGTCTCTGCGTGTCCAATACAGGATCAATCATCTCTAATGGGCGTAGAAGCAGGTGTGTTCCGTTCTTAATTACGTCTTCTGGCATCACAGAGGTACCGTTCGACGTTGATGTGGCGTTGTACCATGTCAAAAACTGCAGGTAGTTGTTCTCGAACTGGTCTGAAACGATCTGCCTAGTGATGTCTACAATGTCGTTCTGAAAGTTGTTATTTGCAAACAACTCAATGTTCTTCTCTGCAACAGAATGAACTCCTTCCAGATGTTGTATAGGTCAGCTTTGTTCCAATATATCATTGTTGGGTGATGGCCAGTAATATTAACTAAGCCGTAGACATTGGGTTTCATCACAGAAATGGACTTGATCACACCAAAAGCATTGTTATTTATCTTGTCAAAGTAAACCAAATTCTTCAAGCCAACCCACGCATCAACTAACTCCTGAGGAATTTCAGAAGGACCGTAACGGTTGGAAACCCACGAATCAGAGTAAGAGGTACTATTTATTGCCTCGGTGCTCCATGCTTGGTCCAAAAGAATATCATAAACGTACTGGTTACCTCTTGGCCCTCCATGGTCAAACCGTATCCCACCATGCTTGCAGTAGTATTTTTCTTGGCCTCAGTAGAGTTGTGGGTCAAGACATCGACACCAAAAGAAACACCAAGTCCATTATTACCACCGTAGCCATGTAGCTCACACCAGATCCAGTAATGTCCGTAGTAGGAGTTTGTTCTTTGCCACTGAGGGGCACCATCACTGTACAAGTCTAGAATAATCAGATCTCCGATATCTGGTCCACTCAGGTAAGCCTCCACACGGTCGTCTGTTCAGAAGGCAGCTGAGGACAAGAATAGCCAGCCCTGCATAACCCAAACTGCGTCTGGATCAGCATTTTTCAAGGAAGCAATGGTAGTGTTTGAAATATTAGCCAGCTGGTTAAGATCACCTGAAGCAGGATCAATTTCGTTGTACTGGTCTAAAGTGTAGTAGTGAGTAACATCACCGTAGTACTCCTTCAGCTTCGAAATAAACACCGATTGAATTTGAGAATACAACGGATCTGTTGATTCAAGAAATGTTACGTTTGTGAACTCAGTTGAAAACCCACTCCAAGCACTTGAGTTTGCTAGGGTAGCATTCTCGTAAACTTCGTATATCGCACTTGGCACAAAGCCGGTAAAAGCTGGTAAAATAGGGGTCATTCCCAATTCCGCCATCCTTGCAACAATCTTTTGTGATAATTGCATCTGATCGTTTATATAGTCGAGGGTCTGAGATCCATTCCATGAGCCTTGGATGTTTCCAAACCTGTTCCACGTCAAATAAGCTGGGCCTGAGAGAAAAGCCAAAATCTCATCTTGAGTAAATCCAAATCCTTTCAAAACGTCCATGTAGACTCTCTCATAGCTGTTCCATGCAAGAGGAAAATTAATTCCGTTAAATGCCATCCAGTCCAGCTGGTATTCCCAGTCGTCAAAATCCCAGAAGGCAGCGGTATAATCAAACGTACAAGTATTGAACATGTATCTGAACTTACTGGAAGTGTTTCCTCTCAATGCACTTTCAGTCATGACAGGCACCTCAGTTATGTACTCCAGATTATCACTGGTCCAGGAAATAGTCGCATGCCCGTATTGCTTTAGGAATTGATAGTGCCGTAAGACAACCCACTCAGGCTGTTGGACTTCACAGAAACCTCTAATGTTTTCTTGTCCTGAGTAATCTCAAAAACGTCTTCCACGTCATCGAGGTCTGATACAATGTCGGTGGTATTGGCCAACTCAAACGTAAATTACTCGGCTATTTCCGGAGCGTGAGGTCTTAGGAGCTGCTGAATAGCAAGAGTTTCACCAGACGGGCCATACTTGGGGTCAATGGGAGCAGCATAAACAAATGCAGACAAATAGCACAACACAGCACTAAGCGTCACGAATCTTTCAACTAACATCGAAAATAGTTGTGTCACTACAGGGCTTAAGACATGCTTGTCTGGAGAATAAAGTAAGGAGAAGTAGCGGGGTTTATATGCCCTTCAAAGATAACAGTAGTTTTCAATGAAATTGATATGCTCAGTCTTCACGCGTGCTCATGCGCACTTGTGCATGAAAATGTCCGCCACGATGTCCGAGCTTTAACTACATTGGGTAAATCCACGAGGTCGTTACTCCGAAGAGGAAAGAACGCCAGAGCATGTAATGCACCTATTTCTCGTCGAACAAGGACCGCGTGCATACTTTGACTAAACGGAGATAACAAAAACATCAAGAGCACGTGTGGAATGATTATGCTGAGTGTGATATTCTGTGCTCGTTGATAGTATCAACCAGCTGGGACATGTATTGAGCCGATAATATGGGGGACGAACTGATATCGTTATAAATCATCAATGCACTGCATCCCCCTAACGAGTTTCTGCATAACAGAAGTATGCCCCTGGATGTCGCACTTTTTTCTTATCAATGTAACATTATAAATGGCCCCCGCTTTTTGGGGTAATAGTGAACAATGAACAATACACTATAGACCCTGCAAACCCGATTATTGTGATTGTTCGACGTATATAGCAGTATTATTTACGGCAGATTATTAAGCCACTTCACTTTCAGGATAACCCCTTAGGTCCAGAGTCAAAGTTTTGGAACTGTTGACCTCTTGTTCCCTGTAAATACCCACTAAAGCGTCACTTCTTTCAAACAGACTATTTTTCAATGAGATGACTATGAACTGAAAGTCCGGGCCTTTATGCTTCGTAATGTAATTCGCAATCTGTAGTACATTAGAATTGTCCAAGGCTGCGTCGACCTCATCCAAAACAAAGAATGGAGAGGGGTGGTAAGAGTGTATAGCAAAAAGTAAAGCCAAAGCAGCAACAGTTTTTTCGCCGCCTGACAACAGGTCCATGTCTCTAAATCTTTTCATTGGAGGCATAGCGTGGTATCTGACACCATTGAGATACGGTTCGTCTTCGTCTTCCAAGGTCAAGTAGGCAGAGCCTCCTAAAGGTGCCACATTGGACTTGGTCAGCTCCTTGTAAATCGTATCAATCTGCTCAGCAATGTGTCCAAAGGCCTTTAGGAAAATCTCCGACCTCTTTCTCTTGCATTCTTCGAATTTGTTGCTTATCTCGGCTTCTACGCTCTTGAAGCTTTCAACTTTGAGGTCAATTTCTCTCAATTTCTCTTGCACTTCTGAAAGTCTTTCCCTAGCTTTCACGTTAGGGCTCAATCTAGACATAGCGCTAGATACCTCCTCCATTTTGCTTTCGAACTGCATCCGAATGGAGTCCCAGTCATCAGTCTCTGGCAAAGAGTCCTGAATTAATGAATAGTCAACTACAAGACTGTCAAACCAGTCAGGAATAGTTTCCCCATCTTCATTATCAATTGGAATATCGGCGAGGTCTCCCATCTGCAGAGGTATTTTGATCGACTCAAGCTTACAGCTTTTTAAAGTATTCATCAGCTCCATCTTCAACTTCAGCTCAAATTCTTCATCGCTTGAGGCCTTTTTCTTTAGGGAATTCAAAGCGGATTTTGACTCAGCTAAATCGTCCTTCAGTTTGTTGGACTGAGTTGTCTGCTCCCTAGATTTCTCTTTCGAAGAAGCCAGCTCCTCGATCGCGGCGCTTACCTCACTTTCAATACGATTGATGTCACTTTGCAAAGCCATCTTTTCCTTCTTGAGGCAGTCCAACTCTGAGTCAAACTTTTGCCTGTCTGCATTGAGCTTCTCAACTCGTTTCTCAAATCCATGAGCCCTTTCCTTCTCAAAGTCCAGCTTGTTCTGCAGGTAGGAAACTTGTTTCGTGTACCTTGACTTCTCTTTTACATGCTGCCTCAATTTTGAGCCTTGGGTCTGTTCGTAGTCATCAATACTTTTCAGACCAAGTTTCTTACAAAAGCCACTGTATACTGAGTCTTGGATTATCTTTACTTCTTTTTTGGATTCAGACACACTAAGTTCTAATTCATTAAGCTTTTCTGTCGCAGTTCTGATCTGTTCTTCAATGGTTTCCACAACATTGGCCTGGTGATTTATTTCTGTTTCCCTATCTTTTATGAGTCTCAACAGCTCAGTTTTAGCGCTCTGCAAGGGAGGTAATCTATATTCTAATACGCTGAGCTCGTCAAAAAACTTTTTGCTGATTGAGTCACTAGGTTTTCTTTTTTGTAACTCTTCCAATTGAAACTTGAGCTCGTCTTTCTTAGCGTTTAAAGACTGCGCAGTGGCTTTATCCCACCGCTTTCCTTCGTTTTTGGTAATACCACCAGTCATGGTGCCAGATTTATGAATGAGTGAACCGTCCAAGGTCACCACTTTGACGTCTACGTTCTGACCCCATTTGATTCCCCTAGCAACGCTCATATTATCACAGATAATAGTGTCGCTGCAAACATACTGGATAGCTTTTTCAAGATAAGGCTCGAATTCAACAACGTCAATTGCCGGACGGGCTCCTTCATGAAGTGTTCTCAAGTTCTGGGGAACTCGTTTAGCAATGACAGTATCAAGAGGAATAAAAGAGGCAATACCGACTCTTTGTTCCTTCAGATAATTGATGCATTTCTGAGCGACCTCAGATGTTTCTACAACAATAGCATCAAAGTTCTTTCCCAGCAAGATGGAGACAGCTAGTTCATACTTCTTCTGCTTAGGCTTGCACAGATCAGATATAAGTCCCTTAATACCTGGAAACATTCTGCGAAGAGAAGAACAATTTTCCCTGAGTCTTTTTTCTTTTGCAGTCTCCCTCTGATTCGCATTGAGCTCATTCAACTCAACTAAGATCTCTTTAAGATCTGAGGTTATAGAGAACTCTTCCTGCAGGATGGAGTCTCTTTGCGTCTTGAAGGCGTCAATTTGTCTCTTCTTCGAGGCCACCGAACTCTGGATGTCCCGTATACGAGAGTCTATCTCATCACACTTAGATTTCAGCTCCTGCTCTGAACTCTTTATATCGCTTAAGCGCGACTGGTTGAGATCCTTCTGGGAGTTCAAATTCTCAAGTTGAAACTTTAGTTCTTCCTGTGATTCTCTTATGCGCACAAATTTCGCTTCAAAGTCTCCACCTTTCATCAAGAACTCTTCTCTAAGATTGTTGTACTCCTCTATGTCTGCCTCAGAAAGCCCCACAAAGTCATTGTTCTTTTCGTATTCTTCCAAGTACTGATTGTATGCTCGTTTGATTTTGCTCAGTTGCCTGGAAGCCTGCTCCACAATTTCATTTTGGTCCTTCAGTTCGGCAGATAGTGACGTAATTCTTTTGTTGTAATCTTCGACTTTCCTCTGCGTCTGCTCGACTTCAGCATCTACTGATATCAGTGCAAGCTTTTTGTCCTTCACTGCATTGGCGTTGCGAGTGATTACTTGCTCTTGCTTCTTCAACTCAATAGCCTCTTTTGTGTGAGAGGAAACAATCTTCTTGTATTCGGCATCTAACTTAGTATACTGCTTCTCAATCTTAGCGGCTTCCTTCTTTCCTTGCAAGAGACTTTTCTCAACTTCCTGTATTTTTTGGTCATTCAAATACAGCTTCGTGAGATATTGCTTAAGTAGCAAGTCCTCCTTCTCCGCATTCAAGGAGTCGTACAAATTTGCCTCGTTCACCTGAGTCTTGTACTGCTTAAGCTCTTCTCTCAGAGTCCTTCTTTTAGCGTTTTGAAGCACTGTCTCGTCGTGAGCATTTTCCTTCTCCTCGGCCAACTGATCGTATTCTTTTTTATAGTCTAGAGATCCACTGATAGTTTCGATCATCAGAGTTAATTCTTCGGCCGACTGAGACGCTATCTTTTCCACATCGCCTTGAAATACGAGAAAGTTCTTTGCCTTGATCAGTATATTCTCGTTCTTTAAAATTTCGGCATATTGGGACGCGGTGACTGATGCATTATTGATGGCATATGTGCTGGCCCCATTGACGCCACTAGAGCTGATGGTTCTTTTAAACTTCAGAATCGAACCATCCGCTTTCTCGTAAATGGCGGTGACATAAGCCTGGGCAGGGTCACTTTCCGTCCCATCATCGTCTGCTTGGTCTTCTTCAAAATCTTCTGACAATATCTTGCCCCTGTAAATCAAGTCTTTCAGGTTTGTAGATCTCAGTTGACTGGATTTGATACCCAAGACAAAAGAGATCGCGTCCATCATATTTGACTTACCAGACCCATTAGGACCAATGATGGAGGTAAAATGCGAGGTACCAAACCCAATGGAGGAGGTGCCTTTGTAAGACTTGAAGTTATGCAGCTCCAGCCCAACCAAACGACCCATATTGCGTGACGCTGGTAGAGATAGAGTCTGATAAGGAGTACAAGTGGTTATTTCTTACGCGTACGCGTTCTCGTGTTCGTACAAAAATAGCGACGCGTCTGCAGGAACTTTCTGTACAACATGGAATATGTTGCAATAGAGTTGTGAATAGTGTTACGGGGGCTGAAATTCGAAAGTGGGGGCTCCATTGACGACATCTTAAGCTCTGCGGAGAAAGCTCGATGCGGCAAACTGTATGCTTACGCCTGGAAATTGCAATTTTGGTGTACGCAAAGCAGAACTGATTCAGGGCAGAGCACTGGTCGGCAGCGGAGTAGAGATATGTGGCAATTAATTGACATATAATGAAACCCAGGTACAGTGTGTCGTCTGGAGGCCATTGAGAAATTAGTTGTTACATAGCCGCTCACGGCATCATGAATTATCATAGCCGCACACACTAAATATTCAAGCGTTGCCGGGCCAAACAGTTCTCCCGTGACTCACCCGCACGGGATCCGAGAATCTGAATGATTCAATTTGCCTGCTTTTTATTGCTCTGCACATGCAGCATTTTACACATAACATTTTCAACACAACTTTATAAAACAATATCATTGACTGGTTATACGTATCGATAGACAAGGTTTTTTGGAGTTATAGTTTGCTTGTGCATCAGCTATATTATGAGCCCATACTATTGCAACGATGGCGGGCCTATAAAGCTACAGGTTTCTCCACCTACTGACGTTTCTTGCTTTGCTTCTATTGCCAAATTCTTTACCTCTCGAGTCAATAAGAAAGCGTTCAACACCGTCATATCAGAGAAGTACCTGGATGACTTGTGCAGTTCTGATGATGAGGCTGAGGAAAGGCTTGTAGAAAAGTTTGTGACGGCAAAGAAAGAGGAACAGGATGCCCGCTTAGTGGCCCAGAAGTTCAGATTTGACTCCTCGAAAAGACTACAACAACTCCGCAGGTACATGAGGGCTTACAAGATCGATGTATACATCATTCCATCAGAGGACGAACACCAGAGCGAGTATACATCGCCTAAGGACCAAAGAAGAGAGTTTATCACTGGGTTCACAGGCTCTGCTGGAGTTGCTGTTGTCACGTTGGAAGAAGCATGTCTGAGTACAGACGGGCGCTATTTTCTGCAGGCTGGTAACCAGATTGATGACAATTGGTGGCTATTGAAGCAGGGAGTTCAGGGCTATCCCACATGGCAGCAATGGGCTCTCATCAAGGCCACTGAGGGAAAGCACAGATCGCTCTCTGTAGACCCTCGCCTAATTCCATGGAGATCGGGAGAGCTGCTTAAGGAAAGATGCCATGACTACAACCTCGAGTTTGTGCCTTTGATTGACAACTTGGTGGACAAAGTGATGTCCAGTGAGCCCTTCAAGCCTGATATGCCAAAAGATAGAACGATATTCAGGTATCCAGATGAGTTAGCTGGAGAGACTGCTGCGTCTAAGATCCAGAGATGTCGGGATTATTTGAAAGAGAATAATGCATTTGCTATGATTGTGTCTGCCTTGGATGAGGTGGCGTGGCTCCTGAATCTTAGAGGTAACGATGTGCTGTTCAATCCGGTCTTTTTTGCATATATTATACTGACCGGAGACGAGCTATGGCTTTATGTCAATACAAAACAGCTAAGTGAGGTATCAGATTATCTCAGCCAAATAAAAGGGTTGAAAGTACACAAGTACCAGCAATTTTGGGATGACTTACCCACTTTGAAGTCGTTTTCTGTCAGTGACAATAAAATCATAGCCTCAGCCAACGCAAGCTTTGCTATCAGCATGAACATCCCAGGTAACATCACGAACGTAGTATACGAGGGGGTCGTTACTAATTTCAAAGGCATCAAGAACTCTACAGAGATCAAGGGACACAGGTCTGCTCAACTCAAGGATGGAATTGCTTTAGCCAGGTTTTTTGGATGGCTACATGCCAAGTATATATCTGGAGAGAATGTGAATGAGCTCCAAGCTGCAGACCGTTCAACGTACTATCGCTCTGTTTTGTGTGATTTCAAAGGACTCAGTTTTGAGACAATTTCTTCATCTGGTGCCAATGCTTCCATGATCCACTATTCTCCCACTGCTGAAGAATACAGCAATATTGATTTCTCCAAAGTGTTTCTGCTCGACTCAGGAGCACAATATTTAGACGGAACCACAGATATAACACGCACAATTCATTTTGAGACGCCCACAGCAGAAGAGATTAAAGCATACACCCTGGTTTTGAAGGGCCATTTGCAAATTGCCATGGCAAGGTTCCCGCCGAACACGTCACCGGCAGCATTAGATATGCTGGCAAGGGAGCCCCTTTTCAGGGAGGGCATGGATTATAGACACGGAACAGGGCACGGTATCGGCACGTACTTATATGTGCATGAGGGGCCCTGTGGTATAGGAAACTCAAATTATCAGTACACTCCTCTAGAGCCGGGGAATTTTGTCAGCGATGAGCCTGGGTATTATAAAGATGAGGAGTTTGGTGTACGTATCGAGAGCGATATTCTAGTGGTTAAGAGCGACATAGGGTCAGATGGGCCAGTGCTGTACGAGTTTGAGTACCTCACTAGAGTTCCTTTCTGTCGAAGACTAATCGATACCAGTCTACTGAACAGAGATCAGATTGCATGGGTCAACGACTACTATAAGCTGTTGCGTAAGGAGCTCGTGCCGCATTTGGAGAAATTAAACGATGACAAGGCCATCAGATGGGTGATGAGCGAAACGGAAGAACTATAATACAAGAGGTATAAAACATTAAATAGGAAGGGCGTCATAAATTTCGTGACAAGATCGTTGCATCGATCGGTCGAGCAACTTAGTAGGTTAAATTCATTGATAGACTTGATAGTAACTTGTACTATGCCAGCATTAGCGGGTTGACAGGTCATTGTCTGACATCAGAAAAGTTGTTACAGGTCCCACTCTGGAAGCGCTCCTGGGTGAAACCGACGTTTTCATAGGCCATCATCTCCTTCAAAAGTTCCAGCTCACGATCGTATTCATCGCTGTGTACTGTGCTCTCTTCATCGGAGTCTATAGAGCTAACGTCCAAGTGTGATGCACTTTCTGATATCTTGGGTGAAGAGACCCTCGAGTTTGACGATGGCGTGAAGGACAAAGTGGAAGACGTCGACGTGTTTGTCCGGCATTTCCTGGGGCAAAGGTCAAACCCTGAGTGGCCATTCGATTTTATTTTTTGCAGGAAATTCCACTTACTTCCAGCCCTTTTATCCTTCTCCTTGGCATATACGTATTCGTTGCTTGCACTGCTGGTATGTCTATTCAAATCGGAAGCAAGCGTTGACTGGGGCGACTTTTGGATAACCTCGTCGGGGTGGTCCAGTTGCATGTAGAAGTTGCTCAGATTGACATAAAAGTACTGTTGTAAAGTCGGGTCGTAACGCACTTGCCAACCCTCCGGAGCAGAAGGTGTGTCTTTTGCTTCCGACTTTAAGTCCGAACTTGCGGTCTGCAAAGTGAGCGAGGTGGCCTTTCTACCGGGCTTTGTAGAGCTCGATCTAGGGCTGGGGCACAATGGCTTGTGCTGCTTGCTGTTTGTGTGAGATTTCACAAGCTGGCTCGGCAAAGACACATGATCGTTCTGCTGGAACATCTGACCGTCAGGGTTCGGTACATGTAGTTGCTCGTCACTGGGGCTACTACTCTTTGCGCTATGCGATTTCGCCTTGAGCGTTAATATGTCTTTGATCACCATGATTTCGAGCATATATATGATGATGAATTGCTATAGCGTTGGATATAGACCGCCGCACAATGTCAATATCGATGTCAAAGAAATTTAATTCTTGCATACAAACAACACGTCTAGCTTTATATAAAGACTACAGAGAAGAGCATATATACGCTGCATTAGTAAACAAAATTATTTGGTAGCGTCGGCTTTAATTACTAAGATCCGTAACCGGCGAAAAAGAAATGGAGCGGAGGACAAATTATTATGTAATGAGATTTGCGATAGTTGCGTTGTACAGCTAGCGCAAGCTGAGTAAGCTGAGACTGCCACAGAGTGACCAGACGTTGGAGACTCAGACAGATGGCCACAATAAGGAAAAAGCTAGTTTCCAAATCATCTCCGAGACAGTTTGATCATTTCTAGCAAGTGTCTTAGTGTCTTTCTCTGCTCCGGCATCCGCTGCCGTATGTCTCTGGAGCTATTTATACCGAGAAAGTTTATTCTTCGGCGAAAACTTGGAAGCCGAGACCGAAGATCCTACGCAGCGGAGCTTCCGAAAAAAGAAACTGACGAAAAAGAGAGCGTGCATGCTTAGAAGCGTTAGTCGAACCTCACATGCAAAAATAAATCCACCGAAGACCCTCGCATGCAGGTGAAAGAATTTTTTTTCACCGGCTCTTGCTTTTTACCTGGTCCCACAACTCAATTGACCTGCTGATACCTTAAATATGAATTATTAGTGCGGGTATATGAGTATCGTAACAATGACTGAGCTACTCCCTCTTTTTTTCAAGCCCTTTTAAAGAATCGTGAACTCTCTTTGTAACCAGTACATAAGAAAAAAATTCGGCTTTAAGGAGATAAAGCGGACTTGTGCATTATATCAACTTCCTTTAGATACAAAAGCAGCTTATTTGAGCGTGCGGTAATCTCGTACTATGCTGAATAACATGCCTTGTTGCTACTATTCAAATCTCTTTCAATAACAGTTCTGCAAGTTTTTTAATAGATGAAGGGAAGAATAGGCACGAACCACGTAAAAAGCATTTGCGGGTTCGATACCCACGATTCGACCGTAGTTGTAATTCGTAGCATTAATGTCTAAGGTGCAAAAAGATATTACAGCCTATTGGCTGGATATCTGTAGGATAGCACACCCATGCTGGGAGTCGAACCCAGAATAAGATCCATGAGATTTCCGGAACTTTTTGTAAGGTGGTGTACAGATTGTTCCGCGCGAGTTTGCGCA